>OX375779.1:0-1200000 GCA_947359385.1 Chesias legatella | reverse complement strand
ATTTAGGTATAGATTACTTGTTAGACAAGTCTTACTCTGTCGTGTGGTTCGGTGCAGTTCTTTACGATAACTTAATAAACGTGTAAAATGTATACTTACTCTCAATTATCGGTGTTTTTTCACCATTAATTGAAGTGTCCGACTTGGGACTATTTTCCGCATCGCACAGTTTCAGCTTTTTATTAGCAGGAGGGGTTTTGGTGAAGTAATTAAAAAGGGTATTTGAGGTACCAGTGCTACTTTGCCTTTTCGACATTGTGTAAGATTTTTCTTTGATAATTTTAACGCAAACAATTCCCTTTTAACGAAACCAAGCAGTTTCGGCCGGCGGGCCGAGCTTCGCGGTTTCTGTTATGGCGCACTTAGTGACAGTGACACTCACAATAAGAATTCAAAGCCAACGATATTAGTCTCGTCAGGCCTTTACAGCAACATACTCCAGTAGATTGCGTTTATGCTAACCGAAAATTTGGTGGTATCGAGATTTTTGGTTTGTTTATTTATTTGATCTTCTAGTTATCTATTTCTTCTGAGTATGATGGCTTCAGAGACGTATTTGCGGCTACCAATCTGCCAAGTATACAATAAATACCTTAGGGTCTAAAATCAGAACATCGCTACAGTGAAGTTTGTAGCTACGAATTCATTTAAGTGTGCGGAAGAATCAACATGCAGGTAAATAACTAATTGACTTTGACACGATTCTACTGTCGCTGTCAATGTCTAATCGAAAGCAATCGACATATTTGGACTGTTTCTAATTCTTTATTTTTTTATATATTCTAATTACATATTATCACACTATCAAAGTGATTTTAATCGTGACTGAATTCTGTAACTTCACCAGTAAAAACAAAAGTGGTGAAATTCAAAATAGAAAAAACGCATAAACAGGGCGCCAAACAAATGCTGTCCCGAAATGGAAACTTCTGAGCTAAATAAGCAAATAAGCAACTTACCAGTTCAGCATGCACTCGACAATGCTGCTGCACCTGCCTGTGCATATTCTAACAAACATTTTTACAAACCTTGGTTTAGAAGACATTAGAAACTTGATCTTAGTATGTAAAACACTGAGGAACATCATTATTAATGATAACATTCTATGGAAATCAATATGTTCTGACAAAATGATTCTACATACCAATAGGCATAATGGGTAAGACAATTCACACTTTTTCTTACTATTGTATGGCTTCTGTTAGGTGCCAGGTCACTGTAGCAAACAGAACACAAAGGATAAATAATTTTGACATCAAATTATGCCAAATCATTTGGGATCTTGGGATATTAATTCAGATACCTGTGACTCCTGTTTTCAGCTTTATGATGCAATCATGGTACCACAAATTTAAAGTTTCATATAACTGGCGAAATGGTTACTTTAGAAGCAAGGTAATGATATTTTTAATACTCACACTCATTTCATTTCATTTGACTGATTGTCAAACCTTATATAATTGAGATAATGTAAATAATATTTCTTTTTTAATACTTATACATAATAGCAAGCACAAATTTATGTTCTACCAAGCGTGGAGATAAATAATACCAAGGTGTGCTAACCTCCATGTAGAATCATGATATAGAAATAGTGGGATTAACCTTTTTCCATATAAATAGGTAGATAGATAGATTATATCTTTATTGCACAACATCTAAAAAAAACATATCATTTAACAAGAAAATGGTCCAATGGGCTGCCTTATCACTAGGAGATCTCTTCCAAGCAACCTTCGCCTTCCTGGCTTTTGATGCCAGCACATTTCCTACTTAATATGATACATGGTATGATCATAGAGTGTATGATCACATAAGTACTTATTCTTTTTTAAAATTAATTCTTCAAAGTTTATTTTAATCATAGATTAAAACAAGCTAAAAGCCTTTTGACTGATTTTGATTTGATTCACTGATAAGAGGCCCATTAAAACTATGGTATTAGAAAAAAAATATGCAATAATATATGTAATTTTCTAGGTGATATTGCAACACAAAATAAACTATATGCCTTGGATAAAGCTCCACAAATTTGAGGTAATGCTTTTGACAATCGGAACAAAACTCCACTGTTATGCACTAAATGGATTCCCTAATTGCAATAATCTGTTGTGGCAGTTGGAAGTCCCCAAAATTGAAAGGCATGACATACGAACAAATGATATAACTAGATTTGTTTTTAACGAGGATTTCCTTATTTGTGCCAATAGGTGTGTATTACTACTATTTTGATCAATATGGAGTAGATGCGGAAGTTTGAAAATATGTTTAAAAAATAGTTTCAGTTGTGGTATTTTACTGCATACCCAAAAACTAAGTTAAATTAAAGAGTTCATTGTGAAAGAGACAGCAAATATGTAATAATAAAAAATTCTGTACAATTATTAGAGGAAATATTTTTATATTGTACCTATTCATGTTTCAGTAGTAATAATTGTAAATTAATAAATTTTCTTTAAGAGATGGATCTACTGCTGTGTACAAAGTGGACAATATTAGAAGAATCCCACATCTTATCCAAGTGATAGACAACTGCCATGAAAATGGGTTAGTTGAAGTGAGCGATGTGGGGTTGGTTCCGAATCATTCTAGTTGTAATATAGTAACTGTCTCTGATGACAGCTCAAATATTCATTTCTGGCTACAGAGACAGGATGAAACATCCAGGGGCAATGTCAGTTTTGAAAGTAAGTTAACTATTAGTTCAACTATGATTTTGAAATACATTGCTGAACTACTTTTCGAGGGCTTGATAAATACCAATAAATGAAAAGAAAACTTTTATGAAAAATATTCAGTCCGCGGATACCACTGAGGGCTATAGTACTTATGCAGACAAATCTAACAAGCCTAAGTATGATATGGCTGCTGTAAAGTGTTGAGGAGTTATAGTTATGTGGTCTGCAGGTGGCCCTGGCAGCAGCATGAGCTCCAGCTCACCATAATATTGCAGCAACATCAGGTTTATACATGAATATCAAATTTCAACCTAATCGGACTAATACAAAATTCAATTGCAAATTCTGATCTAAACAAACATACATTCCAAACTATGCAAAAGCTTGTAATAAACCAGTCCACAGTTATAATAAGGGAATATAATTTTTCTTTCTTCTTCTTTCTTTCATTTTTTAAATCATGTTTCCTTTGTTGTAGGATATATGGACGTACCTCTGGATGTTAACACAGGAGCAAGATGTGTCGCTGTGAATGAAACAGCAGATAAGTTAGCAGTTGGCCCCAATGGCAACAGCAGGCCAATCTTATTGGAATGTGCAACGTAGGTCATCTTTTATGTGATTGAACATAAATACATACAGTCATGGAACGTCATTATAGTAATAATAAATCTTTATTGGAAAAACAGGTGATATACAATACATAATCATGGTTGGTGAAGTTATGTTGTGTATCCAAAGGCGGTCTTATTGTATGATACGATTTCTTCCACACTACCTGATTGTAGTATAGTTTATATATATAAAAGTTATACTAAAATAAAAATTTACTTAAAACTAAATTATTCGATGTTGGCCTGGGCTGTACTGCCACCACACCTATTTCTGCCGCGAAGCAGTAAAGCTTACTGTATTCCTGGTCGCAGGGTGTGGTTGCCTGGGAAATTACAGGCACGTGAGACACTATGTCTCAATGTTACTCGCGCAGCACAATGACACTTTGGACTTCTCATACCTAAGTAGGGCAGGATCTAAGACATATTGTTAGAGCTTCTATAGCTAATTCATACAATAAAATATATGTAAACTTTACTATGAATATCTCTACGTATATTTATTGTGTATTAATTAATGGGTTGTATTTCAGGGGTCAGTTATTATTAACATCAGATGCAACTAAGAACAGAAAACAAATAGTTCGAGACATACAGTGGCATGATGAGAACACCATTGTGTATGTCACACACTCGGGCTATCTGCACTTGATGGACGTCAGAACTCATCAGGTGGTAAGTGATTTTTTTTTTATTCTTATTCTTAAATCCTATTTAGAATATGTAAAGATAGATGGATAGATGACACTTTATTGCTCACCAAACCAAAATAACAATCAGTAACAATATACAACAGAGTGGAGCGGTGGGCGGTCTTATCGCTATAAAGCGATCAACTAACCTTTGGATTGACAAGAAATACTAGACTATATGGGGCTTTGTGGAGCCTCCTTGGGGCGCATTTTAATCCTTTAACTCCACTGGTTAACGCTCGTGATACGATTAGTAGCAGAATTTATTCAAACTTCTTAAAGAAATGTTGTATTTAATGTTTTTTTTTTTTTATTATTATTTCAGGTATACACTGCGAAGGATCCTTTACAATCTACATTATATTGCGTCAAAACGGATGGGCACCGAGCATTGGTTGTGGGCTCGTCTGAATACTCGCGCTGTGTGTTGTACGACTGGCGGCGCCCGCGTCACGTACAGGTAAACAAATATATATATATACAAACTAGCTGTTGCCCGCGACTTCGTCTGCGTGGAATTCGGTTTTATCACGAACCCGTATTTTACCCCTCGGGAAAGTAGCCTAAGTTATTCCTTATTACATCAGGCATCTCCCAGTGAAAGTCCCGTCAAAATCGGTCCAGCCGTTTCAGAGATTAGCCGGAACAAACAGACAGACAGATAAAAATTGTAAAAAAAATGTTTTGGTATTATGTACTGTATACATCCATATGCACTTAGTATAATGCGGTTATTTTAATATTACAAACAGACATTCCAATTTTATTTATTTGTATAGATAAATAGTGGTGGACATTTCACACAATGCCTTCTAGCCTCAAAAGCATAGCCTGTACTATGGGAACCAGACAACACTAATAGCACACATGGGAATGTGCGGTCCTGTCGAGTACAAATAGTACAATACTATTTCTCCCTAATCTAGAATGAGAGTTCTTGCGATTATAATGAAGTGAAGGAACGTAATATATACTAATTCACAGTAATTATTTTGCAGATGTATTTTACACATAAGAAATCGTCACCAGTGTACAGCTTGGATTTCAACCCTACAACACTTGTGACGGCGGTTGATCGCGGAGTGGGTGCTCTCAATTTCGATGTGTTAGCTGCTACGACATATAGGAAAGATTATTCATTTATATTCCACTGTTAAAAGAGTGATTAAAGAAGTGTTTTATTGTTTTATTTTATTATGTCTTCTTTTGGAATATTTATGTAACTAATAATATTGGCGATTGAAATAAGTTAAAAAAAAACCGTACGCCACAAGTTACAAACTGGAACACTGGTGGGTGACGATGATGCAGCACTGGTATCACGGAATATACGCTCTCATCGCCTAGCCTTGGCGTTGGACTTGTGATAGCGCCAGGCGGAGGACGTGCACTGAGACTATCACAACAAAATTGATGTGGGGTGAGATAAAGATGATCCATTATGTACTCTAAAACATGACATAAAAAAATCAAATTCAATGGAACAGACGTAAACGGCCAAAGATGTCGACGCCGACCCAAAACAGAAAATGTATTTTGACATTGACAGACAACTAACCTCACTTATTAAATTATATTGATGTTTAAAGTTGAACGTATTTTCAGCCAAAATAAATTCTAAAATGTTTACAAAAAAAGTCTAGACCTAAATTAGGGCTATCCAAAATGTTTAGAACCAAGTTAATTAGTTTGCTAAGATCTGCCTGCCGAAATCAGAGAACGGTGGTTGCCAAGGTCCGGCAAGTTACTCCTTTATCAGTTGGGTTGTTAGCTGCTTCTTGCGAAGAAAAACTGGCGGAATATGAGGAAATTTATGATCCAGATAAACTAGAGCACGAGTTTCTAATTCGTCAAGCTACGACAGTCAATGTAAATGCAGCTACACAGCTGTTGACCGTTACACTCGTTGCTATTCAGGACACAAGCGAAAGGTTTGTTTCATTTTGGCAAAGATCGTATTTCAAATAATGAAACTATTCTGTAAATCACTCATAGGCATTAACTTCCCTGCTCGGGAATTGTACATAAGATTACAACACATATAGGAATATCAGCCTTATTTCCTGGAAAATATACACAATTTAGAAATTACAACGCCATGAGTGAAGATAATAAGTTCCTATTGAAGTAAATTTAGTCTCATCTAGCATAATGTTCATTTTCCTAGGTTAAGAGATGTTCTATCGAAAGAGATATGTCTGGTAAGGCAGGCCCTTGAATGGGGAGAAGAGGGAACACCACCACATCACTGGGATCAGCTGGTCGCTATCAGAGGCTCCTTGTGTGACTTAAAACACAATCTCCGCACACTCTTCAGTAAGTGTATTTGTTACCTGACAGAATCAACATATATAGTATCGTATTTTTGTAGTATCAAATACTGAAAAAAATTAATATTTTTCTATCCTATTTGATTATCAAGCTACATTTTCTTTATGATAAAACCTGTTATGCTGTAAAAATAAGTCCTATGGATATATCAGTTGATAGGCAGGCTGATGTTAATGTATGTTTTTTTTTATGTGACATACAGAACAAGCAGACGGCCCACCTGGTGTTAAGTGGTAACCTCGGCCCATAACAAAATATGAAGAAAATATTTTACATTCTGCAGGTTATATGGATTATGCTGAAAAGATAGCTACAGTGGCAGCAGAAATATCATACCTGTCTGGAAACATTGCAGCGTCGGATGCAATATGTGAAAGGATTGATCATGCTTGCAGGTAAAATGAAATATGATTTACAAATAATATTATAAAAAACGTTTATTAAAGACTTTCACACAAATCAAGTAATAACAGTGTGTTCAATGTTTGTTTTCCATTTTTTTTTTAAACACAATTGTGCTTTTAAACATTTTACATAAACAAATATGAAAGTACATTAACTTAGAGATCACTCTTACGCCAAAACAGGATAAGTGTTCCAAGAGCTTGAAGTAATCATCAATCTTTGAAACAATCATCAATTTTGATACATCATAATTTTTGAAACAACCATCAATTTTCGAAACAGTCATCCACTTTGAATAAATCAACAATAGCCACTCCTTTGACCTAGAAACATTGTTATAAAGTAATAGTTATATAAACAACTTGCAAGTAAATATAATAATTATATCTTAAATACTAAATATATACAACTGTGTGCATTTGTGTTGGTTTTGAGAATCCAAAATATATATGGTTAATATAATATAATCAACTGCAGTAAAAAAATGTGAAAAAATAAAACTTACTTCTAAACAAAAAAGAAACAACAAATTCACTGCAAATAAAAGAAAATACCAATTACATTTTCTAGTAATGTTGATATACACTATTTGATTCACTGGGGGTTTCAATTGAATAGCCAAATAAATCAGTGTGTAATTAATTCAGAAGAAGAATTTTTAGTCAATAAGAATTTTCTTCAACTTAATATTTTTTTGAGTGGCAGTTTCTAGCATTTTCAAGGTTGTCAAAACATTCTACGACACTCATCACACATTTCAAATTTTGATTAATTCAGTCTGCTGTCCCTAAACCGTTGAGATCAGAAATTTTAATATTTAATCCAAGAATTCACCAGTGAACCATTCCAAACCAAAATAACCAATCCAAATGCACAAATAACAGTTTCTTCACACATAAACTGGATACAGGTTTCCGTTCCGTTTCTAACAGAATCATTTTTAATGACATATATTAGTATTATAATCGTTTTTTACTGGATCCCCAAGTATTTCTACTCACTTATACAGCTATGAAAGCCACCATTTAGATAAAAATGGATGGACTGGAAACGGGCCTGTATCCAGTTTGTGCAAATGGGCTGTTACAAGTATCCCTTTCCAGGTCCTGCAATTCCCAGAAGCAGCAGACCCACGAGCTCCAGCAGGAGAGTTTGGAACTCCAGCAGAAAGCCATCATCACCTCGCCGCAACTCGAGGACAAACTGAAAGATGAAAGCAACAATAAAAACAAGAAGTAGATGAATTGTAGAACAAAAACAGACTTCCTTTATGTGTAAATACATGAGTGATATTAGAATAAGAAAATACAAAGAGTTTTCAGTATTTGTTTGTTACGTTATTTATAATTGTAGTTACAGTCAAACAAATCAAGTCCATACCGAAATATGGCTGGTGATAGCACACAACATTAACCCAATGGAAAGCCAACATATAATAAATAAATATTGATGGGCATTTCACACAGCGCCATCTAGCCCCAAAGTAAGCTAAGCATGGCTTGTATCATGGGAACCAGACAACTGATATAATATACTTAAATACTTTTATTTTGTAAATACATACATATAATACATATCAACACCCAGATACAGAACAAACATCTATATCCGTCACACAAATGTTTGTCCTGGGTGGGAATCGAACCCACGACCTACAGCTCACAAGGCAGAGTTACTAACCAATTGAGCTGTGAGGCCAGTCAAAACAAATCATCAAAAAATTACCTGTGTAACGTTTAGAAGGCGGCGTCCTTGTTGAAATGCGTTTCTATGTCCACGCGACAAATAGGGCAATGCTTGTTGGTGCCCAGCCACTGGTCCACACACTCCATGTGGAACAGATGCATACAAGGCAGCCTCCTGCAACATATACATCCATTACCTCAGTTATTCAAATAATAAATATTGGCAGACATTTCACACAGCGTCGTCTAGCCCCCAAATATAAAGCATAGCTTGTACTATGGGAACCAGACAACTGATAGAATACTTATATACATTAAGTTTTATTAAACAGATGACATAATAACACCCAGACACAACAACATTTATGTTCGTCACACAATTTTTGTCTTGGGTCCAGGACCTGCAGTGCTGAAGGTAGAGTTACTACCGACTAAACTGTTTAATAACAATGAGTATTTTTGTAAATTCCTAGCCGGAGATGAGGCACTCGCCACAAAACGTGGTAAACTGTGTGGGTTCCACAGTGAATAATTTATTTAAGTTATTTTAGTATTACTGTGTGACTATTTGTTTACCCCAATAATAAAAAAAAAAAAAAAAAAAAAAAAAAAAAAAAAAAAAAAAAAGGCGCTTCCCGAAGCTAGTCCAGGATACAAGTTACAGCGAGGAAGGCGCCACTCCTCACCTGCAGTCGGAGTGTGTCTCGAACACGGAGAGGCATATGGTGCACTTCTCGTCCTGGTGGTGGGGCGGCGCGGCGTACGCGTGCCGGTACGTGTTGCTCTCTATGGTGGCGCGCGTGGCGCCCCGCGTCGCGCGCCACCCGCCGCGCCGCTCCGCCGCCTCCGCCGCGCGGACCATGGCCGCCTCCAAAGCGGACCCGATCGTGCCGCTCTGCAATTGGTTTTTTTTTTTATATATAATAGGCTCACATTTGACCGCAATCTCACCTGATGTTAAGTGACGATGCGGTCTACGATGTAGCATGCTTGCCTAGAAAATACCTATTCACTCTCCTCTTGGAAGACCTCCAGATTATAGTTCTCGGGAAATACAGACGCAGGCAAGTAGTTCCACTCTTGGCCTGTCCGCATTATGAAAGTGGAAGCAAAACGCTTCGTACGGATGTGAGGTAATTTGACCAAGAAAGGGTGACGCGATGCTGTACGTCTGGATGTAAAGTGGTAGAATGGAGATGGGGGAATTAGATCGTGCAACTCAGCCGCGCACTCACCGTAATGCTCAATGCTGTCAATAAAATTATGATCATGTCTCCTTTTATATATATATATTTTCACATTTCTCACAGCGCCATTTAACCCCAAAGTAAGCTAAGTAAAGCTTGTATCATGGGAGCAGACAAATGATACAATAATTAAAAACATTTTTTTTTAAATACATATCAACACCCAGACACAGAACAAAAACCTATGTTCGTCACATAAATGTTTGTCCGGGGTGGGAATCTAACCCACGACCTACAGCGCAGAAGGCAGGGTTACTACCAACTGAGCTGGGGCCAGTGATATCTGTAACATAAGGGTGTGTTGCAACGGTGCACTGACCGGTACACAATATAGTATGTGAAGGTATGTTATTACCGTTGGTTGTATTGATATGTGAACGTGCGGCGTTTGACGCAGCTGCATAAAGTGATGCAAATGATGATGCACGTGCTGACCCTCCCTGTAACATTATTTAACAAACTAAATAACTTTGCCTTTACTTCATTACTTAAAACTACCCTAAACCTTGACAAAATATTTACCATACTAATCTTTTGGCCAAGTAGATAGTTAAAAACTAAACTTCAGCACAAACATAGGATGAAACATTACAAGAAAAAGCAATATAATAAAGACGTGCGGCACTCGGAGACTGCCGCGGTAAAGCTATTGCGCGTGATATTTCAAAGTCATTAAAAGATCTGGTATTTATCGATAGATGGAAAAACTAAAAAGTATCACCGCTGTGCCGGTCGGAGTGGGGGGGTGTTAGGTTTTTTCGTTACGGAATTTCTGGATTCGGTCTCCACGCTCAAGGCCCGCGATAGAAGCTATGCAATAGCTTAATAAAAACATAAAAAAGTATCTATGCGTCCTCTGCTGAAAAGGGGATGGCTCAGCATATACTGGGGATGGCTCAGCATATACTGGGAATAGTCAGCGCTGATTTTCAGCCAATAAAACCTTTACTGTCCTTTACAAGGTCCGATGGTCTCTTAACACTAATACTTTACACGCACAAACGTATCTTCCAATTTAGTTCCTGGTGTTGAGTAGTAACCTCCCCATAACAAACAATAGCACTTGGGTCCTCCCCTACTTAGGTACAAAGACCTAAGTTGGATCGTATGCCATAACTAAGACGTGAAGGTGGAATGTCTCATGTGGCTGTATTTGCTAATTACTATGGTGCTAATTACAGGCAACCACATCTTTCAGAACGGAACACAGAAGTAGGTATGATGGCAGTACCATCCCGGACAACTTGTACCGTCTGTAAGAATATATACATCAATTTACATATTAAAAGTAAATGAATTACATATCTACATGTCTAAACATAAAGATAAATTATATATTTATGACATAAGTCAAAGTCAAAAACTTTATTTCCATAGAATAGAATTCATAAAGAAATGGCTTGGAAACGTCAATAATATTCAAAACATAAGAGTCACGCGTACTTCTCACGCTAAGTTTGACGCCTGTACACCCTCCATGGGGAAGAACAAACAAGAAACCCCTAATGGAGGGCTACCTTTCTTTTCGCGATCACGATCCTTGATATAAAGAACTTACGAATTATATGCAATAGTTATTTGAGCGTTAAATTCAAGGACAGCGCAGGTTGCAAAGCTGAGCCCAGAATAAATACTTACATGACCAGAGTCTGAGGCCGCGGCTCCGGCTCTCGTGTCTCAAGATCGTCCAGCAACTGAAAATATTAATAGTGCCTGTAATTACACCGTCACTCACACCCTTTAATTCGGAAGAACGACACAACTGGTCGAAAGAAATTATATCTGGTGGCAGAACTCGAAAATAAGACAAATGGTAAATATGAACTAGATACAAATGCATTACATACATAAGTATGTAGAGGCCTATAAATAAACTTTTTTTTTTTTTGTGATTATTAGGCGAACAAGCAGAAGGCCCACCTGATGTTAATTGGTTACCGTCGCCTACTACTCTACGGTACGCTCTTTCGGACCAGTGTGGTGAAAGGCACCTCAAAAAGGCTCCTTACGTGCGTAACCTATATAGATTCTTATAATCTCTCTATTATATTCTCTCTATATTATATTCTTACGCTCATTATGGTGTTAACTGGCAGCGGTATGTGTGGGAAAAACTGCGGAGTCAACGGTTGAGCTTCACCCATCATACTGCGACGCTGTGCCTCCTGAAAATACATCGCACAAATATATATGTGAAGCATTTAGGGAACGAGCAGATGGTCCACCTGGTGTTAAACGCTTACCTCTGCCCATAACAAAGCATTACGACTTACGTCCTTAGGCGTAAAGAGACCCTTAACTTTGGGAAGTGAAGGTGGCAGGTCTCAAGCGCCTGTAATTTCACCGGCTCCCAATCCCTTCCACCAGAACAAAGCAACACGAGTGTACCACTGCTTGGCGGCAGATTACCAGGTGCGGTGTCACATTCCCGTCTCCGGGTGATGGACGCAACGCAATGCGACTTGAGCTACCTCGTACTTTGGTGGAGAAGACTTGAGTTGGATTGCTGTTGTCTATGGACAGCGGTTACCACTTAACTTTAGGTGGGCCGTCAGCTCGTTCTGTAACTTAAATCGCACTAAAAAAGAGTTAATAATAATTTGGCCCTGTGTTGCAGCAATACTGTATTGACATGATACAGCCTAGTCCATCACAATACATCACGAAATCTAAGCTCTGTCGATTGTACCCGCATTGTTGTGAAGTAAAATGAAATCTTGTATTTATAAATAAATACAAATACTGGTGGACATTTCACACAGCGCCATCTGACCTCAAAGTGAGCAAAGCAAATAGCTTGGTATTTTTTTTTTTTTTTTTTTTTTTTTTTTTTTTTTTTTTTTTTTTTTTTTTATTTAATTTTGGTATCACGGGAACTAGACAAATGATATAATAATTAAATTTATTTTGTAAATACTACACATCAACACCCAGACACAGAACAAACATCACACAAATATTTGTCCTGGGTGGGGTATCGAACCCACGAGGTACAGCGCAGAAGGCAGGGCTACCAACTGAGCTGTGAGGCCTGTCGGTACGTGTACGTACCAGCACGCTGTGCTGCCGCTGCCAGAGCCGTTCGTGCACCAGGTACGGGAGGGAGGAAGGCTCGCGCCGACGCTCACCCACTGACGGAAATAAACCTATATATAACACAACACCTTGCTAAACACACACGTATACACTATACAAATAAATATAATTGGAATGTCTGTTTGTAATATTAAAATAATCGCTTTTTACTAAGTGCATATGAAATTATACCAAAACAACATTTTTTACAATTGTTGTCTGTCTGTCTGTTCGCTCCGGCTAATCTCTGAAATGGCTGGACCGATTTTAACGGGACTTTCACTGGCTGATGTAACAAGGAGTAACTTAGGCTACTTTTCCGAGGGGTAAAATAGGGGTCCGTGATAAAACCGAATTCCACGCGGACGAAGTCGCGAACAGCTAGTTAAATACATAAAATCAGGCCAGTTCAGACACTTCACACAGCGCTATCTAGCTATAAACTAAACATATCTTGTACTATGGGAACCAGACAACTGATGTGACAATAATGTCCCGGGTAATAATCAAGACCCACAGCGCAGAAGGCAGAGTTACTACTGAGCTGTGAGGCCTGTCAAGTTATACATACATAAAATTACGCCTGATTCCCGGAGGGGTAGGCAAAGAGCACGGTTTTCCACCTGCTCCGATTCTGACATATCACCAACCATGTTTGATACACACTAATCACCACCGATTTGGTCTACGTACTGTTACAATATTATTTCCCACGAAACGCTTAAGAATAAAAGTGCATCGCAAGCATTCTAGTTACTTGCTCGCACTTGCCATTCCGTGGGAAGTAATCGGATTGACGTTTTCCAAATTAGTTCGGGTTTGTCGCGATAACACATATATTTATCTATTGTAAATTCTAGTTCTATTAAGTTCTAATCCAGAAAATAAACTTAACTTTTTTTTCAAAAGAGTCCGCCGACTCAATCCGTAACAGTACATACTCCAAGCTGTTACCCTTTCAACATCTCATTCTCAATCGGCGTCTTCGGGCGCTTGATTAGTCTATGGTATAGTACTCACTGTGCGCGGGCGGGGCGAGCAGCGCGGGCGCAGGCGCGTGCGGGTGCGGGCGCGGATGCGCGTGCGCGTGCGGCGGCAGCGCGCACGGCGGGAGTTCCGCAGGGTCAACGCAGCAGCAGTTGGGCCCCGGCACCGCGCAACCGCGCACCATGCAGTATCTGCAACAAACAACACACTAACATGTAATAAATGAGAGTGTCGTTAAATTAATAATACTGTCGTCCCTTAACTAGAAAGCCGTTAACCCTCAAAAGGTCAATTTTGACTTTTTAATAGGAAGCGATAGTTCAAAATTACTAAGATCTAGATTAAGATTCTAAGATGTTTCTAAGAAACGTTTGTAAATTATAATTAGTTCCAGAGATATAAAAAATTGTAGGCCGTTAAGTGACGGATTTAAAAGGAATTAAAAAGAGTTCTCTGAACAAAAATAACAATTTGGGTTGTCTTTTAGTTAAAGGACGGCAGAATAATATTGGTGGACATTTCACACAGCGCCATCTAGCCCCAAAGTACGCTAAGCATAGCTTGTATCATGGTAACCAGAAAGTGATATAATATTTATATACTTTTTGTAAATACATATTATACACATTAACACCCAGACAGAACAAACACCTATGTTTATCACACAAATGTTTGCCCTGGGTCGGAATCGAACCGACGATCTACAGCGCAGAAGGCAGCGTTAGTACTGAGCTATGAGGCCAATCAAACAGATTTCTGTACAGATTACCCGGGTCAGAGAGGGTGAAGGTTCGATGTGAGTCAGAGCGTGTTACCTAGGGCGCAGTTCTTCGAACGGTGACTCCGGGAAGTTCCGGGGCGGGTCGGGTCGGTCGGGCTGCGCACTACACGGAGGCCTAGGGGCGTGCCCCGGGGGCAGGCCGGGGGGCAGGCCGGGGGGCACGCCCGGGGGCATGCCGGGGGGCGTGTAGCTGGGGGACAGCGGAGACGTGGACGCGTCTCGATTGTACGCCGTATTCGATGCAGCGGTCGAGTCTTCGTCGCGTGTGAGATCTATGACGCGATTGCGGACCTAAACAAAGCAAGTAATTGTTGATAAATAAAAAATTTAAATTATTTTGATTCTTCCTTAATGATATACACAATTAATTACAAAATGTTTATTTTATTTAACTTAATATTTAATGAATAACAACAATTTTTAAACCACCTTTTTTTATATACTTGGACATTTTTATATACTAGAATCAGTATTGCTATGACCTAAGAGGGTTTATTTTTGTATCCTATAAATATCTTAAGATATTTGTAACAACATAGTGCAATAAATGCTTTGAATTTGAAATATATACCACCAGTTCGTGAGGGCTCTGGAGGTTTCTGCCATCACCCTATTACCCAAGGCTGATTCTGATGGTCTTGTGAAGTCTTAGAAGTCTTTTGGCGGTAGAACAAATTTCAGTGATGCAGAATGAAACAGATCAGTCAAAGAAGTGGCTTATCTGTTCAACAGACTGCCACAGTGCCGAAAGATAGAAGAAAAAATAATGTCTCAAACTCACATTGTCCGAGATGCACTGGACGTCCTCATCAGAGCTATCAGAAACCCAGTCGAGCTGCAAGTCTGGCGCAGAGAGGACCGCCGCCGCTCGCTGTTGTGGGTTTCCCTGCTGATTCCCCTGAAACATATATTTTAAAGACATTTGTTGATTTAAATCTCATCTGAAGTTACAAACCTCCCAGAAGATTATGGAAGCAGAGAGAGACTTGGAAAACCAAATATGATGCTGTCTCTCCCTGCTGTCTATTCATGTAAAAATATAACTGATGAGTAATGTGGGCCAATTTGTGCGACTTGGTTCCTTGAATCATCTCGTACTTTGGTGGAGAGTGAGTCGCATTGTTGTTGTCTATGGACGGCGGTTACCACTTAACATCATGTGGCCCGTCAGCTCATTCCATCACCTAAATCAAATAAAAACATGTGCACGATTTACATGTTACTTCGGATATAAAAATCTTTTTGATTTACAGATACAGAAACTATAAAAAAAACAACCTGTCGTAAACTGGTTCCCTCGGTTTTAGGATGCACAGGCACGAATCCGGAACTCGGCCCGGGTTGAGGTGAAGCAGCATGTCTATCTCCCGCAGCATCCACATTGGGTCTAGAATCCTCAGATTTCACCGTCACCAACTCATCTGACTTGACTGATACGGGTTCAATGGCTTCAACTTGGTCCTGAACCGGTTCAGATCTTATTTGAATCTGTTCCGTTGGTTCTGTTTTGATATTAGCTGGCACCGGTTGGGTTTCCTGAGACGGTTCAGACTTTATTTGAATCCTTTCTGTTGGTTCTGTTTTGACATTAGCAGGAACCGGTTGGTTATCTTCTGTAGACTCTTGTGTTCTTTGTGGTAGCACTACAATTCTTATGTTTAACGTATCATTTGTCTGCTCGGTTCTCGGCTCAGTCTTGACTTGTACGTCTTGTGAGGCAGATACCCTGCAGTCTACTGGACATGACTGATATGTACCGGCCGGCCTCACCGGGTTCGGAAGATGGTGGTGGTGATGATGATGATTATGGTTGTGATGATGGTGGTGATGGTGCCGATGGTATCCGAAGACACCATTGTGTCTATCACACTGCTCTGTGTGCACACGCTGATATATATTTGGATCCATGGGATTTGTGGCCTCTCGTTTGATTCGGGCATTCATAGTGTGACAGTTATTGTGTACAGGTATGTCTGCCATCTGCGTTGGAACGCTTTGTGCAGGAGGCTCATTTTCACTTTGTCTTTGCAGAGGTTGATGCACATTTGGTTCGTCCTCACTGATATTCGCCGATGCTACACTGTTATCAATACATTCCCCTTTCACTGTTACTGGCTGCCCCCTAGAACTCCTACTAGTACTGGCATGGTCATTTCTCATTAAATTAGTTTGATTGTCACTACCTGCTCCACTGTCACATTGCCTCTTTTTGGGAGTATTGTCCTCCTCTTCAGAACTTAGCTCGATAGGATTTGATTCAGATTCTTTTGAAACTCTCCTTCTTGGTGATATGTTTAGCTTTCGGGATGGACGTTCTAACCAGGGCTGCAAGTGGGATGGGGCAGTTGCAGCAGAGTCATTAGAGCCTGCAATATTCTGTGATAACTCAATATCTCTTTGAGGTATGTTATTGTTCTGCGGTTGACTATCTGGAACACTAAGGTTCATGGCATAAGAGCTTGAATTATATGGACCAATTGAATTACCAAGTAGATAGTAATTATTGAGGTACAATGGGTCCCGTTGAGGATGTTGGTTCCAGGGTGGGGGGAAGCAGTAGTTCCTAGGCCACTGTGGTTTAGGCTGGTAGCGAACATTAATTCGGTTAGCTCTAATGTCCATATTTATTCTATCAGGGTCAGATGAACCAATGGAATAATCGTATGAACTTGAGCTGTCCGGCAGCGGCTGATATTCCTCTGGTACTGGTGTGCGAGACTGAGAAGGGTGTGAGATTGGGGCCACATTTACTTCAAATGGACGAGTTGGTGTTGTTGAGTTCACATAGTTGGAGGATACTGGTTTTGGAGTCTGCTCATTGGCTGAAGATACTGTGGTATCAACTGTGGGTAATGGTGGTAGAACCATTACTTCATCATCACTTTCTGCAAATAAAGCTTCACATTCCATTTCCTCTGAAACAAGCAATTTAAATTACTGAAGCGTAATAGACACACATTATAAATCATAAATTATATCATATACTTAATGTGTAATTTTATAGATGGTCAAACCTAAAATAAAAAAATGAATCAACAAAAATATTATTTTAACAATAATTGTTCAAAACAGAAACTTGACAAAAGTGAACTAAGGTAACTACAGTATTGATCAACTCATTACTTGTGCTTATGCAAAAATAGTAGGTAGATTACAATTACCATTCTTTGGCTGGTTTTCTGAAGGTGTTGATGTGAAAGCTGTATCCAGGATAGCACTTAACGACGACGGCCCCGGCATGTCCCATGCTGAAGATGGGAGATCTCCTTCATGTCCCTTTTCAGTCATTATGATTTTAAAATCTAAACTAGGGTATGTATAAATTCAACAAGATAATGACGGATCTACAAAGGAACTACATTACAATAACAGTTAAATTACTGTTGCGAAGTGAAAATTACATATTTGTATTGTAATGTGAAGATTTCAAAGTAGTTTCACATTAGATACACTGTGAATAACGCGAAAACGGATCAGAAACACAACAAAATATGTGAAGAACGAAAATTTACACGGCCAGACGGCCAGTGCCAGAGAGAATTTTTTTAGTTTTTTTTTCTTGGGTATAGTGATGTGTACTTTAATGTTGTTCTTGGATACAAGTTATTATCGACTGAATACGAGTATCAGTATTACTCTCATATAAGAGGAGTGGCGCTTTCTTACTTTCTTTTCAGTTGGATCTGCTTGTATAACTAAATAGTATATATATAGTAAATAGTAAATACATGATAGTGCAGATTTTTTAACCTCTAAGTTTGTGGGTGCTCGAGCTTAGAAGAGGTCAAAAGTCACTTAGAGCAGACTAAATATCGTGCAAGGAATGTTCAATGCTTATAGGCCCCTTACCACTTAAGTCTGATAAATACATAAGTATTTTGTTGAACTTAGTTCGGGGAGCTGAATTGTAACGAGCAATGCGGATAATCAACGCTACGTAGCTATGACAGTTACACTGACTGTCATAGTACCTTCATTCGTAACCTTCTCTTTGTTTTTGTTTCATTATTAAAAAATTCAAATGAGGGCTAAGGAATGTGATTACGAAAAGCTTTTTCATTGGTGATTTCAACTATAAGCTGATAAGAATATTATAATACTGTCTGTAAGAATATCATTTCAATGTGCGGCAAGCAACGCCTTTCGCTAGATGTCGAGTACTAAAGGAATATTCAAGTTCGGGAACTATTCATAGCATTTAGCACGGTGGTTACTTCGGGAACATAATATTCGGGGCGCTTTCAGACAATCACAGATCATGTCTTCTTCCATACTGCCTCTATTCATACAAGGAATAGTAGTAAAAGGATTCGGAAGAGGATCAAAAGATCTTGGCTGTCCGACAGGTAGGTACTTATAAAGTTGATAGAAAAGTTCTTTGAACTTGTCCAGACTTTAACCTGGTTTTTGTACTTCTGTAATCTAAAAAGTATGAAATAACAATGTAAATTTCTTCTGTATCACTTGGGCCCACCCAATCCAATTACAAGCATGCTAAATTCATCATTTTAACACTTTTTTTAAATTTAGAAGTTTTTTTATCTATATTTTTATCTTTTAATCTTGTCTGCCAATTTCCTTTACATTAGGTTCTATGACAAAGTAAGAATAAATGCAAGTTTTAAATGCACTAAAACACATATCACTCCTGGAATTGGAGTATGCAATATATGCTGCATTGGGCTCGCTTGTAGATGACGTTACAACTGTTGGGCCAGGATCTGGTAATCTCATTTTCCATTCTTTCAGCAAACTATTCATTGGAGGTGGTCCAGTCTTTGCCTAAAAACTTGGAGCCAGGAGTTTACTATGGATGGGCACAAGTAGATAGTGGGCCAGTGCATAAAATGGTGGCAAATATTGGTTGGTGCCCATTTTATGCCAACAAGCAGATGTCAGTGGTAAGTTATACTATTCTTAGAATATAATGTATCGCCAACTGGTAAGAACAATTTTATGTAGATGCTGCCCTTCTCAACTCAACTAGCTTGAGCTATCCTGAAACTGCCAAGTGTTACTCTTTGAGGTACATGGATGAAGAACTAATTATTTTTTGCACGTACAGCGTTGGTCTACTGAAAGTATTCTGCATTCAACCAGGATCATTTTAAATTGGCTAAACAAAGCAACATGAATAACTCCTCCATTCAAAATACAATTATTGTTATCTGGTTGGATCAATATGACACATTTACAAAAATTTCATTGTATGTATGTCATTCATTTGTACCACCTGTAAAATTTAACTTAAAAAATTATCATCAAAACACATTTTGTTGTTGACCACCTTCTCAAATAAAACTATTCTATGCCTGTCATTTTATTCACTCCTTTGAATAGTTATGGATATATTTAAATTAAATAGCGAGATATATATATTATAGCCAAGGCCAACATAGATAAAAATAACATAAGCAGAACTGGTATTGTCTGTATCTACAACACTAGAAGCATAAGAAATATCTCTTCACATTGTTGATTTAAATGGAGATTACTCAGTTCTGTTAGTTCCATACTAATTCTAACAATATGACTGTTATCTTTTACAAATACAATTCTCAACTTCTATTCTATGTATTTATCAGATAAGATACGCAATTAGTCTGCACTTATTAGTATAATGGTTTGTCTACCATAACTAAATGTATATTGTAATAAGTGTTTTTCATCTAACCGTTTTTTAAAACTAATTTAATTTATGCAACTACTACAGTACTTTACAGAAACAGCACTGCTATCTACAATTTTTTTTTATCTTTAATGTTTTATCTACAAAAATGGAAGTTGGAGAAAGTAATTTTTTTTTGTTTTTATTTACTGACCTATGTCAGTAAAAGCCATATAGTAGTGTGAGTTGTACTGCTAGTACTTGTGACACTACCTGACCCAGTGGTGAAAGGATTAAATTGTAACTGAAGATGCTCCTTTCACACACTCACAATCACTTTGGAATATTGTAGTACTATTTGGAACCATTTTACGCTATATAAATCGAATTGAAAGATCACAAAGCTTTTATACCATCTTTCTGTGCCAACAATCTTTGCCGTAGTCTTCACTTATACAATTCTAGACGTTAACACTTCAAAATGATAACGCATGACATAGAAGGATGGTAGGTGATATTGTATTTTTGCACAAAATTATTCATGGCAAAATTGTCCATCCACACCTACTTAACAAGATTCAGTTTCCATTTCCCGTTATTCTAGCAGTCTCCTGAATAGAAAAACGTTCAGTCCTGCTTTTTGTCACACTTACTATGTCCAACACTCGTCAATCTATCGAATGTGTTCGTCATATAATAAGATATGCCACGATGTTGATATTTTCTCCCCATCTGTTTCTTCTATAAAGAAACTGGTAAAATTTTAGTATTTTCTTTTATATTATCAGTTTCGTTTTATGTTTCATATTTCATTTCCATTCTTTTCGAGAATAGTATTTATACAAATGCTAAAAATATACTTCACATCAAGACGGTTGTAACAAACCTATGCTTTATTGTTAATTATTTAGTTTTAGTATTGTTTATTATGTTGCAACAAGGTTAGGGATCCAAAAAAAAAAATGATACATATATATATATCTGTAGTGAAAAATTAATTGATGATCAAGTCTGCATTTGAACCAGGGACTCCAGATTGAGTTGTGTGTCAGAAGTTATCTGAATATGATGAAATTTACACAAGCATCTACTGAGATTTTAATTTTGGATATTCTTCAATAAACTATTTACTGGAGAATTGAAGTACATAATATAATAATTGTTATTATTAAAATGACACAAGGATTATTTCGGTATAAAAACAGAAGGTCATAAAAACTGTAATTCTTACAAGATTTTTAAATGAGATTATATTTCTCACTATTTATGGAATATTTGAACTGTGTCACATTTTTAATGTAGACTGTAGCAACCTTGACAATTTGGATAGGAAATGGATCAACAACTTTTATGAGTGTCTGATACATGGTATAATAAATGTGCATTACTGTTATTGCTCTTGTTTCAGGAAACCCATATAATGCATAAATTTGATAAGGACTTTTATGGATCAAACTTGAGAATATCTGTACTTGGATACCTGAGGGGTGAAAAAAACTTCAATTCATTGGATGAACTTATTGCAGCTATAAAACAGGACATCGAAAACGCTGATCAGAGTTTAAATTCACCTGAAGCATTGAAAGTTAAAACTAATAAGTATTTCTCAGCTCAAAATGAATAGATGACTTATTTTGTCATATCTAATATATATTGAATAATGTATTTTGTACAATAGGTACCTGTGTAAATAACAATGAATTGGATATTCCTATATCTTAGGTGCTCATGTCTATATGTATTTAGTTATCTAAATTGTTATATTTATTATGAGTTGCCCTACATTTGTAATATTTATTTATTGTTACTGCAATTAAACAATTCTTGAGAATATTCGCCGTTATAAATATTTAAGATGCTGATAAAAACCAATATTTCAGCCCATGCTCAACAGCTCAAGATCCTTGGTTAGCTTGGATGAGAAAAATTGAATGTCTTCTGGGTTGATTTTGATAAAATAAGCACTGAATATTTTTCGGGATAGTCCAATATTTTCAGTACCTAGATTTGGAATCTAATCAGATGTTTCTGCATGAAACAAGCATAGAAAAATTCTAGAAAAGATTTTCAACTTTCTATTATTCCTAACGTATCCCAGTTTATTATTTGCAAAATTCTGTAATGTGCAGACACTGCAAATCTGCAATTTTATTTTAAGTTGAGGTGAAAGTATATGATCATGTATGGCATGAAATATTTTTATATAAAATGTGATATTTTCTATTATAGCAATAAAATTTTTTACCATAACTAATAAATATTTGTTGAATTAATACCCAGAAACCCTTTGAAAAAGCCTTTATTTATAGTTTCACTGTATTTAACAAATATGAAAACTCACTCCTTCATTCAATTGGAAAAATTAACACAATTATCTTAAAGTTAGGAAATTGGGCTCTCTCTTCAGGACATACTGATTAATGTTGTTTTCTTCTAAACGAACACCCTGAAACAAACAAAAATATTGTTCTTATAAACAAAGTAATAATTTGATAATGATCACCATGAGAAGATATTAGCATTGTATTATACTATTTTCCTAGAAAATACACAATAACTTATAATATTATGAAATACACAAATTATTCAAACAGATATAATATTGATCTATTATATCTGCCTGACAGCAGGAATGGATGTTGCAAATCAAACATCTAAGCACATTCATTTCATTTTCTTGCCGTTCACCCACATTAGATGGGGTCTATACAGCATGTATTTTTCTTCCATTTCTCTCTATCAGACGTCACTCCATTCCTTTCTTACTCTTATCATCTTTCACGCAATGCATCCATCTTTTCTTTGACCTACATCCAAATGCATATTTAACACCCTTTTCCTAACATGGCTTGCCCTCGGCATAACATGTCTATACCACACTTAAGATTTTGCTCTTCAACTAAATAACTAAAGCAAACATCTAAGCACAGTTTTATGTGGTATAAATTGTTTCTTTTATACTTCAATGATTATACAGGAAAATATAAGTATTACAATGTAATTGAGACAGGATTACTATTGCAATAATATTTGAAAACTTATATTCAGAATATTTTCATTATTTTGGGGAAAATCACATTATTACCAAAATACCATGTATTGTGTATTTCCAGTGGTAACTTTGTGAATAATATCATCAATTACATATATCCACTTAAAGTAAATTAATTTTGAATCAATTGTCAATTTGTAACAAGATGCGGTTAACAATGGGTAAGAGAAAGTACAGGCATAATACAAAAATAGTCTTTGTTGTCGCTGCATTTGGTTCCATACTGTGCAGTACATACAGTATATCTAAACAGTCAAAAATTGTGTGTATTTATTAAAAGTATGTAAGTACTCATATATGGTACAAGCTATGCTTAGTTTGGAGCTAGATGATGCTGTGTGAAATGTCCACCAAAATTCGCCTTTTTCTTGCATCTAAACCTAGAAGTTATTAACCAACACAGCAGATAAATAAGTTGGCAATGAGATTTACTTCAGAAAACTCTTCTATCCAACACAGTTCATGGCAAATTGGAAAGGATTTTCTAAATAAATTTACATTTGATTTGCATAATGTTATCTTTGTTTTATACAGGCAGAGCCAGAACAGATTTCCCTTAACTGCTGATCACCACTTCACAAAGTCATTCATACAAGTTTATATTCACAGACACCATGAAAATAAAACGAAAAAGTTTGTGTGATCATTATTTGTCAATCATGTTTTGGTATACATTGATTAATTGTACAACACATGAAATATAAAAAAAACCCACACAGGGATGTTGCACATCATAGAAAAAGGATATTTTTGGTCACAATAGTTTTTTAATGGTTTCAGTGTAAAAGGCTCGCCCATTACAGAAATGTGAGTCTAACAAGCATTGTAGACTTGTCAAAATCTGTCAGCCTGTATGTTTCCCACAATGGTGTAAACAATAATTTCACAATAGTGTCGAATGGTGATATGAAATACTGACCTTCCGTTAGTCTAGCGCGTCCACCAGTGGGCTGGCAGAGGATGGTGGAGCATCCTGCGCAAACGACCACCCTCTGTGCGTGACTAAAAACAGTTGTGATTTTGTAGCAGCCAGGGCATTTCACGTCCATAAAATATGAGTTGGGATGTGGCACCAGCCTCTTCAACTTGTGTTTCCTTCTCTCCGACGCGGGCGAAGGATGCAATAAGTCAATTGCGAGCTGAAATAACGACACATTTAGGTTAGGAAATCCCCAAGTGAATTAATGACAGCGAATGACAAAAGAATATTCTGGGAGTTGAAAAACTCTCCTAAATAGAACATTTGTATAAACTAAATTGCACAAAGCAATGAATTTCGAGACTTGGAATTCTCTGACATGTCAGTAGATGCCATGTGTAGCTTGTTTGGGTGAACTTGAGATTTTTGGACATTCGGGAAGGCACTGCATTATTCACTAAAACTGTAGCTACTATATTAGAATCACGGGTAAATTGCACGACAGCGAAACACTGACGAATTATATTTTCATCTGAATAAAAATACACACCGGCATGGTTACAGCTTTGATGCAGAACCGGAAAAGGAAAGGCGGCCAATGTACCACAAAGAATCCGTCTTAACTACCAAAGACAAAAAATGCTGCCATGGCAAAAAATCTAAATAACACAATGACCAGTAAGGTTGACATAAACGTCTAACAAAACGTAATGTCAATGTCAATGTAGCTTTGTATTTAGTTAATTACAGCATGCAGTCAGTAGTTCGTTTACATTTCGGCGTGTTTTTGTGAATAGTTTTATTAAACCTACAGAAAATCATATAAGGCACCCAAAACAGGTTATTCTGCTATGGCCGACGAAGAGTACGAGGCCGAGGATGCTGGCGCAGACTACGATGATATCGCTGAAGAAGACGACAACATCGAGGATGCCGAGGAACAGGAAGAAGACGGCTTCAATACCCAATGTCTGGCACCTGGACAAGCTGGCGGAGGGGTCGACAAGTCCAAGCGAATCACCACGAGATACATGACGAAGTATGAGCGAGCTAGGGTCTTAGGTGAGGTTATAGATTTTTTCTTTATTAAAGCGGTTGTTCCTTTATATCATGCCATGTTTTCTAAGTGTTAAGTCTGCCATAGACACAGGACTTACATTTTTTTTTTTTGCCATTAAGGTCTACACCAGTTAATAAAAATATAAATAAGTACAGTCACTTAGGCTAACTTTGGCCCACATTTCGGAGAAATCAGATAAACTAATGTTCAAAATAATACGTTAGACACAAAAAAATACTTATTTTCATGGCTTTGAGTAACCTTCTTTTAGAAAATATAATTATTTACTGGTCGTTTCTAGGAAAATATTTCTGAAAAATCCATTTAACCTCCGGGCCAAAGTTACATTGTGAGTTGGGCTTAGATTGGCCCGGGTCCCGATTGTAGGCTTTTTTTGCTTATTTTATGGAAATAAAGGAGTAGTGCTAACATTAGCCTCTCTATTTACTTAGAAAAATACAGCTGAGACCCATAGACAATAAGTTCGTATGTCCTTGTTTTGTTTTTCGGTATTTTTGGGTAAATAAAATGTTACCATTTATGAAATCAAATATTTTGGTCATCAATCACGAACTTACGTTTTTTACATATAATAATAACAACATAATAGCTAAAATATTAATAAAAAAACATCGATATAGTAAAACATTTGATTAATACTACACATCATGATATCAAAGTTTGAAAACTTAGTCACCCCATTCCATAGCTATGAAGTCGTCTTCTATAGTAATATAGCCTTTCTTTCTTTGATGATTCGAGTCATTCAGCACTCTTATAATATTCGTATCATTCACTGAAGCAATTTGGACACTCCTAGGCCAAATCCAGCCCATTTCGGCCTTTTGCATCACAGAAACATTGTATTTTGGGTGGTTTGCTAGTACTATTCGTCCTGGGAACAATGTTCCTTCGTAATTAATTATACAAAAGCGATCCACAGCCAATATATATATTTTTATACATATATAGATGATATGACCTATGACAAAAAACAATATATTTATTCAATATAACATAATTTGGATGTATTTTTATCGAAATATGAGCAGAAAATAAATTTTTATAGCAATCCTTTTTAAAAGAATGACAATCATGCTAAGATTGGCCCGGGCTAAAGTTACCCTAACTGAATAATGATTATTTATTTACTCGATATTTAGGGCCATATCACTTCAATAAACGAACCAATTGTGTACATTTTTGATTGTGATCATAGATAGATATAAAGCAGTTGATTCGAAATAACCTCTCCTCTCTATGTAATCAAGAAACAGAACAGCAGGTCACTTTTTGGTGCACTCGAAACTTGTCGCAAAATACTCTCAGTTTAAAAGACACTGTGACGCTGTAAAATTCACAGATGTCAATATTTTAGCGGGCTAGGATCATTTACGAAGATACTTTCTACACGCTGTTTACAAAGTTAGATTTAAACAAACTAAAGCGAAGGCAAAAAATAAATAAAAAACTGAAATGAGATTTTGGGCCAATGTTATATTGAAGGCTTAAGTTACGCAGATTGTGTTTATTAATATAGTATAATACCATTAAACATAGTGTAATCCTTGTTTTTAATCTAACATCTTAGGGTTATTGTTTCAGGTACTAGAGCATTACAAATAGCGATGTGTGCACCAGTGATGGTGGAGCTCGAAGGCGAGACTGACCCCTTACAGATTGCAATGAAAGAACTCAAACATGGGAAGATTCCTATTATCATCAGGCGTTACCTCCCCGACCATTCCTATGAAGACTGGAGTATTGATGAGCTTATTATCATTGACCATTAGTTTTCAAGCTACAGAAGGAACATAGCACTACACACATTCAGTTGTGTCATACCACTCGGGACTTAGTACACTTGAATGGAAACTGTATTCTGTTATGGATACCTTAAAGATGAGGTGGACTTATGGGATGATGTACCCATCCCATGGGCTTGCAATAAAAATGGTCCTTTTGCTAGATCAACATAAATGCTGGGACATCTTACGGGTACTTCCTTAAGATTTGCTATATGGTAATAATCAAACTGAGGTTGGCCACCAGACAGGTGACCACACCTTAGTTGCATAATTTGACTGAATGTTAGTCGCTATGTTCCCAATGTATTTCAATCATTAGATCTAAGAATAGGAATAAGTTACTTATAAGTATCAACAAGGAACAGACTATGATGCAGTTTCTAATTACTCAAATTTATAAACTATGTTGTATCAATAAGGAACAGACTATGATGCAGTTTGTAATTACTAAAAATTGATAAACTATGTAATTTCAAATAAAAAAAACTATTATTGAAATGCTGATTACCTTTTTCAATATTAAAAATTCAATACTCAAACATACTGCAAGACTTCTTAGTAAAATAGTTCATTCATTTTCTTAAGTGGTAGATTTTTATCAAGAATTTCTGCTTTGCTACATTTGTTTTTACTAATTTTAAATTAGTAAAACTGACTTGTTAGCGCAGTTTTGCAAAATGTTATCTATAAATACGGGAATCAACCACTGCAATTTCACCGGCACCCACTCCCTTCTACCGGAACACAGCAATACGAGTGTTGCTCACTGCTTGGCGGTAGATTACCAGGTGTGGTGGCAGTACCTCTCCGGGCGAACTTAGCACAAGTTCTGCTACTTTGGGTTGCTCCTTTTGCACCACCCGGGGGACACGTGTAGGGATTCAAAGGATTATCACTTACAGACGCGAGCAACGTAGGCTCATACCTAATACTTTATTTCCACTGAATTCCTAAAGAAATAGCTTGGAAACATCAGTTAGCTTACAATATATACAAGCCTATTATACAATTTACTAGTAGATACGAGAATGTACATAAAATGTGTGCTCAGATTTGCCCACAGTGTAATCAGTGTCCGTAGTATTTTAGTATTTATTACTGTATGGCACTCACTTTGAGAATACACGCCGTCCGCCCCCTTTAGACGGCCAGTATCTATGACGTCTTTGGCCGTTTTTACCTACTGAAATCGCCGCAATTAATAGTTTTATCAGGTGAGCCATCTGCCAGATCGCGTCACTAATCTCATGAAGGGATATCTACAAAATTACGTAAGTTATTTACGTGCGGTCCGCAAATAGCAGAGAATACAAATCACTGTGGGCTAGGCTTTGAGGAAATGTGTCAGAATTCAGATCATGCAAAACATAAAACGTCAATATAACGAGACATACTCTTCAATATTCATCGAACATACGATGCGACTTGGGCTTGTCGTACCTAGTAGGGGAGGATCCAAGTCGCATCGGTTGTTATGGGCAGAGGTTACTACTTAACACCAGGTGGGCCACCGGCTCGTTCCGTAACTGCATCATATAAAAAAAAAATGGGTCTGAATACGCAATCACGTGTGCCTGAACTGGCCATCCCTAATATTGATATTTTCAAACAACCCAGAAGGCATACGTCATGGCTTACTTCATTATTTATTATATTTAGCCTGATCGCCGCGTGCCCTCCGCAGCACGCAAGCGATCAGTTATTGTTACATTAGTAAATGGGCATGGGCACACATCCAACTGATGACAGCCGTGAATGTGGTTTACCTATTCGTTTAGTTAGGAATGGCCGAGACAATTTACTTGTAAGCTGCGAGCTTCACTGCGGGCTTATCGAAATTGGGTATAAGTTTCGATGATTTTTGATGAGTATGGTTTATTACTTAAAATTTGCGATAGTTTGTTCATCCTAGCTATCTGTCACCAAATAAAATGCAAGTTAAAAGATCTTGCAGTAGTAACAGTAAGTGCTTCTTGTTTCCATCTCAATGAGGGGCGGTTACAGCTTTACAGGTAGGCTCAGATTGGCGTGTTATAAGCGGTATGGGAGACCTGCTTAAAACTTGTAAGTAAAGTAAGTAAAGAAGATGCTTCATAAAAAAATGTGTAAATGCCGGCCTTTACTAACATCAGGTGAGATCGCGGTCAAATGATAGCCTGTGTCAAATAAGAAACAAAACTTCGTAACTCAGACATTCGTGTCGACTGTTTGGCGTGTGGTCGGTCGCAGAGCCGCGCTGCACAGATTGACACTAGAACCAAGACGTAAAAAATATAAAACTTGCCCGTTTTAGACGGGGTAGTGGTAACCGCTACCCATAGACAACAAAAATACGACTCAAGTCCTTTCCATCAAAGTATGAGATGACCTAAGTCGCATTGCGTTGCGTCCATCACCCCGAGTCGGGAATGTTACGTCTCATGCGCCTGCAATTTCACCGGCACCCACTACCTTCCACCGGAACACAGCAACACGAGTGCATCACTGCCTGGCGACAGATTACCAGGTGTGGTGGCAGTACTTCTCCGGGCGAACTTGGCACAAGTTCTACTGCTATAAAACTCGTACCTACTCGTTTTAGGCTAGTCTCCCCTATGTTTAATTAAATAAACGCTTGCTGTCCGCCTATATGCACGATATCGACAGAAATAATAATCAAAAGTCAATCAATAATAATGTATAGAATGGCATTGGATGGATACAGGGTATGAGACAACTGCGAGTGTATTTGGGAGCCTATTTCTGAGAGGGACGGGTCAGCATTTCCCAAAAACCAAGTTTGTAGTATCAGATAGAAGGTAATTGTAATGGTTTCCTATGATATTAAAGCTTCAGATAGGTATTAATATTCCGTATAGCAATGAAACTGCTATTTTACGAAATCTTAAACCTAACGATTACCAGCTTAGGTAAGTCAAAAGTCAAAGTCAAAGTCAAAAACTTAATTTCCATAGAATTCATAAAGAAATGGCTTAGAAACGTCAATATTCAAAACATAAGGTCACGCGTACTTATCGATAAGTTTGACGCCTGTTCAAACCCTATCCGACCCTCCATGGGGAAGAACAGCCAAGAAACCCCTAATGGAGGGATTCCTTATTTTTCGCGAGCACGATCCTTGTAAGAATTGTGTACTTAGGTCTATGTTACATTTATGACTATATAATATATACTATTACAGGATGTTTTGTGTGTCGTTGAGCAGAGCGACATCAGACCATGGGGATTTATCATTTATATAATCATTTACAGTGTAATAAGCTTTACTTACCAGACCCTTCTTTATGTATGACTTGAATTTTTGGGTCGGAAGCTTCGTTGCTATCTACGGTATCTACGAAGCTTCTAGGATATAACGTAGAGCATAGATATTGTTCTAATGATGGTTATGATCCAAGGTCCCGCCAAATAAAATGTTTAATGGAATCACGAAATTAAATTGACGCCATTGAAAAAATGCCATGAATTCATTGAATACATTTATTAGTTACGAAAAAAGTTAAAAACTTCCCTTACTACTAACTAGTAGGTAGGTAATCGTGTCAACAGCTCTCACAACCAGTGTGGTGAAAGGATAAAGGGCTCCTCAGAGCTTCCTTTCATGCACATTACTTATTTTGAAATCATTGTGCACTTGAGATTTGAGCCAGCGACCTCCGAATCGACACAAGGGGTCCAGTACCACTGGACACCACGTTCTCTGTTACAAAGGAGCATAGTTACGACTTGTGATCCCCACATTAGGGCTCATCTGTATTGCTGAAGTCTGGATAGCATTAACAGATTATTTTAATGCAACATACCTAAGTAGGTATGATTCTTCCGCTAAGAAGGTAGATGATTTTTAATGTTTGTCTCTGGTTATGATGCTCCATAGTGGAAAAGTATGATTGGTATAGAAATATGCATATATTTTAAGAGCAGTAGAACTCACAGACATCTCAGAGTTATGGGCGCATACGATGCGACTTGGGTCTTGTCATACCTAGTAGGGGGGGATTCAAGTCGCATCGACTGTTATGGGCCGAGGTTACCACTTAACACCACGTGGGCCATCGGCGTCGGCTCGTTCTGTAACTATATCAAATAAATTAAAATGCAGTTCTCAAGTACGTAGTTGGTAAATTTAGTAATATTACGGAGCTGAATTTCAGCTGTTCCAAAAAAAATATCTTGAAAGATGAATGTAGCGATTCATCAGCGTGTAGGTATCAGTGGCGTGCGGTGTCGCTCGAGCGCGAGGCGACCGGGCGGCGCGGCGCGGTGGCACAGGCAGTGACCGTGGTCCGTGGGCCGCAGCAGTTGGCACGGCCACCGAGCTGAATATCGCCGAAAGCTCCGAGCGTGGGGCGGGGAGCGCCTCGCTCGCCAGTACCCCTCCGACCAGCGATGCTGTGCTGTCTCCGGATATAGAGTACGTCTGACGTGTTCGCGTGTCGCGTACTGCCCACCGGCGCCGCGCCGCGCCGTTGCAACCGATCTCGAAGCCGTCACATTGCGGTTATATTTAGAGACAATCATTAAAGTCGAATAATTCCATTATTTCCACCGCGACTTGACGGCTTCGGATCCGAGGTGCATTCCCGAGGGGATGCAGCTCGGATCGGAGAGATTGACGTGTGGGTACAGTGTACCTCTAGATGTGGACAACGTCCGTAGATCGGCCGACCGGGTGCGCGAGTGCGAGTGCAAATGACTGCTAGCCCGACATAGCGGGCTTAACTTGAGCGACATGTGGACCAAAGGATTTACGTTATGGAGGTGTATGTTGTGCACGGTGCTGGTCGCAGCGACGCTCGCGACCGCGGCGACAGGTGAGCCCTCCTCTGCGGACGCCGCGCCGCGTCGCGCCGCGCTTTGGCCGCAGATCTCCGTTCGCTCTCTGCGTCACTACACAGATTCTATTTTCGGCGTAACTTGCGCTGAAATTATGTAAAAAGCTCACGTATGTGGTCTATTTTTGGGCAGTAACCTTAGGTGAAGTTTTATAAGACGAATGATCTGGTGACCCAGATGTTGAGCTTGGACTGACTGTGTTCATATTTGAAAGAACAGCTGCAAACTCGGAGAGAGCAGAGCGCCAGGCGCCGCAGTTTCTCGCAAAGCTAGATACGTAAATAGAAATACAGGGATTTGTCATTTAGCGTCGCCATCTTGTGAAAAACGATAGGATCGGCCAGACGGTGATATAAAAATGTGACACAAATTTGGGTCATAGTTTTATATTTTTCAATTGGACAGTTTGCAGATGCTATCTTGTAGAGAAAGCATGGTTAAGAAATTTTTGTTTTAGAGCTGTCGTTTCCACCAGTTATGTAGGTTAATAGGCCCTCAAAATTTAGAAAATGAATTTGATCGTAGGCCCCTAGTTTAACCACACAATAATAATAATTATGATTGAAAGTAAAACAAATCATTATTAGGTTTATTACTTTGACTTTATTAGGTATCTAATAAAGTCAAAGAACCTACTACCAGAAATTTACTACAAGAATACCTACCTACTACTAATACCTACTAGGTACTAATCGTTTCCTAGCTCTCTCGAAACAGTATGGGAAGGGCATGATGTGCGCCCCAAAGTGGCTCCTTTCGTGCACTAACCTAATAATGATCCATACCTACAATGATGATTCACACAGCAGAAAACATATACCTACTTGATGCACCATCCTACGTAGGTCGAGAAAGTCAAAGGTACATTCTAGACTTTCTTTGACTATTTAGTCCGGGGACGTCTTCCGATTTAAAATTCGGTTTTTGCATTTCTCTAAAGTGGTTAAAACAATGATGGATGAAAGTCAGAGGGATAACAAAAATATAAGGTAAAATGCGAATGTGAAAAGCACATAACATAACAACCAGCCAGCGTCATTCACCAAGGCCAAACTTGCAGAAGGTTGGACTAAAATACATCATACTACGAGAGATGTGATGAAAAGTTAATTCAATTTGTAACTGTTTGATACATGTAGACGTCAGATTATCTTATGCAATAGGTTTATCGAGGACATTAGGTCTAGATATATGACGAAAAATTCAAAAGCATGGAACCTGGAATTGTATCTAAGTATACTTAAATAAACGCAATAGTTGTTGTATATATTTGACGAGAAAATCATCTTACCTAGCAAACATCACAGTCGATTCTATATAGTGGTATTACCCACAACCAAAACCCACCAAACAAAAATTTGAACACATAACAGGCTATGTGGAAACATCCAATATGAATGTATCTCTAAAACCTAAAGAGTATCTCGTATCACTTGATTTCACGTGTAAAGTAAAAAAGAAACTCTCACAGAAAATGTATACCGGTAAACTATAGCTACCTAAATAGTATATTTTATAAAAAGTTAACAGAATTGAGGTCTCATTCCAGGTGACGAAGTACCTTCAGAATCACAATGCCGTCCATATATCGAAAAAGCTCTCAAAGAGCTCGAATCAGGAGATGTAGAACCAGGTAAGCATATAGAGTTAGTGAATCATTGGGCATTTCAGTCAATAATACAGTTACGTCTTGAATATCAAATAATTATAGATTCTTTTCATCTAGAATATATATCCAACCAGCACTGTTAGTGCTTCAAATCACAATCATGAACATTTTTATTCACAATAAATCTTTCTTCGATAGCCTTCAACAAATAATCAGCACAAATCTTGATCAACCGTCGTAGCATTGATGGTAGCGAGATCTCTAAAAATATATTTTTATTGTATTTTAAAACTGTTTTCACGCGTCAAGAAATCAGTTTCCGCTTCAAATAAACGAGTAACGCGAAATGAAAGAAACGCCATTAAAATGGGCCGGGTGAAATCCGGGAGGATTACAGGAATTTACATAAGTTCACCGGAGTCTGAAATCTATTTTAACTGAGCGGAGACCGTTCGCCTCAACAATAATGTGTACGCGGCTAAATAATGGACATTCTTTGCCATCTAGTAATCAGTAATTAAGAATTCAACACGAATAGATATGAAGCGAAATAAAATAGTTAGTTTACAATAGTAAAGTTAACACAGTTACCCGTTTAGAAATTCAGTGTTATAGAAGTGAAAAGATCTTAAATTGGCTCACGTCGTCAGAAATACCGAAACAAGCAATTAGTATTAAATAGTATCAGTAAATATTCACAATATATCTACTCTCGTTATGAATACCACAAAATGAATAGGAACCGAATGTTTTACATATACCGCGATCAGTGAATTATTATAATGTCTTCAGTAGCAATTCTGGAATTAAAACATTACGATGAATCACTCGAGGAGTGAATAAGTTGATTTGATAATGCAAAACAGTTCATATGAATGAAAATTACAGCCTCATAGACCGTTTATTTTCAAGAATGATGGTAAAAACACCAGCTGAATTAATTTACGGTGTCCTCTAAAAACTGTGGTGACTAAAATAACATTTTATTTATAGGTTCAACAAGATGAGAAATTAGTATGAAAGATGTAGAGTTGCATTTCATATTTACATGTACTTTGGTAATAATACCGTGCAACAAAATATGATTAGTAATAGTTTATTTCTGTACAAGACCGTCTTAAACTCCAAGCCGAATAAATTCTTCAATACAAATGTCTGCAACGCTTGAAATGCATCAATCACTCGATGGATTTGCATCTGCCAACGATGACTGGGACTAAATGTATGCAAAGCTTATGAAAATATTTTATATGAAGAGAGTATTTTTTTAAAGATACTAAATTAGTAATGCGACACCTTCATTCTACATAGTTAAGTTGAACATTCAGTTATATAGAAAATTAAAATTGTTGCTCTAACATACTGTTAAACGTTATTTATATATTTACAGATTCTGCAGAAAAAAACGACAGTAGTGAAGTAAGTGTAAACGACGATACGAATGAGGTGAGTTCATCTGAAGAGGGTGAAACAACTGGAGATAGTAAAGAAGATGACGCGCCATCAATAGAAGTAGCAGATGAACCCTATATACCGCATGCATCTTTAGAAGACTTAGAGGCGGTGAAAGATAACAACTCGCAAGAAGACACCTCCCAAGACGAAGACGGAGAAAGCAAAGATCAAGAAACTGATCACAGCAAACAAGATGATGGAGACAGCAAAGAGGATGAAGCATCTGCTGAAGAACAAGAACAAACAGCCGACCAAGGTCAGATAAGTTTACGTCTTTACCAAAGTCATGGTCAAGACCAATAAAAGCTGGACTTCATTATGATAAATAAATTAAAGAAAGTTGTTAGCATTGCCCATTAGTATGAGTTATATTTCTCAAAGCTAATAACTAAACTATAACATCACTACTCTTTATTTTAATTTAATTTGAAATGGAAGCCAATGGGACGATTAAGTTTAAAAAAAGTTAATGTTATTATTTGAATTATATATTACTGCTTAAGTTTATACTGGATGAGGCTTGACCTGGTAAATAATAAATCGTTTCTTTACAGACAGTACAGAGGAAAAAGAAGTGAATGACGACATCGAAGCTGAAACAAACGAAGATCCAAAAGAAGCAGATGAAGAGAGTAATGAGACAGAAGCGACTCAAGACAACGATGACTCAAGTAAGGAAACAACTGAAGATGATACGTCGGATGAAAAACCTGAGGCTGATGGCTCTGAAGAAACTCAGGATGATGATGACAATTCAAAAGAGGATGACGATGGATCTCATGAAAAGGCTGATGAATCTCAAGAAGACAAAGAAGAAAGCAAGGACGATGATTCACAAGAAGTGAATGATGACTCCAAAGACGAAGCAGATGCTCAATCCACAGAAGACACAGCAGAATCAAGCGAGGATAAAGACGATTCAGGTGAAGCTACAGGTGAAACCGCAGAGGAGAAGGATGAATCAGGCGAAGAAAAAGACAAATCGGTAGAAACTTCTAAAAATGAGACAGATCAGAAAGAATCTGGAGAAACAGATGAATCGGAAGACCAAAAAGACAAATCTGATGAGAAAGATGACACATCTGCAGAAGAAACTGCTGAAGCTGGAGGAGAGGTAGATGATAAATCAGAGGAAGCAGAAAAGGAAGAAAACGAAAGGGACAATACCGATGAGGCTAATTCTGAAGATTCTAAAGAATCAGGTGCTGAAGATGAGGAAGAGGAAGCAGGGGCACCTGAAGAGGAACTATTATTTGTAAGTAACGGATTTCACAAAAAGAAAAACATCAAAAATATGCACATCTTGCTTTTGCTGTTTTTAATATTTGTTTAGTCTCTGTGTTGCGATTACACGTTACATGTTATTTTTACATTTAATTGGTTCTGAAAAGAAGGACAACAAATTTTGCTTGCTTACAGGATAACAAAAAATCTACTCATACGTATTCTATATCAATATTTTCACGATCTTCTTTACTTACAGGAGGTAGAAATCCCTCAGAATCTACGGTCTCGCGAGCACATTGCTAAAATCTTAAGATTGGAGGAAGAAGCAAGCGAAAATGAACTTACTGTCGAAAAATCTGCAGAAATTATTCTAAGGGATCTGAAGAGGACCTATGAGAACTCCATTAAGCCGCTAGAAACCCTGTACAAATACAGAGATTTGAGCAACAGACACTTTGGTGACCCCGAAATTTTCTCTAAGCCGTTAGTGTTGTTCATGGGGCCTTGGAGCGGTGGAAAATCTAGCATCTTGAATTATCTGACCGGACTTGAATTTACTGAATGGTCTCTAAGAACTGGTAAGTATCCAGGCTATTCGTAAACATAATGAAAAAAGCATAGTTGTGTACATTTGAAAATCCAAATAACATGGTTTTGCAGATTCTTCAAATTACCAATTTAATAGAAAGCTTTTATCACATTTCATTTATTATATGGTATGGGTCAATAAAACTTGGAATTATATTTAAACTAGTTAGCCAGTTAACCCATCCCGAAATTTTGCACAGAACAGCAATGAGTTGGTGACATGACAACGCACGATTTGAAAACTATTTTAAGCACCCTGAAATCGTAATAAGACGTCAAACGCTTTTACAGTATTTCACTAGTCATTTCTATATAGGTACTTAGTTTCGAGACAATGGGTTATATGAAAGCGCGAAATTCAAATCGATAAATGGATGAACCATTTATCAATTTGAATTAAACTAAAAAAAAAAAAATTAAATTATCGATTTTTATACAAAAAGAACCGTATACACAGACAGACAGTCAGCGATATCATTTTATTTTCTATTATAAATTTTAAGACTTTCTTACGAGAGCATAATGGTATCACCAGTATTGCGAGTATCTCGTGGAGGCAGTAGTTTGCTAATTTGAGATACTTGCGCAACCGCGTTTGCAGCTCTGTCCATCTTGTAATAATCCACTTTACGTGGGTTGTTGGATGTTAGGTTGATTCTATCATCGTACAGGTGCCGAGCCGTCCCCGGCATACTTCAACATCCTGATGCACGGGGAGGTGCCTCAGGTGCTGGACGGCACACAGCTGGCCGCCGACTGGACCTTCTCGGGACTACAGAAGTTTGGCCAGGGCTTGGAGGAGCGTTTGAGAGGCTTGAAATACCCGAGCAAGATTTTGGAAAAGGTACTCAGATGAAGCCCTTTAAATCCCATACGGGTTGTTTGCATGCGTGAATACCTACTCATTTTTCTAGCCTTCAATCTGCGTCAATTCTACTTTAAATTAGAAGTTAATATATGTTGTTGGTACCTTGTTCAATTCCAAAATAGGGCACAACTCGAGTGTGCGGAGTGAATATTATTTATTATAATTTAGGTCTATGTACATTTTAATAAATATTCGCTCTACCTAAATTATTATAAATGGCAATGAAGAAAGCTGGTACACTCAACCTGTACACGAGTGAAATTGAGCATATCCTGACTGGTGATGGCCACATTGTATAATTTTTTGGGAAATTTGACCCCCAAGGAGTCCTACCCAAATCGAGATTTAGTGTTAAACGAAAAAATCTTGAGATCCGTGAAATTTGACATGAAAATTCCTGCAATAAATTTAAATTACACGTGCCTTTCGCCTACATGTAAATTTGTCTTGTAAAACGAATGAGGTAGAATTTGCAATCAGAAATAAATTTACGTTTTAAGCATATTATGATTTACTCTACCTACTTAACGTACTGATAATATTTTAGGAAACGGGAGTTGGGCCCAAATACCGAAAATCTTTTATGATGTTGTGTAAAATAGCATACACAATCGAATTGTGTTAATAATACATTATTTTTAGTTCAGACCATACATTCTTATAAAGTTTAAAAACATACGACACCTTATACTTTTAAAGTCTACTTTAATTTTAAAAGTATGAGGCGTCGTATGGTCGTGTCATGGCTGTGATGGCGATGAATTTCCAAATTCAACAAAAATTAAATATTCAAGAGAGATAAATCAAGAAATATTCCAAGACTGAATCATCCAAGCGTTAAAACAGGACCATAGGAGAGTCCTTCTTTAAAGACAAAAACTGTAGTGGGAAGATATGATATTGGTGTCAGATATTTATGGGTTCTACTAATATGCGACGAATTAAATACGATCCCACCATGTTCTAACTTAACTCACGAGGGCCAAATCGCAAAAATTAGTAGTTCTGCATATGAATTGACTGTTACAGTTGCAACGACGAATGTTGGCACGTCTGAAGTTAATTGCAAAAGGTTTTATTTCTTACCACACAGGAGACATGGAAAGACGGTCATCTAGCCTTTTACATGACTTTTAATTTTAGGGTTTCGGAAATCTACCGGCAGAACTGTCCAAAACTTGATTATTTTGCAGGTGAACATCGTAGAAATCCCCGGTATTCTGGAAGTGAGGAAGCAAGTGTCTCGCGTGTTCCCCTTCAACGATGCCTGTCAGTGGTTCATCGACCGCGCAGACATCATCTTCCTCGTCTACGATCCTTCTAAACTGGATGTCGGCCCGGAGACCGAGGCCATTCTCGACCAACTCAAGGGCAGGGAGTCTCAGGTCAGACCACGTACCCGTGCCAAAAGCTATAAAATTTATGTAATTGCTTAACGATAGATAAACTCAAGGAGCCACATTACTCAACCTATAATAATGTCTTCAATGTTTTAAAGTTTATTTGCTAAATATCAAATTATGGTTTTGGAAAGTCAACCATTTTATGTTTTCATTTGCGTAACTAACAGAAAGTAGATACAGGTGACTTATAAAGCAATGCCTAGTTCAATTAGTATCGTGATTATAAATTTATTCTCGGGGGTAGGGTATTTGTTGAGTTTAGTATCCATGTCACCTGCGTCACAGAGAATCATCATGATTACACAGGTGAAGGATCTTAGCAGCTCTGAAGTAAGCAGCAATGGGCTAAAACAATTTGGTATCTCTCTCCATCTTCAGCAACCTAAGAGAGACAGGAGCTTTGCAGACAATTTCATAGTTGCTACATTCAACACCAGAACTGAATTCATATTGAGCAGTAGAACAGCAGAACTCACGCCAAGTTCGTCCGGGGAAGTACTGCCACCATGCTCATTTCAGCCGCCAAGCAGTAACGCGTTCGCGTTACTGTGTTCCGGTTTGAAAGGTGTGGTTGCCGATGAAATTACAGGCGCATGCATGAGACATTCAACCTACACGTCTCAGAGTTACGGGCGCATACGATGCAACTTGAGTCTTGTTGTATCTAGTAGGGGAGGACCCAAGTCACGTTGGTTATTATGAGCAAAGGTTACTTAACACCAGGTGGGCCTTCGGGTCGTTCCTTAACAGCAGCACTTAAAACAACGAATAAACTGTAACTGTAATTGTTCCAACAGACCCGCATCGTGCTGAACAAAGCGGACACAGTGAAGCCGGAGGAGCTGATGCGCGTGCAAAGCGCGCTCATCTGGAACATATCGCCGCTGATGAGCTCCGCGCAGCCCCCGGTGATGTACACGGCGTCGCTGTGGTCGATGCCGTACGAGGCGGGCGCGCCCACGCGGCTGCTGCAGGCTCAGGAGCGAGAGCTGCTGAAAGACCTGCGCCACGCCATAGACAAGCGCATAGAGAACAAGATTGCCAGCGCTAGGAGATTTGCCGTAAGTCTGTTGTTTAATCAAATGAGACATTTATCAATACCCTATATGTGTGTATGTTTATTGCTCACCCTTACTGGCTTACACATTGAAAAGATCTATAATATTTAACATCTTTGTACATGTGATTCGGCAATAAATATACTTTGACTTTGACTATATTCATAGAGGCTTTAAGCATTTACCCACTTCAAATTTTAAAAGTGTTATTATCGATAGACTATAGAGATGAGGGACTCTTCTTATACAGGTGTAAAAAAACTTAACAGAAGAGTTCCCAATTCTATAGTTGTATATCTGCGTGATCAATGAATATTTTATATTTTGTTTGAAAATTTAGTTTCTTAACATTTTGTGTTTATACGAGTACAGCAACTATTTAAATAGATAGGTACTCTTATGGAAGGTACAGCAATGGTACAAAGCTTTGTTTTGTATACATGAAGGTTAATTGTCAAAACTAACGGAAAAAAACTGATAACATAAGATAAAAAAAAAACAGTTGAACTCAAATTATTAAATGTTATAGTGATTCCACAATACTTGTTGTAGGTGCTTAGTTTTCCTTGCTAAAGGGAAGCTTAGTTTAGATAGGAGATGTCTGATGACATGAAATTTATTTATTCCAACAACGAATTGCAGTTAATGTCAGTGATACTGTTCTAGGTTCGAGTTCGCAACCACGCCAAGATGGTGGACTGCTACCTCACGACATACTACAACCACAAGACGATATTCGGCAACAGGAAGCTCATCGCGGACGCAATCATCGAAAATCCTCAGAACTATCACATCTACGAGGGTCTCAGTACGCTCACCAACATTTCCAGGTGTGTTTTCAAAGACTGTTCCGAGCAACAATATAGGCACATTACCGACAAGTAAACGTGCACAGAAGTCCTACTATATAATAATAGCTTAATACGGACAAATCAATAAAAGTATATTGTAATGGCGATGACTGTCGCTATAAACAGAAGTCGTTTTATATAAATTCGTAAATATTATATTGGCTCAGTAGTCGGCTGGTTAATAAGTTGGATCTTTAAGTTGGAGGTGCTACGCCAATTTTGGAGTCAGTGTAGTGGTTTAGACGAACGAAAACACTTTTAAAACCAACCAAACCACTTTTAAACAAAAAAAATGGTTGTCTGTAAAGTCGGTTTACTGACGATAGTTGAACGTGACAACGTCTTAAGAAAATACTGATGGAATGGTAGCATTTTTCAAAAGAAAATTTTAATTTCATTCATCATCATTCAACCGATTGTGCTTCTTTGTCGCTCGTTCCGCGCTCTCGCTTGCACTTGCACAAGCCTTACATGGAACGCCTCAGAGCGAGGTAACGCCGCATGAGTCATGTTTTTTCGTGCGTGCAGCCGGCTCTATCGAATTATAAGACGTTGTCACGTCAAAAAGTTCGAGAGAACCAGTGACTATAATCTATCTCTGTGCCAAATTTCATCTACATCTATTCAGCGTTTCGGCGTGATTGAGTAACAAACTATCCAAACTATCGCCTTTATAATAGTAGTAAGATAAATATCAATTTAAATGACCGTTAGACACCGTTACCTAAGCATTGGTTTGTGTGATTGCAGGTATGACTTGCCCGACCCAGAGACGTACCGGGACTTCTTCCGGCTGAACCCACTGTTCGAGTTCCAGCAGTTGTCGGCGACGTGCACTTACTTCCGCGGCTGCCCCATCAACAGGCTGGACGTCGCCATCGCCTACGATCTGCCCGAACTCGTCGGCAAATACAAGAAGATGGTCGAGACCGCAGCGCCCCAGGGCATGCCTAAGAGTTGATGCTTCAGCGAACGAACGAACCCCGCACTAAAACCCGCTTCTTAACATTAGCCAACGAATTGGTACAATATACTGGGCACATTTCGCATTTGTACGCACCATTGGGCAACAAATATTTTTTTAAAACGCATTTCTTTATTTATTGTTTTGCTTAAACTCGCTTGTTCCTTTAGGGTGAATGATGGTATGTGAGTTTTCATAGAATAAGATAGTTAAACATCGCCAGAGTATTTCCAGTGTCCCATATTAACAAACTTTTTATATCAGTACGGTAAGTCTAGTCATTATATGTTAATTTATTTTTATTAATACTCAATGAGTGAAACATAGGTGTTCCTACAATAGGATTAATCCCTTGCGGTCTCTACCATATTATTTTTTGTTAGATATTATTATTTATTGAGACTATGTGACTTATTTAATTTAAATAAGAATAAAAACAGTAAAAAATACAGGAATGGTGTTTTATTTATATTTGCATTTCCTGGAAAGTGGCACTTTCCTGTAACTCGATGGGGTAAGTGTCGCGTAATGGCACGCCAAGCGGCAACGGAACGAGGCCGATGCCTTCGTATCAATTCACAATAGCGCATCTGTTCGGCTTGGATATAGTTATACATTCAGTAGTCCATCTAACTGTTTATACCATGAAATAACTTTAATATTTGCTATACAATTTAAAAACTTAGTTCCTGGTAGTGGGATTTCTTAAAATTCTATCCTAGGCTAGCGGCTAGTGCCACGTTCACACACGAAAAGAAACAGAAACTGCTATGCAAGACTTCAGGGTCTTAGGCCTTATAGATTCAGAGATTTTATGATGAAGTCGTTTACTTTTTTTTTGGGGGTTGCCGTTATATGAAATTGAAACATCATTTATTTCATATTATTTGTCTGTACTCCACTTGTTCAGTAACCGTCAATGTCAGATAAATGTCAAACTTACTGTCAATGGCATTCATTCAAAAAAAAAAAGAAAACGCGGACGGCCGACATAAAACGTAACACAAATCACAAATTCAGCTCAATACAATTGTTCGCAATTCTCTCAGGTTTTTATTTACACGGAATATACTATTACCTGAGTTATGCACACAGACTTGTCTCCGCATTTACACACCAATGAGTGCAATATTTTGATAAAGAAATTGGCGGACTGTCATGATAATGTAAGTGGTTTGGTATAAACACATTGCGTAATAAAACCTAGCACTATCATGCTTATTACAGTGCTATATATGTTAATTATAGAAACAATAAAATGTTCATTACCTCAGCATTTCATAGTATTATCACATTTTATTGTTCACAGCATTCTTTCCTGAAATTCGTCGGTTATTGCAATGACTTTGACCGTGATATGAGAAGGTGTCTCAAAGGAGAGCGACTCAGACGACAAAAAGCAAATTTGGACGAATCCCGGAGGAGACATCAGGAAATCCGTGCCCGAATACTAGCACAGGAGCAAGCCAAAAACTAATTGCATTTATTGGTAACATGGAGGATTATCCTAGCATTATAGACTCGATACCGGCTAGTAGCCTGACAACATACCAATCTTTCACAGATAGATATTACACCAAAAGATATGTGGTAAATGTGGGAGGAATCAAAAACAACGATATTATGGTTATGTTCCATTCAAATAGAATTGCCCTTCTTTGCCTCGCACCGAGCCATTTATTTTTCAGTAAGAAAGAAGAGTATTCCATCAACTTTGATATAGGAGCTGTGAACAGATTACATAATACTGTGAAGGGGAAAGGCAAGAAAGGTGGGCAGAAGTTGTTCAATAAATCTGTGGTTTGTAAGATTGAGTTCAAAGATGGTACAAGCTATGATGTCCCGGCCTGCATGAAAGGAACACTAGTAGAAGTTAATGAAGAGCTTGTAAAACATCCTGAGCTTTTAAGAGAGTACCCGGATGCAGATGGATACATTGCAGTCATTCTCTCAAGTATTGAGAATTCTGAGCAGCAGAAGAATGAGATGCTGACTCCAGAAATGTATTTAAATAGTTTAAATAATGATGAGGTTGTCAATAAATAGTTTAATTTTCTTTTAATTACATTGTTTTTGTTTCTTGTTTTGTAAAGCCTTTGTACTTTAATGTTTTATCATTCATCAAAGTCATTTACATTTTTATGCCAATTTGCAGCAAACAGAGATGTGTTTATTTAATAATCTTCATATATTAGGAATATCAAATGTCTAGTTCTTGCATGTAACAAAATATAAAAACGATAATACATGATAATTTAAAATGAAAATAGCTATTACGACTGCAACTGGGCACAAAAAAACGCAAATATGAATATGCATCTGCACTGAGTGGACTATCCGCCATGAGCATTATTTGAATATAAATAATCTTTGTCATGGATTGAAGTAGCATTCGCTACTCTGATCTACGAAATAACATCGTCATTGGGTCTTCGCAGCAGAATATGGACGTGTCGATAGTCAACGTAACATTCTTATTTTTCAGTGTCGAGACTTGGCTTGGGTTCCTCCACGGTGACTTGGATAGAAGATCCGGAACTTCTTATTTTAAAGGGAATGTCATTTTGGCCTTCATACCACATTTGCATCACTATCAAGAAAAATAAATTAAAAAAAATACTTTTTTAGAAACAAGCTTATATTATATTGGATTTAGAGTGACTGCACTTTATTTTTCGAGTTATTCTCAGCAAGCCCTTTCATTTGAGACCCATATTGTAAAAGTGCATTGTAAATATATAGTTCGCGATCTTGGGTATTCCGCCATGTTGGATTTAGAATGACGTCACACAGCTATGTATTGTCATTCAAATTAAACGTGTACACAAAATTTCAGCTCAATTGGCTGAAGATATCTGCTTCAAAATTTTGTTGCAACATTCCACCCGAACAAACATAGTTACATATACATTGAAAGTTAAATAAAAGCTTGTAATAATGGTAATAAATTCAGTGTTGCTTATACAAAGCTATGTTCTTTAGGTACCTATACAATAGTTTTAGTAGCTAATGAGCTTTGAAATGTTTTCAACTAAACGAGTCATTGCTTTACCTATGCTAATGTTATATTGTAATTCATTAGCTTATCGATTTTCTACTGACCCATGAACTCAAGAGAACCGATAACAAAATTGTTGTTCAGTTCATCTCAAACACTGGAAGCTATTGGTATAAAATGTGTTCCAAAAATATCAACAGGTTGTTTTTTGCCACAAAACTAAAGTCACCAAAAGAAGTAGCGTCAACTTCCAGTTTCCGATTTTACAGTGATGTTAGTGCCGCTAGGAAAACTCCAATGTATAATCTGCACAAAAAATATGGCGGTAGAGTGGTCAACTTCGCGGGGTTTATGTTACCGGTTCAGTACTCCGACATGAGCGTTTCTGAATCCCATTTGTTCACGAGGAGAAGCGCGTCTATCTTCGACGTGTCTCACATGCTGCAGACGAACGTACGCGGAAAAGACAGCGTAGCGTGGTTCGAATCCATTTGTCCCGTGGATTTGAAGGGCATGCCCAACGGATCCAGCTCTTTAACTGTGTTCCTTAACAACCGAGGTGGGATCATCGACGATTTGATCGTGACCAAAGTGGACGATGACAATCTATACATCGTCTCCAACGCGGGCCGTTTGGATGTCGACAAGGCACACATGAGAGAAACTTCCGAACAGTTTAGAAAGAAAGGAAAGGACGTGGTCGTTGATTTCTGGGACGTGAGTGAGAGAGCTCTCATTGCTTTACAAGGGCCGAAAGCAGCGGCATCACTGCAGAGCCTGACGGACATCTTTCTGGAAGATTTGACGTTTATGACGTCACGACTGGGTAAAGTGGCCGGTGTAGATTGTCGCGTCACGCGCTGCGGGTACACCGGGGAAGACGGAGTAGAGATATCGATGCCAGCAGACAGAGCTGAAACTGTTACGGAGGCATTGCTGGAATCGAGTGAGGTCAAGCTGGCGGGTTTAGGCGCGCGGGACTCCTTACGACTGGAAGCCGGGTTGTGTCTGTATGGAAACGATATAGATGAAACTATCACCCCAGTAGAAGCTGCGCTGACGTGGCTGATCGCTAAGAGGAGACGGAGCGAGGCCAACTTTCCCGGAGCGGATATCATCTTGCGGCAGATTAGAGATGGAGTCACGAGGAGGCGAGTGGGTATCAGAATGGAGACCGGCCCGCCTGCCAGGAAAGATGCTCTATTAAAAAATCACGTAAATTCTGAAGTTGTAGGCAAAGTTACGAGCGGCTGCCCAGCGCCATCTTTAGGCGGAAATGTAGCTATGGGTTACGTGTCAGAAGCGTTGAAGAAGTCCGGAACGGAATTACTAGTCAACATAAGAGGAAAAGACATTTCGTGTGTCGTTGCAAAGATGCCGTTTGTCCCGGCCAAATATTATATCAAGAAATAAAACCGTATTGCGTACATAATATAATTTTATTTAAAACTAATTGTACCAACAGAAATTAACGACAATGTATGCCTTAATACATACTAATTAACATAATAATAATTTGTAAATTAACTCCTAAGTAAAACAAGGCACAATATGTACATAACTGTTATGTAAGGAAGTGTGAAAGGAATGTGATTTCGCGTTATTGAATGTAATACTGTTACGCTATCTATGCTACTCAATAATATGTACTGACTATCACAGAGTTTACAAATTGTTATGGAATGATTGTCTGAAACATCAGTCTGTCATATAGGTAGTTATTGTCCTATCTACATGGGGGCTTTCGCGTTATCACTACATTTGCTTACATACATGTACATGTTTTTGCTCATCAGTCATCTTAGAATGAATGCAGATCTTTAGATATTTCAAGTTCGTTGTTAAAGCCAGCTACGAGTGGCTCAAATATTTTTGAAGATATTAGGCTAGCTTTATGAGAAACAAGTAAAAAGAGAAATAGTCTATTAAATAATGAAAAGAAAACTAGGTAGCAACAATTGTTTCATCAGGATGGAACTAATTATGCTGCCAAGAAGTAAAGTAGATACTTGTATTAATGGTATTAAATGTCGTAGGATAGTCAGACAAATTAGATCATGCGAAAATCCTAAGACGATTACAAAGGACGGTATAACTGAAATGTAATGCAGGTTTTCGCAATCTTCCGACCTGTTATTTGGATAACTGCAGAAATCCGGCTTATCTTCGGCGATTTGCGAATAATCATCACTCTATGTGCGTTTATTGGCTGACATTAATGTTATGATTAGGTTAGTTTTTGACCAATCAGAAAAACATGTTATAAATCAAGTTAAGTTTACAATTGTCCTAAAACTACCGAGATTTTCGCAATGGTCCCAAAAACAGCTCGGAAGATTGCGAAAATCAACATAAGATTCGGTCGTTTGCAATTTTTTTAGGATTAGTCCGATTATTCTAAGAAATATATAAGATATATGAATAAGATATTAAGTATATCAATAAGAGTGATATTATGACGAATGGGAGCAAAAACTTGTATATGTATACATATACGCAGCATCACACAATACAAGTAATAGTGTCTTGAGCAATTGCGTTAAATTCGAAAATTGATTAAAACATCTTGAAATGTTATTAAGTACATTTTTAGAAAACAGATTTCAACAACCAGCTGTTATTAACCAGCCGTGTTGTGTTGACTTTAATACCAGAGGTTTGCTTTTTGTTGCTTGAAGCACCAATTATTAATACTTTTAGCAGATACATCGCACTGACCACAGTATCATGATATATACGACTCATAAACTATAATTAGACCGCAATAAATTACCAGATTATATTATTTTCTTTTGTCGACAAAGAGAAATACAAATTTAAATGAGGTAGTATATCTTGCTATATGTTTCTCAAAACCTAACCCAGTAATGGATTAAAACTAGCCCAGCTATGCTCCAATTCTAGTCCCAACTGTGGACATAGAAAGCAGTCCAGCAGTACCAACACCATACTTATAGAGCAACAAGAGCCCAGTAGTAGTAAGACCACATTTATCTCCATAATCCATGAAATGGACGAACACTAGCCCTAGGGTGGGCTAAAAGTAGCCCAGCAGTGGACTAAAAGTAGCCCAGCAGTGGACGGCAAGAAGTAGACAGTCTCACCGGAGGCGACATAGTCATTTGGGATCGTGTTCGTCCTTGAAATTGGATTGCGCCAACCGAGCGATCTCTTCGTTAAGCTTGCTCAGTCTCTCCGATACCTGAAAATAACAAATGCTTAAATATTATATGGGTGGAAATTTCACACACCACCATTGAAATGGACTGAGACAAAAGTTTATCTATCGTCTATTCGTTATCGTTTTTTTTTTTTTTTTATGTAATTCATTTACGGAACGAGCCGACGGCCCACCTGGTGTTAAGTGGTAACCTCGGCCCATAACAGCCGATGCGACTTGGGTCCTCCCAAAGTAGGTATGACAAAACCCAAGTCGCATCGTATGCGCCTTTAAATGTGAGACGTGAAGGTGGAATGTCTCATGTGCCTGTAATTTCACCGGCAACCACACCTTTCAAACCGGAACACAGTAACGCGAATGCGTCACTGCTTGGCGGCAGAAAAGGGCATGGTGGCAGTACTTCCCCGGACGAACTTGGCGAGAGTTCTACTGCTCTTGCTCTTGATCGTTTATCTATCTCGGAGATACCAAGAAAGAAGAAGTCACGGGCGCATCCGATGCAACTAGAGTCCTGCCGTACTTAAGGAGGACCCAAGATGTATTGCTTTTTATGGGCAGAGGTCACCGCTTACCACCAAATGGGCCGTCGGCTCGTTCCACCACCCGAATCACTTAAAAACACAGAATACTTACATCAGTGTGCTGATATGCGGGTACTTGTGATTGTGTGGGCTGAGGCTGGTGGGATGACTTTACCTCCTCCTGCATCCGACAGTTGACGTGATAATTGATCTGATTCTGCAGCTTCACGAATATCTTCCTGTACTCGTCCTGTATCCGGTTCATTTCGTTGTTAACGTGTTTATCCTTCTTCGTTATGTATTCCTGAGATAATAACAAACAGATGTTTGATCAAAACTGACGATCAACTGATTAATAATAATAAATATTGGTGGACATTTCCATACAGCGCCATCTAGCCCCAAAGTAAGGTAAGCATAGATTGTATCATGGGAACCAGACAACTGATATAATACTTATATCCTTTTTTTCTAAATACTTACACATAATACACATTTACTACCAACTGAACCGTGAAGCCAGTGAGATGTTTTTTGAGTTGACATATTTTACAAAGTGTTCGTTTTATGGTTTAAAAAATTATTTTAAAATATTGATGTCTATGTGATGGTTTTTGATTTGTTTCAGATTCGATGTGTGAGTTAGGTTATACTGAATCGTATATTAAAAATATATCACGCGGCATCTACTAGGATTTTGAGATCATTGTCGTTCACTTATAGATTCAGATAGCCGCCTAAGAAGTTTCACTTTAAAAGCTCAGAGATAAACAAGGCACAAAGGTTATGATTAAAAAAAGGCAATTCTCACCTTATAAGTTAAAATAGTCTTCTTAGCGTGTCTATATTTATCCTGTATCACTTGATAGTCCATTTGTAATTTTTCGTGCAACTCATCCATTTGCGCCAATTTTGACTGCAATTCCGATACCTTCACTTTCATCGCCTGATACTCTCGGGCGTAAGAAGAGTTCTTCTGCTTCCAGTCTTCTCTCTCGCTCTTTAGCGCGTCCTCTAAAGATCCCATTCGCGTGGCCCTGTGATAAATTATACGATAAACCAATAATATTAGTGTATGTTTCATACAGCCCCATCTAGCTTCAGAGTAGCTAAGCATAGCTTGTATCATGGGAACCAGACAACTGATATAATACTTAAATAATTTTTTTTTTAATACATGCATACAGTACATATTAACACCCAGCAGAACAGACATTATATCCGTCACACAAATGTTTGTCCTGAGTGGGAATCGAACTCACGGCCTACAGCGCAGAGGGCAGGGTTACTAGGGTGAACTGTAAGGTCGTAAATTTAAACTTCATTTAAAACTTAATATTCAACTGGTTTAAACAAATTCAATCTGACTAAACATTTTAATTTCATTTGTAAACGTATCCTGTGTTTTTGTTTGTATTTTTATGTATTTAATTTTATCATAAATATCTGGATTTCTTGCATTAATAAATTATCTAACAACCTCTTATCATATACGAAATTTGTTTGATGTTGGACACATCAGTCGAAACTCTTCAACAAATTTGGTATAATACAAAATGGTTACTTCTTAATCTGTTACTACATAGGCTAATTTATTTTATTTTTACGTTTAGGTACAGTAATAGATAACAAACCAAGAGAACAATAATTTTCTACGTTAAAGTATAAATATCATAAATTTGCTATCCACTTACAATTATACACAATACACGTAATAAGGGGGAAGCTATAAAATAGATATAATTATAAATGCAAGCAATTTTGTTCCTCACCTTTCTTTATACTTCTCGGCTTTCACCTTCCATTCCAACAATAAATCTTTTGCTTTCTGACAGTCCGCTTGTAACTCATTATGTTCCTTTATGAGCACAGATATCTCACTCTCTTTCGACTCCAATATTTGAGAAACCTTATTCCTCTCAGCTAAAATAAACTCCTTCAAGGTTTCCACCTCCTGGGCCTTTCGTTCTAGAAGCTCCTTCAGTTTCGCGATGGACTCTAGTTGCTCGGATTCTATTTCTTTGATCTTTCTCGCGCAGTTCATTTCCACTGTTTTCATTTCGAGCGTAAACTTTTCGGCTATTTGGTCCCGAATTGCTTTTTCTTTCATCATTAGTGTAGTCTGAAAATTATTTAGGAAAACAATTGTCAGTCGCAAAGGTTTTTGGCGCACATCTTCAAAAACAGAAGTTGAGCGAAAAATATCTTAAGACTTCATACAGGATAGTTAAATGTAATGAATCTTTATCGCAACAAAGTCGATGCCATTTCGTTTTTGATGTGAAACTAGGCATATTGCGTTATATGACAGAGAAGAAAGATGTAACGTAGAGAAATAAAAAGAGAGCTAAATATTTTTGACAAAATCGTTTTGTTGTATTCCTTATACACTCTATATATCTCTATACTCTCTCTTTCTCACATTAAATCTCTCTCTTATGTTTTAAGAAGTTTCACTTGCTGCACGCGTAGTTATGTTTTGTTCTGTACAGCGCCATCTAGCCCCAAATTAAACATAGCTTTTATGGGTCCTGACAACTGATACGATACATATACATTTTAACAGAGGAGGTGTCGTGGACTTTTTGACTTTACTTAACCTGGGCGCTAAGATGACTGATTGACAGACGGACAGACGACCGTATTAAAACGGAATTAAGGGGTCTTCCAGGGATTTTAGACTTTGACATATAGAAATTGCTTGAAAACGTCAATTTTTCAAAACATAACGCGTACTTTTCGATAAGTATGACGCCTGTTCAAACCCTATCCGACCCTCCATGGGGGGGGGGGGACAGACAAGAACCCCCTAATGGAGGGCTTCTTTTTTTTCGCAAGCATGATCCTTGTAACAATAAGAGTGCTATGAGTTTATGGAAATAAAGTTTTTGACTTTGAGTTGAGGTCTAAACTAAATGCTCTGCCAAACATCCTCAAGCCTCCCTGTGGACTAAACTTGCTCACCTTGGCTGCAATATGGTCGCAGTCCTGAACCATGTCCTCGATGCTGGTGTCAGCGCGCGGGAGCTCCGCCGCCGCCGTCAGCGCGTCCGTGTCGGTGCTGACGGACCGCTGCTCGCGCAGTTTCTTGAAACGGTCCATGATGTACTGCTGGAAGAACTCCGCTTTGCTTTTCAGCTCGTTCATTAATGCCTCGTTGCTTTCTTGTGACGCTGAGGAATAAATATGTATTTATTTTTGTTAGGTCAAAAAAAACTTTTTAAGTAAAACTTGAGCTTCCATGAGAATACTGCATTGGCTGATGACAGCGTGGTGGCCTAGTGGTACCAACTACGAGTTTCAATACGGAGGTACTGGTTCAAATATAACCAATGAGTTATTTATTTTACTTCAATAAAATCAAAACGTAATATCACGTTCTCAAAAACGGTTAAGGAAACACAGTGTGGAAACCGAGATACCTCTAAACCAAAAATTAGAAGAAACGTCAAGTTTTGGATGCCGGTCAAGTTCTGAACGGAATGTCCCATGTAATACCATAATCATCCACAACTCAAACGCTTCAAACAGGCTCATGAAATTCGAAATTAACATTGCTTGATGAAATGTATATGGTGGTAGTACTTACCCGGACGAAGTCTACATAAATATTTAGTACAACTGTTACATCCTCAGAAGCAAACTTGTGCGAAGCAATCAAAATAAAGCAATTATTAACTATTATTGCTATACTTATTTATATCAGAGTTGTTTTCAATTTTAATTTCTATGTATTAATTGAGTACTCATATTATTTACACAGCACCACGAAAGCTGTTTATTCATTTAAAAAATTTGGTTGAGTTTGGCTCAACTTAATTTAATGAGTTAACGAGAGAATCGAGTGGCTAAAAAGCAAAGCGTAATAACTATAGTAATTTACCTAATCTAACAGTACATTTACTAAGCTGCTCATCTAAATACTTGACATTTTTCAAGTGTTTCTCACATTGCACACAAGGTTCCGCCTCTTTTCGCATCGCAGTCTTCTCATCTGTAGATAAATATTGCACTATTAACTTAATACTGCGGAATAAATGTGAACACATATCAATTATATGTATGTATTTAAAAATATATATGTATTCTATCAGTTATCTGGTTCCCATAGTACAAGCTATGCTTAATTTGGGGCTAGATGGCGCTGTGAACTGTCCACCAATATTATTATTATTATATTTCATGATAATGGATAATTACATTTATTTTAGTGACACATGTTTAGGCAGCAATAACTAATTTACAAACATTAATACATGTTCAGATAATTCTTTTGATACAGCGCCATCTAGACCCATACTACGCAAAACTTGTACTATGAAACCAGGAAACAAACGGAATACCTAATACTTTTTCTATGTAAAACAATACATTATTTTTTCTATGTGATTAAGTTACGGAATGAGCTGACTCTGCCAACTCTGCCCATAACCACCAATACGGCGTGGGTCCCCCCCTACTTAGTTAAAAGAATACTCAAGTGTCATCGTATGCCCCGTAATTCTGAGGCGTGAAGATGGAATGTCTCATAAGATGATGTGTGACTTCACTGACAATACTGAAGGACATAGCTTGGAATCATCATCCAGTCTACTTAAAAATTACCAGAATGAAATTACAGGCACATGAGACATTCCACCTACACGTCTCCAAGTTACGGGCGCAAACGATGCGACTTGGGTCTTGTCGTACCTAGTAGGGGAGGACCCAAGTCGCATCGGTTGTTATGGACAGAGGTTGCCACTTAACACCAGGTGGGCCGTCGGCTCGTTCCGTAACTGTATAAAAAAAAATGTGAGCCGTCACGGGACGCCTGGCAGATGTGAAACATCGACATTATTTTGTAAAAGTAATATGCAACGCATGCCGTGGCGACGCGTCGCCACGCCAGAAATCGGTTTTACCTGCGGCTATAGATGTTTCACATCAAAAACGCTTACTATAGTGAGTCTGACGCCTGTTCAGACCATATCCGACCCTACATGGGAACAGAATGGCCACACCCTAACGTTACCTTTCAAATACTTGTCCAGTTTCTCAGTAAACTCTCTCTGCTTATCGGTGAACTCTCTTTGCAACTCCGATATCCTGTTGTTAGCCGCGTCCAACTCACTTCTTGTACTTGACAGTTCACAGTTCAGTTTTTCAATCTGCTGTTTGTATTTCTCCATTCGTTCAACGTATTCCTTCTCCTGCGTTTTGAGCATTTCCCGTTCTTTTTGTATTTTCATTTGTATGTCTTTCATTTCGCGGGTGATGCTATCGCGCGAGCTGCAAGCCTGAAAATCGTTACTTTATGTTGTATACTCACAATTATTGTTATCTGACTGGCCTCACAGCTCAGTTGGTAGTAAGCTTGCCTTCTGCGCTGTAGGTCGTGGGTTCGATTCTTACTCAGAATAGACATTTGTGTGACGAACATAGATGTTTGTTCTGTCTGGGTGTTAATATGTATTATATTTATGTGTTTACAAAAAAAAGTATGTAAGTCTTATACCAGTTGTCTGGTTTCCATGATACAAGCTATGCTTAACTTACTTTGGGGCTAGATGGCGCTGTGTGAAATGTCCACCAATATTTATTATTATTATGTATGTTACATAGTTTTAACAATGTAGGAAAGTGGTCGGCAACCTTTTTCATAAAATTATCATGAAGAAATGTAGGCCTAACAACAAAAAGTCATAAAGTAAGAGGCAAATTAACAATGCATTCAATTCGAATTAAAACTTCGAGTGTTTGAGGCTGCATTTGACTGAGTCGAATCAAAAATGAACGCTGTATCTGATATAGCATGCATTTTTTTATTTGACTTTTCTGTAGACTACTGTACTGTACTATATTTCATTAATCAGTTTATATTCGACAATGTTCTTGTTTTAATTCAATTTTTATGATTGTATATCTTTATAATTATAGTTTCAAAAATAGCAAAGTATATAAATCCAAAAATAGTGCGCTGGAGTTAATATTCGCCGCTAATATTCACCCGTCTCGGGGTGATCGAAGCAACGCAATGCGACTCGAGTTATCTCGTACTTTGGTGGAGAGGACTCGAGTCGGATTGCTGTTGTCTATGGGCGGCGGTTACCACTTAACATCAGGTGGGCCGTCAGATCGTTCCGCCACCAGAATCACATAAAAATTAATAAAAATTATAATAATACATAGCGACTTGACGAATTTCCAAACGAACATTCGTAGTGCCACAACTAACCTTTTAATGTATGTTATCATATAATGTATTTTATCCTATTTGTTTTTATTTCAAAACTTTTGACACCACTGTCCATTCTTATAAAATAATCCATTCCATCCAAGGGTTGTCTAGAAGAAATCGATAAACGATAAGGCCGCCCATTGAGCATTTGTGCTTTTTTTATATTAGAATTCTTTAGTTTAAAATGTAGTTGTTTAGTTAAGGTGTTATGCACAATAAAGAGTTTATTTAGATTAATTTAAATATTAAGTAGTTATCCTATCTAACCTGCATATACAAGTTTTTCAGGTCGCCATTCTCCTTGAGCGTGTCTTTAAGCTGTCCGCTGTACCGCTGCAGCTCTCGCAGTAAATCCGCGTTCGCCTCTTGCACCATCGACGCTCGGCTGCCTTTCTCCAATTTCAGTTTGTCGTGCTCCATTTCAAGCTCAGTGTACTTTAAATCCAACTGCAAAGTGGATACATAAATAATAATAATATTGGTGGAAAATCCACACAGCGCCATCTAGCCCCAAATTAAGCATAGCTTGTACTATGGGAATCAGACAACTGATAGAATAAATATACTTTTTTGTCAACACATACATATTAACACCCAGACAGAACAAACATCTATATTCGTCACACAAATGTTTGTACTGGGTGGGAATCGAAGCCACGACCAACAGCGCAGAAGTCAGAGTTACTACCAACTGAGATGTGAGGCCTGTCGAATGTTAAATGTATTGGTCATTTCGGCACGTAAGAAGATTTGGTCTGTCCCCGTAATGGACGGCCCCAATATAAGAACTTATCGATTTAATATATTGCCTCTGAACACATCAAACTAAGAAGACAAAGAATATTTGCCATTTATTTACTTTATTCGGATGTGTGGCGTTGATGCTTGCGACACAGTAATTTATTCATAAAAGCATCAGTGTCTCTCACTATTTAAAATGTATATTATTATTGTTCAAAATAAATAAACGATATTAGGTATTATTATTATTTCCAAGCAATAGACTGCCTCAATATAAGAACTCTTAGTAGCAGAACTCACGCCAAATTCGTCCGGGGAAGTACTGCCACCATGCCCATTTCTGCCGTCAAGCAATAACGCATTCGCGTTACTGTGTTCCGGATTGAAAGGTGCCGTTGCCGGTGAAATTACAGGCACGTAGACATTCCACCCTCATGTCTCAGAGGGGCGCATATAATGCGGCTTGGGTCTTATCGTACCTAGTAGGGGAGGACCCAAGTCGCATCAGTTGTTATAGGCAGAAGTTACCACTTAATAATAATAATAATAATTCTTGATTGGAAAGACACAGGTGATACTTAATACATAGTACTTTGCTTAATACCAGGTGGGCCGTCAGCTCGCTCCGTAACTAAATCACATAAATAACTTACCGCTTTAAGCTCAGCCCTCATATCCTCTAACTCTCTCTTCAGCTGTTCGTTTTGATGTTTGTAGCTGTCCAATAAGTCACTGTCCGAGTTGCTTCCCAAAAGATCCAGTTTGTTCTGAAGCATGGCCAGCCGGGAGTTGAGCTGCATCTCTGTGCCTTTATGTTCCTCTAGCTTGGTCCGATACTCGGACTCTTGCTTGCGAAATTGTTCCAGTTTTTTATCTCTGGAAGATAAAAAGTTCGTCGGCTTTTAAGAACTGGTCTAAAGTAGTTACATTTTTCTGATGAAATTACAGGCGCACGAGACATTCCACCTACACGTCTCCGAGTTACGGGCGCATACGATGCGACTTGGGTCTTGTACGTAGCAGGGGAGGACACAAGTAGCATCGGTTATGGGCAGAGGTTACCACTTAACACCAGGTCGGTGTTAGAAGGATCGTGCTCGCGAAAAAAAGGAAGCCTTCCTTTAGGAGGTTTCTTGGCTGTTCTGCCCCATGGAGGGTCGGATAGGGTTTGAACAGGCGTCAAACTTAGCGATAAGTGCGCGTGACCTTATGTTTCGAATATTATTTACGTTTCCAAGACATTTCTTTATGAATTCTATCGAAATAAAGTTTTTGACTTTGTGTAATTCTCAAACCTTTTGATGATTTCTTCCTGCAGTGACGGTATCTTTTGCAGCTGTATTTTATATCGACTGAGTACCTCTTTCAATGTCGTCAATTTGCCCGGCGAAGGGGCTTCACCTGGAAGGCATCACATGTCAGGTTAGATCTATTATAGGTATTCAATCGTAGTTAACGTAGTAAAACCTAGCATTAACAATTATAGTCCAATAGGGATGGTGGACGCAATGCAATACGACTTGGGTCATCTCATACTCTGGTGGAGAGGATTTGAGTCGTATTGTTGTTGTCTATGGGCGGCGGTTACCACTTAACATCAGGTGGGCCGTCAGCTCGTTCTATAACCGACATCACATAAAAAAAAATATGTTAATTTTTCTCATATTTTATGACTTTATTTTTGTTATTAAGTCTACATTTCTTCATGATAGTTATATTTAAATTTAACATAAAAAAATTCGATGAATAAAGCTTTATTAAAATTTGTATTTGTTAAATTACAATATTTAATAAATGATGAGTATGTGTGGCCTTGCTATTATGCGATCCTTCCTGCTAAAATGTTGCCGACCACGTTCCTAGATTATTAAAATTAATATACATACCAATAATAAATATTGGTGGACATTTCACACAGCGCCATCTAGCCCCAAAGAAGCTAAGCATAGCTTGTATCATGGGCACCAGACAACTGATATAATACTCAAATACTTTTTCTGTAAATACATACATAATACATATGAACACACAGACACAGTACAAACACCTATGTTCGTCACAAATGTCTGTCCTGGGTGGGATCGAACCCACGACCTACAGCGCAGAAGGCAGGGTTACTGCCAACTGAGCTATGAGGCCAGTCGAATTGTAGAGTGTGACAATGTGACCGCTGATTGGTTTCATCTCCAGTTTAAATCTATTTTGCATTACTTACCAAAGAAAGCATTGTCTGGCATGGTTTCCATCAATATCTGATGCAATGTCGCCCGCCACTGTTCGTACTCCTTCTGACTCGCACTCAACTTGTTTCGGTACAGAACTAACTCGTGTGCGGTCACTTCTAATTTAGACTGTAATAGGAAATAATAATTAGTTACTTTTTTATAAATATTGGTGGAACATCAAACAGCGCCATCTAGCCCCAAACTAGGCTAACTATAGCTTAACTTATGTATTAATATTAATAATTATTATAATATTACGCATCCATATATCTATGCCTGTATCATAGGCTCCTAATTTCAACTAGTTTTTATCATGTAGGGTAGGTAGGTAAAGAATATATAAATGGATATATGGATGCGTAATTATCAATATTAATACATAAGTTAAGCTATGGTTAGCTTACCTACTTTGGGGTTAGATGGCGCTGTGTGAAATGCCCACCAATATTTATTATTATTCTATACTAGCTGTGCCCGCGACTTCGTTCGCGTGGAATAACTGAATCCTTATGGCAGCGGCGCGGCTCTCAGCGCGCTTTATATAGCCACGGACGCTCAGGCGCGAGGCGTGTAGTACGTACTCTGTACGTTAAAAATGTTCGCCGTGATTCTTTAAATTGACATAACTTTTTTATTTATGAACCGATTGACATGAAATAAACACTAAATGTTAAGTGAAGCTTACTAAAATATATTAGTGAAAACCGTATCTAAATCGAATAAGCCGTTTCTGATATTAGCGTGCACAAACACACAGACAAACAGACAAAAAAATAATTAATTACAATTTCGGGTTCGGCATCGATATAATAACAACCCCTGCTACTTTTTTTTATATATTTCCATTGTACAGACACCACTTTTCTACAATTTTATTATATGTATATATAAGGTAATGTAAGTTACCCCCAGCTCCTTGACTTGTTCCTTGGCCGCATTTCTCTCCGTGGTGAGATGCGACACTCTCTCCTTGAGCCGGGCCGTCTCCCCGCTGAGCAGGCGGCTCTGCGCGGCCTCCAGCTCGCCGGCGAGACGGTTGATGGCGGCCCCCTTCTCTATCACCAACTCTTCTTTCTCTCTGTCGCGCTCCATACATCGTCTCTCCAGTAATTTTATTTCCTTGTCCTGAAAGGGGAGTATCAGCCGTTAGTCAAAGTCAAAATCTTTATATTCATAGAATTTATAAAGAAATGGCTTGGAAACGTCAATAATATTCAAAACATAAGGTCACGCGTACTTGTCGCTAAGTTTGACGCCTGTTCAAACCCTATCCGACCCTCCATGGGGAGAACAGACGAGAAACCCCTAATGGAGGGATTCCTTTTTTCGCGAGCACGATTCTTGTAACAATTGAGAACTTAGATCTGTGTTACATTTATGACTACATAATATACTGAAATAAGATATTACAAGATGTTGTGTGACGTTGAGTAGAGAGATATCAGTTACGGGAAGATATAAGGGAAGACCTTTTAGTATTACCTTTTAGACACAGAACCTATGCTTCTCACACAAATGTTTGTCTTGGGTGGGATTGAACCCACGACCTACAGCGCCGAAGGCAGGGTTACTACCAACTGAGCTGTGAGGCCAGTCAGACGGAAGCCAATCAGAGACAACGATCAGTTCTCAGTGCAACCATAATTGATCAACACAGTTCAATGAACACTTACTTTTTCATCGAGCCTGCTTTTCGCTTTCATCAAATCGTTCTGCAACCTATCCATTTCTTCTCGATGTCTGTAAATAAAATGTCTGTTACAATTTGTCGCAGAAAATGTAATGTTAAACATACTTTTGGTAACGTATAATGCTGAGTTAGGACTTTTTTGCAACACAGCTATCCATGTATATTTCTTATTCCTTGTAATTATTAATAGGTAAATATTTAATTGTATTTTTATAACTTTATATTTTTCTCTGTGTGTTGCAAATAAATATTATCTATTCTATTCTATTTTGAATTTAGTTTTACCTATCTTGCTGTTCCCGGAACAGAGAATCTGTATCATGTGTGTGAGCGACCTGGAAACAAGACGGAATAAGTGGCTTTTAGTATTAGAATGTTCAACAATGCTGCACCAATTATTCGGATCGAGTACGTTGTATGTTTACCTGCAACGTGTGGAGTCTCTGCTGTACGTCCTGCAGACTGATATTGGCGGAGCGCAGTTCCAGTCTCATCTGTTCCTTCTCCTGATCGCTTTCCACCAGCTTGTTCGTCAGACTGTTTATTTGTTGCTCCAGCTCAATCATCTGATGCTTGCTGGACGCTGAAGTTAAATATAGTAATATATGTCAGAAACCAGTTCCTTCCCAACAAGTACTAATAATTGCAAATAATTATATCTAATAATATAAGTCTGTCAAAATCTCTCAAGAGGTAATCTGTTGGCGGTAAATGACACAATGTACATTTAATTATTGATTTATTTTTAATTCAAAGGTGATAGAACGAGCTGACGGCCCACCTGATGTAAGTAGTAACCGCCGCCCATAGACAACAGCAATACGACTCAATTCCTCTCCACCAAAGTATGAGATGACTCAAGTCGTATTGCGTTGCGTCATCCCGAAACGGGGATATTACGTCTCATGCACTTGAAATTTTCACTCTCTTCCACCGGAACACAAAACGAGTGCATCACTGCTTGGCGGCAGATTACCAGGTGTGGTGGCAGTACTTCTCCGGACCAACTTGACACAAGTTCTACTGCTACTTTGGGTTGCTCCTTTCGCACCACCAGTGATATACTTACCAAGCAAGTGATGTGCTTCTTGGAGCGATAGTTCCGCCTTGTCTTTGTCGTTGATGGCAGCGGCCAATCTCGCGCGGAGGCTGTCTATCTCACTTTCCAGCTTCTCCATTTGAGAGGCTATTCGATTACACTCATTCACACGCATCTACAATGAGATACGCACAACACTTAAAAATTCATAATTCATCTATATTGCTTTAGTCAATAGTAAAACTGTTTGCCCGATATAAACTATACTAAATTTGGGACTTATTGAAAGAAATTTAAATAACTTATTATTATTCACATATTGCACAAGTCGATAAAACAACATTTTTAAGGTTTGCGTGTGATTTGCGTAAATTTTCATTTTAATCCATTTTTGTTTTGACATATATACAGTAAATTTATATTTATATTTTTCCAATGAGTTTATGTTATAAATTAATAAGTGATTATTTTCATATCATATCAGGGGAATGGTAGAACTTGCCATAATTTGTCACCATGATGTCACTAAATTGAAGCAAATAAATAATTAAATAAAATAAAAAAAGTTTTTATAAATTTAAAATCCAGCACAGAAAATGACAGATTACAACGACTCAAGTGTAATATGGTGCGGACATTCAGATAGTAAAGTCGACTTGGTACTAAAACCAACCGTAGACGTTGCAAATTGGATTGGTGTCTAACATACTGCTGTCATTAAACAGAGCTGCATTAATTAGATTTACTAACCTCACACATAACTTTTAACTCTTCATTGTTCATGTATTCTTGTCTGGCCTCAAAGTTGTTTATTCCATTGATGTGACCTGAAGTCAAAGTCAAAAACTTTACTACCATAGAATTCTTAATGAAATGACTTGGAAACGTCAATAATATTCAAAACATAAGGTCACGCGTACTTATCGCTAAGTTTAACGCCTGTTCAAACCCTATCCGACTCTCCATGGCGAAGAACAGACAGAAACCCCTAATGGAGGGATTCCTTTTTTTTCGGGAGCACGATCCTTGTAACAATTGAGTACTTATATCTATGTTACTGAGAATATTAAACAAAATCTTGAAACATAGTAGAGGAAATTAGGGTCAGGGGGAAACACTACTAATATTACTGACCGGCCTGGCTCAGTTGGTAGTTACTATGCCTTTTGCGCTGTAGGTCGTGGGTTCGATTCCCACCTAGCACAAACATTTGTGTGTACCAATATAGATGTTTGTACTGTCTGGTGTTAATATGCATAAATTTACAAAATTATACAAATAACAGTTGTCTGGTACCCGTAGTAAAAACTTAGCTTAGTTCTGAGCTAGGTGGTGCTTTGTGAAATATCCACCAAAATTATTAATGTGAGTGCTTGTTGATTTGTCCTTCACACAGTAATGGAACAATGTAATTTTTCACTTGTAGATAGTTTATTATGTAGCGGCTAGCGGGAGATCATCTGCATACCTGTACATATCACATTATGCCGAGCCTCACATTGTTCGTAGCGTAGCCCAGAGCATACTTAAACACCTACTTGTGTTAATGAACACTGCTGTTTTACTTCAACTGTAAGTCTTAGTTGTAGTTACGAATAAATTTATTACAATTTAAATTGTTGTTCCTTCAAAGACTAAATTAATTTCACTATACATCCTACTAATATTATAAACGTGAAAATTCGTATGTATGGATGTTTGTTACTATTTCACGCTCAAATGGCTGAATGGATTTGGATGAGATTTGGTGTCAAGATAGCTTATATCCTGGCTTAATTCATAGGCTACTTTGATCCCGGAAAAGTGCAGTGTTCCCAAAGGTTGACTTACCGCGGGGAATACCGTGGGGTGCAGCTAGTATTTTCTAAAACTTATGATAAAGCGGTACCTCTAAGTTCTTGCTGGAAGTAGTTATTCTGACCGTCACCAGCTCCGTAAGGGCTGAACTGCAGCTTTTCCGGCTCCTCTTGACGGCCATGACGAATGTGATTTTTAGGCGTCTCACAGTATTGCTTGGGGGACTCGGAGCCATGATCTTTCAAGTGGTTAAGGGATTCTATGTATGTCGGTGGCCGACCTGATCTGACCTGTGGCCCTGTGGATATATTAGCAGAATGACTTACAGAAACAAATGGATTATATATGGATATTTTATATCTGCAATTTAAAGTACAAGCAAAATTGCCGATTAAGTGTTAACCTCTACCCCATGACAAAAGCAATGTCTTGGGTTCTCCACAACTTAAGTATGGGAAAGTTTAAATTGCATTATGTTGCACCTTTCTGAGGTTGAGAACTTTGAGAAGATGAAATTTCTCATGTGTAGTTGAAACCACAACTTCCAAATTAGAACACAATAATTTCTGTACATAAATAAGTATGAATGGTGGCTGTATTTCTAGGATGAACTTGCTCGAAACTTCAAAGACTTTTCAAAGCAATTTGCAATGTGAATGCAAAATCTATAGTTTTATTGTCATAAAGCTATAGAAAATTATATTTAAATTTTTTCTCTCCCATGTTTCACCGAATATTAAGATACTCCTGCATATGGTGAGTTTGTGTAGTGATATTCCCAATATTGGGAAGCTGTTAATGAAGAAGATTATAATCATCTCCCTTCTCGCCCATTTATAGTTATTACAAAAGCCTCATATTTTGAATGCATACAACTATGTCTGTAAAAGGTTTGGTTTTAGTGGAATGTTTAAAAACCCAACAATTTACCGTTACTTTGAGGATTTTCCGATGTGAAGTTACAACTACTATTAACTGAGCTCGCTTCATCATCATCCAGTAGATCATCAAAGCCTTTATCCAACTCGTATTTCAACTGAAAACAAAAACTCATATTAATCGGAATAAAAAGAATGAACCAATCCAGCTATGTTCTATTTAGGTAGACAGAATAACTGCAGAGGCAGTGAAGAATAGTTCAATATTATGTGGGTTGATTAGTAGTGATTAAGTGATGGGAAAGTTGATGGCCCACTTGAAGTTAAGCAGTATCCTGTGACCATAAGAAAAGCAATTAAACTTGGGGCTATCCATAAATAAAATAAAATGTCCCAAATCACATTTTGTAGTGCCTATCAGTATGGAACTTGGATATTCTCTCACTGCACATGCAGTTTGTATTACTTCTACTGTAATTTGTATGGGAAAATACCTGACCTGAAACTATCTCATTTCCAAAGGCAGTTGATTGATGGATATTATTAAAACATATGCAGTATATACTATAACTACAACTCCCGTAATTCTATTGAAAAACCAGTTTTGATACTATGTACGTAGACAGGAAACACCTGGGTTCAAATTAATATCGAGTAAAGGCTGCGCAGAAATGAATCGGACGTTTTAATCGAGTCTACAGGTCTAGAACACAGCAAACTGCTGGTAAAATTTACCTCTTCGTTTCGGCGTTTTTGATCTTCAAGTTCCTCTTGTTCTTCAAGTCTATCCTGTGCACTATTGTTTATATGGATACTTGCAGCACCTTGAAACAAGCTCATACCAGGCCCCTCCATAATTTAATAGCTCTGGTGTATCAGACAATGCTAGTATAATATTTTTTTAAAGTTTTGAGTGCAAATTTAACGCGAAAACAACGAAAACAAACTACAAACAAACGGAGAACGAGCGCGAGCGACCAGTCCAACACAGACACAGATTACTAATTTAAAAAGTACTAAATACTACGCACAGAAGAACGAATGAGTATTGAATGAGTGAGTGGCACAAGTCCGCGCTGCGTACCGTAGTCATTACTGTACGACGATTATTGTGGTAGGGCAAATGCCCTGCTGTATAGCTCCCCTCATCTATACAATCGTCTGCCAAACACCTAACGATCTGTTCCAGTAGGCTCAATTTAGAGCCAGCCCCTAATCCAGGTGTTGCGTGGCGCCACCATTGTCTACATAATCTAACGCTAACCTGCTAAAGTAGTTAAGAATAAGAATAAGAATAAGAATAAGAAACGTTTATTGTGAAACTGTGTACAAAAAGATCTTAATTTAATATAAAGTATCAACAGTTTGTCCTCTCGGACATACAATAATATCAGTAAGGTACAAATTGAGAACATAGAGCAAATACCAAACGACAAAATTATTACAACTAAAGATAATTTCGGAAGAAATCTACAATTGTATTTTTAACATACTAAATTAAACTTAAAATTAACTCGTATCATAATATTCCTTCAAATTATAGTGCACTTTACTTATCAACCATTTTTTTAATTTCTGTTTGAAAATATTTCCATTTAGTTGCTTAAAAAAGAACACGATGCCGTTCTACATAAAGGATGTTACATGTTCTTGATAATTACGTTTACTCAATAGGCAGCAATGGTTAGGTTTAATTCGAAAGTGTTGGATAGTCTTATTAAAAAACTGCGCCATCTGCTCAGTAATCAGTAATCCTGAATTATTCAGGATTTGATTGAATTTTTGTCAGTACAGTAATTAGTAGACTGCCACGTGAGTGCAATCTGTCAACGTCAATTTCACCGTTCTTATCACAGCTGCTTTTAGGTTATGTAATTGTGTTGTTTGTATGTATTACGAAAATAAATATTTTCAAATTTATCTTTTTGATAAAGTTTTGGACATTTATAACCGAATAAAACTATATATTTTGTGATAATGACTTTTAAGCCTGTTACGCATGTCCTGTTTGATATGGACGGGTTAATTTTAAGTGAGTATTATGATTCATTATTCATTATAATACACCACAATTGTGTTTGATCGTAGACACATAGATAGTTTTTTCATACGGAGAATAAATAGGTCGACTGCTGTACTGCATGGCTTTCTTTGCCTATTTTTCTCATGGTATCATGTCAAAATTCCATTATAGATACGGAAGATTTGTACACGGTTGCATTTCAAAACATTGTTTCAAAATACGGACATAATTACACTTTTAAGTTGAAACAAAAGCTTATGGGGACACAGTCCCATGAGACCGCTAAAATGATTGTGGAAGAGCTGAGCCTGCCGATGAGTATAGACGATTTTCTCATAGAGAGTAAGAAGCAATTTGAAATGTTGTTTCCGGACACTAAAGTTTTACCAGGTAAGACACACTTAATATAATTATATAAATTAATGGGTCCATTTCAACATATTTAGACAATCAATATCTCATCTACTTTACATTATAAAAAATATTAGATATATTAACACAGCTGCATTCAAACTGATTTGTGGAAAATTTAATATAATACATGCACAGATGCACAAATCTATCCATAATGTTATTTTTTTACATCTATTTATTTTATTCATGTACCTTTCAGAGTAAATTACCATTCTGCCAAAATACAACTAACTTTTTTATTTTTAATGTATACTTTAATTCCATTTTTAAGGGGCTAGAAGGTTATTAGAACATCTACACAAGCACAGAATTCCTATTGGGCTCGCGACAAGCTCCAGCATCGAAAGCTATGAATTGAAAACAAATAAACACCACCAGCAGTTATTCTCCTTGTTTCCGTACAAGACGTTTGGATCTTCAGACCCAGATGTTAAGAGGGGGAAACCTCATCCTGATATATTCATAGTAGCAGCTAATAGGTTCCCTGATAAACCTCAGCCGGAACAGGTAATCAAAATCTCACTATATGGGAAATACTGACTCCATACCCATTTCTGCCACCAAGCAGTATGTATTCGTGTTTATGTGTAACGGTTGGAAAGGTGTGGTTGTTGCATTTGCATTAATGTGTTCCAGTTTGAAAGGTGTGATTGCTGGTGAAATTACAGGCATATGAGACATTCCACCTTCATATCTATCTCTGGGTTATGCACCTAACTATGGAAGGACCCAAGTCACATTGCTTGTTATGGGAAACACCAGGTAGGCTATCTGCTCGTTCCTATACTCTATCACATAAAAAAGCCACAAACTTTTGCATTTATAATACATTAGTAACATTTGTGTGATAAAATCTTCTTCAGCTAAAGTTGTAAACGCTTCACAAAAATATTTTAATTTGTTCCAGTGCCTTGTCTTTGAAGATGCAGTGAACGGTGTGAAGGCAGCCCGGGCAGCGGGCATGCAGGTAGTGATGGTTCCGGACAAACGTGTTGATAAAGCTCTTACTGAAAATGCTAACCTAGTACTCTCAAGCTTAGAAGAGATTAAACCTGAGTTGTTTGGACTACCACCTTTTGAGGATTAACTACACGACTGTCAATGACAGCTGTATTAAATAATTTTTTATTTAGCAAGCAAGCAATACACAAAAACTTAACAATGAAATGAAATTGTCACTAATGAATATTCGAAATAACAACATATAACAAAGTCATTCTCCAAAGACTAACTGGACAATCATACACTGTTTATGCAGTTGATAAATTAATATGTACATGTTATAAGTATAAATTTATGCATGATATAAGTATTAATTTGTATTTGTTATAAGTATAGTGAAAGAGATCACAATGTATATGCAAAAAGAAAGACTATAGAATCACTTGTATCACACAAGGATTTTCCATGTCTTAGGTTACTAAAATTTATCCATTATTCGGTAACTATCGGAGGAAAATAATTAATAGTACTAATTATAATTTCAGTACAAAACTATTTATGAAACAAAAACTCTAAAGAGCCACTAATTTCAGACTGCCAATGGCCAATGTTGCCATCTTTTTCCAGAGCGAGATATTGTATGTTGTTGCATGCAAGTACATCTACTTTGGTATATTGTGATCTATTTTCAGTATTACTATTGCTGACCTCTGATAAGAACTGTAAGACAGATTTTAGGTAGATTTCTACCACAACAAACTAGTGGGGAAAATTTGAACTGAAAATAAGGATAGTCATTGGTGTATGTATTTATGTAAACGCAATTCCAAATCTATAAGTTACTGTACAGTAAGTATTCCATTAATATGCTTTATGTAAATGCTGAATATCTATATATATGTAATATAATAATAATAATGCTGAAAAGTTTGTTTGTTTGAACGCGCTAGTCTCTGGAACTGCCAGGATTAGAATAAATATTTTTACATTTGATAGCCCAATTCTTGAGGAAGGTATTTAATATCGTGCTAGAAGTAATAGCAGGGGCCAGCAGATGCGACGAGGTGGGTTGGGGGGCCGCCCATACAGAACCGAACATTACCGAGAATGTGCATGCCTGTATCAACAATATAGGCGGGTAGAACCGCGGGCCTCAGCCAGTAGAGGTTTTTTTATAATGGTGGACATCTGACACAGCGCCATCTAGCCCTAAAGTAAGCTAAGCATAGCTTGTATCATGGGAACCAGACAACTGATACAATACTTATATAGTTTTTTTTGTAGAAACATGCATATAATACATATTAACACCCAGACACAGAACAAACATCTATGTTTCTCACACAAATGTTTGTCCCGGGTGGGAATCGAACCCGCGACCTACAGCGTAGAAGGTAGGGTTACTAACCAACTGAGCTGTGAGGCCAGTCATATGCTAATTAGTGTTAAGACGATAAGTGATGCGGTGTCGAGCCACAGATAACAGATCGGTCGCGGGTGATGTAATCCACGCGTCGATAATACATTTTGTTTTTAATTCATTAATAATAGATTCTTGGTACAAAACATTGCTGTGATAAATAAAATGGTTTTTGAAAGTGTTACTCATGTTTTATTTGATATGGATGGATTGATACTGAGTAAGTGAATTCATTTTATATAGTTCGTTCGAGGAAGTACTGCCACCATGCCTATTTCTGCCACCAAGCAGTAACGCGCTCGTGTTACTGTGTTCCAGTTTGAAAGGTGTTGTTGCCGATGAAATTACAGGCACTTGAGACATTGCACTTTCACGTCTCAGAGTAAGACGCATACGATGCGACTTGGGTCTTGTACTTTAATTAGGGCAGGAATCAAATCGTTTTGAGCAAATGTTACTACTGGGGCCATCTGCTCGACCCGTAACTTTTTTTATTTAATATCATATAAAAAGAGCTGGGTAAATTCGTGTCGCTCACCTTAAACGAAAATACTAAATACCACGTATAAAGTGATTTAATGTATCAGACAGTTATCAAACCTTTCTATTTCCAGACACAGAGGACCTGTATTCAATAGGCTTCCAAAAAGTAGCCTCGCGCTACGGTAAAGAGTTCTCATTTGCACTCAAATGCAAGATCATGGGTCAGCAGAGCCGGGAGTTCTCCAGGACTATCATACAGGATCTGGAACTACCGCTAACTGTGGACGAGTTCGTGAAGGAAACTAGGGATATCTTCGAAGAACTATTTCCGCAGTGCCAAGTTATGCCTGGTAAGCTGTTAAGTGTGCTGTAAAGGGTGCCAGCTAATTTCACTGGGTGCCGGTGGAATTTCGGGTTAGTGTGTCAACCCGAAATTTCGCGACTCAAGACGAAATGTCTCAGGCTAGGAACTTAAAGCAGACAAAACGATTCATCCATAAACAAAACGACAATGCATCTTTTTTAACAATTATGGCATTTAAGAAAAAAAAATTGGTGGACATTTCACACAGCGCCCTCTAGCCCCAAAGAAAGCATAGCTTGTATCATGGGAACTAGACAACTGATATAATACTTATTTGTAAACATATACATATAATACATATTAACACCCAGACACAGAACAAACATCGAAGTTCGTCACACATATATTTGTCCTAGGTGGTTATTGAACCCACGACCTACAGAAGGCACTACTAACTTAGCTATAAGGCCAGTCAATAAATTTTTGATATTGAATTAGTGTCCGTACAAACCCCGCGGTGCAAATATCCATCTCTGAGCAATCGTTTATGGCATTGGTCTTCGTGAATATGTATATTCACGCTCAAACGGTTGAATGGATTTGGATGAAATTTGGTATCAAGATAGCTTATATCCTGATTAACACACAGGCTACTTTAATACCGGAAAAGTGCAGTGTTCCTTGGGTTGATTTACTCACCGCGGGGAATACCGTGGGGCGCAGCTAGTACTATCATAATAGTAGTAGGTACCGCTCACTCAAAGCTGAATCTAAGACCAGGATTAGGATTACTTATTTCTTTTGTTCACTGTTTTTATTGCGTGTGATAATGGCCTTGCCTGCCTGTCAGGTTATTAAAATATGCAATTATTTAAAACATCCAATGCATCATTGTCAGATAAAGCATATGACGGCCCTTGTAAGCAAACACTTCGCCAGAATTTCAAAGTTTCGTCAAGAGATTACACACTTATTATCTTGCATGGTGTTCCCTGTCTCGCACTGGCATTGACACACTATGATACACAACACACTCTGTTGTTCCACTCCCGTGGCTCCGGAATATATAACTCTCTTGCTCTTTCTGTCTACGTCATATCTTTCTTCTCTGTCATGTAACGAAATGTGTCTAAACGTGACGCGTCCTTAAAATGTTACTCTCAGTTCGCGTTCACTTATCGAATAGCCGCCTAAGAAGTTACACCTGAAAAATGATTCCTCTTGCTAGTGAATTTGGAAAAATATAATATAATATTAATATAAATAAATAATATATATAATAATATATAATAATTTGGATAAATGTAATGAAATTTATTTTCGACCACAAAGATTATTAAATATAAAAATGCAATAACATAGGTAGCATACATATAAAACATTGGACATTTATGGTTGGAAACACATTGGTACCCAAACTAGGATGACCTGTACGGCGTACCAATGCCCTCCGCCGGGATACGTGAATATTACTTTTTTTATGTGATAGGTGATAGAACGAGCTGACGGCCCACCTGTATTAAGTGGTAACCGCCGCCCATGGACAACAACAATACGACTCGAGCCCTCTCCACCAGAGTATGAGATGACTTAAGTCGCATTGCGTTGCGTCCATCACCCCGAGACGGGGATGTTACGGCTCATGCGCCTGCAATTTCACCGGCACCCACTACCTTCCATAGTGAATATCACATAGGTGGATATTACCTGTTTATTTACAGGTGTTAAGAAACTGATCGAGCACCTTCACAAACACAGCATACCAATCGGCTTAGCGACCAGCAGCAGTGTAGAAAGCTACCAACTGAAAGTTCAGAAACATTTGGAGCTGTTCGAACTGCTGCCTCACAAGACGTGGGGTTCGTCCGACCCAGGCGTGAAGAGGGGGAAACCTTACCCGGACATATTCATCGTGGCCGCCGATAAGTTCCCGGAGAAGCCGTCACGAGATAAGGTGCCAGTTATTTATAAGTAGCTTTATAATAATCCAGCCCCAAACTAAGCATAGCTTGTACTATGGGAACCAGACTACTGATACTTTTGACTGGCCTCGCAGCTCAGTTGGTTAGTACCTTCTGCGCTGTGAGTCGTGGGTTCGATTCCCACTCAGGACAAACATTTGTGTGGGTGTTAATTACGTATTATATGTATGTATTTACAAACAAAAATACAAGTATTGTATCACCATTTGGTTCCAGTAATCAGCTATACTTTGGGGCTACAAGTCGCTGTGTTAAACGACCAATATTTACCTATTTATTTACTATTAATTACAGTGTCTAGTATTCGAAGACTCGATAAACGGCGTGATGGCCGCGCGCGCAGCCGGCATGCAAGTAGTGATGGCGCCGGACCCCAGACTGGACAGATCCCTCACAGCTGACGCCACTCACGTCATATCCTCAATGGAAGACTTCAGGCCGGAACTGTTCGGCTTGCCGCCGTACGATGACTGACCACGTGGATTAGAGTTCCGCACACATTGTGAAGACATAAAGAAAATATAAGTAATAATAATATATCGACCCTTGACCGCCGACTTGTCGTAAGCGACAATTTCAACCAAATAGTAATTTAAAGTGATAAATTTAAATAAAATGTGAAACATGGCGTGCTAACCATGCACTTATAATCCTTTCACCACAGTGGTTCGAGAGAATCAGTGACTTGAACCGGCTGGATTCTTTTCTAGAATCCAGCCGGTGGAATCCAACTTGGTTTAATGGTGTCAGAGATCGCACCATCTCTTTATAGCTGTAGCTACTACAGCTGTATTTGTATGAGTTTAATTTATTATGTGCGAATTTTTGAGTCAATTTAAATTAGACCCGAGTTAGAAAAAGTATAATTGATTTTGTTGTGTTGTCTTCTTGAATTAGATAATGTAAATAAATTCTGATTTACAAAATATTGAGTTAAACTACATAAATTGTAAATAATGTTAGTGAGTAAGCAAAGCTGAATAAAATTGTAGGAAAAAGTCCATTTTTGATGTGAAACATCTATAGCCGCACGTAAAACCGATTTCTGGCTTGGCGACGCGTCGCCACGGCATGAGCGCTGATTGGTCCGTTCAAGGTTACGACAAATCTTAAACATTATTAGTGATGGGGTACTTAGTTTCTTACAAAATAATGTCGATGTTTCACATCTGCCAGGCGTCCCGTGACGGCTCACATTTTTTTTTTATTGCCAAAGACATGAGGATATTGAAATATGTAAAAGGCCGATGTTGGATCACGCGACGATTAGATTGGGAATTGACTCTCAAGTGAGACTTATCGTTAGGTGCACGAAAGGAGCCCCTTTGAGGCGCACATTAATCATTTCACCACACTGGTTCAAGACAGAGAACCCACAACCTACACTACAGATCATAAGCCTGAAGTAACTACAAACTACTATACTTAGTATATTGTAAAAACAATGAATTACCTCATCAATAAATATTAATATAAAGAAATAATCATACTGTAATTTTAATTTTTTGGGAGAAAAATTTATTCATCATTGCTTCGAAAATATTTCATTAAATTATTTTCAGATTTTGAAGCTCAAAAACTTACAGAATATCTGTATACACTGCTTTTAAGGAAACGAAACTACAATTTAAAAAAAAAACTACTTTGTGATTATGAAAACATGAAAATCTCACAAAAATGTGTTTGTAAACGCAACTACACGCATTAAAAACTGATATCGATGTCAGCGTCATATCTCTCATGTACCAAAAAATTCAAAAAAATCTCCAATTTTAAAGATTTTCTAAACCTTGATTGGCTAACTTATGTTGAATCAGTGTTGCATTACAGTATACTGCAGTGAAAATGGATCAACAAATATTAACACTTTTCAGTCCTAGTATACAGTATCTAGTACTGGACTGACTAGACCAATGTAAATCAGCTGTGAAAAAAAGGTTTTAATAGAGAAAAAAAATTGAGTCCAGTGGCAAAACCAATCAAGAATCGCTGTATTTAAATACTGGATTAATGGCATGAATTGGCATTTATTAAGTAATATTCCTACTTAATTTATTAATAAAAACAATAATAACAGAGCAAAAACATCAATAAAAAAAAAATAGGAACACAAATATAATTATAAATTGGCCCATGGCCTCGCAATCACTATTACCTTCACTAAATAAATGCAAATCGCCCAAAAAATTAACAAATGTTCTGGAGCGAATAATATAATCAGTCACACTGATTAATTAAACAGAACTGCTTCATTTGCTACAGCTGCTTAGAGAAAATAGTCATTTGACTGGATATTTTCAAGTCAGCTTTGTAATTTCATTCTTCGTCAAACTTAAAATAGTGTTTCAACTTCTTGACCATTGAAAAACATCTCAACTCAAAGTGAAGAATAAAATAATGGGCTTTATAGCTTGTTATACATAAAGGTCAATTTTTTCGAATAATTTAAGTTTAAGCATTGTAAATGTAGTATGCACTAAAAATAGTCTCTTTTATCACGTGCTATAAAGCTCAGATTTCTAAACAATACTTTTAAGTTGAATCAGTATAGTTTTTGGCAATGAACATAAAAAATATTACATATTACAAATTATATACACAAATATTACAAATATATTTTTCTGCTGATCCTGGTATGATTGGTTCCTGTCCATCACAAGATGACAGTCCAAAGTCACCTCGGAACTGCTTCATGAGTAGCTCCCTTTCACTCTGCTATGAAAAATGTCCTTTATGCACCACAACGTAAAGCCCACATTTCAATGCATCACTTTGAGTTGAAATGGCAGTTATAACATGAAGTTTTTCATTTCCACTATTCATCATAAGGGGGCAGTCCAAACAGCTCAGGCTGGAATTGGTCCAAGGAGTCTATCACAAGAGTAGCACCGGCGCACTGCGCTTTGTCGATGCGCGGGTCAGGAATAGCCACCACTTGCATGTTGGCTGCGATCCCTGCTTTCATCCCGTTGACTGCATCTTCAAATACCAGGCACTGAGGACAACAAACTTCAATATACTTTTGGACTTACTCACAGCTCAGTTAATAGTAAGAGTTACTATTAACTGAGCTGGAGTCTGTAGAAGGAGTTCTTTGGCTTTGTAGGCCAATTTCTACCTAGTATAAACATTAGTGGGGTGAACTTAGTTAGACGTTTGATCTGTGTCTGGGTGTTTGATATATACATATTCAAATAAAATATTAAATAAATATTCTATCAGTTATGTAGCTCCCATAGCTACACTTAGTTTGGGGCTAGATGGCGCTGTGTGAAATGTTAAAAACGAATCAGTAAGTGGACGAAGCCATGTGGAGAAGCTATTTATCATCAAAAGTAAAATTGATCTTTTTTTCCATCTTATACCTCATCCTCTGTCAGATATGGCACAAGGATAGATATGTTTCTTGACTATTTTAACAGCATGTGGAGTACCAAGGTGAGTAAAACAAGAATATCATTCTTACATCTTCTGGCTTAGGTTTATCAGGGAATCTGGAGGCGCACACTAGAAATATCGCAGGATCCGGTTTCCCTTTTGTGACTTCAGGATCTGTGGAACCCATGACGAGATGACTGAATAGCCCCAGGAATTCTTGGTGATTTTGCATCTTCACTTGCACACTGTCCTGACTGGAGCTAGTGGCCAATGCGATCGGAACACCTTTATTATGTAGATGTTTTACTAGCTTTTCTGCTCCTGAAATGGCAATAGAAAATATATCAATATTTTCTGTAACTTTAAACTATACTCGGCTCTTGATTAGGCCAGTGGGTGCACAATTGTGCTTTACTTTTAGCAGTATACATTTTTGATAGATATATCTCTATTAATGATGAAATATAAAATTTATTGGTGAGAATCTAATATTACAATTAATTCCTATGACTCAAAGAAAGATTTAAAACAATTGAAGTCAGGTCAATAAATGAAATGACCCATCTGATCTAAGGAGTAACCTCAGGCCATAATAAAAGCAATTAAACTTATGTCCTCTCCCACTCAGCATGGGAAGACCGAAGTCACGTTATATTGCATCCATAACTCTCTAGATCGGTGGAAATTCTTGTAATTTACTGGCACACAGACTTCAAATTACAATGTGGCAAATGTTACTGCTTGGTGGCCGAAATAGGCTCAATGGCAGTACTTCCCCAGAAGAACATGACACAAGTTCTACTTCTACTGGAACAATATTAATTTAGTGAATAAGAATAATTTATACCTGGCATTAGTTTTGCATTAGGAAATAATTCTTCATATAACCCGGCACAGTTTTTCATGAATTCGTCCTGTGTGGTCGGCAGTTCCAGCGCTTTTATTATTTTGTCGGCACATTCGTGACCTTGGAAGCCCAGCAGGCTGGATTTTATCTCCCAGGTAAATTGCTTCCCATATTTAGCACTGACCCTCGTAAACGCTTCTGTGTATAGTCCTTCAGAGTCTGAAATCAATATCGTTTTGACATAAATAAAAATTATCTCGCATGAAAGATTTTGTTTTTATTATGCAATGATATTATGAATAAACTCGCCTAATAGTAACCCATCCAAATCGAATAACACATGTGTTACTTTTTTGAACTGCATAGTATTTATTTATGATTACTTATTATTATTATTATTATTAGTTAAATAGCAAAGATACGATCACAGATTAGACACATATAACTAAAAACGTTTCAGCAATATCAGTTCAGAGCTTTCAGCTCAGTATAGATAGATAACTGATAGTCGCCATATCGTATGAATAGATAATGTACGACAGTATTTTGTTTTGCACACTTGTTCATCCTGATAATTCACGATCAATGCAAAATATGATATGTATCGAATAAATTTGGACCCCAAATAATTTCTAAAATTAGATCTGAACTGTAATTAGTGAGCTACTACACAGGCTGATGCAAGTGAGTAAAGTGAGCGTGGCAAGGCAGCTACAGCTAATGTCCTCTAAAAACAATAACAACACAAATAGGTATGTATATATTTATCTCTGTATTCATTCTTCAAATAGGCAGTAAATTTAGGTACCGTAGATTACTATTAATATTTACTAGGAACAATATAACATTAGGGAGGGCTCAATTACTTTAAATAAAATAAGTGGGTAAGGTATATAAAAGTTACAATAACAAAATGTTTGTCAAAAAATAACATCTGTTCATCATGTGTCGCCTTAGGCGTACCAATTTATGTTAGTTTTTTATTCCGTTTTTTGTTAAATTGGAAATTAGGACCACGATTGGTCCTAATTTTGAATTTTAAAACTTGATATTTCAATTTCTTGAAACCCTATCAACACAGCAGTGCCATTGATATCAAATTTAGACACATGGGCGAGAAACGTCATCATACTCGTAAAATATGGGATTGTAAATTAACAAGCTGTGCTTTATTTGAGCGTACAATATAGAATACAATCTTTAGTAGACCGGAAAAGGAAATTCGTAAGTATCAACTGATATTTTTATTTTTCGTACGAGATTTATAGGATGAGTAGCGGCGGACCCGACAGACGTAGACCTGGAACCCGATCGCAGCGCCCCACCAGTTGGTTCCAATTGTGAACCTAAACAATCCAAGGCTCGGCCCATAACAACCGATGCGAGTTGGGTCCTCCCCTACTAAGGTACGACAAGACCCAAGTCGCATCGTATGCGCCCGGTACTCTGAGACGTGTAGGTGGAATGTCTCATGTGCCTGTAATTTCACCTTTTTAGGTAGATCGTTCTGTGGGTCCACTTGAGGCTAGACTGGATGAGCGTGGAATTTTCGACTTTTATGCTACAATTCTTATGTAACAATTAGGTCAAGGGCTTAACTTAAACCTTAATTATAGTATTGTTTAGTTGATGATGGCCTTACAATGTACACTTATAATTATAACAAATAGCCACCTAGAATGAGTAGGTATTGCTGGGCCCTAACAGGGTTTATGTTTGCATCCTATAAATAGGTACCTATACTAAAGATCTTTGTAACAACATCTTGATGGTTGATTAGCTAAGTGGTTTTAGTATTTTTCGTCTGATTTAAAAACTCCCTGTCACAGATAACCTAAACTATTTTTTTTTCTTGCTAAGCCTATGTAACGTTTTTAAGTAAGAACGAAATAATTAGTGTTAATAAGTTCTTTTTTTGTGACATACATTTTGAAATTAAATCGAAATATGATTTGGCTGTATGTCTGAATATTAGAAAAACACAAAATTAAAAGACAAATTTTGTATTGCGATTATGATTTCTTCAAAACGTTTAGGCTAACGTCGGATTATTTTGACTAGTAATTTTAGCAGAGGCCCCCTCTCTGCCTATCTCGTTTGACCAACCTCGTGACAAATGTACCCTATATTAGTATTAATCTTACCTTGAACTTCATCTAAAACCACAAGAACTCCTTCTTGCGTAGTTATTTAAATGATTAAATGTATTAAATTTACAATAACTATTTAAGAATTTTTTATTTTTATTTTCATTAAAATTTCGGGATTCATAAAGTACTGAACAGACAGAGAATCGCATTCTGGTACTATTTCTAAAATCATAATTCAAGGTTGCATTGGTAGCACGCGAGACACGGTCTTCCTTTATTCGTCCGACCTTCAGTCTGACCTCAGGCCCTTGAGCTCACAAAATCCAAGGCTATCGCTCATGCCAGGGTCACATGCTGTCTCAGAGTGATATTGACCATGAATTCAGAAAATGAGAGGATTTCCTCTTATTTCTGTGTGATATAATAATATTTTGTAATGAGTTATCAGAGATTTCGATTTTGAAAATTCATAACGATATTTTGCCCCAAGGTTTACAACCAGTCAATACCTGCGCATACTTTTCGCATAGTTTAAAAGATTGACCTGAACGCTCTAGCCAGTGATCAAACGCGAGTTTCCTCGATTTGAAAGCATGGTTACTATGGTAAATACATACTACTAAAACGTAATCAGGCAGTCTTCAACGAATTAATCACATATCCAAAATCCCGTTTTAGTGCTATTAATGTAAAAAAAAAAAACTGCAAATGCTGTCTAAAGTTCTATTATGTCACCAAATTGTACGTGTCTACATTTGTTTCCTTAAAACTGGTAAAACTAGATTCTTGAAATTGAACTACCACAGAATATTCGCAGTTTACTAAATAAGCCATACCTAAATAAAAACTAAACTACATAGGATATTTCAACTGCATTTAAAATATATAAGTTTATTTAATAAAAACACGCGAAATTGAATAATATGCTCCGCAAAAGACCATTTTTCGCGAAAATTCGCAACAATCGAAGCGGTCGCTCGCTGGGCGCAACAGTCAAGAGGATAGGAATATCTAATAGCCCATAAATACAAAACTTTTCTTGTGCGAGTTGTATAGAGACATCGGGAAAATAGATACTTCTTTGTCACCCTGTTTGGTTTTTTGAGGGGCAAACTGGGAATTGATACAGTTCTCCGTCTCCTGAGCGCACATGAATGGACATTGTAACCTAACACGCTACCCTGTGGCGAATACTTCCAAATTTTATGATTAGCAGACTAGCTCATTCCTTGAAGGGTACCAGAGAGCATAAAATATGGCTAAAATTTGGTCCAAAAAAATAAAAATAACGATTTTGGGGTGGACCCTTATCACTTAGGGGTCTGAAAAATAGTTTACGTCCTATTCTCAGACCTACCGAATAAACACAAAAAATGTCATAAAAATCGGTCGAGCCGTTTCGGAGGAGTTTGGTTACAAACACTGTGACACGAGAATTTTATATATTAGATGTTATCTCTGCCATTAACATTCGATCTATTTATCAAGATCAGTGAAATGGAAGTAGAGCACTGAGACGTGATGGTAACAGCTACCCTTTGAAGACACAGTTTATTAATGTGATTATGCAAAACATGTCTCAACACAAGACTTGAATCTCATAACAGCTTACCCTCCGCGCGCCCGATTTTGCATGGATGACCTATTAAGGTTGCTATGGCGATGCTATAAACGCTCCACCCTACCACCCTTGCCGGATTATTGAAGTTACATCTACTTGACTGGCCTCACAGCTCAATCGGTAGCAACCCTGCCTTCTGCGCTGTAGGTCGTGGGTTCGATTCCCCAAGGACACACATTTGAGTGACGAATATAGATTTTTGTTCTGTGTCTGGGTGTTAATTTGTATGTATTTATAAATAATTATATAAGTATTGTATCAGTTGTCTGGTTCCCATGACACAAGCTATGCTTAGCTTACTTTGGGGCTTAGATGTCGCTATATGAAATGTCCACCAATATTTATTTATTATTATTTGTCTTTGGGAATTAAATTTAATAAAACAATTACCAATGAGCTTGTTCTCGAGTGCAACTTATTTAATTGAATGTCAATCGGTAGTTGAAAGATCGCCTTGAACTATTTCGGAGCCCTTTAATTACCCCCTTAACGTTTTTAGGTCAAGTCGACGGTAGTAGCGAGTAGTGCGTTGCTTACGACGATAAACTGTTGGTATCTTAACTTTCGGGTTGGGTGGTTTTACTGGACGCAATATTAGATAACTTAGAAAATTAGTTCTAGTACCTAAAGGCAGTGTAAACTTTCTTCTTTTGGGGAATTGCAATCGACGTAGCTCTTTTACGAGCGAGATCCTGTTAACGGTCGACCATCCGAATGTTGCCGGAAGAATTTAATTGCACGGCGATATTTATCCATGACAAGTTCCACTTAGTAAAATAAATAATTAATATAAATATTGGTGGACATTTCACACAGCGTCATCTAGCCCCAAAGTAAGCTAAGCATAGATTGTATCATGGGAACCAGACAACTGATGTACTTTATGTAAATACATACATAAAATACATATCAGCACTCAGACACAGAACAAACATCTATGGTCGTCGCACAAATGTTTGTCCTGGGTGGAAATCGAACCCACGACCTACAGCGCAGAAGGCAGAGTTACGATCAACTGAGCTGTGAGGCCAGTCAAAATCAATGTAAATAGAAAAGAAAATAAAGATTTTTTTATTATTCATGTCTTTTTCGTCGTTTTTAGAAAGTATCAAATCAATTGCAAAGACTTTGAGACTACGATTAATTCAGTCTCCAAGTATTCATCAAATCAGTAGGTCGAACAACCTACTTATATTGCTGTGATTCGGCCTGAAGGGTGTAATAGTCGGTGAAATTACAGCCACAAGATGAGACTTTTCATATTCATGTCTCGCGTCGGGTCACGGCTGCAATGCAATATTATTTAGGAAGTTATTGCTATTTTTATGGGCAGAGAGAGCCAAATCACATAATTACTCCTAGTTCCGCATTTCGTTTTCATTACTTCTATATATAATTACATTTCCGATAGAAGCTGTTATGTAAAAGCTCTTATAGTTTGACAGGCCTCACTGCTCAGTTGGTCGTAACTCTGTCTTTTGCGCTGTAGGTCGTGGGTTCGATTCCCACCGAGGACAAACATTTGTGTGTCGATTATAGATGTTTGTTCTGTGTGGTTGTTAATTTGTATTATGTGTATGTATTTACAAAAAAGTATATAATTATGTATGCTATCAGTTGTCTGGTTCCCATAGTACAAGCTATGCTTAGTTTGGAGCTAGATGGCGATGTGTGAATTGTCCACCAATATTAAAAAAAGTTTCGGAGTCTCAAGATAGCTTTCAGCAAGAAGCAGCCGTCTCACTACTTTGTAGTAAGTATTAACTAGTTGCTAAGCAAATTAGTAATCGTAATCGTATGTGCGCAGTCGTCCAAGGAAGACGACTCGATATCCACCATCGAGTTTATTCATTCGTGGATGTAGAGCATGAAATTAAGCATTCAGCTAAAGCAAAAAGTATGTAGGTATATAGGGGCGCAACGTGCAGCCCGTAGCTCAGTCGGCTAGAGGATACCCGCGCGGAAGGCGACCGCCCGACGGAGGCGCATACCATACACTAACTTACTTGACAAGTTCACATAAATGATAAAACTCCTGTGTGATGTTAGTAAACAAAAAGTGCTCAAATAAGAACCGACGCGTCGCGTGTTCCCGTTGCCAGTTTGATTGTGAATCCGTTCGGTGAAGATGGCTGTGCCCGGTGCTTTTCTATTTTCGCACTACGTGGAAAGCTTTTGGGTGAGTATTTTTTTAAAATTTAAACTTTTTATTTTATTATTTCGTGTGATACTTTACAAGTTGAGTTTGAACAAATTAATTTTAATGTATACTATCGGACAATAGGTACACTAGCAATTTTTCGCGCGTGAGTTATAATCAAAATACTGTTGCATATAAAATAAAATTAGAACAAGTTAACAGTTAATTACTGGTCTAACAATATTTATTTATAGGGTTGTATTTATTCAAAAATTATTGTATTAGATAAATGTTTTCCTTTATTCAGTGAGATACCTATTGAAGACCGCGCTAGTTACGCCCGCAAGTAAAATACATTATTCACACACGTTTCTTGCGAATAACGAAGCGCTGCCATGCGCCGCGCCGCGCCGGCTCGCGTGTTTTGGAGGAGTTTGTTTAAAAAGTTCTTATGCGATTGACTTGAAAAAGGTTTAATATGTTGTTATCGCTGACCTGCTGGACGCGAGGTGGGATAAAAACTTTTCTGAGTAGCTCAAGTGTGTTCCCTACGAACAGTGATGTACAAAATACCTTAAATAAAGTACTATCTAAAATACAAAATGCAAAATACTTTTAAATTAAGTATTTCAGATACCAGATGCAAATACCTTACTGGAATTGTATCTGAAATATTAGATATAAAATACGTATCTTTTGAATACTTTTTATAAATAAAATACTTTTGTAAGAAAACAATTTTTTTCAATGTAAGTTTATCTTCTAAAACATTTCGTTCATAAAACATGTACCTAATATTCATCTTTTGACTTATTTTTATAGCACCTTCAATATTGTCTAAAGCCTTCGATTTTTGTTTTTCAGTTCGAATAATTTTTCGTGTAAAAGTATTTTAGCAAACATAGTATCTACAAAATAGTAAGATACCAAACAAAAGGTATTTAAATACAGGATACGTAATACGTATTTTGTATCTTGTATCTGTATTTCAGATACTTGTATCTTAGATAAGTCACATCTCTGCCTACGAAGTGGGTTTAGGGCGCGCTAAAAATATACTTAATCAACATTCTAGCCGACATGTATCTAGTATCAATTAAGTAAACTCCGCAATTCATCCGTAACGTAATGGTTGAATTGTTTTCTTAAAGTTCACTACTTCCTTTAGACAGTTGGATCGGTAGGCGTGTGACCTTTGTTTCATTTGTAACATGCTTACAATGAGGGAAAATATATAACAAAACTCATCTTTAGTTCATATTTTCATGTGTTTACTTCGTTAAACTGTTCTGTCACGTGTTACTTTGCTGTTTTCTATATAGGCAAGTTAATGTCCTTTTACATTAGCCTACTGTCAAGGGTGATAATAAATACGCTATAATTTACTAAACAAGCTGAATTTCCATTTCTTTACTTAGACCTAGACTTCAAACTTAGACTTAGGAACGCATATTAAAAATATAAAGTGCTTTTCGAAGTAAATTCGCTGAAAAAGCTACGCTTAAATCAATTAAACATTGTATAACATGAATCATTAATCCTCGAGAGTAAATATTTTTTGTAAGTAAAGTGACGGAACGAGCAGACGGACCACCTTATGGTAAGAGGAATCCCCTCTTCATAGCAACAGTAAATATTCACTTGACTGAGACATGAATATGGAAGGTCCTATGTGCTTGTAATTCACCCGGCACTCACAGCCTTCGAAACAAAAAAAAAAGAGCAATATTGCTTACCGGAAGACTACGGATACAATACATGGTCTTAAATGGAAAGCTGATAGTAATTTTCAGAAAAAATGAGGCAGTCCCGTGTAGGTGGTATGAATTTTTATGTTTACTATGAATTTTCAGGAAAAATGTTGTATTTTTTTGTGTACTATGAATTTTCATGTTTACTATGAATTTTCGGGAAAAATGGAGTAGTTTCTCGTGTACTATGAATTTTTGTTTACTATGAATTTTCTGGAAAAATGAGGTAATATCTCGTGTACTATGAATTTTTGTTTACTACGAATTTTCTGGAAAAATGTGGTAATTTCTCGTGTACTATGAATTTTTGTTTACTATGAATTTTCGGAAAAAGGAGCTAGTAATTCGTGTAGTACTTTCGTAGTACCACTGAAAAGTGAATTAGTACGTGTGATAGGCGACTAGGGTGCTAGACTTTAGTTAACGTACATTTGCGTTTAAACTGTGCGTGAGAGTGGCTGACCGAGACGTTGCATATTCCATAATTCATTCTTCAATAATCACATATTAATATAGAATTCAATAGGTCGTTCTCCCAGCCTGCGATTCAAGGTTGATTTTTTGCTTTCAACTAATTGCCAACCGTTTATAAATGGTGGCAGTATGGGCAGACTCCATATCTGTGCGTCTCGCCGTCTGCCCGTCTCTACTGTTCTGCCTTCAATTATTACTCGTATGATAGGTAAGTGTAACGCACACAAAATACTATATAATTATTTGTTTACAGTATTTCGAAAATTGAGTCTAAATAAGGTGTTCTTGCGTAATATTCTATACTGAATAGGTAATATGTAGAGTTAGTAAAAATAGTATTTGAGAAAAAGTACTTCGATCTTATCCACTATATTGACTACTATATAGGACTGAATTTAATAATGATATAATAGCAGTTTTCATGAAAATACATTCAAAATTAAATTCTTTTTATCTAAACAAATAAGTACATATAGACGAATATAGAACCGAAACCTAACGAAAATTTTAATCCTACAGGCTTTCTGTTCTCGGCCCTCGGATATGAAATGTACCTAATATTTAATTAATTAAGGTTTTTTGACAGAAGTTACAGAATTAAAGAAGTCTTCACCTATAATTGTAATTAGGTACATTTAGCAAGAAACTTGTATATTTTAGTTTTCAATTTTATTTTTTAATGTATATTATGTTGGTGTTCATTAATAAATAAATAAAAGAAAATACAGTCCCTACTTAAACGTCTCCCTAGTCACACATGAGACCGAGAATAGAGGTCCATATAGCTTGAAGTTTTCCTAATTTTCCGTGAATCTGACGAACAATGCCGTAGATTAAGTGATTAGTCGAAAGGTCCATCCTTCATCACTTCCCTACGAGTCTAAAACAGAAAATAAAGATGTAGGAAATAAAGAACGCCATTCACAAAAGTAATTATTTGAGACTATTGATAAGGTATGTTAGTAAAACTAAGACTGCTACTTAAACAAGATAAGCATTTTATATACGTGATACTCAGCATTTCGGGTAATGACCGGATGCAATCAGCTATACGTATTCGATGTTTTAAATAGTGTTTAACCTACAATAAAACGGTGAAGTTTTATTATGAGGTGTTTTTAAGTGATACAGTTATGGCCCACTTGGTGTTAAGTGGTAACCTCTGCTCATAACAAGCAATAAGACTTGGTTCGTCCCCTACTTAGGTACACATGACATATATACGCCCGTAACGTAAGATGAGATGGTAGAATGTCTCATGTGCCTGTAATTTCATCAGCAACTACACTTTTCAAACTAGAATACGCTAGTACATGACTGCTTGCCGGCAGAAATCGGTATGGCGGCAGTAATTCCCCGGACGAGCTTGACATGAGTTCTACTGCCCATTCTTAAGTCAAAATTAATCGAAAGTCAATTCATTTAATGTACCGCTAATATATCGTGCGTGATAATAAATAATTTTAACAAAAATGAGAATCCCCTTAATATAAAAGTCTAGACATTTCTTATTCAAAGGGGTGGTAATACAAAAACGTATTCACTTATTATTCTACAATAACGGGTAAGCTCCTTTCATCCCGTGACACACGTTTCAAACAGACAGACACGTTTTATATAAAATGAATTGTTAAATTTTAGGTTGATATATGAGGCACGTTAGCGCTCTGTCTGGCATTGATTTTGTGAAAGAAACCCCCAGACGATCCCTCGTAGACTTAAGTACCTATAGTCTATAGGCATATATATGACGGGCCTCACAGTTCAGTTGGCAGTAACCCTGCCTTCTGCGCTGTAGGTCGTGGGTTCGATTCCCACCCAGGACAAACATTTGTGTGACGAATGTAGATGTATGTTCTGTATCTGGGTGATGATATGTCTTATATCATACATATTTACAAAAAGTATATAAGTATTATATCAGTTGTCTGGTTCCCATGATACAAGTTTGTAGTAAAAGCAAATTTACTTCGATTTCAACTAGCGTGCTTTAGTAATCCGTCGAGTTCACTTAGAATTCTTACACTGAAGCCAACTCTGTGTATAGGAAGTTCTCTGTTATTTACGGTAAGTGTATTTGGTATCTTATGGTACTGTAACATGTACCATTTCTTAGTTCTTCCCACCCTGATCCATTTCTTTCACTTTTTGCTGCTCAATGGTGATTTTCGTATGTCATTCCGATCCCAAACCCAAATCTTTCCCTAATACCGTCCTATTTATATTCTTACGCTTCTGTTGAAGGTCCTTGAGCATGTACACAATCAGTATAACTGCTTTCTGATTAGAAACAATCAATTCAGTGACTTTGAATCTGGCTTCCAATCCGGCCGTAGAATGTTAATGTTTTTGTAAACGTAAAGGTTGGTTCAAATAAAGCGGTAATTGACTTTAAATCGATCAGGAAAAATTAAGGAAAAATCGGTAAGAAAATATAATACCTAAAAATATAAATCAAATCTATTCTCTTCGTAATATTAGTGTAGACAATTAAAGTACTAATTCTATCTATCTACCCGTGCAAAGCCGGGGCGAATCGCTAGTTATTAATGACCATTAAATCATCATCGAAAGCGACTCATATCTATAATGATCGAACTTCACGTCAGGGAAGTTCATTTATTGATCATTAATCTTCCGTTTCCCACGCCACGTCAGGCAGCAAACGAGTTTTATCCAAGGAAGTCCCAATCTAATGATTTAACGAATACATTTTTTTAATCATCAATTGTATCTGATCTTATCTGAAAAACCAGTTAAAACGTAGGAAAACGCGTACATCTGCGTAATAAAATACCATATCGCGCCTTCAGTATGAACAAAAAAGGGTTACTTTTAATAAAAAAAGTTATTTATAGTTTGGGTTTCTCTGTTTTACTGCCATGGTAACATTAGTCCTTTCTGAATTTTTATTTAGGAATTATTTACTTGGAAGAAAGTGTAGACAGAGTTATTCGCGGGAAAGAAATGACGGCGATAAGGTCACCACTTCACACGTTTATGATCCTACGATAAAGTATCTGTGAACTAGGACCCTCTACCCGTTCGAGAAAATGTATGATATTTTTTAATAGGACAGCATTTAAATACTGATAAGTAATCAACTGTATTTGTAACGCTTAAAATACAATTATCCCCATTACCCACGAATTCATTTGATACTTTGAAAGATAAAAGCATTTTATTAAAACTTCAAAGGTTCATACTTTCTAATCACGCTTAATTGAATATAACTCCGCTGTTGAGTCACACACATCGTTCATAACTAAGTTACTCGTACTTAGAGCCGAGTAACAAAAAAACTGAGGTTATCTTGTGGATGTAGATCATATTAATTATAATTTGTAGATTTATACAACGCAAATGTGGACGTGACCATAGACGTGATGACAGAGGCGTGGAGTGATAAACGAATTATTTCGTTAATTAGGATGCCTGCGGCCTATGTGAGAATACACAGATACGCCCTACAATTTTGGAACATGATCCAATGTGTCCTTATGTGATATATAGGTAAAATGTAAGTTCTGTGATTTCTATTTTACCCAAATGTGCTACGCAGTTTCAGCCATTTTGGACGAAATGCGTAGCAGTAATTTGTCATTGTAAGTGCGTAGAATTCGTTTAGCTTTCTGATGTAGCACGATTTTGCATTTCGGGATACAATAGTAAGTTGTTTAGTAGCAGTAGTGTTTTGCTTTATAATATGTTGTGTGGTGTGGTGTGATGGTGTGGAGTGTGGTATACGATTAGCAGTAGTAGTAATAGTAGTAGTACCTAGCCTTAACAAATAAACCACGTAAAGTGCAAGTAGAAGAGGTAATATGTAATACTTCTCCATCTTCTTAATAATAAGAAAGTCTCGTCGGCTTTACTGAAAAAGAATGCCGTTCAAAGAACGACTTGTCCTAGACAATAATGTTCATTACGGAAGTTCAGATGGTAAACAGTACGGGGTTTCTTTTAATTTTCTTCGTTATCTTTGATTTATACAAAAACATACCATTATTTTGGACATGAGACACGCCATTAAACATTCGGTACTTGGTATTTCCTTTTATTATTAATGTTAGTGGACGACGAAAGCTTTACCTATTACAACAGCAATCCCTAAACCCACACGTAGTTAAATAAATTATTAATGAAATAAATATGTTTTCCCGAAACGCAGTTAAATCAAATTAACATCAAAAGTTAAAGGACTTAGAAACAGCCGGTATGAAAACCGGCCTTAAAAAACGACTACGTCATTGCCTATACGGCCGCCTTGTATCGAACCTCATTCAAGGACAAAGTAATTGTTTGATTATGCACATATCAATTAATTGGACGTGTAATCAAGTAATGTTTACGACAGTACGAAAATATGCGGATTGGGTTGAACCTATAACCAGAATCTACTACGATTTAAGTATCTGTGGGTGTCTGGTCTGGTAAATTGATTCATGTGTAGACCTGCAATTTATCTGTGCGTAACTTACTGTTCAGTAAAGGGCAAAAGGAACAAGTATAGGCGTCTAGCAGTCACGTGAAAGTCAGGTTTGCTATAATGTAATGTAATTTGACGTAAAGTGTTGTGTTATGCAGGAGACATAAGGAAAACACTCCAAACTCACACATAGGAAATAGTGAACCATCTACGACACCCCCAGAATAGAAAGATAGGTAAACAGTCAAGCGTTTAAAAATTTACTAACAGTGGTTCAGTAGAACAAAGTTCGCCTGCTACGCGGACGAACGTGGGGGAACGAAACCCCAGGTCGGTGAATGTTTTGGGTTTCAGGACCATTTATTTAAACTCTTGGAACAAACTGAATGCGTTACAGGAAGTTAACTAAACTAAAGGTAAAAGTTAACTAAAGAAACACGAATGAGAAGACGATCTAAATTTGGGTTTAGGTTATCCCCTATTGAACAAACCCTGGGGAAAACTAAGGCTCCAGATGGAACTTACTCTCTTCGCTTACGTCGAACATACTTGTACTTCTCTATACACGGCCAAAATATCGATTACAGAACTTCGCTTGTTAATTTTTATTTATAAGAAAACTTAAAATTTGCCTCTGATCCATTGCGATGCCGCATATGAATGCAAGCTTAACAGCTTGCCTCAATTCGGTTTCCGCTTTCGTTTATGTATTGAGCCGTACAAAACCAGTGTCTTGATGAAACATTCTGAGGCATCGATTACGCTCTTTTTGCAGCGCATGTCGCTCGCCTCCTTTCTTCTATTTGCAATCCGGATCCGAGGGGATACCGAGTTGCAGACCTACTTTTATTTATTGGGGTTCATCTGTTGTTCTTTTAGATTTCTGCGCACTTCAAACTGAATTAAACATTGGGTTCGTTTAGTTGCCACTCCGAACTTACTTGACTGAGTATTTTTGGACTTGTATGTAAGAGTTTTTATACCAACCAGTTATAACTAACAGTGAGCAAGAATATTAAACTACCTTATCTGAGGCTAAAATACGTTATGTGTATGTATAAGTTTTAGTAGCAGTAGAACTTGTGCTAAGTTCGCCCGGAGAAGTACTGCCACCATACCTGGTAATCTGCCGCCAAACATTGATGCACCCGTGTCGCTGTGTTCCGGTGGAAGGGAGTGGGTGCCGGTGAAATTGCAGGCGCATGAGACGAAACATCCCCGTCTCGGGGTGATGGACGCAACGCAATGCGACTTGAGTCATCTCGTGTTTGGTGGAGAGAAGACTCGAGTCGTATTGCTGTTGTCAATGGGCGGCGGTTACCACTTAACATCAGGTGGGCCGTCAGCTCGTTCTACCATTAAAATGACATTAAAAAAACTAAACTTGTAGGAAATGTTCGGACCGGAATAACTATAGAATTGTACAGTAGGATGATTATTTGTCTGTACAAATGTAAATGTTAGTACAGTGTCGCATCGGTGGAAGCCGTATGGAGGGTAGCACACGTATGGATAGTGTTAGTGACACATATCCGATACCGGGACCGGGCGACCTTCAGGGTGCAAAACGAATGCGCTCGCGTCGCATGCATTGTCCCTGCACTCAACTATCTCCGATTTAAAGTTCTTCACGCAGCCACAGGATGCACTGTGCAGTATGCAAGTTTTTTCTACATCACATATGTGACCTACGTGTCTCTGTGTCTATGTATCTGATGGTGGCGCCTGTCACACCTGGATGTATGGGAAACGAAACTGATAGGAACCTAGCTCGTCGAGTGTTCTTCGGTGGATCCCTGTCATGAAAGGGGTAGCTTGTCACCCGACTTGAAAACTGTTATGAGGGAAGTTCTGGTCATTTTTACAATATTTCATGTTAAGTCATCACAATAGTAGGTGTTAAGCCCCAGATTTGGTAAAATGACAGATATAAATAAATATTGATGGAAATTCCACACAATGCCATCTAGCCTCAACTAAGCATCAGCTTGTATTATGGGAACTAGATGACTGATAGAATACTTTTATAGTTTTTTTGTAAATAGATAGGCACATCAAATATAAATACATATTAACACCCTAGAAATATCTATGTTTTCAAACAAATGTTTTTCCTGGGTGGGAATCGAAACCACGACCTACAGTGTAGAAGGCAGAGTTACTGAGCTCAGCCGTAGATATATTATATACGTCAGTATGTATGTAACTTTGTAAGTAAAATCTTATTAGAGTAAATCAATAATTAGTTTTAAATCGTTTCCATTTTGTCGGGCAGAATTAATACGAAAATAAAACTAAAAATAAAACGCTGTAACAGAGTAGCCTCATCCACCAACAAAGTTTGTTTTCGAACTTGTTACGCCATAGGCGTCACATACCCACAATACGGGAATAAGATGTACTTGAGTACCTCGTATAGCAAAGTATCATATTTTGTTTGTACCGCACATATCAGAAACGTGCCTGACCTACGCTACTGAGACGTTCATAACAGCAGTAATTTTGAAGGTGATTTATTTATATCGGGCGCATCGGGACTAAATGATATTGGTACGCAATCGTAATTTTTTCATGATGGATCTGCTTATTTGAACCAATTTATGATCTGGCCGTGTACGATCGGTGAAGGCGTGCTTATTTTGAGCGAGGAAATAATTTAAATCCGATATGGGGAGATATTTATTGGCTGCTGACTTTCAAGTGTGTAAATCTCAAAAAAGTTCAACATGACTTTTACCCCGATGGGGGTAAGCAGAGCTCCTCAGCTAGCTACGTCTCACATTCAATTATATATACTAAACTATTTTTAAAATATAAATGCTTGAAGTTTCATAAAGTCTCGTTAAGGATGCTGGATTTTGGCCTGCTGGGGTCGTTTACCGACGCTTTAGGGAAGCGGCCAAGAAACCTGTCATTTGTTGTAGTCTTAAATTATTATGTGTATGTTTGTCACTAAGGTATCTATTTATATGGGCAAGTGTATTGAAAACTAGCCTGAAATAGTAAAATTATTATTATTATAAATATTTTGTTACTTCTAGTATCTTGACTAATACAATCCTCGAGTACCTAAGTAAGAACAAGCAAAATAAAACGGTTAATATTATATACAGTAACATAGGTACAGTAATATTATTATAACAAAATTTACTCAAATAACATAATACTTACTATTTAGTATGTAAATAAATAATCTAAATAAACTCACGGCTCTAACCCAGTATTCCTAATTGATTCAGCTGAAATTTCGGAGCAATTAAAAGACATTTCTTAACTTTACATTTGTGTGGATGTGACCAGATTATTGGCACTAGTTTTCATCCCCCTGGTGACGTCACAAAGGTTCCATTCAACTCGCATCGTCATTCAGCGGCGAACTCATTAAGCGTGGTGATGATTAGCAGGTGTTGCTGCCTTTTTCTATGTGTTCGCTTCGTTGATCGACGGGTTTTTGCTAACTACTGGGCTTTCTTCGGTTCCCCCTCGGTGTTGTTGAAGTTCAAGGTCACGTTGTATTTCTTTTGAATTATTTCTGTTTCATGGCGTGTTCGCTGTTGTCAGTAGGTAGGCAACTAGAAGCAATTTCTTCGATAGTGTGACCTGAATGGTGAGAAGTGTGCAACTCTCTCTGCCTACCCTTTCTGAAAAAAGGCGTTAACTTTTGTGTGACACAGATTATTGATATACTATGTAATAATTTTTTTTAATGTTATGGAACTAGCTGATGGCCTACCTGGTGTTAAGTGGTAACCTCGGCCCATAACAACCGATGCGACTGGGGTCGTACCCTAATAGGTACGACAACACCCAAGTCGCATTGTATGCGCTCGAACTGTGAGACGTGTAGGTGGAATGTCTCATGTGCCTGTAATTTCACCGGCAACCACACCTTTCAAACCGGAACACAGTAACGCGAATGCGTTATTGCTTGGCGGCAGAAATGGGCATGGTGGCAGTAAGTCCCCGGACGAACTTGGCGTGAGTTCTACTGCTCTTAAACTAGTTGATAACTTCTCAGTCAAAACTGGAGGCAATACATTGAAAAATAGAGAAAAATAAAAATTATGTCGTGGGAATAGCTGCGAGTAGTTTTAAAAGTAACAAAATGTGACGTTGACATTCCTAGGGTCTAAATATAAATAAGAAAACAAGACTTGACATTATGATAACGGGGGTTAAAATGATAGAGGGTCTTATTTGTCTTAAAGTCGGCGCAGACCTTAAAATAGACGAGCTTGAGTGGGATGATAATAAAACTTATTTATATATCAGTCAGGGTCATTGCGTTTTTTTATGTCATGTGGGTGATAGAACGAGCTGACGGCCCACCTGATGTTACGTAGTAACCGCCGCCCATGGACAACAGCAATGCGACTCAAGTCCTCTCCACCAGAGTATGAGATGACTCAAGTCGCATTGCGTTGCGTCCATCACCCCGAGACGGGGATGATACGTCTCATGCGTCTAAAATTTCACCGGCACCCACTACCTTTCACCGGAACACAGCAACACGAGTGCATCACTGCTCGGCGGCAGATTACCAGGTGTGGTGGCAGTACTTCTCCGGGCGACCTTATCACAAGCTCTACTGCTACTTTGGGTTGCTCCTTTCGCACCACCCGGGCGACACGGGGTGAATCTGAGAGCGTGTCCGTTTTATGGGAACAGGATAACTTTTTTTTTTGTAAATACTTATAAATATTTACTCACACACGGAACGAAGATCTATATTTAGATCTAGTTAAATCCGATCCGTAGTATTTGCCTGAACCCCGAATCGAAACAGACAGACAGTCTTCCAACAGCAGTTTTATTTCTAGCTTGGTTAAGATGTTCTGAAAAAACTTTTTTTACAAAGTGGCCTATTAATCTACCTGCCCCTTCCGGGAACAAAGCGTGAATATATGTATGTGAGGAAGTTTAATATTACACATCAGCTCTATTTTTAACACTCTTAAATGTACGGAGTGCATTCGACTATTAATAATGCACATGATGTTTTCTTGTGAACGCAAAAGAAATTCCACAAAGCGAATCGCTGTGTATAGTATTATTAAATTTAGAAATAGATTATACAGTCTTAAATGGAAATAAAGGTGGTTATATACATTTTTCTTTGCTATTTAAAAGAATGACTCTATTTGCCGTTAATATATACCTACATGCTAAAATTTATTACAATTTTATAGCTCTGCTATTAAAAATAGAAGCTATAGAACCATAATCGTTTCGTAGCGTTCAATCATCACATAAAAAGGAAAAAAAATAAAGTACTGATAAACGGAAGACAATTACACGTGACTCAAGTTCATCTACCTTCGTATTATCGTCGGGTTTAATTAAACGAATTTTAGCTACAAATCAATTTCAATAAATGAAGTTCTGGTCTATCTTATTAAATCCATTGATTTATTGGGTCCAAAAGTATCACTTTAGATAGTAGCCCATTGATTTATTGGATCCGAAAGTATTTTAATAAGTACATCGTCCTTTGATTTACCTTACAAAATGGTAAACATCTTGCAACATTTAACACTATACCTACTACACACACTTTGTATGGATTAAGGACTTATAGATTGCTTGGCGGAATACTATGAATTTCTAAGAACAAATAAACTAAAGTTACTCGCGACAGGCTTCACAACTCAGTTTGGTAGTAACTCTGCCTTCTGCGCTGTAGGTTGTGGGTTAATTTCCACCCAGGACAAACATTTGTGTGACGAACATAGATGTTTGTTCTGTGTCTCAGTGTTTAACATGAATATGCATGTACAAAAAAAGTTTACAAGTATTATATCAGTTGTCTGGTTTCCATGATACAAGCTAGGCTTAGCTTACTTTAGGGCTAGATGGGGCTGTGTGAAATGTCCACCAATATTATTATTATTCATTTTGATTACAGTCTTTAATGAAACACGTTACGCGACACTGATTTCCTGTTTGAAATGTTTCCTGTCAAGTACTTACATTGTATTTATGGATTTCAAGTGAACCTACAAAAATAGTGATGAAGATAAATGGTATAAGAGAAAATGAATCGACTCGATGCCGTTAAAACGCTATAAATTTCCCGATCCCGTCGTGCCCCAGACAGGTATTTTTAGAACTGGGCCGAATCAGGATCGCGGACCTTGAAAACTTCAAAGTTCGTATTTGAGTTAGCTTTCGGCGTCGAGGTTGGCAGGTTTTTTTGTTGACGTCATTATATTGACTGGAAATTTTGCTATTTTAATATTCATTCATCGATATTTACGATATATGAATTGGAGATTTAAATGGTGACATAAGTATTATTTATTATGATGAAATTTGAAATAGGTTTCTAACTAGCAAAATTGTATCTGAAAAAGTATATAGCTAAATAATTTTGGCTACGGTGAAAATTATTTTTAAGCAGATATAACCTGGAATTATTCCTCGAGATTATCTCGAACTGGTTAAGTAGATCGTACCTAAATTAAGTAGTAATATTTTGTTATTATTATAATACTACTACTCTTTTCATGGTGACAGGATATAAAGTCCACCTCAAAGAAACTATCTTCGAATTTTTGGGTGTACCTATAGGCTGGTTTCATCGCAAACTTTCTTCACCGTTTTCAGAAGTGGTGCAGCGCACACACATTTTTCAAGCGAAAAGCACTTCGGTACACATCTGGATTAAAACCCGGTACCTCTAGATTTAAACTATACTCATACTACTGGGCCACTAAGCTATAATTATGCATAATACCTATAGAATGGCCCTTCTAAGAATTTAAAGTTGTAGAAATCAAATCTACTGATGACGCCAGTTTCTAGCAAACATGCAATTTAGACTAAAGCCAGTGGTAGCAACACTGATTGGGGCACTATTGAATATAACTGCATCTGTCTGCAGTTGTTTAGAGCAGTAGAACTCACGCCAAGTTCGTCCGGGGAAGTACTGCCACCATGCCCATTTCTGCCGCCAACCAGTAACACGTTACTGTGTTCCGGTTTGAAAGGTGTGGTTGCCTGTGAAATTACAGGCACATGAGACATTCCACCTACACGTCTCAGAGATACGGGCATACGATGCGACTTGAGTCTTGTCATACCAAGTAGGGGAAGACCCAAGTCGCATCGATTGTTATGAGCCGAGGTTACCACTTAACACCAGGTGGGCCGTCGGCTCGTTCCGTATTTCAATCACATAAAAAAAAAGTTGCCAGGATAAAAATTAACGAATCTATTACCCAGCACAATGGCGTAAATAGACCCACAGATATTGTTTTTACACCATTGTACTCTATATAATAATATTGACTGGCCTCACAGCTCCGTTGGTCGTAACCCTGCCTTCTATGCTGCAGGTCGTGGGTTCGACACCCAGGACAAGTGTGAAGGTGTGAAGGAATGGGGTGTTTTTTTATAAATATTATATATGTGATAGAACGAACTGACAACCCACCTGATGTTAAGTGGTAACCGCCGCCCATAGACAACAGCAATACGACTCAATTCCTCTCCACCAAAGTATGAGATGACTCAAGTCGTATTGCGTTGCGTCACCCCGAGACGGGGATATTACGTCTCATGCACTTGAAATTTTACCGGCACCTACTCCCTTCCACCGGAACACAAAACGAGTGCATCACTGCTTGGCGGCAGATTACCAGGTGTGGTGGCAGTACTTCTTCGGGCGAACTTGACACAAGTTCTACTGCTACTTTGGGTTGCTCCTTTCGCACCACCCGGGGGACACGTGTAGGGATTCAAAGGGTTATCACCTACGCATGCGAGTGTGTTGTGAAGGGTAAGAAAGGTACTTTCTTATCCAAGGTCAAGCATTTACGTTTGCTTATGTTGTTGAATCAGAGACAACAATACAAGTGTGAGACAATATCAAGGTATCGCCTGGAAACCTGTTATTGTGATAAGCAAGTAACTCAAACTGTATTCAATATAATATTTCTTTAATACAAACTAGCTGTTGCCCGCGACTTCGTCCGCGTGGAATTCGGTTTTATCACGCACCCCTATTTTACCCTTCGGAAAAGTAGCTTAAGGTACTCCTTGTTACATCAGCTATCTGCCAGTGAAAGTCCCGTCAAAATCGGTCCAGCCATTTCAGAGATTAGCCGGAACAAACAGACAGACAAAAAGTGTAATAAATGTTTTTTTATATGTACCGTGTATACATCCATATGCACTTAGTAAAAAGCGGTTATTTTAATATTACAAACAGACAATTTTATTTATTTGTATAGATATATTAAGCACACAAACATCATATACATTACACAATTAAACAAAAATTGAATAACCAAAAGACAGTTCTGATATACATATATGACAATTATAAGTGTACATAACGTTTACCATAACACTCATAGAAAATTAAAAAGGAAATAAGTACAAAAAACTAAGAAAGTTAAAATGAATAAAGTAAGACATAGATAAGAAAAGTAGGACAACAAATTAAATTAAGCAGAAGAGCCAAAGTGGCTCGGTATAACATAAATGTTAGCTGAGTTATTCGTGGGAAACAGTAGCGGCGAATAAATCTCACCACTTGGCAAGTGGCAAGGCAGTCTATGTTCCTTCGACGGTAAAATGTACCATTGACAGTTGTATCAATCTTTTTAAAGAAATCCAAATAATTACGAGGTTTTTGACCGGTGAAACATAAAATTATTTGATAAAATGCCCATAAAGATACCAGGTATCTTTATTAGTTCTTCTTAGATAACCCTTACTTATTTTTCAAAACAGAAAAATCTCGCTTTGATTTATATACGTTACATAAATAACTAGTCATAAAACAACAAAATAATTAGAAGTATTGAAATCCAATTGAACTATACTTTCAATTCGTTAGAAAAAGATGTCTACCCTAATTGGATATAAGGAGGTTTTATATACCATACAAAGTCTAGACTAAATATACATATAAACAACGAAAAGCCTTAACTGCTGGACGTAGAGAATTGTCATTTTAAGGGTATGTTCCTTGGGGGTAAGTGCGTCCAAAAAATCTTGGAACTTAGCACAATAAGGGGTCAAAACTCTAGATACAAAAATATATCTTTCAACTTTAAAATTGTGTTTCAGCATATTTTTTAAACTTTGGTTTTCTTCTGATTTGAACCAACATCAGGAATGAAGCTGAGATCTGTACCACTAGGCCACCACGTGCACATACAAACACACCAAATTTTGTATGTTTTACATTGTATGTTTTATTATAGTATGTTTGGCTGTTTATCTACTGACTATTTGGTTACATTGTACCTATATATAGGAGTGATGCGCGCGCCGATAACTATTATCTAGATTCTAGGCCGTAAGCCTATTCTGGACGATGCGAGTGACTAAGTCGAGTGGCGAGTAATTTAGTAACTAAATATACTAATAAGTAAATAAATATACTATAACTAAATTACTAATAAACTGACACTATAATGTTGGGGGGCATTTCACACAGCGCCATCTAGCCCCAAAGCAAGCTAAGCATAGCTTGTATCATGGGAAGCAGACAACTGATATAATACTTATATACTTTTTTGTAAATACATATTATCACCCAGACACAGAACAAACACCTATGTTCGTCACACAAATGTTTTTCCTGGGTGGGAATCAAACCCACGACCCACAGCGCAGAAGGCAGGGACTGAACAGTGTCTGAACAGAAAAGAATATTATAGTGTCAATTTATCAAGGAGTCCTCCTCGCGAGTTCATCCATTTCTACGCGAGTAATTTTTTCATGAAATATGTCTGAACAGAAAACAATATTAAAGAAGTTTATTAAGTAAATTGGGAGAGTCATCAGATATCGTAAACAACAAACCTAGTTAGGAGTTATTGCTCACCCATGTAGCTACTACTTCAAATGTTTTTATATTCATCAAGTCATCAAGTTTTTGACTTTGACTTCATAATGAGCCTCGTTATATCTTCAAAACAACCACTATGTAGGTATACACTTGCAAAATGCAAGCTCCATTTTGAAGGTTTGTATGAGTTGTCTATGTTAAGCATGGAATATAACATTACATGAATATTAATTTAAAAATATATTGTTTTATTAAAGAAAAATTGCATGGAATGCATCATTTGGCTGTATAAATGGGTATGGTCGCAGTACTTTCCCAGACGTAAAGACTTGGCGTAAGTTCTACTGCTACTTTTGTGCAGTAGAGAGTATTTCATTTAGTAACTCGCCACTCGACTTAGTACTCAAGTAGTCTGAACTAGACTTAACAGCGCAGTTGTCAGTCACGAGGCGTGTAAACTAGTTTATAAACCTAGACCCAAATCAAATATTAGTATTTGTATTATCAGATGCGAATTGCAAGTGGGCAAGGGTTACAAGCACACTGTGACTATTTTAATACAGTAATTATCTCAGACATATACAATACAGTATATATATTTCATTATATGTATTTATGTTTTATAAAGGCATATATACAGGATAAATAATCATGTAAATGTATTTTTTGAATATATTAAGTTAGAAAGCGCTGCCGCGGTACGCTCGCTAAGCTCGTTCGCCTCAGCGCTGCGCATGGACACAGCTCACACCTGACCTAACCAACTAATCTCGATCTGTGTAGACCACTTTCAATTTTCACATTGCGCGGGCATTATGTATAATGCCCTGATTAATCACTTGGTCCATGACTGCCCAAAACTATATGCGTCGCAAATTACAATGTTACAAACAAATTGCCCTACTTAGGGGAGACCGGGGCAAAACGAGGTTGGGGGCAGGACGGGAAATGCGCTAATGTGCGTGACCTTACACGCAACAAGGTTTCTGAGTTAATTATATACTAATAAACAGTTTAATTTTCTTTATATGTTTATTTTACTCTTAAATATCCCGTTCTGCCCCGGTCTCCCCTATAAAGCTACATTATGTGTAACTGGATGAGCAATGGATGAGGTTCATTACGAATGTGGAGCAAAGATGGTGCCGATAGAAACAGGGAACCCTTTGTCATTGGTTTGTTTACGTTCTATCTTATCTTTTTTTTCAAGGATTAGAGCACTCAGCTCTTAGATTTTACTCCAGAACAAAGAAATATATAGAATCATATTCATGCGAGTGTCGATGGGGTATCGCGGGCCACCAGTTTTGAGACTCAAAGCTCGTTTAAGCACCTAATGCGAGGATAGGCTGTTTCCACTATACTAAGTACTAATAATTCATGTATGGAAATATATGTATTAGATTTATGAAGGTACCTAAAAAAAGGTAAAAAAGGGGTTAGAGATTATTTTTTGTAAGACGTTCATAATGCAACTGATGGGGTCATGGCGATACTGAACTATCTCTTTGTGACATAAATAAGTAGGCCACGTTTTTGATTTTGCATTCAAAGTAATCGTCAGCGATCAGCCGAGCTGGAGTTCTATTCTTCAGCACTGTACATATTTACGACGGTGAATAGAAAATGCTAATATACCTTAGAAATCTGTGCGTTCTAAGTTATTCATGTTTTTTTAGATAACCTTTGAAGTTCGGCCGATGTGAATATTTACCTTTGAGATGAATAGAGAATAGCACAGAACTGAATGTGCTCTGTTGAGAATAGATCTCTACGTCAATGGGCATGCTAACAAATAGACTGTTAGCATGCAACAAAGTTGCTACTGCAACACAATGCGACGGTCTTCGCGTATCTAAGTAGCGAATGCCCCAAAGTGGTATAATTTTTTTGTTGGGCAGATTTTACTGCTTAACATCAGGTGGCATCTTGCTCCGTAACGTATTCACATTAAAAAACCCCGTTTATTTAATCTTTATCTAAAACTGGTGTACTAACTCAGTACATACGAACACGCGCCGCAAAATGATGAAAAATATATTGTGTTTTGTTATGCATTTTGATTTAAGCACTCTAAATCCTATTTCCTTAACTAAAAACCGAATGGACATCCGTTTCGATTATTGCCTGGTTTGTCACAAATATGTCAACTGGCCCATAAAACCAGGACAAGTAAATAGGAACAAAAGAATACGACAACATGGTTTAATATGTATTATATGATATGTTTACAAAATAAAATTAGTCTATCAGTCGTCTGGTTCCCATAGTACAAGCTAAGGTTAGTTTGGGGCTAGATGGCGCTGTGTGAATTGTCCACCAATATTATTATTATGTACACAAACCAAATTAAAGGCCGATGCAATGAGATAAAAAGATGACGTGGTATCGCGTTTCAGCAGGCAAGAGACGTTGATGAGAAATGTCACACCGCATGCACAAATGATGTGAAATTTCCGATAACGCTGCCTACATCGTACATACAGCTTCCTGCAACTTGAACCTTTATGCTGTAATGCACTATGCTAAGTAGTAACATGACAAGTAGTAACAGTAATTTTTTCGTCTTTGGTACTTACTACCAGTAGTCACATGAATATTTCTTGTCCTTGTATCTTACTACCAGTAATCACATTAATATTTTTTGTCCTTGTATCTTACTACCAGTAGTCATATGAATATTTTTTGTCCTTGTACATACCAGTATTCACATGAATATTTTTTGTCCTAGTTGTATCTAAGTATCAGTAGTAACATGAGTATTTATTTTGTCCTTTTTACTAAATCTGCTGAAATTATAGCTTGGCAATTAAAAATAATAATGTTAAAAATGTAATATAATACACATATTTTATATATTAGTCCATGTCATATAAAAATATCAAAGTGGAAATCTTTGGGGGAGGCCTATGTTCAGCAGTGAACGTTTACCGGCTGATATGATGATGATGATGATGATAATGATGATAATATAAAAATATATATAAATCATAAATTGTCATATATATCAGAACTGTCTTTTTGTTTAATGTGATGTCTGAGTACTTAATAAATAAATACATGTAGTCCGAAGGCACTAGCGGTGTGCTGCGGCCTTACACAACATAACTATGAATGCATGCATATTGCATACCCAATTTCGAAGGCCTTCAACATGCCAAGTTCAAGAGCAACACTGCTGAACAATGTAAACAGTAGTATAATTTGCTATTCAAATTGAGTTTCGAATGCAACATAAAATTAACATATCACAAAGTCGTCCAATTAAGGAATTTGTGTTTTTTTATATCTTTTTTGTTTTTAATGTGTGTGTTTTAATATATAAATTTGCATTGTTGGTTATCACAAAATAAATATTCTTTCTTTCTAATGAGTCAGACATTAGCAACACGTAATTCAATTTGCAAGATAATATATGTCGTGTATAAACCTGGTGCAGTTTATATCGCTGCATCTACCTTCAAGACAAATCGCTGGGTGGATCTCAATAAATCTTCAATTTCAAAACAAAACAGAATCCGATCTTACTGTTTAATATTACATAGGAACCATTTGTAATGCAACCTTGCAAAACATTTCTTTAATAAATTTTATGGTTTTGACTGACGAGTTCATTGTGATGTAAAAAAGTTACATAGATTACTAAATTGACGGCATTAGATCTACTTTTAATAAGCGTCTCTTTTCAGTTGTATTTGTAAGGTTACGGTTATCGTTAAAATAAAAGTTAAGCTTTTTCTGAAAGCTTTACAAAAACCAAAAATTCTACCCATTCTAAATAAATAATAATAATTTTTAACCCTGAAATGGAGTCTAGATCAAAATATTTACAGATCTTATAAACATCCTCAATCTTTGTTAGTGAAAATAACTACAGTGAAAGGATTAGTGCATCACAAAAAGGCTTCTCTCGTGACACGACTTCGAATTTTTGGTCCCAGGACAGACCTGGTTCCTCAAATGTTTTCCTACATTGTTCTTAGAGCGTTTTATCAACCAAAAACTCATTTAACTTAGGGTAATTAAATGAGTTTTTGGTTGATAACACACTGGTATACCACACTGGTCCACCACAGTCTCGTCTCTGTTAAAGATCATAGTCTGGTTGTTACGCAACGTAGGTACAGTTACGCAACTCAATGTCAAGAGCGTTGCGTGAAGCCGCCTCAGCGTGTGCGCAACGTAGCGGACGGAGTCAACGACCGCGATACCAAACAAATATCATAACTATATTTACATGTTAATCAAATAAAAATACAACGTAACATTTCTTGGAAGCGAATCCACGGATATGTTTAAAATGTTTATTTTTGTTTCTCGGGTTGTTGAACTGCAGGTAAATTTAATGTCTTTTTTATGTTTTATATTTGCGGAACGAGCCGACGCGACGGCCCACCTGGTGGTAAGTGGTAACCTCGGCCCATAACAACCGATGCGGCTTGGGGCCTCCCTTACTAGGTACGAGACCCAAGTTGCATCGTATGCGAACTCTGAGACGTGTAGGTGGAATGTCTCATGTGCCTATGATTTTACCGGCAACCACACCTTTTAAACCGGTACACGGTAACGCGAATGCGTCACTGCTTGGCGGCAGAAAAGGGTAGGAAGTACTTCCTCGGATGAACTTGGCGTGAGTTCTGCTGTTACGTCCCGCAATCAATTGACCCAGTTTTTGATCTGCAGAACACGCCTCACCCCCTAGTGGACTGGTCATGCGTGCCGACCCTGCTGCTGACAGTAATCGCATTACTGGTGATAGCCACAGCTCTGACGACCCGCGTCACTGAGGAGAAGCAGCTCAATCGGCTACCAGGTCCCAGGCCGCTGCCGTTCCTCGGAACGAGATGGCTGTTCTGGAGCCGGTATCGGATGAACAAGTTACACGAAGCTTATGAAGGTGAGTTTTCTTTTGTCAGGATCATATAATGGCCATTATCATATAATCTGCCGCCAAACCGTGATGCACTCGTGTTGCTGTGTTCCGGTGGAAGGGAGTGGGTGCCGGTGAAATTGCAGGCGCACGAGACGTAACATCCCCGTCTCGGGGTGATGGACGCAACGCAATGCATCTTGTGTCATCTCGTAGTAGGGAGAGGATTTGAGTGTTGCTGTTGTCCGTGGGCGGCGGTTACCACTTAACATCAGATGGGCCGTCAGCTCGTTCCGTCACTTCAATGAAATAAAAAAAAAGGTTGCTAATACAGAGCCTAACAAGCAATGGCTAACCTCACAGCTCAGTTGGTAGTGACTCTACCTTCTGCGCTGTAGGTCGTGGGTTCGATTCCCACTCAGGAAAAACATTTGTGTGACGAATATAGATGTTTGTTCAGTGTCTGGGTGTTAATATGTATTATATGTGTATATTTACAAAAAAAAACATGTATTGTATCAGTCGTCTGGTTCCCATAGTACAAGATCTGCTTAGTTTGGGTAGACTGCGCTGAATTGTCCACCAATACTATTATTATTATTTATTATATATAGGGTTAAATCAGCAAGTGCTTATAGATTAAGACAACAAGTAAGCAGCGTCGTTATCAAATTAGGTCCCCAGAATTTGCTGGACCGCTAGCCATTTAAGTTTTCTGGGTTATTTATTACCTTATGGTTACTATTAATATAGATACAGTTTATATCTAGGGGTATATGCACGAGTAGAACTTGTTTTGAGGATTGTAAATGTGAAATCTCCGTTTTACTACATTGTCGCCTGGCGATTATTAGTTGGCCACGCCACGCCAACGCCTGGATTTGGAACTGGTTCTTAAGCGAGGCCAGAACCCCGTTACGTGCTAGGCGGCTTACTTTTAGCTTGAAGGTTCCAATGCAAGCCAGGCCAGGATTAGAAAATTTTCCTTAAGTGTAACCTGAATTGAGAGAAAACTTAATTATTGGTAAGAATGTCCACTACCCTGATTCGTCACTCAATAGAGAATCAACACAAACGTATGATTTGATTTTCTAAAATATCACCTATTGAAAATTACCAAAGACAGATAGATAAATACTCTATTGCACATTACACTAATAAAACAGAAAATACAAATATTTAGGTACATAAAACAAATGTACAATCGGCGGTCTTATCGCTTATAGAGATTTCTACCAGACAACCTTAAGACGGAAAGATTTACCATTTAAATAAATTGTAAAAAAAAGCACTTAGTTCCGCTATCATCGGACATTGGTCCCATTGGTCTATTTGGCAGTACGGGCGCCGACTTTGCATCCGAAGGTCGCTGTTTCAAATCTAGTCTTGCACCATTCAGTTAATAGTTCAAAAAATCACGTGTAGAATACCTCGTTTCGTCGTTGAAGGAAAACGGACTATTAGAACCAAAAATTCGTAGACCTGTGACATGTGTGAATTCGGTGTGGGTACTCTTGTTAAAAATTTAGTGCCTGCTTATGCTGGCTTAGGTGAGAACAAAAGCTGGTATATAACGGTATTCTAAGGTCGCGTATAGCTTAAAACCAGTCGCAACCTCCTATCAACGGATCAGGTTAATGGTAGCTGCGAACCAAGCCAGCTAACCAAGCCCTAGAAGTTTAAGAGCAGCAGAACACACGCCAAGTTCGTCCAGGGAAGCACTGCCACCATGCCCATTTCTGCCGCCAAGCAATAACGCATTTGCGTTACTGTACTCCAGTTTGAAAGGTGTGGTTGCCAGTGAAACTACAAGCACATGAGTCATTTCACCCATACGTCTCAGTGTTACGGGCGCATACGATGCGACTTGGGTCTTGTCGTACCTACTAGGGGAGGACCCAAGTCGTATCGGTTGTTATGGCTGCCGTCCTCTAACTAAAAGGCCGTTAAGCCCATATTGTTGTTTATGAGATATGTTCAGAATGCTCTTTTTAATTTCTTTTAAATCCGTCAGTAAACGGCCTACAATTTCTTTATATCTCCGGAATTATAAATTACAAACGTTACTTAGAACGATAGAGAATTTTGAACTGTATAGCTTCCTATTAAAAAGTCTAAATTTACGTTTAACGGAAACGGGTTAACGGCTTTCTAGTTAAAGAACGGCAGATGGGCAGAGGTTGCCACTTACCACCGGGTGGGCCATCGGCTTTTCCGTAACTGTATCACATAAAAAAACGACCCCCCCATTAGAATAGCGTCATGCCTGTAGTCACAATGAGAGATTTTCATGCAGACATGTTCAGGCGTTACGGGACGGTGTTCGCGGAGACGACGCCGAGCGGCGCCCTCGTCGTCTCCATCGCTGAGAGGGACGCCCTCGAACAAGTGCTGAGAGTGCAGTCGAAGAGGCCCTACCGCCCGCCCACGGAAATAGTTCAGGTGTACAGAAGAAGTAGACCGGACAGATACGCTTCCACGGGACTCGTCAACGAGTAAGTATTTCTATAGTATTGTTCTAATGACTACAAATTGACTGGCGCTACATGACGCCACCATCGGCTACGTAGTCACTTAGCATCAGGGTAATATGTAGTCAAACGTAAAACTAGCAAAAGTAAAAAAAAAACATAAAACGATATCGTCGAAAATGCATTTCAATGACGTAGTCAACGAAAAGCACCGACATTTTAAAAATTTTAAGGACTCGTAACTTCAAGATTTTTATAAAATATAGTCTAAACTAAAAATATTGGAACATAAACACATATTTAAATCTTTTTATGCCTATTCAAACGACACCGCATTCCATTTTGTCTTAGAGGGCAATTATGACCTTCGTGTCCTCAAAATAAGTATATAGCAGTCCGCACCAAAGTAAAAAAGTTTCAAAAAAGCCTAAGACTTTGGTTTGAGAAATTTTCACATAGTCATCACTGTTAGGAACATATCCATAAAAAAAGTATCTTGGTCCCACGTTTATGCTGCACAGTCTGTTAGTTAGTCCAGACATCCTCTTTTATAATATACTGATATTGATAAGGACAAAAACAACATTTCAATCAGATAATATCAGCAAATCTGGCTAATGGAATTAGTCTAAGCTTCTATTATATATATCGACGGGTGGTGTGACCTCGAGACTAGAGAAAACAACTAAATAGCGAGCTATGTATATGCGCTTCAAGAACTATGAACAAATAAAGAAGCGAAAAGGCTAAGTCAAAGTCAAAAACTTTATTTCCATAGAATTCATGAAGAAATGGCTTGGAAACGTCAATATTATTCAAAACATCACACGCGTACTTATCGCTGTTTGACGCCTGTTCAAACCCTATCCGACCCTCCATGGGGAGAACAGCCAAGAAACCCTAAAGGAGGCCTTTTTTCGCGAGCGCTGTACTCGTATCAATCTGAGAAGCCCCTAAAGGAGGACCTCTAGGAAAACCTTTTAATTCCACTTTTACCTGTCTCCAAATAACGGATATACGAGTAGTTGGCGCTCGCATGCGTTGATTCAAGGTTTGTTTACGTTAGGGTTTGTTGCGTTTGTACGTTTCGTTTACGTCTTTTAACGCGTGCAAACAAACCCTGTCGTAAGTTGTTAATACAACTTCCCAACAATTGAAGGCCTTGCAGATTTTGCTCGCATGGCAATGGTAAAGTTTTTTGTTCGTTGACATTTCCCATAGCCCCATCAAGCCCCAAAGTAAGCTAATCATAGCTAGCATATCATGGGTAACAGACAACTGATATAATGCATATACTTGTTTGGTAAATATATACATATAACACATATTAACAGAACAAACATTATGGTCGTCACACAAATGTTTGTCCTGGGTGTGAATCGAACCCACGACCTACAGCGCAGAAGGCAGGTACCTACCAATTCAGCTGTGAGGCCAGTCAAGGTCCAAGTAACAAGGCCGTGCGTCTAAGAAGCACTAAAATTCAAGGATGTAGGTTTTTGTGTTCAATTGACAAAATTTCACTTCTCAAGTTCTCATTGTTACGGGCCATGATATTTTTGACAAGGCCTTAAATTTGCCAGTCACGTACACGTTTTACATTTTTTAGCGTTGCAAACTTGCCATTTCCTGTCTGGCCTTAAATAGAAATAAACACTAAGTATTTTTATTATTGTGCTAGGTATATGCTGCTTTGTTAAAACCGACACAATCATATGTATGCATCGGGAACTTTTAAATTAGATAACTAAAATAAACGCTTTAGACTACGTCAACATAGTTTACGCTTAAACTTGGCTTAACTTGGATAATCGACAGCGTTTCTTTCAGTTCTAAGCTGTTAGATAACATAATAATGTTCAAGCAATTGCTTTCTTATCAAAGTCAAAGTCAAAAACTTTATTTCCATTGAATTCATAAAGAAATAGCTTGGAAACGTCAATATTCAAAACATAAGGTCACGCGTACTTATCGATAAGTTTGACGCCTGTTCAAACCCTATCCGACCCTCCATGGGGAAGAACAGCCAAGAAACCCCTAATGGAGGGATTCCTTTTTTTTCGCGAGCACGATCCTTGTAACAATTGAGTACTTAGGTCTATGTTACATTTATGACTACATAATATACTATTACAGGATGTTTTGTGTGTCGTTGAGCAGAGCGACATCAGACCATGGGGATTTATCATTTATATAATAACATTATATAACAACAATATATAATAACATAATTATACATATGTATAATTAGGGTCTGTAGATTCGGGCCTATACTGATTTTAAGATTAGCGACGGACAAATCACTGTCAGAAAAAACTCAATTACAATTTTGACAACATAGGTTTTACGACAAAATAAAACCTGATAGCTAATAAAAAAGATATAAAAGTAACTGACGGTTTTGAGCGGAAGTAATAAAGCTGCCACAGAGGTACTTACGCAAAAGGTAAAAAAACCTTGGTCCTAAAAATACAATGAAGGCTAAATTTTGGTGCTTTTGTCAATTCGTTGGTATTCGAAAATTCGGTGAAACTCACTAGCCAACTTTATTTTGCTGCTCATATTCTAAGTTCACAAAATGAAGCAATACATCGTGACGAAACCGTTAGGAACTGCCGCAAAAATAAAAAATAAACATACTGCCAACCCGGATAGAGTTTCTTCAGTAGATACGCTCGTCCCTTCCTCAGTTTTATCCATTACTAGCATGGTACCTAATGTCAAAGTCAAAGTCGAAAGTCAAAAACTTTATTTCCATATAATTCATAAAGAAATGGCTTAGAAGCGTCAATAATATTCAAAACATAAGGTCACGCGTACTTATTGCCAAGTTTGACGCCTGTTCAAACCATATCCGACCTTCCATGGGAGAACAGCCAAGAAACCGCTAAAGGAGTGCTTTATGTTTTTTCGCGAGCACGATCCTTGTAACAGTTTGAGTACCTACTTAGATCTGTGTTACATTCATGACTACATAATATACTGAAATAAGATATTACATGATGTTTTGTGTGTCGTTGAGCAGAGCGACATCAGACCATGGGGATTTATCATTTATATAATCATTTACAGTGTATTACAGTGTAATAAGCTTTACTTACCAGACCCTCCTTTATATATGACTTGAATTTTTGGGTCGAAAGCTTCGTTGCCTGATGATGAATGTTAGTCATGTACTGTATGGAATGTTCAGGCTTTTTTGACATGAGTGGCGTGCTTACAGACAGGGTGAGAAATGGTTCCACCTCCGACGACACCTTACTTCCGAGCTGACCAGCCCCCACACGATGCAAGGTTTCCTGCCAGAGCTGAACAACATCTGTGACGACTTCCTGGATCTGCTGCAGTCGTGCAGAAAGCCTGATGGGACTGTTCACGGGTTCGATCAACTCACCAATAGGGTTGGGCTTGAATGTAAGTTAATTTTCAATACCTGATACTGTTTGGAGATGTGGATTTCACTTTTGTTGGCACCTTGTGCAGAAGTCTTCGTCAGATTAAAGGTTTCGATAGTCAAAGTCAGCAACGACTTACAAATGTAGGTAGTAGCGTCTTTTGTCTTAATTTGCCGTTGTCTTAATGTTTTTAATTAAATTTATGAAACATTTTTATTTTTGGGAATTTTATTTGTACCAGCTGTACCAGGCATAACGCATGCCTGGTACAGCTGGTCAATGCCACGTTAAGTATAAAGAAATAAAGAGTATATATAATAAATAAATAATAATAACATTCTGTTTAATGAAATGAAACTATGTATATTCAAGTATAGTGCAAAACCATCATAAAAAACGAAAAAAATATCAATAGATTTTTTGGGCCAGGAACTGTCGCGGACGTCCCCAGAACACTGTCAGTTTCATCACAATCTGATTAATGGTTTCGGAACGCATAGGGAACAAACATACAAAACATTGATTTTTATTTATATAGAGGTAGATTCAGTTTTGAATACGGTAAGTTGCATTCCGAATAACAATCGTTAAGGATGTCAGAAACTGTATAAACTTAGTAAAACTTCAGATTCTTTCACTACAACTTTGGAGTTTGAACTGTATTCGGGGATAGTTAAAGTTGTTCGCTTAGGATATTTACCTAGATCAAATGTCTTCTTTAATTCTAAATCAGTTACCTATTAAGTTTTAGAGTCGCAAAATATCTATAAAAAATACTTTTGTGTAAAAGTAAGCGAGTAATAATTCGCTGGCGAAGTTCCGCCAAAATCGTGTAGACGCTCTAGCTATTTTGAAATAAATTTTGCCTTACGTGATTGTAATATTTACCTAAGATAACGCGCCCGATAAACTTGTGCCCTTGCATTTAATATTAGACTTTTTAAACTTCACGCACCTAAAGTCATTTTGGTGATTAAGATAACTCGGCAGCCAACAGCTAATTTACTTATCGGTTGAATAATTAAATATTGTTTTGTTTTGATGTAAAGTAACTGACATTTTTGTCAATATTAGAGCAAGCATTTGTAAATACAATAATTATGTTATCAATTCATTTTTGTAGCACTTGTGGAAAATGCCCGACTTAGTTATATTATCTACCTATTTGCTATGCCCTTCATTGCACTCAATGTACTGAATTGTAAATTAGAAACCCAGATTTGGAGAAGACTAGAGCATTTTATAGTTAAAAACGAGTCAACCTCTGCCCATATTAGCAATTTAGCATTAGGCAGATCATTTAAATATCATACGACCATTCTGACGGTTTTCTGATTGTAACAAACTGAGATATGCACTCAAGATGTTTTGTGGGAGCTAGATTTGTAAGGCCATTGCCCACTGAAGCTTGGCGTGTGATAATGAATATGACGTTTTAGATAACGAATGTAGGTCAGATATCTTGGAATAGCGTTAGGCCGACGTACCCGCATGCATGCGTGCATAAAGGAATGTGCAACACAAGTGCAACATTAGAATTGCATTATGAAATAGTAAACTTACGATACTAGGTGAGGGGGCTTATTTCCAAGCGTTCTACATTTTATTTAAGCATTGTGTTAACTATGAAAATACACGCGACCTCGGAAGTCATCTTTATTGTTTCTGCCATCCCTATCGCACAAAAGGAAGCCATGTTTTTTGTTAATCCCTTTAATCTCAGCATTTTTTTAGGCAATACATTCCATCGAAAGGTCGTCTGGGAGAAATCACTTTAAGCGCTCATTATACATTTGCCTTTAATGTTAAATGCTCTATGTATACAATTATATTTAATTATTAAGTGTAATGTGCAAGAAAGAGTATCTAATGGTAGCCATACACGTAACGATATAATTGCGCAAGTTTAGACTTGTACAAGTATGCAGTAACGTGTGTTGGAAAATTATTGCGCAAATTACTAGACTTGTACCAGTTTAAAAAAGTTTCAATTTTCGATTCCAAATTTGTGCAAATTTCCGTTTGCGCAAGTTTACTTGAACGTGTGTGGCATGCCCAAGGCATGCCTCAGTAGTATACTAACCGTCTGCTTGTACGCACGTCCTGTGGTCGCCTCAAACGCGCTAAAATGACGAGTGAGAGACATGGTGGAGTTAAAGACCATTTGGAGGAATTTATAAATATTTACAGAAATGAAGTCTGTCTTTGGCAAATAAAAAACAAAGATTATCACAATAGGAATAAAAAAACAGCTGCTTATAATAAATTAATCGAACAATATAAAAAAATAGAACCAAATGCCATGTCTTTTTAGTTTTTTTGTAGCAAATATTAAGCCAACTATTGCCAAAGCGTCATCCATCGACACACCCGTATGCTCCGCTCACTTTCATAGAAATGACATCGCTCAATCATACTTGAGCCGTCTGTGTTCACTCGGGAATAACGTTTACTTGTACAAGTCTAAACTTGCGCAATTATATCGTTACGTGTATGGCTACCATTAGTATATATCTCCATGTCAATTTAATAATGAAGGGTCGTTGGATCGACTTTCCATCGGACATAACATAAGCTAAGAACATTTATCAGTATGACGCCTAAAACATCTCTTCAGTTATTTTTTTTATTTACTGTACACTTCGTCTTTTTGTTCTTCTTGTCCAATAACTCTCGTTTCTTGTCTATGAGTTAAATGAGATAAAGATGTCAATCTTGAAGAGAAATATGGCCTCCACAATTTCAGTATTGTGAATCGCAATAATATTATGAAATTGGATCACTTACACTTTTGTGGAGCTATAGGTAATAACCCCACATTCTATCGTTTGGTCGACAACCGGAAATTATCGTAAGCCACTGCATAATGTTTGTGTAATGGGAGTGGCTGCCTCACCCGAAGTTTATAAGCTTATCGAAAACATATTTTATTTATAGTTTTTTAAGCAAATAATGTTACAACTTTGCGTTATTGGTTAACATGGAGAAAACGTAAAACGCCTTTAGAGGTCACCTTTTCAAAATCAATTGCTTCAAATTAATAAGTCAAATGAACTAAGTTGTATAAAATACTTAACAGATTTTTACGTGTATGCTTTCTTCGCCAAACTTCAAATAGAATGGAGTCCATTTGGCATTGCTACGAGGATTTCAGAACAGCTCAGGTTTCGAAATATAAGGGTCTGGTTGGTTGAATAGATTCTCATTTTTTAAATCTGTATTCTAAAGAAACCCTAAAAACTATGCGTAAAGTAGATAAATAAATATTGGTGGACATTTCACACAGCGCCATCTAGCCCCAAAGTAAGCTAAGTAAAAGCTTGTGTCATGGAAACTAGATAACTTATATAAAACTTAAATACATTTCTTTTTATAAATACATACATATAATACATATCAACACCCAGACACAGAACAAACACCTATGTTCGTTACACAAATGTTTGTGCTGGGTGGGAATCGAACGCACAACCTACAGCGCACAAGACAGGGTTACTACCAATTGAGTTACGATGCCAGTAAAAAGATGCTAAAATAACTTAATCACAATTTTATATTCAAAAATGATCAATATCTATATAATTGTGTAATTTTTCCTTTTCAAGCCGTATGCGGCCTCATGCTGGGTAGCCGCCTCGGCTTCCTAGAGAGATGGATGTCAGGTCGTGCGGCGACCCTGGCGGCCGCAGTGAAAGCCCATTTCAGGGCTCAGAGGGACTCTTACTACGGAGCGCCTTTGTGGAAATTTGCACCTACCACTCTGTACCGCACATTTGCGAGGAGCGAGGAGACTATTCACACGTAAGTGACTTTTTTAACATGAAGTTGTTTGATATTCAGGAACAATAAAGAAATAGGGACAGAGAATAATAAAGTTATTAAAGAGGAATAGGCTTATGGGTTTTCATACATCTATGTGAGTTTGGTGATGGAACGAGCTGACGGCCCTCCTGATGTTAAGTGGTAACCGCCGCCCATAGACAATATTGAAGGAAAGAAGAAAGAAAGAAATAGTTTATTTTCTCAAACTGTACACAACACAGATTACACACTTTATAACTAGGAGAAAATTTCATCATTGCGACTCCTGCCCTCTCTACCAAAGTACGAGATAACTCAAGTCGCATTGCGTTACGTCCATCACCCTGAGACGGGGATGTTACGTCTCATGCGGCTGCAATTTCACTGGCACCCACTCACTTCCACCGGAACACAGCAACACGAGTGCATCACTACTTGGCGGCAGATTACCAGGTGTGGTGGCAGTACTTCTCCGAGCGAATTAGCACAAGGTCTACTGCTACTTGGGGTTGCTCCTTTCGCACCACTCGGGGGACACGTGTAGGGATTCAGAAGGTTATCACCTACAGACGCGAGCAACGTGGCCCACCAAAAGTTTTGTTGGTCGGTACTGATTTTAACTGGCCAAATGTCAATCCTATACTATATTAGCGACAAGGTTATTTCTTCTTCAATCAATTTCAACAAGGAAGTGATGTGACAGTAATTTCGCAAGGCGACGTACGTTTGTGACATTATCCTTAATTCATTATTTAAATCGATGCATACAAACCTTGCCCTTGCCTTTCAATAGCAAATAAAACAAATACGTGAATGACCTACGTATGGCGGGTATTAATGAATCCACTGTGAATTTGACGGCCTTGAGTTCATGCAAGTCGAGTTTTCAAAATATTGTCCATGAAATGGTATGGATGAAATCTGACATAACTTGATGGAATGCAGCAGTCTTCAACAGAAGAGACAATCATGTTACTTATAGGCAAGCATGCTACATCGATAACCGCATTTCGACTGGCGTTATAGCTAAGTTGGTAGTAACGCTGCCTTCTGCGCTGTAGGTCATGGGTTCGATTCCCACCCAGAACAAACATTTGTGTAACGAACATAGGTGTTTGTTCCTTGTTGGGTGTTAATATGTATCATATGTATGTATTTACAAGAAAGTATTTAAGTATTATATCAGTTGTCTGGTTCCCATGATACAAGCTATGCTTAGCTTACTGTGGGGCTAGATGGTGCTGTGTCAAATGTCCACCAATATTTATTTATTTTAATTATTCAGATAAAGATTATAGTAAAAGTCAATTTTCTTCGATATCGCTGTACAGTGGTTGACAATTTAAACATAATCCATGATCGGGCAAGCAATTGAATAACACCAATTTTTGGCAGTATAGTATCGGAGCTGATGGAGGAGGCTAAGACGCGGACGAAGGGGGCGGCGCAGGATGATGGCATGCGGGAGATCTTCTTGAAAATACTGGACAACCCAGCGCTGGATGTGCGAGACAAGAAGGCGGCCATCATTGACTTTATCACCGCCGGGATTGAAACGGTAACGGTGATTGTGTGACAGCCAAAGACGAGCATGACGAAGCTGTCGTAGCTTCGTCCGATGCTGGATTCCTTTGCTTCAGAATCAGAATCATTGAAGTTTGAAGTGCGAGCATGCTGTGCTATTTAAAATCGACGAGTCAGTTCTCTTGATCAATCATGATCTAGTATAAACATTCTCCCTTATGTAATCCCTTTTTAGACAAGTATTTTATTGGTGATTTTTCAGTGAAAAGCGCTGGGAGGGATCTAGAAACATAATTACTATATCAGTTATATTTAAGAAAACTAATCGTAGTGGGTACGTTATAGAAGAAAGTACCTAAACCGATATCAGAATTGGCATTTTGTAAATTAGGAAAATCTATCTAGCTACCCCCCTCCCCCCTCACGACGATTGTCACATATGTGATCACAGAATTTTACCGACAGCCCACACACTACTTAAGATTTGACTTTCAGTTTGTCAATTTTTATTTTGGGTCCTTTAGAAGGTGTTAGTTATTATTATTATTTTTACTAAAAAAAATATATGAAATTATAAAAAAATACAATTAGGTACTTCTACCGAAATTCAAAGTAAGCACAAAATTTAATCTGTACTTATAAATTATCTGTTACAATTTTCCACAGTTGGCAAATAGTCTAGTGTTCATCCTATATCTGCTGAGCGGCCGCCCGGACTGGCAGAGACGTATACACTCAGAGCTACCATCTTGCACATCTCTGACAGCCGAGGAGTTGGCTGCAGCACCTTCCGTGAGGGCAGCCGCGAATGAGGCATTCAGACTGCTGCCCACTGCACCGTTCCTAGCCAGGCTGCTGGAGGCGCCGATGACGATTGATGGAAACAAATTACCCGCTGGGGTGAGAATCAATATAATAAATAAATATTGGTAGAAAGTTTCACACAGCGCCATCTAGCCCCAAAGTAAGCTAAGCATAGCTTGTATAATGGGAACCTGTCAGGTTCCCATTATACTGATAAAAAACTTCAAAAAAAAAACATACTTATGATATACAGGGTGTGGCGTAATGAGTGGATAATAGGGTACCTGCGGGTAGGGGCCATTGTGGCGGTTCAGAAAAATATTTGTTATGCTCAGTAAAAGTGCCTCGGTTTTCGAGATATTCGACATTTTCGAAATTTAAGAAATATTTCACCCTTCGTCACTATTTTTGGCGCCCAGACTGCAAATGAATTTTTTTTTTCTATCTGTTTTTTGGATAGTATTCTTGGATAGATGTGCTATCGAATGGAAACTATTATTTTTATAACACAAGCACAGTTATGTTTTTAAAATAAGATTTCACTAAAATTTTACTTGCTTTCGTTTGTTTTCCTGACCTTTACCCTTCTGTGGTGTAAAAAAAATGTATGGTCACTTGAATGCCAACGTTTAAAAAAATTAGCCTTTTTCATCGAAATTCCGAAATGGTATATTACATGGTATTTCCACAAGTTGATTCAAAATTAATTCCTACCAAACTTATCAAGGCGTAATTTAAAGAAATATTTTTAACTATTATTAGCAATAATTGTCTACTGTTCGCAGAACTACTAGTAAAAATAACGAATCCACGTGCAAAAAAGATGGGTATTTTAATATGCACAATCTGCACAGTTGGCAGCGTACAAACCCTCATTTGGCCAGAGAAGACAGGTCCCAGTACCAGTTCAAAATTAATTTATGGACTGGAATTCTAAATGGCAAAATCATCGGACCATTCGAATTGTCTGGAACATTGACTGCAGAAACGTATTTACATTTTTTACGGCACGAACTTCCACTTTTATTAGAAGATGTTTCATTAGAAGATAGAAGAAGAATGTGGCTGCAGCACGATGGTTGCCCCGCTCATTACGCCCGAAATGTTCGACAATACCTCGATGAAACATATCGTCGACGATGGATCGGTCGTTTGGGGACAATTTTGTGGCCACCTCGTTCACCAGACCTCAACCCATTGGACTTTTTTTACTGGGGATGTCTTAAAGAAAAGGTTTATAAAGACCCAATTAATACAGTGGACCAGCTACGGGAGCGTGTGCGATTAGCTGCTCAGAAAATCACAGAGCAAAGATTTGCGAACAGGATTAAAAGATCTTTTATCAAAAGGTGCAGAGCATGCATCAGAGCACGTGGTGGACTTTTCGAACACCTTTTGTGATAGTAAATTTAATAAATGAAATGCATTTAAAATTTATTGTTTCGTTTTATTTCATTACCGAATTTTAAACTAATGTTTTTAGGTGATTTTAAGTAATGAAGTAAATTTTAGTACTATTTGTAATTTTATAATAATTAGCTCTACCCATTTTAATAGGAATTAATTTTGAATCAACTTGTGGAAATACCATGTAATATACCATTTCGGAATCTCGATGAAAAAGGCTAATTTTTTTAAACGTTGGCATTCAAGTGACCATACATTTTTTTTACACCACAGAAGGGTAAAGGTCAGGAAAACAAACGAAAGCAAGTAAAATTTTAGTGAAATCTTATTTTAAAAACATAACTGTGCTTGTGTTATAAAAATAATAGTTTCCATTCGATAGCACATCTATCCAAGAATACTATCCAAAAAACAGATAGAAAAAAAAATTTCATTTGCAGTCTGGGCGCCAAAAATAGTGACGAAGGGTGAAATATTTCTTAAATTTCGAAAATGTCGAATATCTCGAAAACCGAGGCACTTTTACTGAGCATAACAAATATTTTTCTGAACCGCCACAATGGCCCCTACCCGCAGGTACCCTATTATCCACTCATTACGCCACACCCTGTATATCAACACCCAGACACAGACACAACCTATGACCATGAAACACCTATGTTCGTCACACAAATGTTTGTCCTGGGTGGGAATGGAACCCACGACCTACAGCACAGAAGGCAGGATTACTACCATCTCAGCTGTGAGGCCAATCAGCAATCTATAAATCATGATTGCCTACTAATTACAGCTTTTATCATTTTGTAGACAGATGGTGGCTTGGTTGCGAAGGTGATTGTATAAGGAGCTCATGAACTATAACGTTAACGTTACACGAAATAAAAAATATGTAGCATATGTATATAGCCAGCAGTGAACTACCAATGAGTACTGATTATTATAAGAATCATTTTTACACATTCTGATAAAAGCGATACATAGTTATGAAAAAAAATTGTTTTTAAAGAAAATTCTGTTATTTGATGGAATAACCAGTCATGTCGATTTCGTTTTGGCGAATAAAAATATATTTTGACACAATAGTAATACATTCGCGTTGCTGTGTTCCGGTTTTACATTACCAAACTTAATACGTAATACCAAACCTAAAATATATAAAATACCTTAGTACCAAATTTAATACGTAAAGTGTAAGGTGTGCCGGTGAAATTGCAGGCACTTGGCAAGTTCCACCGTCACGTTTCAGAGTTGCAGGCGCATAGTTGCGACTTGGGCTTTTTTTACCTAAGTGGAGGACTTGGGGAGGACCCAAGTCGTATGGCTTTTATGTGCAGAGGTTACTACTTAGCAGATGGACCATTTGCTCGTACCCTAACTTTATCATAACAAAATAACACTAAAATTAGTGCTATCGCTGTTGGTCTAAGTATATGAAATAAAATGAGACGGATTCAGACTAGTTTTGTTCGGTATGGCAGCGCTAGAATCTACACCGAAACATACAATTAGAACGAGCAGGTAGCAGGATTGAAACAACGCTTTAGCGCTGCGAAGCTCCATGATTCAACAACTTTTGCGAATAGTTTAAATTTGCAACTCCTACCCAATTCTCGAAAATATTTCCATTTCATCAAATACCCAAATAAAAGCTGACAATTTTTTTTCAGACATTTGTTCTGGCCCACACTGGGGCGGCCTGTCGCCGGGAAGAGAACTTCTGGCGGGCACAAGAATACTGCCCGGAACGATGGCTCGACATCCGAGAACCGCATGCGGCGTCTCTGGTTGCGCCTTTTGGAAGAGGGCGCCGAATGTGTCCCGGGAAGAGATTCGTCGAACTTGAACTCAATGTCTTGCTGGCTAAGGTAACTCTTTCCTTTGACACTGTACTGCCCAGAACGATGGCTCGAGATCCAGGAACCGCACGCGGCGTCGCTGATTGCGCCTTGTGGAAGAGGCCCCGAATGTGTCTCAGGAAAAGATACAAGTCATCGAGTATCTGCCCACAATATGAATCATTCTGTTGATTACCAAGATTAAAATGTTTCATAAGTTTCTACAGGCTTATACCTACCTCTACAAACTTATTTTCAACACATAAAACAGAATCTGCTCGTGTGGGTACAAGAATTCAAATTCGCTGGCGAGGCTTAATTTGTATCAAACGTACTATAAGTTAATTACGTTTACCCAAGTAAAATCTTGTAATAATCGAAATAATATATGTTTGTATATCTTTATTTCAGATAATGAAAAGATGGCGAGTTGAGTTCGAAGGTGAACTGGACATACAATTCGATTTCCTGTTGTCTCCTAAATCACCTGTAGGGCTCCGTCTAGTCGAGTGGTAGGCTGTGCTGTGACAATGTTATCTTTACCGTCGACTGTTTGTCGATCATTAACTTTGTTTTCTTCGATGTTATACGAGAAAAAGCACAATATTGGAAGAAACGAAACATTCCATTACATATTGAAATACCGATAAGTATTTCTGTCACCGCATTTGGATAATGTGAAACTTGTATAAAACAGATTTCAGAAAGTTGTTGCATATGTACCCTCATTGGGTTATTTTGGTTTGTATTAAATTTGGTGTGACAATTTTGAAGATAACATTGATCAGTGGTCAAACCTCATGTAAATAAATCAAAGTAAGATCTCGTGTAAACCAATCATATTTTTAAACTAAGGTTTTCAAGGTTGACATACCCGCTGCAAATCTCGTCTCGAAGTTGCGGGCGTATACAATGCGACTTGGATCTTGTACCTAAGCACGGGAAGACCCAAGTCGTATTGCATGTAATGAGCAGAGGTACCACTAACACCAGGTGGGCTGTATGCTGGTTCCGTGACTTCATTACACAAAATCAATGATATTCGGTAGTTGTTCTTAATAGTTTTGACACTGGATTTTCGACGTGATGAGCCTTTCAGAAACTGATTGGGAAAACAGAAGCTGGAAATTATTAGATGTTATTTGGATTTTATTCTTGCAAACATTATCATGTTATTTTAAATCATGTTTAATTATTCATCATTGTTGTTTAAGAGCATTAAGTCAAATATTTCACTTGACTGAATACTAAATAGATATTTTAATATATTCTAGGTCATGTACAGGATTCATTGATAGCTTTAAGATTTTCCAGCGTCTGTAACTAAAGCTTTATTCGCACTAAAGATAAAAATATATATTTGCGTAGCTATATAATTAATTTATTAAGATGATAAAAATAAATTCTTTCGTTTTAAATTTTATATTGATGATTAATAATAAATGTCTTCCAGATGCGTGATTTTTATAATAGTTATAGACTTTTCCTTTAGATAAAATGTTATAATATGATATTTGGAAAATTATTATCTGGTATAAAAAATGCATGAGTATTTATATATTTTATATAACTGCTCAGGGTTAATAATACTACTGGATTAAAAAGAAAAAAGCTGAAAACCGCAGATTAGACCAAAAAATACAGTCACAATAATTACGAATAAATAGTTTACTAGTAATAGTATATATACGTGATATGGCTGTGTTATCGTCAGAAAAAATAAAACATATTTTATGTTAAATGTTATAACCAAAAATACCTCTTTTCATAAGACTGCATACCGCCACCTAAATGCATTTTTTGGATTTGTACCCTAGTTCTATGATGTGGCTATTTTACTATAGTGAGTGCAGCTTTTGAAATGTTTGCTAAATGGCTGTGACGTTCTGAAATATGTTACTCGCATGTGCGCTGTAGCGTTTCAGAAGTCTGTATGTTATCTTCATTTGGGAATATAATAGTTATAACTGTAAATATGTTTAGAAGTTAGGAGGATCATTCCATTGTATGATTAATTTTAAGTGTACCAACGAAGCTTGCTATGGATTGTGTCTGCTCAATATTATAATTAGAAGTGGCCATTTCCTATGTATAATTTAGTTTTATATATTGATATAAATATAATTCCAACAAAGACAACGATGTTTTTGCTTTATGAAGTTACTCGGTAAAATATTTGTTATGATTGAATGATATTTTACATGATGTCAATAAATTATGTAATATGTATTATACTTAAGTGCTAATTCATTTCAACCTTCTTATCACTTATTAATAAAAAAATTGTCTGTCAGTCTATTTGTTCTGTCTAATCTCGGACAGATAGGTTCTGACAGATAGCTGATGTTACAAGGAGTAACTTAGCTACTTCTATTAATTACACTTAATTACAATAGAAAAACGAGGCGTAAAATAGGGGCGCGTCATAAAGCAGAATTCACGACGACGAAATCGAGCTAGTCCATAAAAATAATATTTAAATCTTCAATACCTATACATGCTCTTACCGAGCTCTATTACACTAAGTAGACTGCTGAAGGCGCATTTGACCAATTGCAGACTCCTAGCAAGTAAGGACCGATATTTCAGTTCAAACCCACAGCATGAATGAAGTTTTGCCAAACAAGTTAGTGAGCAGCCAGTCGCGGTTGCATATGAGAAATGACAAATTTATCGCAATGACCTTGAAAAGAAGAAACACAAACCACAAGAATAATTTTCCCATCAAACAATAAAAAAAAAAAAAAAAATTTCGTGGTTATAACAAGATATCAAGTAATAGATAAACTGTGGTTTTAATTTTGCGGTTAATTTATCAATGAATTTAGCAACAATTTGAAATGAGAACGGAACGTTTGTGGATCTTTATTTTTTAGTAGTCTGTGGAACGCAGTCAGTCGACGAACGTCTGTCATCCACTTCAACCTCTTTGTTGTTTTTATTTTTTTTCCGTTCGGTAAAATGAAGTTTTGCGCAAATATTTCGTTTATGTTCGGCGAGGCGTCTTCTATTTTAGAAAGATACTCATTGGCTAAAAGCGCTGGATTTAAAGCTATTGAATCAGGATTCCCTTTTGGTTTTACTTTGGAACAAGTGAAAGAAGCCAAGGAAAAAGCCGGTATTGATCAAATTCTGATAAACCTGAAAACTGGTAAGAAATAAAAATATATTTAATTTTTCAAAGTTATTCAAAAATAAATGTAATTCAGCAACCAACTTTGATAATGGATGTATATTTCCTCCACTATCAGAGTTGGACTGTTTACTTATGTTATCAGTTTAGAGATCATGAACTTCAAACGATAAAAACGCGAGTTTCAGTTGTTCAAACAAAAAGTTCTTAAAGAATGCAATTAAAACTCATTCCGTTAGTGTAAATTAGAAAGTGCGAAGCCGGTGTCTTTTATAAATCATATTTTCAAATTTGCCATTTATTTTATTTTAAATATTAACGTACTTCAGCTGAATAGGGTTTCGTACTGTACTAGCCTTTAGAACAGTGCACATATGCCTACCCTGGCGGGAGTGAAGCTGAACACAAGTGAAGTGAATTTCATTACCTGTCGAGATGCAGACGATGCTAAAAAATTAGTCAAAGTATGAACATAGTGAAATACTGCTTGTAACATCTAGGAAATGTTCTATTTCGTCCATAAATTTACTTAAAAAAATGCTTATTACCCCGTGGAGGGTCGGATAGGTTTTAAAAGGCGTATACAATAAATAATAATTAATAAATATTGGTGGACATTTGACAAAGCGCCATCTAGCCCCAAACTAAGCACAACTTGTATTATAGGAATCAGCTGACACCAGATACAAAAGCACCTGTGTTCGTCACAGAAATGTTTGTCCTGGGTGGAAATCGAACCTACGACCTACAGCGCAGAAGGCAACCGAGAGACCTGTGAGGTGATGATGTGGGGAAAGTCAGTGTATATGTTGCCATCTGTTTGAGAATCCAATGTAAAAAGTTTCTCTTGGCTACGTCTAGTCTTGTCGTTTCAGGCGACACGTCCAAAGGCGAACTAGGCGTAACAGCAGTGCCAGGAAAAGAAAACGAGTTCAAGGAAAATTTGAACACGACCGTTCAATACGCGAAAGCGGTCAACGCAAGGAAGATACACATAATGGCGGGGAAATTGGACCGGATGGCGCAGGACAACTGGGACACTTACGAGAGCAATCTCAAGTACGCGGCCGACGTGCTGCGGAGTGAGAATCTGATGGGAGTGATCGAGCCCATCAATCAGTACTCAGTGCCGAACTACTTTTTGAGCGATTATCAGAAAGGTATAAAGTTTAATTTACAATGGGGTTGTCAAATGGCTGTGTACGAGCGAGTAGCTCGCACAATATTGACGAGTAGCTTTGGAAGTAAGTAGAGCGGCGCAGGAATGAGGTTTAGTTTACGTGGCGATGTTATTCAACGAGCTGATGGCCTACCCGGTGTATAGTGAAACCCTCCGCCTGTAACAAGCAATCCTCCAGTCCTCCCCTACTTAGGTAACAAGATCCATGTCAAATAGTAGGCGCCCGCAACTCTTGGAATGTCTCCTGTAATTTCACTGGTAAAATATGTTGTGACTGTAATTCTTCATACCTACTACCTACCTTCACATGTTTATGCAAATAAATATCTTTATCTTTACTACACCTTTCAAATCGGAACACAGTAACGTGAATGCTTTATTGCTTTGCGGCAGAAATGGGTATGGTGGCAGTACTTCCCCGGACGAACTTAGCATAAGTTCTAATGCATTACAAGTAGTATAACTAACATTGTTGCTCCCTAGTAAATATGATTATTTTTATTTGCAGCCATCGAAATAATAAAACGCATAAACAGCCCCCACCTCAAGCTGATGCTGGACGTTTTCCACCTACAACAGATCAGCGGAGACATCACTCATGCCATCACAAAATTCATGCCTTACGTTGGACATGTACAGGTAATTGGTAAAAAATAATGGTAAAAAAAAATAATTGTAAAATTGGTAACAGGTAAAACACATTACCGAAATAGTTGTGCATTTAGAAGGTAATTTAATAGTTATTAGTGCAAACAGTGAGTTAAGTCAGTTTTTGGCGTAAGTGCGTAAGTAATTAATTAAATATTGAGGAATTAACAAATTTTAAATTAAGCTTAGGGGTAAATACAGTGTTAAGGTGACACACCAAGTTATTGTTAATGTTTTTTCTTTCCTTCTTTCTAGTAGTTGCTGCTATGAAACGTGCCCGAAGAATGCAAATTGAAGATTGTACTAACATTAAACCATATTTCACATTTCAGATAGCTCAAGTGCCCAATCGCAACGAGCCCAACACCCCAGGGGAGATACATTACGAGTATGTACTGCAACAACTTGCCAACAGTGGCTACAGCGACTGGGTTGGACTCGAGTACAAGCCCTCGGGGAACACTCAACATGGATTAGAGTGGATCAACAAATACGGTTACAGCCTATGAAAACTGCACCAAAACGCAATTCTGTACTTAATAAGCATAATAATAGAGTATCTTTTGGGAACTGAAATGCTATAAAATAAATAAATAAAAATTCACATTGGTGGACATTTTACACAGCGCTGTCTGGCCCAAAACTAAGCATAACTTGTGTATGGGAACCAGACAACTGATAGAATACATTTTTACACAGACATTTGTTTTGTAAATATATACATACAAACACCCAGACACAATACAAATATCTATGTTGATCACACAAATGTTTGTCCTCGATGGGAATTGTACCCACGACCTACAGCATAAGGCAGAGCCACTGCCAAGTGAGCTGTGAGGCCGTCAATATATGCTATGACATTTCCCACATCGCCCACAGCAAAATGTGTGTTAGAAACTGTGTTGTGATATTGTTAAACAAAAATAATTTGTTTACCAAAAATTAAACATATTTTATTATCCAAATTAATACTAACACAAGCGGGCCGGAGAGTACAGAGACTGCACCCAGTAATGTTTCTTAACTGCGCTCAGTGAGAGGCGATTTTTGCTGGATGATTGCAGGAGCTGAAACAGAATCAGAGAATCTTGTATCAGGATTTTGGATATGGCACTTTTTACAAGCTTCTTTTTAATTTGCAATGCCAGTGTTTATATGTACGTAAGTCAAACTTTGTAACGAATTTGAACCAGATGCTGATACAATATTATGGTGAGCAGAGCTGACGCTGCTGCCAGGGCCACCTGCAGACCACCCGGTTCTTCAATAACTTACAGTAGCCATGTACTGTTTAGGCCAGATAGATTAAGTCTTGATAAGCACTTTTTGAAAAGGTTGTTATTAAAAATGTATTTTTAGTGTTATTATATTTCTTGTAAACATCTCATACCACACCTAACCCCAAATTAAGCATATGCTATGCTATTTTTTAAGAAATGATGTTAACAAATGAGCTATATAAGCTACCTGATGTTCTGAGGTTCATTTTTGTATATGTTTTTATTGAAATATGATATCAAAACTTTAGTGACACAGAAAGATCCAGCTTCAGTTGTACTTTATGAAGGTGCTATAAAGTCGATTTGGCAAAATATGTTAGTTATTTAGTTTTCCAACTACAGGGACGATATATATAACAATTATCTATTGTCCACAAATGTTTGAACTGGGTGGGACTAGAACCTAAGACGTACGACACAGAAGGCAGAGTTACCACCAACATATCTGAAGGCTGAAGGCAAGTATACATGCAATACTCTTACTTATCTGTGAAGTCAACCAATACACATTATATTGCACCCATAACTGAAATGCAGTGATTCACCTTTGAAATAAGATCCTTAGCGCCCTCTGGCACACAGCTCGGGTAAACAATGTCCAAATTAAGTATTTTCTGATACGTCTTGTCCTGACCCTCGCTCTCAAATGGAGGCTTTCCCACTAAGAACTCATACAGTAAGATACCAATGCACCAATTGTCCACGTACGCATCATACACCTCTCTCTTTATCATCTCTGGTGGGAGATAGTCCAGGGTTCCACACATTGTTTTACGTCTGAAACAATAGTGGTGCAAATGTGAATAATCTCGAAAGTGGGAATTTATGTTTATAATATTATACACATATTTTATAAATGCAATCTAATCAAGGAAACACAACCTAAATTGAACTAACCTTTACAAAATCAATATAATGGCCTAGCTGTATCCACAGCATTCATGGTGTTGAATTTAGTTTTTGATAAAAAAGCAGCTTCATGGTTAGTCGTTTAATAAAAGTAGTCCGAGTTACTCCTTAAAAATTGTTATTTTGACATTGCAACAGACACTTCAATTTTGTTTATTTGTATAGATAATGTTGTAGATGTTTTAGACACAGATGATTTAGCGGTCTCCACACTAGGCAGGGCTCGTCTTGGAGTGATCAATATTAATATGTGTTGAGTATATTGCAAGAGTGTGGTTAACTGCTAGTAAATGATGGTTACATCACATTTATTGAGTTTGAATCTGAATGTGATCCATTTTCTTGATCTTAGTTAAACCAGAACGATGGCAGTTGACAAGTATGATTATAGCTTTAACATACACAATTTAAGAAATAATGCTTTTACCAATAGAAAAATATTACCAGTTTTTCTTTTCTTATATGACTTCATTATTCTTTAAGCTCTAGTTTGCTTCAAGCTGCCAACCAGCATATGGTATGTTTATTTTTAACATGCAATAATCTGGACATTAAAGAATTATAACAAACTGGCGGCCCACCATCTTTATAATTAATTATAAGTTACAAAATATAGATAAAACTTTTCCCATTTATTTTTCTATTAGTGAACACCACATCAAAATCTTTTGCATGGTTTAGAAGAAATAAGCACAGATAGCATTACAGACAGAGTCAGATACGATTATGTTTTTAAAAGTATCTCACCTTTCAGAAGGAGCATGAACTGACCATCCAAAGTCAGCCAATTTTAAGTCTCCGTCATAGGAAACAAGGATATTTTCAGGCTTGATGTCTCTGTGTATCACATGACGTTGATGGCAGTACTCAACTGCATCTGCTACCTTCAAAGTCAAAGTCAAAAACTTTATTTCCATAGAATTCATAAAGAAATGGCTTGGAAACGTCAATATTCAAAACATAAGGTCACGTGTACTTATCGATAAGTTTGATGCCTTCAAACATATTCAAAGTGTCGTCAATATACTTCTTAGTTTCATAGTTGGAGTGGTATAGTAAAAGTGTGGAAGAGTGTAAGAGTGGGCTATTCTTTCATCACAAAGCCATTATAATTTTATAGGACCAAGGTTATGAGATCACTGATGTCTATAGATGTCAGTAACCACTTAAAATGGGGTGGGCCTTCTGCATGTTTGCTTTAAATTCACATAAAAAAAAATAAGGTAATCATTAAGGTATTAATGATGACACAAGGTTGATACAATGTTTGTATGTTACCATTATTACACACAAACAAATGATGAAGAACTATATGTACTTACTTGATAAATATATTTGGCAGCTTTAGCCTCTGGAAATCTGCCTTTTGGTGAGTTGATGAGATGTTTGTACAGTTCACCACCTGCGGCATACTCAATCACCAAGTAAATGCGTCTCTCGTCATGGAACCATGTCAACATGCGGATAATGTTTGGATGCCTGAAAGTTGACAAAAGAAATATAAACCGAAAGATGGGTCAGAGTTTAAAGGAAGGATTAACCATCTAAATAGTTGCTTTTAGACCTGTAGTATTATTTTTTTGGATTATCTACAATAAATCTATGCAATACTCGTGATACTAGTTTTAAAGTTGTCTTCTTGAAATTTAAAATTGATCTGGCAGTGGTGTTTGCATAATGAATTCAAAATAGTTTAGAAATTTAAGACATTAATCAGTGTTTTGGGCCAAGGCGGTTATAAAAGTATATATCATACTTCAAATGAGACTGTATTTCGATTTCTCGCATCACTTGTCGTTCACATTTCGATGCCATAATCTGCGACTTGAACAAGGTCTTTATGGCCACCAAATATTCAGTTCTCTTCTCTCTAGCAACGTTAACATGTCCGAATTTGCCTTGTCCAAGACTGCAACCAAGCTCGAAGTCTCTTGCGGCCCAATTATATCTGAAAAGATAATTATTTCGTAACGTACACTACAATACACATTATAAGGGACTGCTTACAGCGATAATCGTCACTCACGGGGTGTTGTAAGCAGGATGATTTATAATCTTTGTTTCGAGCTCGTTAACAAGTTTTTCCATGGTTATTGCACAGTATTTATTTATTATTTTCACAAAGTTATAGGAAGAAATCTAAAAGTCCGTTACGACAAGTCAGAACAGAATTTTAAATATTAACCGGTGTTGCGTTAGCTCGAGGGCACTATTGACTTTGACTTGAATTTAAATTTGACGGTTCCCTATATTTATTGTGGGGCCAAATAAAGTCGCTTTTATATTGTCTGGCCTGATAATACACGACACAAAATTAGGCCGTGCAATATAATTATGCTGTACATAATATGTCGGGCATTATCAACACGTGATAATAACTTACATACAATATTGTACAGCCAATAAAGCACAGGCAGATAATTCATGTCATGGCTTCTAATTATCATGGTGTATGTCGTCGATAAAGTACAGCCCAATAATTTGATTCGATAAGATACCTATTTTTTGAGATTAGCGGGGCATGCGATGAAAAATGGTCCTGTTTTCAAATTTCTATATATTTTTTCTTTGCTCTGCCTTATTCCTAGAAGTGAAAAGACAGCGTGGAAGGCGGCTATCACAAATATTGCGGTGGCTTAAAGTTTATCGTTGTCCAACATCATGTTTTGTCTCGTCATAAACGATGTGCCTGACTGCAAATACTACGCATACATCTTAATTTATGCCAACGATATTACTGCCGTAGTTGGAGTTTACACTTAACTCACGGATACGAGGTTGGTTGAACGTGGTGGTGGATAGGCTGGCCAAATGGTCCCACCACCTCAGTGGTTAACGATGAATGCCATAAAAACCCACTATGTGCCACCTTGCTGGTTGCTTGTAATAGATAACAGTTTGACAGTAACCTTAGGAGGTTCTGTTATGAAACAAGTTCAAACAGCCTCTTCTCTTGGGTTTTAGCTTGACGCTGGTCTGTCATGGAAATACACTTAGGTAGATAATTTGTGCGACAAAATTGCTCGATCCTGTTTTGCCACAAGGCGCATATCAGCCACGATAGCACAAAATATGGCCCGGAACGATGGCTCGAGAGCCGAGAACTGCACGCGGCGTCACTGGTTGCGCCTTTTGGAATGGGACGCCGAATGTGTCCCAGGAAGAGACTCTTCGAACTGGAACTCAGTATTTCTGGTTAACATAACTCTTTTCTTTCATACTGTTGTTTCGTACGTTTTGGAAGAATGTGTCCCAGGAAAAGATGTAATACTTAATCGAGTCTGCCCGCAATATTATCGCGCACCCCTATTATATCCCTTGGAAAAGTAGCCTACGTTACTCCCTGTAACATCAGCTACCTACCAGTGAAAGTCCCGTCAAAATTGGTCCAGCCGTTTCGGAGATTAGTCCGAACAAACAGAAAGACAGACAACAATTTAAAAAAAAAGTTGTTTTGGTATATGTACCGTGTATACACCTATATGCACATAATAAAAAGCGGTTATTTTAATATTACAAACAGACACTCCAATTTTATTTATTTGTATAAATAATATAATTTAAAAAACTTTGTTACATCGCAAATCAAAAAATAATTTGTCAGGTTTACTATGCTATGTCAATCAATTAGCTTATTGTATAACTACGTGGGGTGGAGCGAGTAAAACATTATTACTAACAATAGAGAGAGCTGAACATATAACATAAGATTTAACGACGAACAGGGTAAAACATGCTTTTTTCATCCAAATTATATGTTCCTATGACCGCTTCTGTACAATAGACTGAATACGTTATCTAATATTTATCCCCTCAATTACAATAATTGCATAAAAATCCTTAAGGATACCCTCCAAAATATGTCTTACCATGATACAGAGAATTTGTTAATTGTGTTAAAATAAATCTATTTTGTTTCTAGCAATAGTTAAGTCACTTAAGTTATTAAAAACTAGCTGTTACCCGCGACTTCGTCCGCGTGGAATTCGGTATTATCACGCACCCCTATTTTACCCCACGGAAAAGTGGCTTAAGTTACTCCTTGTTACATCAGCTACCTGCCAGTGAAAGTCCCGTCAAAATCGGTCCAGCCATTTCGGAGATTAGCCGGAACAAACAGACAGACAAAAATTGAAAAAAAAATGTTGTTTTGGTATATGTACCGTGTATACATCCATATGTACTAAGTAAAAAGCAGTTATTTTAATATTACAAACAGACACTCCAATTTTATTTATTTGTATAGATGTGTGACCTTGTTATTTTGTCTATTTACTTTCTAATTGTTTACTTTTACGTTCAGTTCTAAATTGTTTACACATTAACTATACATGTAATAAGACCTATAATATTTCCAAATTAGATGATTATTTTATAGATTCTTTGTTAGCTCTTCTCGTCTGAAACGCAGGATTACCTAGTTCAGGCTCTCGTCTTATATATACCTATGTTTAAATAAGTTTTACGATTTGTTACATTTTACCATGTTTTATTAAAATACATTTATTATTGTAAGATTATTATTAATATCTAAATTAATAATAACACAATCGGGTCTAGGCCGGAGAGTACAAAGACCGCACCCAGTAATGTTTCTTAACTGCGCTCAGTGAGAGGCGATTTTTGCTGGATGATTGCAGGAGCTGAAACAGAATCAGAGAATCTTGTATTAGGATTTTGGAAATGGCACTTTTTACAAGCTTCTATTTAATTAGCAATGCCGGTGTTTGTATGTACGTAGGTCAAACTTTGCAACTGAATTTTGAACCTGATGCTGATACAATATTATGGTGAGCTAGAGCTGCCGCTGCTGCCAGGGCCACCTGCAGACCATCCGGTTCTTCAATAACTTACAGCAGCCATGTAGTGTTTAGGCCAGATAGATTAAGTCTTGATAAGCACTTTTTCAAAAGGTTTTTATTAAAAATGTATTGTTAGTGTTAATATATTTCTTCTAAACATTTCATACCACACCTAACCCCAAATTAAGCATATGCTATGCTATTTTTTAAGAAATGATGTTAACAAATGAGCTATATAAGCTACCTGATGTTCTGAGGTTCATTTTTGTATATGTTTTTATTGAAATATGATATCAAAACTTTAGTGACACAGAAAGATCCAGCTTCAGTTGTACTTTATGAAGGTGCTATAAAGTCGATTTGGCAAAATATGTTAGTTATTTAGTTTTCCAACTACAGGGACGATATATATAACAATTATCTATTGTCCACAAATGTTTGAACTGGGTGGGACTAGAACCTAAGACGTACGACACAGAAGGCAGAGTTACCACCAACATATCTGAAGGCTGAAGGCAAGTATACATGCAATACTCTTACTTATCTGTGAAGTCAACCAATACACATTATATTGCACCCATAACTGAAATGCAGTGATTCACCTTTGAAATAAGATCCTTAGCGCCCTCTGGCACACAGCTCGGGTAAACAATGTCCAAATTAAGTATTTTCTGATACGTCTTGTCCTGACCCTCGCTCTCAAATGGAGGCTTTCCCACTAAGAACTCATACAGTAAGATACCAATGCACCAATTGTCCACGTACGCATCATACACCTCTCTCTTTATCATCTCTGGTGGGAGATAGTCCAGGGTTCCACACATTGTTTTACGTCTGAAACAATAGTGGTGCAAATGTGAATAATCTCGAAAGTGGGAATTTATGTTTATAATATTATACACATATTTTATAAATGCAATCTAATCAAGGAAACACAACCTAAATTGAACTAACCTTTACAAAATCAATATAATGGCCTAGCTGTATCCACAGCATTCATGGTGTTGAATTTAGTTTTTGATAAAAAAGCAGCTTCATGGTTAGTCGTTTAATAAAAGTAGTCCGAGTTACTCCTTAAAAATTGTTATTTTGACATTGCAACAGACACTTCAATTTTGTTTATTTGTATAGATAATGTTGTAGATGTTTTAGACACAGATGATTTAGCGGTCTCCACACTAGGCAGGGCTCGTCTTGGAGTGATCAATATTAATATGTGTTGAGTATATTGCAAGAGTGTGGTTAACTGCTAGTAAATGATGGTTACATCACATTTATTGAGTTTGAATCTGAATGTGATCCATTTTCTTGATCTTAGTTAAACCAGAACGATGGCAGTTGACAAGTATGATTATAGCTTTAACATACACAATTTAAGAAATAATGCTTTTACCAATAGAAAAATATTACCAGTTTTTCTTTTCTTATATGACTTCATTATTCTTTAAGCTCTAGTTTGCTTCAAGCTGCCAACCAGCATATGGTATGTTTATTTTTAACATGCAATAATCTGGACATTAAAGAATTATAACAAACTGGCGGCCCACCATCTTTATAATGAATTATAAGTTACAAAATATAGATAAAACTTTTCCCATTTATTTTTCTATTAGTGAACACCACATCAAAATCTTTTGCATGGTTTAGAAGAAATAAGCACAGATAGCATTACAGACAGAGTCAGATACGATTATGTTTTTAAAAGTATCTCACCTTTCAGAAGGAGCATGAACTGACCATCCAAAGTCAGCCAATTTTAAGTCTCCGTCATGGGAAACAAGGATATTTTCAGGCTTGATGTCTCTGTGTATCACATGACGTTGATGGCAGTACTCAACTGCATCTGCTACCTTCAAAGTCAAAGTCAAAAACTTTATTTCCATAGAATTCATAAAGAAATGGCTTGGAAACGTCAATATTCAAAACATAAGGTCACGTGTACTTATCGATAAGTTTGATGCCTTCAAACATATTCAAAGTGTTGTCAATATACTTCTTAGTTTCATAGTTGGAGTGGTATAGTAAAAGTGTGGAAGAGTGTAAGAGTGGGCTATTCTTTCATCACAAAGCCATTATCATTTTATAGGACCAAGGTTATGAGATCACTGATGTCTATAGATGTCAGTAACCACTTAAAATGGGGTGGGCCGTCTGCATGTTTGCTTTAAATTCACATAAAAAAAAAATAAGGTAATCATTAAGGTATTAATGATGACACAAGGTTGATACAATGTTTGTATGTTACCATTATTACACACAAACAAATGATGAAGAACTATATGTACTTACTTGATAAATATATTTGGCAGCTTTAGCCTCTGGAAATCTGCCTTTTGGTGAGTTGATGAGATGTTTGTACAGTTCACCACCTGCGGCATACTCAATCACCAAGTAAATGCGTCTCTCGTCATGGAACCATGTCAACATGCGGATAATGTTTGGATGCCTGAAAGTTGACAAAAGAAATATAGGTAAACCGAAAGATGGGTCAGAGTTTAAAGGAAGGATTAACCATCTAAATCGTTGCTTTTAGACCTGTAGTATTATTTTTTTGGATTATCTACAATAAATCTATGCAATACTCGTGATACTAGTTTTAAAGTTGTCTTCTTGAAATTTAAAATTGATCTGGCAGTGGTGTTTGCATAATGAATTCAATATAGTTTAGAAATTTAAGACATTAATCAGTGTTTTGGGCCAAGGCGGTTATAAAAGTATATATCATACATCAAATGAGACTGTATTTCGATTTCTCGCATCACTTGTCGTTCACATTTCGATGCCATAATCTGCGACTTGAACAAGGTCTTTATGGCCACCAAATATTCAGTTCTCTTCTCTCTAGCAACGTTAACATGTCCGAATTTGCCTTGTCCAAGACTGCAACCAAGCTCGAAGTCTCTTGCGGCCCAATTATATCTGAAAAGATAATTATTTCGTAACGTACACTACAATACACATTATAAGGGACTGCTTACAGCGATAATCGTCACTCACGGGGCGTTGTAAGCAGGATGATTTATCATCTTTGTTTCGAGCTCGTTAACAAGTTTTTCCATGGTTATTGCACAGTATTTATTTATTATTTTCACAAAGTTATAGGAAGAAATCTAAAAGTCCGTTACGACAAGTCAGAACAGAATTTTAAATATTAACCGGTGTTGCGTTAGCTCGAGGGCACTATTGACTTTGACTCGAATTTAAATTTGACGGTTCCCTATATTTATTGTGGGGCCAAATAAAGTCGCTTTTATATTGTCTGGCCTGATAATTCACGACCAATAATCCAAACCACAAACACACCACAAACAACAAACAATTATCAGGCCGTGCAATATATACTGTACATTTGTCGGGCATTATAAACACGTTATACAGCCAATAAAGCACAGGCAAATATTTATATTATATATGTGTGATGGCTTTCAATCATCAAGGGGTATTTTTTATTTTTTTTTATGTAATACAGTTACAGAACGAGCTGACGGCCCACCTGGTGTTAAGTGGTAACCTCAGCCCATAACAAGCGATGCGGATTGGGTCCTCTCCTACTAAGTAGGACAAGGCCCAAGTCACAACGTATGCGCCCGTAACTCTGAGACGTTAGGTGGAATGTCTCATGTGCCTGTAATTTCACCGGAAACCACACTTTTCAAACCGGAACACAGTAACGTGAATGCGTCACTGCTTGGCGGCAGAAATGGGCTTGGTGGCAGTACTTCCCCGGACGAACTTGGCGTGAGTTCTACTAAATATATTCTCGTACCGTGAATTATCAGCATGTTGATAAAGTACAGTCCAATAAATCGAGTTCACTTTGCTGTCATTGGCTGAGCGATTTGAAGGTGTTCATTTAAGACTCGTTTAATCGTATGAGTTAATAAATGACTTCTTTATTGTACAAAGTAAAAATAAACATAAATTAACATATATAAAAAAATATGTACAAAGGCGAGCTTAACCCTAAAAAGAGTTTTCTTCCAGCAAACCTTTGAGGCTAGAAAACGTTTACTTTTATTGAAAAGTTGCCATTAAAATTGAATCGTATTTCAGGTTTCAGGTACTTCCGGTTTTTTTTTATTGAAAACTCTTGCAATTATTTATTTATATGACCATAATGGTCAGAGTTTCTCAACTAAGTAACTCGAATGTGGTTTCTGAAGTCAAGTTACGATGTTCACTCAAGTAATTTAGAGTTTCAAGAAACAAGGCTGGCCAAATGGCTTCACCTCAATGGTTAACGATGAATGCCATAAAAACCCACTTTGTGCCACCTTATTCTTTATTGTACACAGAGAATAAAATATACAAAAAAGTCATAAGAGATACATGTACAAAGGCGAGCTTAACCCTACAAAGAGTTCTCTTCCAGCAAACCTTTGAGGCTAGAGAGAGGCGATTTTATAGAGGTAGGATGTGTACATAATAAAGATAAATCAAAACTAAATTATTAGGGCTTAAAAACCTACATACTTTAAACATATATATAAATACACCATAAATACAAAATACTATATATAAGTATATAAATATATAATATATATATATAATATATATAAATTGAATAAATATATAAAATATGACGACAGATTAAAAAGAAAGGTCGTGCTCTTTTACTTTCTTCTTAAACACATAGTCCGTTTGACTCGCACGAATTTCGTGGGGGAGGCAGTTCCACAGCTGCACTGCATGTACAAAACATGCATGTGTAAAAGATCCACTATAACAGCTGGAGGAGTGATTTGGAGTTTTGAGAAGAAGGGACATAATTGTTCTACAAGACTCACCACGAGGAACAAGATATTCGAAGCGCTCACGGAGGTATGGAGGGGAAAGAGGGTTTTTAAGAATCTTAAACAGAAATGTCAGAGCGTGAAGATCACGACGACGACGGATGGGGAGCCAATTCAATTGGGACCTGAAGGCAGAGACGTGATCAAACTTGCGCAATCCATAAATAAAACGGATACCCAAGTTTTGAAGACGCTCCAATTTATTAAGAAGTTCCTCAGTGAGATCAATAAAGCAGGTATCAGCGTAGTCAAGAAGAGGTAGCAGCAAAGCTTGGGCAAGTGTGACTTTAGTCTCAAAGGGCAAGAACTTCTGGAGACGCTTGAGAGATTGAAACGTAAAATGAACCCTTTTACTGATGCTATTGATGTGGCTTGTCCAGGACAATGTACTGTCAAATATAACACCCAAGTTTTTTGAATTGTTAGTGTAAACAATAGGTATGCCATCGTATATGACAGGAGGAGGTGCAGACTGACTAACAGCGTTAACCATGTATGGAGTACCAATGAACAATGCCTGAGATTTAGAGGGATTAACCAGGAGGCCAAACGCTTTAGCCCATGAGTGGATTTGATTAAGGTCAGCGTTGATGAGATTAATTCCCTCCGAGATCTCGTCAAATTTGAAATGGCGGTCAATTTGCAGATCTTCAGCATAAAGATGGTGGTGCGAAGAGGAAATCACTTTAGTGATAGAGTTTATGAAAACAGAGAAGAGAAGAGGGGAAAGAACGCCACCTTGAGGTACACCCGCAGTTATGTTACACCAGTCTGAGCAGGACTCATCCAAGCGGACACACTGCGAGCGTCCCGAAAGATATGAACTAAACCAGGATATTACTGAGTGGGAAACATTTAGTGAAGAAAGAATAGAAAGAAGGATATCGTAATCTACGGAATTAAACGCATTGCTAAAATCCAGGAGCACTAGAATAGTGAGTGACCAGTTGTCCATAGCCATCCTGATGTCATCGGAAACTTTGGCAAGGGCGCTCACAGTGCTGTGGCCGGGACGGAATCCAGATTGAAAGGGGCTTAGCAGGGAGTTCTGGAAGAGGAATAGGGAGAGTTACTTTTGGACGATATTTTCTAAAATTTTAGATAGAACAGGAAGAATAGAAATGGGCCGAAACTGGGATAAGGTAGATGGATTAGAAGTTTTAGGGAGAGGAGTCACATAAGCTTTTTTCCAGCCAGAAGGAAATGAGCTTGTCTCCAGAGAATAATTGAGAACGTGAGTGATTGCAGGAGCAAGCTCAGTGGACAAGAGTTTGAGCATCTGGATGTAGATTCCATCAGAACCGACAGCTTTGGTAGAAATGGAGCAAAGACATTTCCTTACTTCAGATACAGCAATTTCACTGAAGTGAAAAGGATTACAATCAGGTAAGGGCAGATGAGGAAGCATATCTAAAGTTGAGAGCTTATCGCTAGTGTCGAAAGAAAGGGGGGATTTAGAGAAGTGAGCATTTATAGCATTCAAGTCATAAGAAATGTTTGAATCACAAGAATCTTTACCCAAGCCAAGAGTCCTGAGGAACTTCCACATTTGAGAGGTGTTACAATCTTTAATAGAATTATGAATGTGGCGTCTTTTAGCATCCCTACACATCTTGCTGCAACGATTGCGTAATTTTTTATAATTAGCCAGGTTGATATCCGAAGGGAACCTTCTAGCTAACCGTTTTGCTTTGTCACGTTTAGACATTACCTTCTTTATAGGAGGAGTCAACCAAGGAGCGGGAGGATGTTTGACTTTGACAAGTTTTAGTGGAGCGTGAAGGTCGTAGAGCTTAGTGACGAGGGCATTAAAAGCACCTACTTTCAAGTCAACATTGTCCGCTAACCTTGGTGGTTGCTTGTTCACTTTGACAGTAACCTTAAGAGGTTCAGTTATGAACCAAGTCCAAACAATCTCTTTTCTTGGGTTTTAGCTTGACGCTGGTTTGTCATGGAAATAGATAAATTGTGCGACAAAATTGGTTAGTCCTATTTTGCCACATGGCACACCAGGCATCAGCCAGTTAGCACAAAATATGGCCCATTTGCTGCTGTCCGTCGGGGTTTGGTTTAGGGTACGGAGTTGCAATGCTACTACTGTTCGACGAATTTTTATTCGACGCTGTCTTTGAGTTTTGAGTTTTTCCTGACTTCTTTTCATATTGAATTAATTGTAACCTGCACCAGACTCATTTTGAGACAAAAACAAAATCTAATATTAACACAGAGGATACAACGCATATTGTCTATATAACATTATTTCAATGAGGCAGCACCAACATGGCACACACCTGTATTTGAACGCACTCACACACACTCGCAAACGGATTATAAAGTTGGCCCGGCCTGGTGGTGTAAAACTTAAATTGCACGGTTTGATATTTGGAAGCCACGTTTCGATTTATCAGGCGAGCCTTGATTATCACGTCTTGAAATTATCTGGCTCTGCAATATATGATGTACAATACTTGTACATCATATATTGCACGGCCTAATAATTCACGGTGTACAATATTGGGCCGGGGAATTACGTGTCGGGCATTATTTTGGTGTCCATTATTGTCTCCCAATTTGACGGGACAGCAAAGTTTGTTGGTTTTTTTCTTGTCAGCATGATAATGTATGGCTAGTTATCAGAAAATTAAATGCGGTGGTACAGGAAGACACTATATTGTGCCCTTCAGCGCTTATTACACTGCTTGATCGAGAAAAGTACAGGAACCATGTTATTGATTTACAGCTCAGAAAAATAGTTTTTATAGAATAATTAAATAAACATTTCAGTTTTTTTTTTTTTTTTTTTTTTTTTTTTTTTTTTTTTATGTAATTCATTTACGGAACGAGCCGACGGCCCACCTGGTGTTAAGTGGTAACCTCGGCCCATTACAGCCGATGCGACTTGGGTCCTCCCAAAGTAGGTATGACAAGACCCAAGTCGCATCGTATGCGCCCGTAAATGTGAGACGTGAAGGTGGAATGTCTCATGAAGTTAGGTTCCTCTACATTTCTCAATCTCGTGAAGGTTGAAACTTAATCTTGCAGGGTTTTGATGGGATGGGGAGATGATTGGGGGGTTTTGTAGATCGATATGATGTCACATAACATTAAACGTCCACTATAACTTGTTATCTCTAAGTGATTCACTGTTATATGAAGCTTAGTTTGTCATCTAATTCATTATAGCCGTTAGGGTTCAGCAAATTCACAGTTTTCTGTTTTTTACTGCGCACAACCAGCCAACATCTACACATACATACACAAGGCCCCTTGTGATCACGTAAGCATAGCATATAGCATGATACATTTAGTGCAGCGCTAAAGCGAGCGGACTAATTAGCTTTTAAGTCAGATGAAACACTGCTGAATAATGAACTAACTAATGAGGCTTAACCTGACCTGAACCTTCACTGCTTGAGGTGGCTACTACACTATCCGATAATCGGCACACGATATGATTTACAACAATAAGAACTAGATTGCTAACTCAATACAACATTTTCAGACAGATTAAACACAGTGTGCCAAATATATTTTGAAAGTACAAAATGAGATTAAATTAAAATAAAAGTAATAAGGTGGAATAAATTATTACGGCATGAATGGCGAAGTTTATTTCGCCGGATCACAGTAGAGTTGGGCTTACCTAGCTGACAATTGCTGACAGGAAAAGAAACATCCTCGCAAGTAATCGTTTCATATCCATATCTGATTTTTGTTGCGATACTGTGCACTCATTTCAGATATTAATATGTGAAGTCCATGGAGATAATACCTACTATGAAAGTACATACTACCTCCATGGTGAAGTCAAAAGTGCATACATCTCTTTCTAACAATATAATGATTGTGGGCGCGTTCCAAGTGGGTTTTAAAGCGCTGTTGGCGCTGTAAGCGCTAATATAAACGCCGTCGTTTTAATTTTTGTTCTAACAGCGCTTCAGCACGATTTATTTGGGAATGTTGGCTATTTTGTGTAGTTATTAGAATGGCATTTCACTGAACGGTGTTTTGTTTGATATTTTGAGTTTGAAAACCGTTTGGAAACGATGTTTTATCTTTATTGGTAACAATTGCCTCATTAAAAATTGCATGTAATTAATTTTATAATGTATTGATTAAAGATTTAAAATTAAAATAACAGTGGCAGCCTAGGTACCCGAAATCAAGATCATAACAATGATTATGCATTTCTTTTTTATGTGATAATGTTATGGATGGAGCTGAGGGTGTTAAGTTTTAACCTCTTGACCATAACGAGCAATACGACTAGGACCCTCTCCTTCTTAGGTACGGCAAGTCCCAAGTCGCATCGTTTGTGTCTGTAACTTTTAGACGGGAATGTCTCCTGTGCATGAAATTTCACCGGCAACCACACCTTTCAAACCGGAACAGTAATGTATAAATGCATTAGATCCACTCGTAGGCCGGCACGCGATGCGTCGTCACTAACCCACCCCAATAAAGACCCTTCCCTCGCTTATTTATCTTTGCAGCCTCCCCGCCAGTGTCGTCGAGGGTCGTAGATACCCATCTACGACCCTCGACGACAGTTAAAATGAAAATTTGCACGCTCTTCACGTTAGTAGCTAACAATAGGTAGGATGTCTTTTAAAACTAAATTCTGTCTTACTAGTTAAGTATATGTCTGTTACGCAGTTCACATATCTACTTATTTATGGCACAAATAGCTGCGCCCCGCGGTGTTACCCGCGGTGAATAAGTAATTCCACGGGTACACTGCACTTTTTCGGGATCAAAGTAGCCTATGTGTTAAACCAGAATATACGCTATCTTGGTACCAAATTTCATCCAAATCCATTCAGCCGTTTGAGCGTGAAAGGGTAACAAACTTCCACTTTTATAATATTAGTAGGATTTAAATTACTTTTTATGTTTGTATTGGGTTGCAGCCACGATAATGTACCTGTATAAAAATATGTACACGTATAAAAATGGAAAGTCAGACCTAAAAATGAATTTTTACTTTTGAGACCTGTTGGTATCAATTTGATGATGATTTATCCAAGTATCTGCATAAGTGAAGCAGAGGGGGCAATAACAAGATCTGTTAACAAAGTGTACATCACATAGTGAATCGGGGAATAAGTTTTTAAACTACGCCAATGTTGCCAACTTACGGAAACATTTTTTTGATTGAAATTTTCAATAATAGTCTTGATTTAGTTATCCTAATTTCCTATTTTAGAGCCGGCTCAAAGATTTACGTGTGGTGGTGCAAGTCGGAGTGGAACCCACTAATACTATGATCTGACCCCATTACAGTAGTTATTCTAGACTAGATACTGAATTATGGCATCGCAGCATTCGCTCGACATGCAAAACTTATTCCGCTATTCGAGAAGAGTAACAGACTTGACTGGCCTCACTAGCTCACTTTGGGCTAGATGGCTTTGTGTGAAATGTCCACAGATATTATTAAAAAAAGTAAATCAGCTAGATATATCCCAAACTTAGCCAAGTTGGCAACATACAGAACAACCCTCCGCCGCCGGTTCCGAGAAACTGCTACACAGTCTGTGCCCGGTGGCGGGAAATGGAGGAAAACGCGCGCAATAGGGGTGGCGGTCGCTGCCGCCTCATTCCGTAGAGGAACGCGCGGCCGCGCGCCGCCAATCAATACCAACGCGTTTACACATCTAATACTAAAACCTTTTTGAATACAAACAATACCTTTGCTTAGAACCTTCTTTCTAAAACCTTCTTACCTGAAAACACAGTTTACGAAGAGGTCTGAAGGTCGGAAAGTGCTACGGAAATCGCTTCGGAAACGTAAGTACCTATTATTTATTGGCACCTTGTGATGACCTATTTATCGCCACAGTGAATATATTTGATTTAACAGAACTAAGCCATGTGCATTGATTTGATACCTGCGCTGTGTAAATCTTCTTGAAATAGTTAATTTATGGGAACGTTTAGAAGAAGTCTTTATATTCGTACTACGCAGTAAGCAGGACTATTTTCTAGCTGTTGCGGTACTTTTATATGTATTGTAAGTATTTAACGAGATTATTTTTACATATTTTCGTCAGTAGGAACTTATTATGTCTGATTCATTGAATATAAACACTAGGTACTATCCATTTTTCAGTAAAATTTCCAATTTTACCGTAAGTACCTAATGTTGCTGTGTGTTACCTTAATTTTAAGTACCTATTCATCTTAGTAATTAAGGTCTACATCTTGCTGTCTATATACCTAACTATCTAGATTTTAAATGCTACACTTCGTGTGGAAAATAAACGAAATATATAAATGTATGCACACAGCGTAACTTTTCCAGTGACAGGTTTAAATTGCGATTATTTTTATACGAATCTTCGTGGGTTAGTTTTAATCTGGAACGCGAGATAAATATTAAAATCCATCCTGCTGGATCACAGACAGTAAAACAAAGTTCGTCCGGGGAAATACTGCCACACACCCATTTCTGCCTCCAAGCATTAACGCGTTCGCGTTACTGTGTTCCGGTTTGAGAGGTGTGGTCGCCAGTGAAATTACTGGCACATGAGAAATTCCACCTACACGTCTCGAGAGTTACGGTATTCGATGTGACTTGGGTCTTGTCGTACCTAGTAGGGAGGACCCAAGCCGCCTCGCTTGTTATGGGCAGAGGTTTCCACATAACACCAGATGGGCCGTCGCCTCGTTCCGTAACTGTATCACATTAAAAAAAAAGATGTTTGGGTTATGCTGCAGCCAGTGACTTTCCCTTTGAGCCTATCTCGAAGATAATAGAGGTTTACCCCAGCACAGATTATGATCTACGCATAAGTAATACTACAGAAGGATTTGTTCGTGAGTATGGAGAATATCAGGAATTAATATTCCGGTAGGCGTGCGAGAAAGTTTTTTGTGAATAAGGTATGGAACGAGTACATGGAAAGCGACTAAACTTTTTTAATTCTCTACTGTTTTTTTTATGTGAATAATGCACATTAATCCTTTCATCACTATGTTCGAAATAGCCTGTCACACATAAACCAAGAGAGAAAACGATATATTTTTGGAAAATACGAAAAAAATACAAATATGTAAGGTTTCACGATTAAATTTTTGTGTGAAGACTAATATATTACGGTAATATACTTATCTACTTAAAAATGTGAGATCAACTTTCTGTTATATACATACTACAAGAACTAATGAGAATGATTTGAAGCACAAAAGATCCAATTATGGAGATGAGAATTCTACAAATTAACCGAGCTAAAATTAAAACCTAAAAATATAAAAAACCATTTGTTTTGTTATTTGTATAAAATTCTCAGTAGTAAATTATAGTAAGACTAGCAACCTTTTTTGTAGCGTCCCATTTTCAAAAGACCTTGTGAAATATCTGAGAAGCAAGATTATCCGCTTTGGTACTAGGAAAGTGGTTTTCTTGGAAATGATCAAAGTGAACTGTTTTGTTCAAGGTTTTCTGTACGCATATATATAGCCTTAGCCGCATTTGTTTGATTGAGAATTAGTGAAATACCTATTTTACTTGAGTAGTTGACGGAACGTGTATATCTTACTCATAATAGGTACAATATGACTTAGGTCCTCACTTAAATAGGCAGAAGAGAAGTACTACCACTATACCATGTGTCTCTCACACATGGTATAGTGGTAGTACTTCTCTGCACACCGGCACGCGGCACTGCTACACTACCGCAGGAAGGTCGTAAGGCGGTAACTGTGGCGAATAAGTCATCTCATAGGAACACTTCACTTTTTCGCTTCCTATTTTTAAGAACTTGGTCTATCATCAATATTTTTCATCATTAAATAGTTCTTGATTGATATATTTTTTATTTTATATTTATATAAATATATTTATGTGTAATGTAGTTTATGTAGTATTGTTTAATAATATATCATCTTTTCATTATAACTAGGTACTTGTTATATTTTTTTCTCTCTTTTGTAAGTACACCACCATTCTTACTTGTCCATACGGATCTTGTCCATCCAAAGGTTGCTTGGAAGAGATCGCTTTTAGCGATATGGCCGCCTGTTGAACAATTTTCTTGTTAAATGTCTCTGCATTGTTGTTATAATTAAATGAAAAGAGTTAATAAGGTAGTATGGAAATCTTAGCATTGGGTTATGAGTAGGTACTATTCTTTAGCACTGAGATTTTACTCATTGACGGCTTCATAATTAAAAGAATACAAGTACACAAGTTTTTTGAAGTTCTTTTATGTATTCGATATATTATTGGTTTGAACCTATTTTCTGTTTCATTCGCTTTTCGGAAACCGGAAAACCATGCTTTAGGTAATAATGGTTTCTAAAGTTGTGTGTCAGCTGTTTATGAATTAAATGATTAATCGGATTCATCGAAACTCGTGACCTTATGAAAAATAATTTGCCACGGAACCGGTTTTTAAATAACGCCGGAATGGAAAGTCATTGCCAGCCGGCGCGGCGCGGCGGCCCTTTGGTGCTGGAAAGCTGTTTGGTGCCAGCGACAGTCATCGATGACGGGGCGACGAGTGCCAGAGAAAAGCTCACGGTGACTATGATTTGAGTCATTTGACCGGACGAGAACTTGCTAAGGTTTTATGTTACAATGAAATATTAATTGCCTTGTTTATAACCGAACTAGTTATTATTTTGGATATCTAAACTGCCATTTCTGTTATGCCAATGCATATCAAGCATTCAAGCAAAAACTTTTTCGAGGAAAGCACTATCAAAAGTAAGTTTATTTGTGAGAGTTGATATTAAGGGATTTTTTCCATCATAGATAGATAGATAGATAAATATACTCTTTATTGTGCGTAATGACAACCGTAACTAAACAATTATAATCTAACACAAAAATAATCTAACAAGAAATAAAAATAAATGCACAATGGGCGGCACAAAACATCATATGTTATATTTTCATTTAAGTAAGTAATTTAGCATTTTTGTATAAGTAATAAGTATTGCTATTGTGCCCTTACCGTAAAAGGATGTAGGTGCCGATTATATTATACTAGCTGCGCCCCGCGGTATTCCCCGCGGTCAGTAAGTCAACCCACGGGAACACTGCACTTTTCAGGAATCAAAGTAGCCTTTAATAAGTCAGGATATAAGCTACCTTGGTACCAAATTTCATCCAAATCCATTCAGCCGTTTGAGCATGAAAGAGTAACAAACATCCATACACACAAACTTTCACGTAGGTAGTAGTAGGATTTATATGGTTTAATTCTTGAATTTAGTGATCATTAACATAAACTTAAAGTTGTACACAACCCAGAGTGAATTAACTAAAAGCATGGTGTCCCCAGTGTAGTGCTTATAGAGTACCTACTACTGTTCAAGTTTCGGTTGGATCACTTTCACTAGTGTTTGACCACGGTACTCGCCTCAATCTGAAAGTATTACCCATATGTTTACTATTTTGACTGGCCTCACAGCTCAGTTGGTACTAACGCTGCCTTCTGCGCTGTAGGTTCTGGTTCGATTCACACCAAGGACAAGATTTGTGTGACGAACAAAGATGTTTGTTCTACCTTTTTTGTAAATAACTACATGTTTACATATAATACCCAGGCACAGAACAAACATATATTTTTTACATAAATGTTTGCCTTGGATGGGGATAATACCTACGACCTACAGTGTGGAAGGCAACGCTACTACCAACTCGGCTGTGGAGTTATGTTTTCGAATTTTAGTGGGGATGAACTCACCGCTTGTCTCTCTTTCCCACGATAGTGTTATCCACAAGGTAAGAAGAGCCCTTTCTATCTGCCCACCCCTTCAGGAAAACTGTAAATATTCTAATACCAGCAGAAGTGTAGAGCGGCCGATGACAACCGCAACACGGCCATTGTATTATGTACAACAATTGGCTTTCTTGTACGTGATTCATGCCGATGTAGATTTGCATTCCGATGATACGAGTGTGTATTCAATTTGCGATAATACGATCTTAGGTGAGCTTTTGAATTAAAGCTCCTTTACTACAGCTGGAATTTTGAAATTAGTAAAATGATAAATACGATAGATTAGTTTTGAAAGAGAGAAATATTTTTTTATTTGGAATACATTAGCAATAAAATTAGGTACCTAGGTACAAATAAAAGAAAATGTGGCTAGTAACAGTAAAAAAAGCTACCACTCAGCATGTGCTGTATCAGCGGGGTATATCCAATTTCTAAACCCATTTCTGAAATAATATAAAATAACAATATACATACAGTATAAAATACAAATATAATATCTATCTATAAAAGAATGCCCTGACGAATACATAAAAGTTAAGTTAAAGAAAAAAGTTTAAAACTCCAGATTAAAACCATTTTAAAATAATACTAAGGAGGACGGTCCCCATTGTAATTTTTATACTGTTATTTCACCACAATCTCGGAATCTCGGAAAGTTTTTTCTCCGTCGTATTTGAATTTCTCAGTAATTTTTGCGGTGAGGCGTAATGCGATACTTCAGTCATTTCTAAGCGAAACATAGGGTAGTGATGTTAAAAAAGGTCTTACGAGTGGAAGACAAATGAACCCAAATAATACTTTTTTAAGTAACAAAACGATCTGACGGCCCACCTTATGTTAAGTGGTAACTGCTACCCATAGACAACGGCATTACGACTCGAGTCCTCTCCACCAAAGTACGAGATAACTCAAGTCGCATTGCGTTGCGTCCATCACCCCGAGACGGGGATGTTACGTTTTTTTTTTTTTTTTTTTTTTTTTTTTTTTTTTTTTTTTTTTTTTATGTGATACAGTTACGGAACGAGCCGATGGCCCACCTGGTGTTAAGTGGTAACCTCTGCCCATAACAACTGATGCGACTTGGGTCCTCCCTTACTAGGTAACGACAAGACCCAAGTCGCATCGTATGCGCCCGTAACTATGAGATTTGTAGGTGGAATGTCTCTTGTGCCTGTAATTTCACCGGCAACCACACCTTTCAAACCGGAACACAGTAACGCGAACGCGTTACTGCTTGGCGGCAGAAATGGGCATGGTGGCAGTACTTCCCCGGACGAACTTGGCGAGAGTTCTACGTCTCATGCGCCTGCAATTTCGTCGGCACCCACTCCCTACCACCGGAACACAGCAACACGAGTGCATCACTGCTTAGCGTCGGATTACCAGGTGTGGTGGCAGTACTTCTCCGGGCGAACTTGGCACAAGTTCTACTGCTACTTTGGGTTGCTCCTTTCGCACCACCCGGGGGACACGTGTTTCAAGGGGACTTACGGACGCGAGCAACTCGGCCCCCTAGTGTTATTGTACCTGGAAGTATGTAGGTTTAGCTACTATTAAACTGTTCCTAGAAGTTTTTATAGTTAGCTTCGGCCTCGACCGCTGATTTAAGATTGAATGGGCACTATGTTTTACGACTTGAGAAATTCAGCGGTCAGCCGACAAAGATATAGTGCTTCTGTACAACGGTCTGTGCGGAATGGTGATCAATATTATTGTCTGCCTGCCTATTTCTGTACACTTACCTCGTCTCAACCCTCTATAGTGCTATAGTCATTATACCTTGAGTTGCATTCGAGTTTGCAACTAGTTTTCGATCCAGCTTCAACGACTACGGGTCATCTATTTTTTTTTAATGTGTTGTATGTGATAGAACGGGCTGACGGCCCACCTGATGTTAAGTGGTAACCGCCGCCCATAGACAACAGGGACACGACTCATGTACTCTCCACCAAAGTTCCTAAGAGATGATTCAAGTCGAATTGCAGCGTCCATCACCCCTCTCATGCGCCTGCAGTGTCAGGGAAAAATTCAATGTTGTTTTTATTTCGAAGCTTTTTCCCGTTACATAATTGTACGACGCTTCTTACTACTGATTTTACCTTAGGTCGACGGTTTATAGCACAATTTTTAAGTTACATTCCCAATTTATATTAATTTTTCGCGTCTGTAATCTAAAAACAAGCTTATTGATAACTATTTTTTAATAGTACCTAAGTTTTTTCTTCAGAGAAATTCGCCATTCGTCAATAAAAACTTATTTACCTCGAATTCTGTGATAGGTAGTTATGAAGAGATGTATTTAAAAATTGTCTGGATATGTGCCCAATATAGTCACAATAATTCATACAACACATTTCACTCGATCTCGGCCATTACGCCATTGAGCCCAGCTAATTGTCACTTTTCTCTTTCAGACCTCACGTAATCGTCAGTGGAGTGCGAGTGTAATTGTAATCAGGAAGATGGCGGCGCGGGCGGCCTCGGCGGCTCCCGCGGCGGCATCCTGCATGAGCACAGAAAACGGCTGCGTCGTGTTCGACTGTCTCGTTCACCTTTGGGAATGGTGAGTTTTTTAATTGAATTGCTTCTAGAAAAAACTGATAACTATTTTTTGAAGTGTTTTTCTTTAGAGAAAGACCGCCATTCGACAATAAAAACTTATTTACAAAGAATTCTGTAATAGTCATGGAGAGATGTATCTAAAAAAATTTGTAGCAGTAGAACTTGAGCGTTGCTTACGTCGCTCGGACTTGTTGAAAGAAAGAAAACTTTATTTGTATCTATTAAGATACATAACATAACACAATACTGTAAAAATAACTTATAACGTTAGATAATGAAACTTTAAGCTACAAAATGGCGTCCGACTGCTGAGTCGGACGCCATTTTGTATTTTTGCATTTTGCAATGTTGTATTAGCCGGAGGCTACACAACGCTGGTCTTCCATCAGAACCATGAGGCAGGCGTCACTTTATTTTTTTAGTGTGAGAGATGAGTGGTATTGAAGAATGAATTACTCAAAAAAAGTTAGCAGATTTATTTGTGAGACTACAGGCGGCGAAAAGCTCACCTCTCGTAACGTCTACGTTGCCACGACAGTGTAACCCACAAGGTGAAAAGTGGCTGAAGCTCTGTGTACCGTGGCAGTGGCCGGGGAAGCTGTCGACAAAGACATAAGTCAAAATCTTTTATTTCCTTGGAATTCATAAGGAAATGGTTTGGACATGTCAATAATATTCAAAACATAAGGTCACGCGTACTTATCGCTAAGTTTGACGCCTGTTCAAGCCCTATGCGACCCTCCATGGGTGAACAGGCCCCCCCAAGGAGGGCTCCTTTTTTTCGCGAGGTCGATCCTGGTACTTAACGGTCTGAGTACTTATGTATGTTACATTTATTAGATATTACAAGATGTTTTGTGTCGATCACTTTGGAAATCTTTGGAAGATCTAATAATCCAAATAACACAAACGGACAAGCAAAACTTGTTATATTATGTGTGGTTTGGAAAAGTTCTGCTCGCAAGAAACTTCACAAATTTATGCGTACAGTTTACGAACTTTGCCGTCGCCCTCGCCCGCTCGTAATAAGTTATTGGATCGATCCACGTGCCAGGTAATGATGGAAATATATCATACGAATAGCCAATAGATGGTTTTGGAAAAGTAAAACCTTGTGCTGTCATTTGTAGGATTTTCCGTACTTGTGACGAAGTGACTGAATGGCCTCACAGCTCAACTGCGCCTTCTGCGCTGTAGGATGTGGGTTCGATTCCCGACTAGGAGAAACATTAGAGTGACGAACAAGAGATCTTCGCCCAAAGGAGACTATAGATAAATTTACAAAAAAGTATATAAGTATTATATCTAGCTTACTTTGGGACTAGATGGCGCTGTGTGAAATGTCCACCAATATTTATTTATTTATTTATTGTGTGCAGTGCCTGTTTCTGAACTTAGGTTCAAGCTGTTTGTTTATATGAAATGCCCTGTGCCGACTGGGATTATAGGGCCAGTAAATCCAAAAGCCAAATATCCCGGAATTCCGGCATGTTACCTCAGCTAATTCTAGGAAATAAGTCATCTTATGATACTTTATACTTTCTAACTGGTATTTATAAAAACTGTAAACAAATTTAGATGTTTTAATAAACATCTCATCATTCTCATTAATACGGTCAGGTGAGAAGTGACGTCTCTTTCATGTTTTGAACAACTTACTAAATAAATCGTGGCAAAACGAATATTGTTTTTTGGTTCAAATTAAACTATTCCAGAAGTGATTCAGTCAGTTACACGTGTTCAGATGATAACATTTATCCGCATACTAAATATCTTTAGATTTAAAAACAAAACGTAAATTTGTTGCTTTAGGTTCAAATTCAGGTGTGAAATTAGGCCGAGAATAGGGTACCTTAGTTTTAAGTCACACGTCACATCCGTGGGAAAAGGTGAGAAATGAGTGCTAATGTGCAGTGAAAACGCATTTACGCTGTGGTTAGAAAAGTTGTTTCTCTATAAGTTATTCGCTGAGAATAGCGTAGATTTCTATACCGGCGTAATAATAAAATAGAATGGATTTATTCGAAATTATTTGAAGTAAGAAGGCATGTGCATTCTCTTACATTAAGCATTTATTATATTTTTTCTTTCTACGATTCCCTGTGTCGCAGGGGGCACAAAAAGTGAAACAGATACAAAATCAATCAATCAAACATTTTATTTCAATAAAATAAGGGTAACAAAGGTTTTCGCTCATCACAAAGGATCTAAGATCCGTGAAAAAGTTTATGCTCACCTCACACAAAGCGTGCCCCGGCCGGGGACTGAATCTGGACCCGGGGAACGCAGGCAGGCTACTACCGACAGTCGCGCCGTGAAGTGTTATTAAAAATAACTATTCAAAACTTAGTGTAAAAATAAACTAATGAAGAGGAAACGTCCATCTTAGTTATTTTAGAAACAAAGATTTTCCTTTCTTTGAGTCGGCAATTATCTCCGTAATTAGTGAGTTGGATAGATCAATAGACTTTTGAAACGGAATAGAACCCACTATATACGTCGCATGGAGAATAAATATTGGTGACAGATGTATTTGGTTTCTTGAGTCTAATTATTATTACAACTGCTAACCCCAAGCGGGCAAAGACGCGCGGGTATATGCTAGATTTGTAAAAGCTCTTTAATTGACTGTGAAGCTTTTGACAGGCGATATGTCTGTCAGAAGTTTTACATTCAATTAAAGGTTTTTTCAATTTTGCTTTCTGAAGTTTTTACGCGAAATATGAACATGGTTATATCTCTTTATTGTTACTTGTGATCTTTATTCATTAATGTTCATATATGTATATGAATCAATATGTTAATATGTTTCATATACATTTCATATCTAGTCGAGTCACCGGCTCTGTCTAACCAGTGTGGCGAAACGATTTTAAGTGCGCCTCAATGAGGCTCCTGTCGTGTGAATATAAACTCATGATAACACGATAATTAAAAGCCCAAACAGTCGTTCATCCACATCCTGAGTTCCGGTTTGAAGGTTTTGGGTGCCGCCAGCAGCTGATGTGTTACTAGGTATCTATTTATTCGTTGGCCTAACTGCTTAGTCGTGAAGAGAGCGTGTGATTTAGTGGTAATGACCCCGAGATTCATTCAATATATCAATATATCAAGTTATTTATAATATATTGTGTACAATATTAGGGTTAGCAGACTTAGTTATTAGTTATCAACATGTACCTACCTAGTTTATTTAGCATTATGGTTTGTTAACTGCTTTTGTACCTAAACTATGAAATAAAATAAAATAAGTTCAAATAAAGTAATAATTATCAAGTAAAATTCAACTGAAATAAATTGGTAATTTATAACAAATGATAAATCATTAGGATTACTTCAATTACATAAAATGTTTACCAATATTTATTTATTCAGGTAATGATATTCTTGTTTACTGTACATAGGTATCACATATTACAAAATAATAAATTACAGCGACGCTACCCATGAAAATGACTTTGTAAATTCAAGATTTTTAATGCAAATTTGAGTGCATTAATTTTGATCTGAATAAACGTAAATAATAAGAATCTATTATTCTTAATATGTGACCGGTTATCAGTATCACAACACAACTCAATAGTTAACTGAATCAGACTGGAAAACAGTGCAAGAATGTTCATTAGCCCCCACACTAGGATTCTCTGTTGTGAATGGCTAGTTCCTTCCAGAATTAACAGAAGTTTAGTAGCCATTACCGTACAATAATTATAGTTAATTACATAGTATCGCTATCATAAAACATTGTGGAAGGAGTCCTCACTGATTTCATTACGAAGGAAAATATTTTCGTTTTTCACTGTACATAAAAGAAAATCGACGGCAGGCGCAATGAAAAGTCTAGTCTAGACGTATTGTAGGGACTTTCTATCTGTGTGGCAAGCGACATTTCCCCAGTTATTTTTACTGGCGTTTTTCCCGACAAATGTTTGGCAAGCTTTCAAGATTTTATGATAAACACTCTCCTGTTTGAGACATCGACGCTTAGGTAATATGAAATCGTTGCAGGATTTATATCTAGTATTGCGCTTCATAAATTCTGATTGTGTGCGATTTGGATCTAGATTTTACTTCTCCACTTTACTACTTTTGAAATTTCGCAAATATCTTTCTCGTATCTCTAGTCTTTGGCACTGTGTCAAGATTTCACGATAAACACTTCGAACATAATTGGAACAAACATAATTACTTAGAAAAAGTTCTGATGTCTTTCTATGTGTATTGTGTGACGCATGTGACTTTAACTATGTACGTGATTGAGTGAAATTATTAACTATAAATATACGAGCACCAGATAACACAGTCTTCTCCTGCGGTGTGCTACGGTCGCGGAACAGATGACAAAGGGGCGAAGCCGAGTTATTCATGCGAAAACAACGGTGTCGATGAGCTCACCACTTGTCACGTCTACGTTCCCACGCTAATAATAACCTACTTAGGCCCTGCCTACATCTTCAGGGGAAAAGTCGTGATGCGATGTATGTTCACTACAAGATTTTTACAATTTGGAAGTTTTTTTGGATACGTTTTAAACTCCTGATAATACTCGTAATGATATTTTTACATCTATATATGTTATGTGTGTAATTTCTAGTAGAATAGTTTAATTGAAGACCTTTTCTATTATGTTTAGTAGTATATTAAAAAAAACCGTACATAAATTAGCACATATCACATATGGGTTATAATGTATAACGTGCAGATTCGATCCAGTTAAACTAATCTTAGATAACACGTGGGTTTTGGCAGAGAAACTAAATCGGTTCCACACTGCATTAGCGTAGAAGAGATTGAGTCAAAACGCGACGCGATGTGACATATACACTGAATTTAGAATACACAGGCGACGAAGAAAATCATTTCGTCACTTATACCAGAATCCCGATTCAGGCATTCCGTGGCGCTAACATTAGGTGATATAGTTAAACGTAGCCCTGTTTAGTCACTTTGAAATGTGTTTTGGTGGGCCCACGTTGCTCGCGACCGTATGTGATAACCTAAAGAGGCAACCTAAAGAGGCAAGCTAAAGAAGCAAAAATTATATGTGATATCTACCTGTTTATGCTATTAGTAGATAAGCAGTATTTGGCCTTAATTCGATAAAATTCGCTTCTGATGTAACAGATGATAAATTCGAAATGGATTTTCGCTGCGTTTACCTTCAGATAGTGGAAACTCTCGTTAAAATCCCATTTCAAATGCAATCTTGAGTGCAACAACTTTGATCGTGTAGTTTCGCTAGAGAAATACACGCGTTTATTAGTAGTTTTTATTTACCACTGTCAAACTGTGCGGCTGTACAGTGTAGAGGAATTAATTAAATTATTATTAAAATTAAATAATTATTAATAAAAAAAAATATTAATTTATTAATTAAACTCAATTACGACGAACCGTCTGTAAAGGGACTTAGGTTTATGAAACTCTTTCCAGATTTTTTTCATGTGATTCAGGTTATGGAATGGTCATGGACGCAACGCAATGCGACTTGAGTTATCTCGTACTTTGGAGAAGACTTGAGTCGTATTGCTGTTGTCTATGGGCGGCGGTTGCCACTTAACGTCAGGTGGGCCGTCAGCTCGTTCCGTCACTTCAATTAAATAAAAAAAACCCTAATGGAGGGCTTCCTTTTTTTATATACATAAACTCTGTAGTAATACGTATAATGTCGTACGGGCGCGCGTTAGCCTACAAAGCTTGATGTGCCTGTAATTGTTTGTGCGAACAATCCATATGTTAGTATTCACCGGGCATTCGGGTCACTTGTACCATTTCCATGATACATGATTCAGATCACGCCGCGACATTTGGAACGAGATAACACACTTTGGTGTAAACATCTCGTCATCGCGTGTACGGTTGCCAGGTCTTAAAACCTAAAAGCCGGATAGACCAGCTAGTTTGGCCGGACATTTAGGTATAAAAGCCGGATCTTTCATTTTTAAGTCTCAGTATAACAATAAATTTTATTTTTAAAGTAAAACAATACATTTTCATCATAAACCATAAAATCTTAAAAACACAATAAAATTGAATAAATAAGTCTTATTTATACCAAAATATAAGAAATGTAAAAAATATAAATATATATAATTTCGTCCATTGTACCTCCGAAGTTTTGCATGATTAATGAAGCCGCTTTTAGGGGTAACTTCCGAAACATCATACCATTTTAGTAATAGAACTCAAACCATGTTCGTCCAGGGAAGTACTGCGACCATGCCCATTTCTGCCGCCAAGCAGTAACGCATTCGCTGTACTGTGTTCCAGTTTGAAAGGTGTGGTTGCCGGTGAAATTACTGTCACATGAGATATTCCACCTACACGTCTCAAGAGTTATAGGCGCATACGATGCGACTTGGCTTTTATCGTACCTAGTAGGGGAGGTCTCAAGTCACAGCGGTTGTCGAGGTTACCACTTAACACCAGGTGGGCCGTCGGCTCGTTCCGTAACTATAATTATCACATCAAAAAACCCACCTTTTATTCTACAATTTTTTTTAAGGTTATATTTATTATTGAGAAGGTTATAATAATTCTAATATTATCTATTTCTTGCATCTAAAGGTAGGTCCACATTAGAAATTGAACCAAGCAATTGGGATAAGGGCTATTGTATGAAGAAATGAATCATTAAAGTTTAAATTAACAAATCTATGTCGATCACTTAGTATTCACGAGCTTTCATTGTTGTTCGTTAATATCCGCCTACGTTATAATTAGCATTCCTTTAACATGAGAAACTCCATACTTATGCATTTATGCAACGTTTGTTTTCATTCTGAATCGATAGAGAGTTGTTAAAGCTTGCTAATATCTAACTAGCTGAACAAGGCACAGCGCAAACTTAACCTAGTCTATTATACACGATGTAATAAGACTCACTCTATGACGGTATAACCAACAAAATAAATTCTAGAGTGTTCTGATTTATTTGTAATCCATTAGTAACCAGTTTCCAATTTCATCACTTGATATCCGATTTCAGCCTTTGAGAATCTGGTGCCTCCATAAAATATCTTTGTATCCGAATCTGGACATTTAATGGACACTTGAGAGCGGCTGGTAGAAAACTATTTCCTGAGTTTCGTATCTGTGACTCACTGTGAAGAAATATCAATAAAACTGTCCCCAATTCTCATAGTCGTTAGAGAAATTATGATAGTTCACAGGTGTGTAGGACTTGTCTTTCATTTTGCAATATGTTTAAAGTCATGGTTGGATGCACAGATCTGGAATCAAATAAATCGTAGTACACAGTTGGAAAAACAGAGTTTATTTAGTGTTTTTATTTATTTTATAATTTTATATAAACAAATTATTATTATTATTATTATCGTTTTAATCATCACCTCTACATTGTAATTACTTGTAACTTTGCCATAATTTTTGTTTGTTTAGCTTATAGCGGCTTAAGCTCTTAAAATATATACATAAATAGTGAGAATATGTAAATGGTATTAGGTATTTAGTTCTAAGTACAGCACTTAGGAAAAATCATTTTTATTTTATAAGTAGACTTGCTTAGAGAATTGCTTTTGTATTGAGCAGAGGTTACCGTTTAACATCAGGTGGGCCATCTTGCTCGTTCTACAACTTATTCACAAAAAATATGGTTGCTTTCTCACCTAAGGGTAAGCAGTATCCCTCATAAAACATCGCCCCTTGTCCCCTTTTGACATCTGAACACCCGGAGAATAGTTTTTCTTCACTTTCGTCCTTCTTTTTTTAAGTTTCAGTTACTCCGCTTTTTAATATGGTAAAGTTGAATTTAAACTTATGGTTAAGTTAAACTGTGTGAATATCTGCAAATATTTGTTATTTCTAGATAGATAACATAGAAAAAAAAATTGTTTTTTCAGTGCAAACATAGGAACAAACAGTACAAGAAAAAGCAATTGCAATACATTAAAAAATAAGTCCTGTATGAATGCGCCCTGCGCTGAAAAAGGGGTTCGCTCAGCATATGCTGAGAATATATCATCTTTTTTCTATATATTGATTTGCTTCGTCTTTATCGCGAGACTGACAGGTTAAAGTATTTACCTACCAGGCAAAATGTGAGCGTAAAAAAGGCTACATCCAAAAAACCAAATACCACTACGAATAAGTCCGAAAAATAAAATGAACCTATACTAGTAGCTAGTAATACTTTTGTGTCATCAATTTGGCCAAAAGATTGGTAATCGATGTCAGACACCGCGGCATTTCCATAGCAAATGTCCGAAAGTGTGTCAAACACCAAACCAGTGGAATTTCACTTGTTTTGCTGATACAAAGCCACACTGTCTGTTTGTCCGGCGAGTTAATTGGTAAAAGTGAAGGCTTTTCTTTGTCCACCACAATAAGAAAGGCAAATAGACGAATAACCGCGTTCTGTTGTAGCCATTGTATACTAGCGTCTGCCACTGGCTTTGCTCGCGTAGACCGGGGAGAGAAATATAATATTGCCAAAGTGACATTCTGCCATTTAGATAGAGAAATAACACTTTATTGATCACCATACATGGAAATTTCATTAAGATAACTTTTCGAGAAAAAAAATAAGAAAAATAAACATGGGTATCCTTGTCGCTGGCAGCGAATTCGTCCAGGAACCTTTTTTTATTTAAAGAATAATTTAACAAACAAATATTTCTCTTCACTATATTAGTATAGCAGATAGACTAGCTATATAGACTAGCTTTTGACCGTTACTTCATCCGCATTATAATCGATTTTATCTCCGGTCCCCGTGCAGTTAAGTTTGATTGAAGCTTAAATAAATAAATACACAATCACACATCGATTTCATCAAAATCAGTCTTATAGATTATTTGCTTGAACAATACAATAATAGTTATTAAGACAGATAATGAAGTCAGTGTTTAGTGATACAATAAAGTTTGATACACGCTTTTTTGAAAAGTTAATTTTTGACGTCTTGCACAACGAATTGGCGTACGCCGCCGTGCTCACTGAATTAACAAATTTCGTGGTTCCTATTTTTATTTATCTCAGTAATTACTACTGGTTGTGTAATTTAGAAAGCTAAGTGTTTCAATCCTCAATGAAAACAAGTAAATCATTTGCTTCCTTTATTTTAAAGCCCTATAGAGGTACATATGTACAAAAGGCAAGTTTGTTGAGAGATAACTACAATGAGAGTTAACCGTTAACGAACCCAGTATTCAAATTTAATTTTAACGTTTTCGTTTGAGCCTCAGTTAAGGCGACAACCACAGTTGTATTCAACATTTTATCATTAATATTACCGGTTGAAGAATTACCTTTTATGTTCTCAAATCACAAATTTAATTTTAAAACAGTGCATTATTTCGTATTCCATATAATTTGTGCACAGTAATAATAATTATTACTAATAAAATTATTATTAATAATCGTGAAAAATATTAGGAATTATTATTCAAATTCTAGGAACTCAATAGTGACAATGAGCTCACCACTTATTATTCTACCTAGCCTGGACTTAAAACGAAGTTCATGGTTCTAACGTGTGATTTTATAAGTTTGTATGTATAAATGTCATATTTATAATATTATAATTAAATATACGGCTACCTAAATAACATAATAATAACGTTTTCACCTTAACCGTTTATAAATACATCCATACTATACATCCTACGACGAAAGCCTCCGTCTTTTTCACTCTGCAGGAATTCAAATTACCTTATCGGCACGCATTCGAACACAGGTAAAACCAGTATTACCTTGATAAAGTCGACACACCTAGGTTCCGAGTAATTGTAATAGCTGGTAGGACAGTTTCCATTAGTCGGCTTATACAATGTATCGGCGACGACGTTTCTTGTTGTCTCGCTCTAGCATGCGGATAGTGTGTATAGCTGTCGCAGTCTCCTCCCACTCAGTGCTGGCGCGCCGTTTGTTAACTATTTCAACAGTCTACGGCGGACGGCCGCTTGAGTGTGCTGTTATGCGGCGGTGACAATTTAATTAAAAAATATACAGTTTAAGTGAAAAACATAAAAGAAAACTACTTTAAAATAAACAAGCAAACATTATAAGTGATATACGCAGTAGACCAAGTTATCAGACAAGCGGAGAGCCGAAAAAGTTTTCGTGTTTTGTGTTTGTGGTAAAGTGGTCGGGTAGCTTGGATGTGATATCTCCATCGAGATTAACTTAAATGACACCAATTCCAGAGGATTGATGGCTTAAGGTAACTTAACTTAACAAGTCGATACCTTTATAGTTGCATGACTTGTATGTAACAGATCTAGGTACCCAGATAGTTACAAGGATCGTGCTCGCGAAAAAAAAGGAAGACCGCTATTAGGAGTTTCTTGACTGTTCTTCCCCATGGAAGGTCGAATAGGGTTTGAACAGTCAAACTTAGCGATAAGTACGCATGACCTTATGTTTAAAATATTATTGATATTTCCAAGCCATTTATGAATTCTATGGAAATAAACTTTTCTTTTTTCGACCAACGTTAATAATTAGCAGGTTTTGCATTGCCTGGGTTTAGATTTGTTTAAAGTTTTTACGCTTGGGTCATCGTAATTTGTGTACCTGCATTTTGAGTGGAGCCGCCTCACTCGCACTAAGTATAAATATTTACACGAGATAAACATTGGTTTCCTGACGCACGCCATCCCATGTTTATTGGGGCCAGGTGTGGTATCAACAGGTGTAGGGTTGCCAGAACATAAAACCAAAAAGCCTGACAGACCCGCTAGTGTAACCGGACATTTGGGTAAAAAAAGCCGGACACTTAATTTTTCACTTTTAGTATAACACGATGTACCTATATTTTTATGTAAATCAATGCTTCTCATCATTTACCATGAATTCTTGAATTCTAATGAAACGACAATAAAATTGAATGAATGACTAATAACAAATTTACCTGTACAATTTAAAAGCAATAAAGCAATTTAAAATTTAAAAATTCTTAAATTCAACTGAAACAAATATAAAATTGGAATATAAATATTATACCAACATATAAGATACGTAAAAAACTGGCCAAATTTAAAAAGCCTAACAAAAGCCACAAACCAACTAATTTTGCCGGACACGCAACCAAAAAGCCTGACTATGTCCGGATTTATCCAGACGCCTGGCAACACTAAACAGGGAATGGAACCATGGTACTATTCAAATCTAGCTTTCAGATGAAAATCCGTTAGTATGTCATTGATGTTACGTCCATTCCAAAGACATCAACGCGTGCCTCTTACGATTCGAGTTATATTTCTTGCTTGGTATTCCAATCGAAGTCGTGAGCGTAGAGTATTCATAAGCATTAAATGTCCTATATATGATCTGATGGCTTTGTAGTGATGCCGTAGATTTTGAACCATTAGCAAGTCTCAAAAGTTTATGACGTGATTGTATTTAGTTAGCTATGTTTGAGTCTAAAAGCGTACAGTACTCATAAATAAATATTGATGGACATTTCACAGCGCCATCTAGCCCCAAAGTAAGCTAAGCATAGATGTATCATGAGAACCAGACAACTGATATATTCAGACTCTGAACAAACATCTATGTTCGTCACACAAATGTTTGTCATGGGTGGGAATCGAACCCGCGACCTACAGCGCAGAAGGCAGGGTACCAACTGAGCTGTGAGGCTAAGGACGTGGGTAATAAAGATCTTTAATATGATCCATTACCAGGTATCTAAAAGGGTATTAACAAACCTCTTATCTTCGATTTGTTCGACTTACGTTTTAGCAGTAACACACCGGATATTTCCGTTTGAGAATGATGTCATTTGCCATTTTATAAGCTAAAATGAGCTTATGCTAGGTCTCAAAATGTTGAAATGGTAATCGCTGAATGCATTAGCTATAAAAGCTGACATGTTGAGCAAACATAGAATATGGGGACTGTACAAATTGTCAACAGTTTCTTTGATGGCCTGTAAGGAATTTGGCTTAAACATTTAAACAACCTAAGCGTGCAAATGTTTAGCCAATAAGAGCAGTAGAACTCACGCCAAGTTCGTCTGGGGAAGTACTGCCACCATGCCCATTTCTACCGCCAAGCAGTAACGCATTCGCGTTACTGTGTTCCTGTTTGAAAGGTGTGGTTTCCGGTGAAATTACAGGCACATGAGGCGTTCCACCTACACGTCTCAAGAGTTACGGGAGCATACGAAGCGACTTGAGTCTCGTACCTAGTAGGGGAGGACCCAAGTCGCATCGGTTATGGGCCGAGGTTACCACTTAACACCAGGTGGGCCGTCAGCTCGTTCTGTAACTTACATGACTCATAGATCAGCTGCTAAAATATATAAATGTGTGAAACTGTGAGCCATTAAAAATATTTTATTCATGTGTCATCGAAACTCGATTGGGCCGCGCTGAGTCTAAAGTCTTTGAAGCAGGTAGCAGCCTTTTGTGAGGAAATATTTTTTGTATCCGTACTTTTGTTTACACGGGCTCGAATGGCGGGTTTGCACTTGTCTCTGTTTTTTTATATCATGTTAGTGACAGAACGAGCTGACGGCCCACCTGATGTTAAGTGGTAACCGCCTCGCCGCCCATGGACAACAGTAATACGACTCGAGTCCTCTCTGTCGTCCCTTCTGTCTTGTACACGTTCGTAATTCTGAGAAGTATCTCTTTTATTAGTTGATTACTTATCTATTGTTTTTGAAATAACGTGAGCAATCGTATTCTATTTCTGATCGCTATCGGCATAAATAAAGTATTTCTTAGATTTTATGCTTAAAATCCTTTAGTAGCTCGTAGAATTATTAAAATGCTCATTACTTCAATAAAGTTTCTATCCTTATAAAAACACTGCTAGCGAAAAAAGCTCAGTGCTCAGCATGTGCTGAGGACCCAAGACCCCCAGCGCTGATTTTCAGCACAGGCTTTAGTGAAATCACGGAAATTGAAGAGATCAAAGAGAAAAGACAATGGATAAATTTATAAGTTTAATAAATAAGACATAAAAACATTGTAGTAAATAAAATAAAATATTAAAAATAAAGTGTTTAAAACTAAAATGAATACAGTCTAGGTAAGATATGAAGCTTGAGACGTCCAAGGGGAAACCTAAAATAATGTCAGATTAGAAATTAAGAAATCAAAGATAATAAAAATCAAAAATAATAAAAATCAAAATTTTTTATTCAGTACCACTGTGCGAGAAAAATATAAAAATAAAAAATAAATCTTATTATTAAAACGTTCATTGCGGCAAAATAGGATATGGATTAGTTATTAGGAACTTCCGCATCGCAGCTGGCATAGCTCTGGAGTCCCCACATCCCTCTTCCCCCCACAGATTACCTCGTAGCATTCCATAGCGCAGGGTGACTGCCCGACCACACAGCTATTCAACGCAACAAAAACTCTATCCTTATAAACTTTTGTTCCGTTTATTTCACTCGTCTCTCCAGCCACGTTGCCGTCCTTTAACTAGAAAGCCGTTAACACTCAAAACGTCAATTTTGACATTTTAATAGGGTACAGTTCATAATTCTCTATCTTTCTAAGAAACGTGTGTAAATTATAATTAGCTCCGGAGATAAAAACAAAATTGTAGGCCGTTAAGTGACCGATTTAAAAGAGTTCTCTGAACAATATCGCAAAAACAAAAATTTGGGCTTAACGGCTTTTTAGTTAAAGTACGGCAGCACGGTATATACGGTGGAATTCGGAGGAATTATTTGATACAACCGGTTTAGCAATTTGTTACACGTTTGTAAGGACAACACGGCTGTGTCCGGAATGCGCTGCACTCAAGTTGTTTACTGTGTAATGCCTCAGATAATAATTTACTGTTAAAGGTTACTGCAAATTATTCTATACTAGCTGCGCCCCGCGGTGTTACCCGCGGTGAATAAGTAATCCTACGCGAACACTGCACTTTTCCGGGATCAAAGTAGCCTCTGTGTTAATTCAGGATATAAGCTATCTTGGTACCAAATTTCATCCAAATCTATTCAGCCGTTTGAGCGTGATAGTTTAGGTCTCAGTGGTCACAATTTGCAAACAAATCTTTTTTTGTACTGTTAAAATATGACCTTAAACTATTCTACAGAATAATTGAATGCCTCCTTGCCTTCCAAAATCACGAAGGTGTTACTTATTTCGCAAATTTTATTTCAAATATATCTCCCAGCCGTTCAATCAGACGTCGTAACGGGATTTGCGCGTTGCCTTATTGGAAAAACATGTTACAGCGAATATTGCGTGCTAGGTTTTGGTTCCAATGAGCGCTATAAAGTTCTATTGAGTTTTAGATCGGAATGCGCAATCTCTTCCTCGACATTTAAACGTTGCGGAATATTGAAAGGAACTTAGGATTGCAGCGGACGTTGCTATCCAATCATATAACTTATAAACAGGTTGATCCTACAAGTGCCGGGCGGAGCTGAACAATTTCAACGAAGATTGGCTCATAAATACGTTCCGAAGAGATCTCAAGTGTTTAATTGGAAGCAGATATAGATAGGGGGAAGTTTTATAGTTATTTGTGGGAGCTACACACGTTTAGATGAATTTATGTTAAAATCAACGAGTTTAAAGTTAAGAGCTTCTGGTGTGCAGTCTCACCGGTCGATATGATTCTGGATGCGCGACTCGTTAACTCTTTTTTTTATCTGATACAGTTACGGAACGAGCCGACGGCACATCTGGTGTTAAGTGGTAACCTCAGCCCATAACAACCGATGCGTCTTGGGTCCTCCCCTACTAGGTCCGACAAGACCCAAGTCGCATCGTAAGCGCCAACTCTGAGACGTGTAAGTGGAATGTCTCTTGTGCCTGTAATTTCACCGGCAACCGCACCTTTCAAACCGGAACAAGCAGTAACGCATTCGCGTTACTGCTTAGCGGCAGAAATGGTGGCAGTACTTCCCCGGACGAACTTGGCGTGAGTTCTACTGCTCTTAAAAGTCACACCCGTTCCAGAGATTTACGACTATGCTTATCTCAGTTACCGCGCTTGCTTACTTAGCTATCTACTTATCCAAACATTTGACGCGTTCAGTAAGTTGACGTTAAATTTGGAAACAAAAGGTTAAACTGTGTAACGGATACGGCTTTCCGTGAACGACAATCGCGGTCAGTTATAATAAGCTGCTTATAAATTCAGCAGTGTTGTCTTTCGAAGAAGGGCCGCGGCCGCGCCGTAGGGATCGCGTTACTTATAACAATAGGTAACGAAACAGCTCGTAAGTTGCGCCTTGTGGTTTAATTATGAGCTTTTATATGATGTGGCACTTTAGACTTGGTTAATGCCATTTGCTAGACCAGTATTAGTCATAACCAACGAATAAATAAGTAAATATTGGTGGACATTTCACACAGTACCTTGCCTCAAACTAAATTTTACTCTGGCAATAAGACTTAGGAATACTTTTTTGTAAATACATACTAAGTAATACGTTTGTTCTAGGTCGGAATTGAACCCACTAGCTATAGAGCAAAAGGCGGAGTTGCTAGCAACTGAGCTGAAAGCCCAGCCAGAGCTTTAAGGCAAATAGTTACAATACTCTTAAATACGAGTTTATTGTTTGTGTTACAATAATAGTATAAATTGGAAAGTTGGATAAGATTTATATTTTTAACTTATTCATTCGAAATGAACCGATTCGGTTGAAATTTAAAACATAGGGACATAATGATCTTGAATAAAACATATATTCATTTCATCCTGATACCACGCGGGCAGGCAGAATCTGGTATTACAATAATTATGTCTTTCTAATAACGAAATAAAAGTAGTAAGATGTAGTAACAGCGGTTGGTTGGATTTAGTTATACATTGCGACATCGTACACTTCCATTACCAGAGGTACCTAGTGTGACAATAACTTTCTTCTCTCACAACTGTGTCACTGCACCTCCGATGTTATCAGTACAGCCACAGTCCCAGATAAATGAAACATTATAATGTTATTAAGCTTAATAGCATCCTATGTGGGTTATTTTCTATGTCTGATATCATATAGTGCTTTTTCTCACAGTCTTTTGATATTTTTGAAGAATTTCTATTTCCCATAGTAGGTCGAAAGCCGGGACGGATACCTAAATTATCGACTGATATCTACTGATTAAATTATCTCTGGCTTGATTTTTATTTTAAACTATCTTGAGAAACTTGGAAAGAATTCCTTCAAATATCAGAACTGACAAAGTTAAATGGGAGAAACGTTGTGAAGAGAAAAAAATATTATGTAATAAATATTACTTAATGTCCATTTCACACAGCGCCATCTAGCCTCAAAGTAAGCTAAGCATAGCTTGTATCATGGGAACCAGACAACTGATAAAAAACGTAATTACTTTTTTTGTTAATCTATACATATTAACACCCAGACACAGAACAAACATTTATATTCGTCACACAAATATTTGTCCTGGGTGGGAATCGAACCCACGACCTATAGCGTAGAAGGCAGGGTTACTACCAACTGAGCTGTGACGCCAGTCAAAGCACACTGGTCTCCTGTTTTCATCGATGGCTAATTAATTATTTTCTAAACAAAATATTTGTTTCAGTAAACTTTCCAATCTCCATTTCATTCCCATAACCGTAATATAATTGCTCGCAGCAATTTTATATTGAACTTCCTTTTACTATTGCCAACAGTATTATGACATAAATAGTCATTTTCAAAAAAGATAAGGAAATTACAGGTTTTATTGCCTTCCTAGGTTTGTAAATTAAGATAATCGCTGCCAAGACTTTAATTCTATTAGAGCAGATTACGGAGGCCTTACGGTTTTAATAGGACAGGTAGTTCTGTGGTAGCTATTCGGATATTTGTCCTACTGTCCAAATTACTGACTTGGGTTCAAATCATATAATAAGTAGGAAATATACACACAGTTTGATTAAAATACTTATTTCTCTCTAATATAAAAGTTGGAAATGTCCGCCTCTTATCACAACTATTATTCTGAAATGTAAACTGGGATTCCTCACATAAGTAACTAGGCAACCAAGCCGTCAAACATTGTGTAAATGCTAGAAGGTTATTCAATCATTTATGATGTCAATCAATAAACAACATGAACTCTGTTATCTCTGCCCCAAATTATTGAATAAAAGCATAAAGTAGAGCAGACACAATGACAAATGGACGTTTTCACGAAGAGTACCTCGACGTTGCTATTTTCTGATGGGCTGTATACCAGAAGTAACCTGTAGCCGGTAGCCAAAAACTACTGTTAGGGTTTTAATACGGTTTTTATCAGTAGATAAACTAATTTAATTTACAAGGAAGGTTTGGGTTTTTAGTTTATATACGACACACAAAATATCTTGTAATATCTTATTTCAGTATTTTATGTAGTCATAAATGTAACATAGTACTCAGATTGTTACAAGGATCGTGCTCGAGAAAAAAAGGAAGCCCTCCTTTAGGGTTTTCTTGGCTGTTCTTCCCCATGAAGGGTCGGAGCCACAGGACCATAGGGTTTGAACAGGCGTCAAAATTAACGATAATTACGCGTGACCTTATGTTTCGGATATTATTGACGTTTCTAATCCAAGGCATTTTCTTTATGAATTCTGTGGAAATACAGTTTTTTGACTTTGACAGCGATAGACCACCTGGTGTTAAGTGGTAAACTCTACTCATAACAAGTAATAAGACTTGGGTCCTCCCCTACTTAGGTACACAAGACCCAAGGCGCATCGCGCGCCCTTAACTCTGAGACATGAATAGATGTCTCGTTTGAAAGAAGGAATGTCTCATGTGCCTGTAATGATATTAATAATGGGTATTTAGGTAATTTAATATTAGAAGTTGTAAGTTTCATACACAATTCGAAAAGAAAATATAATAATAGAGATTATAAAATAATTACCTATCAGTTTTTATTTCCAATACGAGTTGGTAATTATGATTGATTACCTCTACTTTCTTAATAATGTGTGAATGCGTGACAAATCCAAGTCAGTGACTATTTCACACCTAGTTCTATTGTAATGCAATGTAAAAAGTTTAATTGCAACATCTTTATCACTAACTACACAGCTATACGTAGTTATTCCGTTGCAAGTATAGCCTTTGCTAGTTCATTGTGTGAAATGTCCACAAAAAATGGAAAATGTACATTTTTATTGAAATATTTTAATTTTAACCTCACTCGTGGAAAACTCCACTGCACACTTAAAATATCTGTGTGGACTTATTATATTCTCCTTGTAGGTATAGTATTTAAATGTGGTTTTTCTTATGTTCATAAGTACGGAACAATGCGGGAGGAAATCATGGCAATCCGTGATAAATATGTATGGTAGTCCAGCAACATAGATCCCTAGTTTTAAAGTGGAGATCTCCGGTTCACATAATGAAGAAACCAATAATAATAATAATAATAAATTCTTTATTTCTTAACTTATAAATGAAACATTCTGGGACTTTTGACCAATGAGAGTTTTAACTCGAAACATGAGAATCGTGAGAAATCCATGAACTAGAACCAAACTAGTAGAACTTGTGCCAAGTTCGCCCGGAGAAGTACTGCTCCCACACCTGGTAATACGCCGCCAAGCAGAGATGCACTTGTGTTGCTGTGTTCCGGTGGAAGGGAGTGGGTGCCGGTGAAATTACAGCCGCATGAGACGTAACATCCCCGTCTCAGGGTGATGGACGCAACGCAGTGCGACTTAGGTCATCTCATACTTTGGTGGAGAGGACTTTAGATGTATTGTTGTTGTCTATGGGTAGCGGTTACCACTTAACATCAGGTGGGCCGTCAGCTCGTACCGCAATCCAAATCGCATAAAAAAACGAAGACACTTGTGACGTGCATGAAAGGAGCCACATTGAGGGGCCCACTGGTTCGAGAGAGCTAGCGAGTGTCTCGGCTCATCTATCATTTCGTCTTCATACATGTATGACGTCGCGTCGTGAAGGCTTGCCGGTAGCTGGCGTCCCACGCGACTGTTACATTCACACCATGTGGGATTTACATTATATGTTTACAGACGATAAATAACAGGGATAGTGTTTATTATTACTATTTATAGAATCGAATTAGTTCGTTTACTTTAAGTACTTTGTTTAAGAACTTTTTTTTTGAATTTTGACTCGACGTCTAAGCTAATTACCCATATTTACCTACGTAATTAAAGTGAAAAACAATTAAATTTACAACTATTTTGTCTCTTGTTATACAATAAGATGTATAAAACTTTATGGTTTTATTAAAATAAAATGTTTTTATATTGTTTATTTTGAAATTCCGTTTACAATACCAAAAATTTAGTTACAAAATAATCATTGTTATTTTCAATACTTGTATACTATATTTTTTTTAAATTACTGTCTTCATTGAAAATAAATAATAATTTATTTCAATCAACGACAAAAAAATACTTAAACATTTACAGTATAATTGAATACGTCACACAAATAATTACTACATATTTCACTAATTACTAATTGATTTGAATGACACAGATGATACTAATTTAATAACAATAATTAAAGGGACATTAATGTTAACTTTAAAGGAAACTTTAACCATAATATAGGATCATAAATCAGTCATCACTTCAGTATCTAAACTTGTTTTAATTCTATGATGCAACCCAACGTCGCGTCGTGTGGGAAGAAAATATTCATAGGAAGCAAACGAAATCTTCACAAGAATGGAGCGTGGCATGATAGTCACGCATTCAATATTCATTCGGAATTCTAGTTGCTGGTACAACAGTATAACGCTTAGCATAGATAGAGCTTAGATGGAATTTGGATATTCCACAAATGTTGTCTGAAAAGAAGATTTCTATACTTCTAAATATTTTCATCTCTAGCCATGGAAGTAGGCTGTACATGTAGAGAGAATATAAGTACTTTACAGTTTGAGTGGCCTCATAGCTCAGTTGGTAGTAACCCTGCCTTTTGCGCTATAGGTCGTGGGATCGATTCCCACCTAGGACAAAGATTTGTGTGACGAACATAGGATAACATTCTTTTATTTAGTTATGTATTGAATAATAATTCAATATAGCTTGTGAGAATGAGAATTCGTAAGTTTTCCGGTTCATTGACAGTAAGCTGACCCCAGGGTTAGCTATTCATAGTTAAGTTATGAACATAGTTTCTAAACACCTGTCCATAAGATGTGAGTTAGAAGGTTTATAACTTCTCATGAAACCGTGTTTGGTTGAGAGATTTTGAAATTTCTTAGGAAATAAGTACAAAGCAAACTTTCTTAGTTGGGTATTTGGCTTATTATTAGTAACATTTAGGATTGATAATACTATGAGCTTAAATGAATCTAAACAACTATTTACTTAGGTGAATAACAATCATAAACAAATATTGTTGAACTTTTAACAAAACGCCATGGAATCCATATCTAAACATAGTTTACTGTGCGTACCAGATAACTGATTTTTTTTAATACCTATTGTTTTATTTATGAACGCTTAGACATAGAACAAACAACTATTTTTGACCTGGCTGGGAATCGAAGTCAAGGCCCACAACGCAGAAGGCAATCGCACCGAATGAACTGTAAGTCCGAATCTACTGTTACTCAGAACCAGTTTATACAATTGTAAAGTCGTCCGGTACTATAATTGTTATGATAAAACCCACATCGTGGACAAGTTATCATAACGAAAGTTTAAATAACATGAAGCTGAATTAATAATAAAATCAGTTAACTAATGACAGGTTACCAAGGCGGACAAGCATTGATAATATCTCCGACGAATGGAGCAAGGGAATTACATTATCACAACGAACGAATCCTTTGTAATTGAATGATACAATTTTATATCGCGATCTCAGAACAAATATTAGCACAAAATTATTTTAGTGGCTGCCATTTTTATTAAAGGTTTTGAAATATAGATTTATCTAGTAATCTTCCCAATGACCGAGATTTAATCATGCATTAGGTATTTATGGTAAAATTTGCCATTAGCTTATAAAAAGGTCGTTAACCACAACAAATATTCTTTTACTATTAAAGCAGTATTATCTTTATCAAAAACGAAATGTCCTTTTTATGTGAACGATGAGGCACACAAGCTGAAGACCCACCAAATAGTGGTGCCCGTCGTGTCGTCTAGACGCTAGAAACATTTCGAGATCTTTTAATTTAACTCCAGTTTCTAGTTTTTAATTCCGAGATAATAGAATCATTGTATTGCTTTGATAATGGAATATAATATGGTAGCTCAAATATTTGTGTGAAAAAGTTCAAATATCATTCAATTAAATTTGTAACTTGTCCAGACAATATTTGACCTTGTAAGACGAATAAACTCAAAAGGGACTGATCCCGTTTGGTGATTATGGTCGATCTTACCTATGATTCTGACTGTACAATAATCGATTATTTTGGCCGTTGTGATGCCTGGTAATTACCATTACAAACAAATTCCAGAAATAGTATCTTTCACCTTCGACAAAGCAATATGTCAGATACAAAATCCATAATTCTGGCAGCCTTAACATTTGTAACCATATGGTCCGAATATATACTTTTCGATTACAACGTAACCTCGCTTCTGATTTTACATGCCAGTTGTAAGATTGATGGGCAGATATACATAATCTAATATTAAGTCATTGAATGAGTTATTTCCGGTGTCACCTGTCGTTTGTTTTGGCTTTTGTCTGTCAATTTTGAATTTGCTCGATCTTCTTCTTCTTCGAGTCACCGGTTCTGTCGAACCAGTGTGGTGAAAGGATTGTAAGTGCGCCTCAAAGAGGCTCCTTTCGTGCACTCGACACATGTCTTCGAATTTTTAGTTCTAGGACATGTCGGTTTCCTCACGATGTTTTCCTTCACCGTTTTGAGAACGTGGTATTGCGCACATAAATCTTTCAGTCGAAAAACTCATAGGTGCACGTCGGGATTTGAACCGGTGACCTCCAGATTCAGTCTCTCGGAGGTCAGTACCGCTAGACCACCTCGCTCTTGATTTGCTCGATTCTTCTGTGTGACATTTCGTTTTTATTCAGTGGCGTACCGTTGTTCCAGTTAATGATTCTGACACCATCATTACACATATTTTTATCATGACTGAAGTTCTAGATTGGTTTTATCTAGTGCAGGGAAATTAATAACATCGTAGCCTCAACCTTCAGTTGTGGAAAATTTGTTGCTTGTGCTCAAATCAACCCGAACCAGCGTAAGATAAACAAAACAAAAATGAAGGAACTGTTATCTTTCAATATGCCCCCATTGTCTTTGGTTTAGTGAACTCGGGTTTTTGTGAACTTCCGAACTGTGACGTAGTAAGTACCGCACCGCGTGCCGCCGAGACGACAAAACAGAAGGTATTGTACACTCATTGTGAACATTTCATGGTCTGCCGGCCGCCCGCCGCCGCTTCGCTCGCAGACAATTCCTTAAATTATTTGTGAAATAGCTTTGCCCGTGAATCCGCGTCCAATCTTCGCATAGTTCTCGCTTTCAGCAAATTTTTATATAGTATACGCACTACAGAATACCACCTACCGTAAGTAGGTGTGTATTCTGTGGTACGCGCCGATACCACACTTATATTGACCGGCTTGACACGGTACTCAAGTTACAGTTTACCACTGACATGTGAATTATCTAAGCACACGAGCCCTGCGGTAAGGGCTGTCAAAATCTTAGCCTTAGATAGTTTGAACTGGTTACATGGCTCATAATAAGTGGCAGCCCTCAAATGAGGCTGCATTGCAAGGAATATTGGTCTCCAAGTTCAACGGCGTATAAAGAAGTTACGAACAAGATATAAATAAGACGAACATGGCTCATAGATAAGGGGCAGCCCTCAAATGAAGCTACATAAAAAGGAGTATTTGTCTCCAAGTTCGAGGGAGTGTCAAGAAGTTACGAAAAAGATCGAAATAAGACTAACGTGGCTTATAGATAAGTGGCAGCCCTCAAATGAGTCTAATAAAAAGGAGTATTTGTCTCCAAGTTTGAGGGAGTGTCAAGAAATTACGAACAAGATCTAAATAAGACTAACATGGCTCATAGATAAGTGGCAGCCCTCAAATGTGTAATAGAAAGGAGTATTGGTCTCCAAGTTTGAGGGAGTGTCAAGAAGTTACGAACAAGATCGAAATAAGACTAACATGGCTCATAGATAAGTGGCAGCCCTCAAGTGAGGCTGAATAGAAAGGAGTACTGGTCTCCAAGTTAGACGGCGCCGGCGTATCAAGAAGTTACGAACAAGATCGAAATAAGACAAACATGGCTCATAGATAAGTGGCAGCCCTCAAATGAGTCCGCATAGAAAGGAGCGCGGGGCTCCAAGGACGACCGACGAGGTGTGCGCCGGTTGTTCACCTCGGGCGGTGCGCGGCCGATCTCTTGCGCTCCCAGACCGGTCCATCACACCTGCATTCCGCCGACGTGAATCCTGCTTAGTTTGCAACCAGGGCTAATGATGTTTTTAACGGTACGGTTAGTCAAATGATTGTTTAGTTAAATTGTATCGGGAGGGACTACTCTTTGGTTTAGTCTGTCGGATTCAATAATCTGTTTAGAGTAAATTATTAATAACTAAAATTTTGTTCGCATATATTTTTACCAGCCTTAAGTCTTTTTGGATGGAAGTATGACATTTTACTAACATTTGTGGTACGGGACTTCAAAATTAAACTCAAATAGGAGACATCGGATCCTCAAGTTTAAGGTCAAAAGCGTATCTAGACGTAGATAGAAAATAATGCTGTCGGAATTCCTTGGAGTTACTAATATCAGTGATTGAAATTGTAAAAGTAAATACCGTTAAGGGGTTCCTTACTTAGCCCACGCGTGGCAGAAGCGAGTTAATGAATAAAAACAGTAGGTGGCTGGTCTGTGAGAAAGCCGATGTCTGTTTGGGTATTAATACCAAATGTCGTATTCACCGAGCCCGATTATCACCGCGACATGAACAAGGTTTATAATAATTATTGCTTCAAAATTGATATTTAAATCGAAAAGCTGTAGACACTGAGGCTGAATAAAATTGCCAGTTGAGTGGTTTGTGAGAAAATCGAAATGACTATAAATTTTAATGTCTATGTTTACACAATGCGATCCATTAGGTAACTGTTCCTAAGAAATAATTGAATAATGATAGTATCAATGAAAGTAAGAGTTACGTTTAAAGTAATTGATACCCTAAAAATTAATATAAGAAGAATAAATAATACATGCTCTCAGTGTATAACAGTCGTGTAACGCGATCACAAAATATCCGATTACATTCCCGAAAGTGGGTGAATTTGTATTGACTATTGAGTTGTCTAAATCTTAGATGGATTACACTCCTGTTTTCAAGCATATCATACAGACTCCGTACCAGCCTTGACAATTTTCGTTCGGGAAGTAATGCCACCACTATTCCAGCCTTACCTTGTGCACGAAAGGAGCCTCTTCGAGGCGCACATTAATTCTTTCACCACACTGTGGAGAGCCAGTGACACTCATTAGGAGTTATCTGTTCGAGCCGCCAACTAGTAATGGATTTGTGATACTGTGTTCCGGTTTGTAAATGTGTGGTTGCCGCTGAAATTACAGGCACTTAGACGTTCCACCTTCACTAAGAGTTACGGGCGCATAAGATGTAACTCGGGTCTGCTACTTAGTAGGGGAGGACCCAAGTTCTGTCACTTTGTTATGGGCAGAGGTTATTTAACACCAGTTGGGCCATCTGCTAGTTACTATATAACAAAGAATAAATAACTTTCGACATGCGTGAGTAGCATATAGCATTTAATTTACCACGGCTGTCCGACCCAGATTGATAATGTCAATGTCATACAAATACATTCTTTTTCTTCTTCGTTTGATGATTTTAGAGGCTATTTGAGCCTACATATACCATATAGTCATTTTATCACTAGTTTTCTGAAGGCAGTTAATAGACATGTGTTAAGATGCATCTTGAAAAATTTAACTCGATAACTCGGTTTCTTTATGATATCTGTTTGTATTAATCACTTTACAGTATTGGAATATACACACAATTCATTATAGCTGTTATACTGGGATATCGATTTCTTGCAGTCTTGAACGTGGTTGCATTGAAACATGGGTATAAGGTGGCATAAGTCAATGCCGTAGGTAATGTAATAGATTGTAAATACGGTAGATACTTCGTAGTTCGCCTTAAGGTTAAATGCAATACACGATTAACTAACGAATTTGTCATTTTAGCATATAAAATGGTACTGGTTAGTTCATTGCCCATTTAATTACTTAAGTAATTACTAATATGAAAAAAATACAATATTATAATCGACCACAATTTTATTACTAATATAATTTAAGCATATTAGCCTAAACGTGAGATTATGTAGTATCTGATCAGATGCAACTGTTTATCGTGACTGTCTTTGCGACTTGTTTTAGACACAATGTTGGTGAATATGTTGTAAGAGACCTAAAACTAAAAATAAACTCATGTCCTTTGAAGAAAACATTGGTAACTTAAATAACAAACTACAAACCCTCACGCCAACCACTTTGAACTTAGTTTGACACTTCTAAAATTAGTTTCACTCTTTTAGTTATAATGAGTAGAAATATATGCGAGGACCTTAAGTTACTTTTGTTGCTACCATTATCGCCACAAGTTTTGGTCGCATTGCGTGTCCTACTTATGAAACTAAAGTTCTTCTTTTTTCACACTGTATATGCTGTTACATCTATCGTCATTTTTAAAAAGTTTTATCAATAGGTTGTCTATGGAATACTTTGATTTAAACTAAGTGTATTACATAATATAATATTGGTGGACAATTCACACAGCCATCTAGCCCCAAACTAAGCATAGCTTGTACTATGGTAACCAGACAACTGATAGACTATGTATGCATTCACAAAAAGTATATCTGTACATACATATTAACACCCAGACACAGAACAAACATTTATTCGTCACACAAATGTTTGTCCTGGGTGAGTATCGAACCCACGAACTACAGCGCACTTTTACTACCATCTGGGCTGTGAGGCCTCTGTCTTCAATAGTATTGATGTTTCTAGGGGCGGCTCCTTGGAACCCGTTTCTACAATTATTATTTGCGTGAGACATCATTTCGTAGTCAGGATGTGGTCGTTTTTTATGATAGCAACTCGCCCGTGACTCCGTTTGCTTCAAGTTCTGCCCTGTTTGATAATATGTTTTTATAATTTACTAGTGAAATTTTTAAGTATAGTTTTAAAATATTTTTTTGTTGAATGAAAACCGGTTTCAGTCTTTTTAATATCGGTTTTATAATTCCTGGAAAATTTAAGTGTTTGCTATCAATGTATTCCATTTTTTTTTGTATATTGGTGGGCTTTTCACACAGCCCGAAAGTAAGCTAAGCATAGCTTGTATCATGGGAACCAGACAACTGATCTAATAATTCTATACTTTTTTTTTTGTAAATATACACACATATAACACATATTAAAACCCAGCCACAGAACAAACATCTATATTCGTCACACAAATTTGTCCTGGATGGGAATCGAACCCACCCCCTACAACGCAGAAGGCAGGGATACTACCACCTGAGCTATGAGACCAATTAGTACCTATTTTATAAAACTATACTAGAGGTATACTTACATGACCATATTAGTCTTTCGGACCAAGTTTATTGCTTTCATACGCATGTCAGCCAATCCACACTTTTTATATGTATTAGTCGTTGTTTCTCACCAGTTCAAGTAACGTATTAGGTATAATGTATGCCGGGGCCTAGTCTTGTTCTAGCTCAGTCCTAATTATATACTTGGTCTTTGACAGGATACCATGCAACTCTATACAAAAAATAAAAAAAGGTGGGCCCTTCACACAGCGCCATCTAGCCCCAAAGTAAGCTAAGCATAGCTTGTATAACCACACAACTGATATAATACTTACATACTTTTTTTTTTGTAATTACATAACATATTAACAGCCAGACACAACAAACAGCTTTAGTTCGTCACTCAAATGTTTGATCTTGGTGGGAATCGAACCCAAGACTACATCGCAGAAGGCAGTGTTACTACCAACTGAGCTATGAGGCCAGTGGAAATGCAAATAACGTATAACTCAATTAGGTGTATATTATCAAGAACGGTGTTGGAATGAACCCACGGCCTACAGGGCAGAAGGCAGGGTTACTACCAACCGAGCTGTGAAGCCAGTCATTTTTTTTTTGACTCTCAAAAATTTTGACTTTTGGGTAAACTGTCGCAATTAAGTAGTTAATTATTTATTATTTCTAATCGAATACAATGTTTGAAGATAATGCAAGTGGGTTACAGATTTTCGTTCCGCCATTATTCATAGTGTATTCTGTTCGTTTCATGTGAATCATGAATGTGTCATAGAAAACTAGTAAACGAGTATATAATTGTAGAAACGTGCTTCGAATTCGTTGTCGTTAGTAACCGAATTGTCGTGCTGTTGAATATGTATACACTGATTAATCGTGGCGATGTCCGTGTATCCTGTTCATTCCAACACCGTTCTTGATGTATACACTTAATTGATTTATACGTTATTTGCATTTCGACTGGCCTCAGCTCAGTCGGTAGTACTGCCTTCTGCGCTGTTGGTCGTGGGTTCGATTCCTATCAAGGACATACATTTGTATGATGAATATAAATAGATTTTTTGTGTCTGGGTGTTATATGTATGTATTTACAAAAATTTTAAAGTATTATATCAGTTGTCAGGTTTCTATGATACAAGCTATGCTTAGCTTACTTTGGGGCTAGATGGCGCTGTGTGAAATGTCCACCAATATTATTATTATTATTACTATTATTTACTTGCATCACTTTTTTTTAAATTCACCGTTTACTTAACCGGGTTCAAATTTGTATCGGTCGTTAACAGATTAGTGTTTGGGTCAGATTATAACTCTTGCTTCGAACAACCTTTCTTCTGCTTGGACAAAGTAGATTTGACGGCTACTTATTTTTGTTAAATGAAGGCCTAATTTCCTGTACATTTTTTATGTGTAAAGTTACGGAACGAGCCCACGGCCCAACTGGTGTTAAGTTGTAACCTCGGCCCCGTAACAACCGATGCGACTTGGCTCCTCCCCTACTAGGTACACAAGACCCACAACCACCACAACCACCACAACCCACACAAGTCGTATGCGCCCGTAACTCCGAGACGTGTAGGTGGAATGTTTCATGTGCCTATAATTTCACCTGCAACCACACCTTTCACACCGGAACACAGTAATGCGAATGCGTTAGTGCTTGGCGGCAGAAATAGGCACGGTGGCAGTACTTCCCCAGACGAACTTGGCGTGAGTTCTACTGCTCTTAATACAACAGCAGTTATATTAAGAGCAGTAGTAGTAAGTTCATTGCTTATCATTAACAATAAATTAACCTATATTTGTGTGGAATTTCTCTATACTATTAAGCATTTATTATAGGACGTCCCTAATATACAAGTATTATATCATTCGAATATATTTCTTAAGTAGGTGATGTGTTATTAGGCTACAAGATTGACATTGAACGGGCGACTATCGTCTCGTCTAAAAGCGAATGTTGGCAGACGACCAACTAGACCATCTCTAGGTTTCCTTGCGTATAACGCTTGACGCCAGACTAAACACTGAAAATTCGATCATTGCGGCTTTGTTGACCTTGATTCATTATGTTTATTTTAATTAATGTCTAACTTCTGCATGTTAATCACACCAGTGTTATTGTACCACATTATTATATTCCCAGTTTCAGGCAAAAAATATTTAGGCTGAAACTAAATATTTGTGACTTTTTCTTTTTTGACCTCTGATTATGTATGTTAATTTATATTAGATCTTTAATTTGTTTTACAACTGTTCTGTATTAACTTCTTTTTTTATATTTAGCTTCTTACTAGCCCGCGACTTCGTCCGCGTGGAAATAGGTTTTATCACGCACCCATATTTTACCCCTCGGAAAAGTAGCCTAAGTTAATCCTTGTTACATCAGCTATCTGCCAGTGAAAGTTCCGTCAAAATCGGTCCAACCATTTCAGAGATTAGCCGGAACAGACAGGCAGACAGACAAAAATTGAAAATAATGTTGTTTTGGTATATGTACCGTGTATGCATCCATATGCACTAAGTAAAAAGCTGTTATTTTACTATTTCAAACAGACACTCCAATTTTATTTATTTGGATAGATTAAGCATTTGCGTCATGAAAAAAAAGGTCTAAAAAAGGCGTATTAGTATTATATCAGTTGTCTGGTTCCCATGATAAAAGCTTTCCTTAGCTACTTTGCGGCTAGATGGCGTTGTATGAAATGTCCATCAATATTATTATAATATTGTATAACCCCAAGATCCTAACGAACACTGAAAATATATATTACTATTATTTACCATCTGACAACAACCTGTATTCTGGCAATAAATGACTTTTTTATTATTATAAAAAATCTTACCTCTCCCAATGCTAGCGAGCACCTCACAGGGCCACCTGTCACTTCACAGGAGAGGATTGCGTTTTCTGGTTCATATATAAGTTTATATTTGTGGATGCAACCCGCAGCTTGGAATAATCTATATTGATTGACGTGACTCATTTAGCCGAGGAAGTGGCAGAGGAACGGACGGACTGACGCTCCTTCCGGCCATTAGACAGAGCTACTCTCACTGTGAAGCGGATGCAGCGAATGATCTATACCTGATAATTCACTATTCGCTATTCTGCCGTCCTTTAACTAAAAAGCCGTTAAGCCCAAATTGTTGTTTTTGAGATATGTTCAGAGAACTCTTTTTAATTCCTTTTAAATCCGTCACTACACACTACATTTTTTTTATATCTCCGGAACTAATTATAATTTACAAACGTTTCTTAGAAAGATTAAAAAAAAAATTAAAAAGTTTAAAAAATATTTTTAATTTAGAGAATTTTGAACTGTATCGCTTCCTATTAAGTCAAAATTGACCTTTTGAGTGTTAACGGCTTTCTAGTTAAAGGACGGCAGCATTACTGAGTAGTAATGGACCTGTTTGAAACGTCAGCGAGTTTCAATTACGTCTTCGACGTCAATATAAATTTCGTTGGCTTAAAACAAAGTTAAAATTGCGTGTGTATGCAAGGTGTTTGAAAACAAGTCCTTAAATTTGTTACATAAGAAAAAAAAGTTGTGATTTTGCTTTATTATTTACACTTCCAGTACCTTTAACTTACTTTTCCTTTATACCTTTATAAAATCTCCTTTCTCTATCCAAAAAGGTTTGCTGGAATTAAACTCTTAGGTTTAAGCTCGCCTTGTTTACATTTACTTTGTCACCTTTTTTATTATTTTATCTGTTTACAGAAAAAAAAATTTTTTTTTAATCTGTTAAGTCAAAAAATTGCGAAACCTTGACTTGAGCCACCTATTTAGTTCACTGATGTATATACTTCGGGGAAAAAATTGGAGCGTCTATCTTTAAGCATTAAACCTCGCTTGAAATAATGCATGTGTCTCTGCTGTAGTGATAACGTAAAAAGCTGATACGGACAGACCTATTGACTCCAGTACATACGCTCCTCCATTTGGTTGTAATTGGGATCTAATTGGTTGTTATGACCATTTATTCTATTAGTTCCACATGAAGTCCAACCTAGCGTTAAATCTAACGTATAAATTAACATCCAGTCTACAGTTCAATAAATAGGTTGTACGATGACCACGTAGAGTACTAATTAATAAAATATATTACTGTAATATTTGTTTACTTATATATGGAATATTATTTATATTAACATAATAATGTCACAAATAAAAGTTTGTATTTTTGAATTACACTCAGTTCATCAATCTAGTTGGATTGGAATGAGCCCATCATTAATTTGTCTCTACAGTTTCATGTACCTAATTCATTTTCATGTGATTGAACTAGTCTCTTCGCTCAGCCTAAAGGAGTAAAATCTGTGGTGTGTGCCAAATTATTATCGAAAGAGCAATTACGGTGCCTGTCGCAATGCAGCTCTAAAATTTATTGGCGTATAGTGCCAAGAAATGGGTTAGAAAGTATACTGGCATATTTTTTCCTTTATTCATTGAACAAAAAAAATGCCAATTAAAATTATGCTAAAATCTCTTATACAATTAAATGATTTCGTGTCCGAATCTCTGTTGGGTGTTTGTAGTTTCAAAGTTGACTCTATGGGGCCCATTTGTGTGGTTGTAAATAACTTGGAAAAGCGGAGGAAACGCATGGTAAAACTAATAGGAAAAACCATGATCATATTGTATTGGGTCCCGGCACACGGAGACAAGGCGATTAAAAAACTTCTACTGCCATAATAATTTAATTATAAACGAGTGGTTCCCAGAAAAACTGCGAATAAGTTGGTAGATCACTCTCACCCAATTACCTACATAGCTTATCATTTGTGCTGATTACGTCTGATAACTATAATTGGGTCAATGATACCGAAAATTGTCTATTTACGATGCAATATTGAGTTTTTTTATCTATACGCTCGCACTTTTAACGCTTTTATCTAGATATGTTTTCAATAAATAGACATGAGACGAGCAGATGAAAAATAAATTTGCAGGATTATGAGGGTAGTTCGAATATCAGTTTGACGGATGCGAAAAGCAATTCGATGTCTCCGTCCATTTGGTTTCCCTAGCATGGATTCCCGGGTCACTCACTTTGGTTTCTCTTGCGAAAGGGAGCACCCAAGTTACTTACTCTTATTAGCGGTAGCATTTGGTGAGCCATCTTGTGTAAGTTACACTATAATGTACGTATAAATTATCGAAGAGTGAGAAGTCGAGCAGCTATTCAGTTCATTTATGACGGAATATCACGCAAAAAGCAAGCTATTTCCACCAAAAAATACCAGTTCAATTAACTTACTTAAATATATCATAGGAATACGCAGAACTTGTGCCAGGATAATAAAAAACAATTTCTGAGAATGGTTTACGGCTCCGTTAGTTGGTAGACCTTGCTTGTGAAACGAGATCTCGGATTTGTTGCTGCCAGAGTATCAAACCCATGGGATGAGTGAGATAGTGAATTAAAAAAATACTATTAATTTACGTCGAAGTTTTTTAAATGCCCGGAAAGACATTTAGGAAAATCACGTTCTTTTTAGTTAATTTGTTATATATTCTTAAGTGCCAAAATATGACGGGAAACCTGTCTTCGTTTGAGATTTAGTTCTTCACGCGGAACCACAAACGAATTCGTAAGAGTACCATAACCTATGGTGACATGCAAATAAATAGTTTCACAAGAGTCCTGTGTACCCGTGTGATAAACGTGGGAACAAACTATGAGTATCAATGTCGGCATTGTCAAAGATATGATATGATAAGAAATAAGAATGAACCAAACGGCGCTGCGTTGTCCGTTCTTTTCTGCAATTGATTTACATTTTTTTTTAACATTTTTTTAATATATTATTATTATTTTTTATTATTAATCATTTTATTTCGAAATTATAATCGTGTTAAAAATGTTACAAAACGTGGTTTATTTTTAAATGTTTCCATGATCTGTTTTGTTACGTGACGTCTTTTCCGATTCTAATGAATATCTGAAGACATTCAACACGCACCTTATCATCTAGTGACGATAACGATTCTTCGATTAAACGTCTCGAATTGAATCGTTTCGGTCTACATACCATCGAACGAGCACGCCGTATCATTACGTATTAACTTTATTGCGTTGGGATGGAATTGTATTATGATATGACATAATTAAAATCCTTTTTTTCTCTTTCTAGGCTCGACCCACCGATACCGCAGTCACAATTCCAAATGGAGAACAAAAAGCAGCTTCCAGCAACCCAACAGCCCCTCACGCAGCACCACCTCATGGCACATCATGTCCACCCAGACCAAATATATTCACAACAACATTCACAAATGGGAACACACCTGACGACCGCACAAGCTGGCCAGCTCCAGCCCAACGGCGTCATGCACCAGTTACTACAAAGCCAGTACCACTCCAACATGAATGCGAGGTCACCGCTCCTGGAAAACAGACATGATTTGTACGGCACGGGACACAATCAAGATTACGCAAGACACTACGGCGCCAACGATAACTACAACTACCCGCAATCCCCGCCCAGAGCCGAAAGGAGCGAAGTTCACACCGACCACAACGTCAACCACGAACTGCTCCAAAACATACCCGTAGGATACAACGCGGAAGTCTATCAAGACTATTTAAAACGCAACCCACCGAAAGATACCAACCAAATATACCAAAATCATCAACCTACGTATAGGCCTAATGTTAATCAGTACGGTTCGAAGCCATACCTTCCGTATTCTAGTAGAATAGGTCCTCAGAGTAATACAGAACTGCTGAGAAGACAGTACAGCGAGATTCAGCAAATGAAACTGCAGCAGCAAATGCACTATCAGAATCAAGCACAAATGCACCAACAACAGAAGTTTGCTGAGCGACAACTGTTACTGCAGCAAATCCACGGCGTCCAACCCCCGCCGAACCTGCAAAACAGTATATATTCAGACGGTTCCTATCGAGATTTAGATCGCTACAGTAGTAAGGAATTTAGCCCGGAAACACCGAAGGATATCTACGGGAAGAACAATGAATACAGAGAGGTGGAGAATCAAAATAGGCAATATCAAGAACAGCGATGGCAGAATCAAGCGAGTGAAATACGAGAGCAGGATAACTATAGACGGCCAGAAGGAAGTCACGAGAAGAGTCAGTCTCCACCATCGGACCCCGTTTCTCACAACTTTAGCAACCCAAGTCAGAAGGACATCGTTTCTCCGATGAAATCTAGTGAGTCCAGTTCTCCTAGTGCGAAGTCCCCGTCTTCGGATAGCAGGCGGAGTAGCAGTGGCACGCAGGCGCTCAGGTCGCCGGTAGCGCAAAGGATTCCGTCAGCACCGGTGGCGATGTCTGGTATACTGTACAAGCAAGGCTCTGATGGATTGAAAGTCTGGAGGAAGAGATGGTTCGTCCTGTCGGAGTATTGCTTATTCTATTACAAAAGTGAGTATATCTGAATATTACTTTCTTAGCACCTGATTTATTTAAAGATAAAAAAGCACACTACGTTTTCTTAAGCCAATCACTTATAGTATTAATTATGAGATTCCTTCGATTTAACGGGATAATGAAACATGTAAATTTTCAATTTATGTATACACAGAAATCAATGGAAAACTAAAAAAATAAATCATTGTTATGTACAAAAATATATTGGCTCATCATCCATATTACTGACTTCATAGCTCAGTTGGAGTAACCTTGCCTTCTGCGCTGTAGGTCGTGGGTTCGATTCCCACCCAGGAGAAACATTTATGTGACGTACATAGGTGTTTGTTCTGTGTCTGGGATCTCTAGATGGCGTTGTGTGAAATGTCCACCCATATTTGTTTGTTATTTATTTACTTATATTAAAAAATATTTCAGGTCAAGATGAAGAGAAACTCCTAGGGTCGGTTCTTCTGCCATCATACAGAGTATCAGCTTGCACGGCCGAAGACAAAGTACTCCGGAAGTTTTCATTCAAGCTGGAGCATGCTAACATGAGGACCTACATCCTAGCCGCTCCCGACCAAGAGGCTATGCTGAAATGGGTGAAGGCACTGACCATGGCCGCTGTCATGCAAAGCCCTATGTAAGTATTTTTGATATTTTTAGTCACACAATTACGGTTAGTATGTACAATCGCGCAAAAATTCCGAAGAAAAACGGAATGCAAATCGGAAACTAACCCACAACTTCCATCAAATTGAATTAAATTAAAAACCTACAAGGAATACAAAACACGTGTTTTTGTATGAGCTAAAAAGATCCAAAAGCCACTAGACGATTTTTACGATGAATATACTCGTAAATGCTCGTCTTGTGTGGTTGCTACAGTTTAATTACACAAGTATTTTGTGAAAAGCTTTGCCAATTTTAAACTTTATTTTCAGTGAGCAGCCACAATCGCAGAGCGAGCGGACAGCTGCCAAAACAGAGGTGCGTATTACTCTGCCTACTAACTGAGAATAATAATCTTAGAGGGAAGTTTATTCCTATAGATGCAATGGCAATTTTAGTCAAGTGAAAATATGATCAATTTTATCTGAAAGTCTAGCGTTTGTTTCTGCAAAGGTTTCAAATGTTCAGACATATTCCTATTACGGCCAGTACCTATTAAGTGCTCCACTAACATAAATTATGACCCCATTGTCCTGTCAACTATATGGCTAACATAAGAGGAACCCTTGCAGTAATTTGTACTAGGTTTGATGAAAAATGTATACATTCTTTGTCAAATTTGACGAATAGTATATTAAAGCCTCTTAATAAAATTCCAAATAAATTTATTACCAAACCGTTTTTCACGGATAGCTCGGTATAGTATTATTCCTCTAAAAGTGTAACGCATAAAGCAGTACTTTAGTACCGGTGCAGGTGACCAATTACTCCGCCAGAGCGGAACCAAGGACACAATTACCCACCATTATAACTGCAAATGATATACACCGGTATTGATACTGCCATTAACGTGGAATATCGATGCATTTAATTTACATTAATATTTGTATATAATTATCACTGATGTGAATGAATACATAATACATCGTGAATTCAAATTTTACGTTGTGCATCATTCATGTTTAATTCTCTTCAGAAAATCTTCAATTCAATTTCAATCTTCATTATTCCATATAAAAATATAAAATCATATAAAAATGTCAAGACTAAAATTCGGAAACGACTAAAGTTTTAAATAGGTAATTTCATAAGACAATTTTTATGGTTCTTAATATTGAATCTTTATTTTGAATTATTTTTCAGGAAGGCGAAGACATACCAACCTATGCAAATGCGCCACCAAAACCAAGGCGATCAAATGAAGGATACAATTCTCCCAGTCCTGATATGTTAGTAACTATAAAATGACCTCGATCAAAATAGCCCACAGTGGGTTAAATGTATCAAATATAAATCTATTTTACAAATTCTTACTATGTTCACTTCTAGATTTAATACATTTTTGTACATAACACAGGTACGATCCCAACTACGATCTACTCAAAAAGCCAGCATCACATTACAGTCAAGGCACAAGTCATAGATACGACCACGGAAACTACTCAGGGAGTCCAAACTTGGAATACTCACGCAGTCCACAGTCTCCACAAACACAATACAAACGACCATACGACACGCATAATCTCTCTCTACCTCTAACTAACGACAACCAACCGAGCACACCCTATAATAATTCTCAATCGCCTTACTTTGATAGGACACGAAATCAACCAGTTCAAGAAAACAATCAAGAACTGTACGAACGACAGCCACAACGAAATCCGTTTCTACAAGATACGCCCCCTGAAAATCAACCCAAAGAAACTGATCTGCAAATAACTCATGAGAGAACAAACGTTAACAGTTCGAATACTGCCAATGATTATCCCGAATCAAGAAACACAAACGACAATACCTACAGAGATGTTTACGGTGAATTGAATGCTAGATCAAGTCGAGCGGGAAGCACAGTCAATGAAAGGCTCAGTGAGAGAAGAACACCGGATGCTTATGGTAGATCGACCACAATTGCACCTTATCAAACAAAAGGCAATATAGGAGATTATGAAGATGTGTATGGAAGTTATGCAACCGAAAAAGAATATGGGCAAGTGTATGCAAAATCTCCCAATCCACCTCAATCGCGAGACGCAGTCAGTATTTCGAGTCAAGGTCATCAACAGCAGCAAGAACATACCGTAAACTATGTAAGTATAAAAATAGTGATAAAAATGTGAAAAAGGTAACGATAAGATCGATGACTGACGTCTTTATGTTTCAGCCACAAGAAAAAACCTTCTCTGGTCCCGCTGTCCTAAGACGAAAAAAGATGCAGGCAAGTGGAATCCAACCGCCAATGCCAAGGCCACACAGTGCAGATTTTCTCGAGTATGAATCTAAAAACGAAACTTTAAATAAGAGCGTACCTACACAGAATGTATACGAGCCACCTAGACAACCTCAGCGACCTAAATCAAGTCTAGACATTAATTCCTATTACGATCCCAGCTCCGACAGATACTATTCGGAAGAAAGTTATGCAGAAAAAATGCGTCAATCGGCACAGTATTTGCAACAAAAAGGGAACTTGGGACCACGAACTATGGATATTCCTTTAGCAAAATACGCCAGTGGCTTGGCTCAAAAACAACTCAGTTCAGCTTACTCGCACGTTAGTAACAACAATTACGAAACAGAGTTCAATGCTAGGAACAAAGACAATGTAAGTTACAGTTCAAAATATGGGGATATTGAAGGTTTGAATTCCAATTGGACGTTGAAAGAGAAAGGCATGGAGAATCAAAAAGATTACATGAACAGAAGTGGCAGTGTTATGAGTGATGGGTCCAATGTTAGTGGTTTTGTAAAAGATTTTCACAAATTCGAACCCACATCCGATGGGTTCATGAGGTCAGCTAGTGCTCGACTGTCTTCTACAAATACTGGTGAAGGCGAGAAAAAGGTTCAACAGGTAACTCAGTAAACAAAAGGTTTGTTTAATTATATGCCCAAATTGGTAGTAAAATTATAATAAAATAATTTATTTAATTTCAGCGGGAGGAATCAATGAAAAGACTTTTAGAATGGAAGCAAAGGATGCTTCAGTCACCATTGACAAGGAAAAGTACACCTGCAACCATATCGCTAGCCAGATCATTGAATCATAGCCGTCAATCATTGCGATCAGATCAATATAAACCAAAAACATACGCGAACGCCACATATAACAGTTACTCTTCTGATGATGAAGGTATGTGTTCCGTTACTATTAAATTAAGTAGTTTGTAGCATGAATTTGAACATTTTATCAGTATATTTATTTTATTATTATGAGATCAGATTTAAGCACGATAAACCAGTTGCTGCATGAAATTTTACCATTTTACCTTAGTTGTTTATCAGTTATTGTTCATTGTTTTTTATTACATGTATTTATATAGAAAGTTAAAATAAATGAAATAATACGTTTATTAACATCTTTATTCACTTTATTTTATTTTGTCAGTTAATTTATTGATAAATCAGCTTAACAATTAGTACTAATTTTCAATTTCATTGATATAATTTAGTTTACCTATTGAATAAATATCTTATTATTTATGATGCGTCATTCAACCATAATAAGATTGTTATTTCCAAAGTAGCAACATGATGACTTCGCTTTGCGGAGGGGTACCTTCCTGCCTGCTGGGATAGTATGCCACTAACAGGATCAAATAAAATTGGTGATATTGGTGGTGGGTTTCAATTATTGATTTTAATATTCACAGTAGTTTGCAATCAATATCTAACATTCAGGGCTACTAACTCTGGTGGAGAATAGGGTGTTATCATTGAGTAATTACTATTCTGATAGTAATTATCGGTTTCACTTTTGCACCTCAGAGGAAACAACGGGCACTGATCTGCGAATACCCAGAGATATGCAGGCAGGAAGGTCTCATAAAGTGAAACTATCTAGTCCTATCCTTATGCAACCTAGTACCCCACACACACCCTGTGTCACACCCGATGCCATATGCGATTTAAATATCTCTGACGTCAATGAAGAAGCTAATGAAAACACTTATGAAAATATATGCACGATATCCATTCCTACTGTAAATTTAGATAATGACGACGATGACGAAGTGTACGCTGAATCTAAAAGCAGTGGCGGTGACATAATCCTTCAAGAACAAGCAAAACAAAGCGCAAGTGAGGAAGGTTACGAAACTCACGAAAGTGAAGCAGAATCTGAAGGAGTTGATGTAGAATACACAGATAATGATTTAGATGAAGTATTATTAGAAGCCAATGCAGAACAAAATATTACAAATTTAAATAGCGAATTGGAAAGTTTAAGTAGCTCAAACAAGCAAGACATTGAAGAAGATGCTACCAACATCAATGAAGATGAAACTAAAAATACCGAGACACCTACACAAAGTAGTGGTCCTGGTGAAGATCATTATTTGCCTATGAGTCCTCGTAAAGTGTCTGTGATAGAACAGGCACATAAAGATATTATAAAAAATCTGAGAGTATTCGATAAAACCATGCAGCAGACATATGAAGACAATCCGTATGTTGAAATGAATATAGGGAGTGAAGATGATACCCAAACCTATGAAGTTGTTTGCGTAAACAATGGTATATTAGAACCAGTTTATATGGAGCTCTCGGATGTTTCTGAAAAAGAGGTAGTATGTATTAGTTTACCTAATTCAAAATTATCTGATACTGCATCCAATTTTGCAGATACCAAAGACCATACTTTAAAGAGAAATGCAAAAAATGATAGTAATATCAGAAACAGATCAGAATGCTCCGATGCTGACGACGAGTCCTCAAAGGAAACACCTTTACATAGTCCATTCAGTCGATTTAGTATATCCGACACATTTAGACCAGCTTCTTATTATTTGAATGGAAGTCAAAGCCATTTGGATGTTCACGATAATTGTGATAGTGAAGTTATATCTCCACCTCCGATTCCAAGTTCCTCACCTCCGTGTGAAGATTTATCCGATGACGCTCTCTCAAAATACATTTTGGACAAACTTGATAAATCTGACATGTCTTCTGATAACTCAATACTCAAAATGTTAACAACAGAGAATCAGAAAATGAATACTGTTAAACGAAAAACAACTTCTTTGATGATTTACGGAAGTAAAACTTCGATTCATGATACACTCTCTAGAGGTGAAAAGATTCGCAATAGCAGAGCAAGTTTAAATGAAAGACAAAAAATTATGGAAATATCTCCTAATTTATTGAATAACAACTTAATGGACCCATATAATTCTAGTAGTGTTGAGTCGGATTCACTGAGAAGCTATAATGCAGATCGAGGCTCTTCCAGACTTTCACTGGAGTCAGATGTAAGTAGCAAATTCGATATGATTCCGTCGAATATCTCATCAGAAGCTGCTAGTTTACATGAAAGTGACATGGCTATTGATTTCAGACACTCTAGTAATTGTAGAGATTTGGAAACTATGATGAAAAGAAGGCCTCTTTCTGATGACTCTATATTTGAATTAGCGGAATCTACTTTCCCTTCTCCCAACGAAACTGTGGCAAACATGGATTTAGATAGATATTTAGATAATCTGCAACCAAGCACAAGTAACACCGGAAACAACTACGATAACTATCGTTTCAATTCTTCTGCAGCAGACATATCTAATTACAAAGATAATTTATGCCTAGCTGTTGTACAACCTATTACACATATTCGTTGTAACAGTACTCCAGTTGTTCAACAAATCAAAACCAATACTTGTGGACGCAGAAATCGTCCTGGATTAGAGTTTAAAAATATATCCGAGCAAATTTCTGCTTACGCTGGATCACATAGTTCGTGTAGTTCAGTTGGATTACCCAAGTCACCGATATCATACTATTGTAAAAATTACAACGAAGAGACGATTTCATATAAAAATTTGAATAATGAGTTACTTACTGATAAAGTAAAAGAATATGAGAATGACAAATTAGTACACAAAAGTGGAAATGAAACTAACGCTTCTTCTTCTTCCACGGGCTTTCACAGTAGAGAAAGTTCTACAGAACACAGTGCACCTTACTACTATTCTGATCTTTCTTCGCAGGAGCACATTAATTTATTACCTACTTCACATTATTTGAAAAACACTAACCTTTACCGTAAACTTAATAATCAACGGCGAAAAGGACCTCTACATAAGAAAAACGAGATCTCCCATATCCATAATCCAATACGGAATAATCATGCTATAACATCAGAACGACCGTTTGAGTTAGTTGCAGCAAGAAGTGTTTCCGTGGAATTTCTAAGCGCAGCCGATAAAGATCCTGAGATAGATTTGAAAAATATTTACGAATCGACTAGCGGGCGAAACTCAAAAATACCAGAATCAATGAACCTATCTGGTTTGGGCTGCAAAAGAAATTCAAGTAATAACAGTAACACTGAAAAGTCGTCCTTAGATTCCAGTACCTTAAATGCGAGTGCATTGATAAAATTATCTTCAACCAGTATGTCTTCTCACTGTAGCGGTAATTCTTCAAATACTGTTTATTATGACGCTGAAGCTGAAGCTAGTGCTTATGAGAATGTTATTTGCCACGGTGAAAAAATATGTGAGGATGATAAACTGTGGAGGGACAACTTAAGGCGGGTGTCACACAGACACGCTAGATCTATGGATGATTTGGACTCGGTGCCTGCTGAACCTACGCCAAGAAGAGTAAGTTTTGAGACATGTGGTATGAACAGTATTAAACGAGTTAAAAGAGAAGTGCCCAAAATCAGCAGAAAAGTAACCTATGTGAATTGTGACTTTCAAGGTAGAGCTAAAATTTATACGAGTGGAGACGCTAATATCACGATCGGACAAACGAGTGATTTGAAATATTTCGAAGGGGAACCCAAAATAGATGACAATGATGTTTATGTGAGTCTCGCAGAAAGCGCTGGGGCTTCTCGGGAACTAACTGATGAAGGAATCTACGAGCAGCTGAGTTTAGACTCTCCTGGAACGTCGATGACCAAAGTGGAACATCCAATTAAGGAACACAAGACGAGACGAAAATTTGAGATTGATAGAGAGAAACTCAGGCAATGGGATCTTATGTCTAGTGGTTTGATGAAGAGTGGAACAGGTCGTGTGCGGGGAGTAGGTGCAGGTGTGGACTTAGGTAGGACTGTCGGTAGCAAGGACATTGGGACTGACAGTGCAAGCAATGAAGGTATCCTCTAACATTCTTGGTCCTGTATGGTTCACTATGTAAGTTATACTTCTTTTACAATTGTACGCAAAGCAAAGTCATTATGTACTTTACGAGTAAGTAATATGTAGGTAGTTTATAAAATATTTTTATTGTTTATTTATTAAGTACTTTAGCCATTACAAGATGTTGTAAATAATTAAAAGCATGAGAAATTTGTATTATTATGTACAGTTTCAATATACCAAGCATAGTATAATAATTGATCCCCAAATCCCTAAAAATATCTGGATATTATCATTTAAGTATACTTTTGATATTTGATAATCTAATCAGATATAAATAAATATATTAACAACCATATTGTTCTCAGCTTCGATGACACTGGCACCTAATAATACGGAATCTGGTACAAATAATAATGCGAATAATCAACAAGCTTTGTCAAAAAAAGCTTTTCTCGGGAGTAACACTTCTATCGGACGGAATATCAATAGAGATGGCAATATACCGGTTAGAGCTGTGAGCCCGAGAGTGCGATGGGTAGAGGATAAAGTAACAAATGAACACTATGGTTCACAAAACATATCGGCTTCTCAACAGAATGTGAGTTTTATTACTGATATTGATATTTTGTATTTGGTGTTAAGTCTATTAGCTAAGATTACTTTCATTGATTTTCAGCTGGTAACTACAGAAGATTCATGGACTGCTGCTAGATCCCCGTCGAGAGCATCTCAACAACCAATACGAGCTGTTAGCCCAAGGGTGAGAAGAAACACTGACAATGATGAAATGGTACGTATTCATTTGATATTTCAAAATCTAGAGATTGTGCATTTTGTTTCCGCCTCGGTAATTAGCCTGCACATTATACTGGATGATTAGCAATATAATATAATGTTGTCTTGTTATTATTTGCATCCTTAAAGTATATACACTATATCACTAGTATGTTTTCACTGGGATGGAAGTATTCGTTTCATGAATGCCAAAATCCTGCAGTAAATATAATTTAAACTATGCTTTACTATTGTTTATTTGACTTTCATGAAACATTACCTTGGTATTTTATGATTGTTTGCAATGTTTGTGAATCAGCTTCACATTTTTTTTTGCATTTTATTCACCATTAGCAAAGAGTTCAAGCAAATCATGAGCTGACTGATATTCCGACGGCCGGTGACCTCTTGGGGCGAACTCACGAAGAGCTGGTTCTACTATTGATACAGCTGAGAAGGAGACATACGGCGACTCATCGGGCTATTGAACAGTGCTGTTCTCAGATAGAGAACATTGAGGTGTTTAGCATTGTTTGTTTGCATGTTTTTGGCGCTTGATGGGTTGTGGTGCTATGCAGTTTATTGCCTGAGCCTGAGGTTCTTTCACACTTTTCTAATCATTTTTTGATCACTGTAGCAAAATAGTGCGTTTGACTGCGGAGATATATCGTTTTCACCGACAATCAATCGCAGATCTATAGAAATTTCATAAAATGATACGTGTTCAGATATGTGATACGATTTCGCGTGTTCGTGTGACTTGCTTGAACGCATCACAGAATGCATTTGCGTTCACAAAATTTTAGGCACCTCAATACCCTGCGGGTACTTTAATTACCTAAAACAAAACATAACTTCAACATAGCAACAAGATGCTTATAACGGGACTAACTTTTTTGTGTGATAAATCTATTTCTGCTTAACGAGATCTATCAAAAATAATTGTTGTAATTTTTTAACAAAATAGCTTGTTCTTGTAACCGTAATTAAATTTTTCTTCTAACCGATGATAAGAAACCTTTATTCTAACGATGACTAAACCCTAATACTTCTACTTTTTAGGAATGCCGCAACAGTTCTATCAAGGCGATGGAAAGAGAGGAACACCTACAGAGACTGGAACAACTGAAAATGCAACTGATGGAGTTGGAACAACAATATGAGAAGAGCAAACCTCTGGTCCAGCTTGTGGACAACATGGTGAAGCTCGGTTCCTTGTACAACAGACCGGGCTCAACAGTGGAACGCCTTGAAAGGAACCAGAGGTTGCGACATAAAGTACTGGCTGAGCACGCGTTGGAGCAACAGAGGTGATTAATGCTATAGAAGAAAAAGTTACTAATGCAAACAGAAAAACAATTCCAATTCAAATTGAAAGCATTTATTGCACTGTGTTGTTATAAAGATCTTAATATGTTTATAGGATACCAACATAAATACAATAAATAATACAATAATAATAATAATACAGCAAAAAAAAGGAATCCCTCCTTTAGGGGGTTCTGAGGGTCGGATAAGGTGTACAGGCGTCAAACTTAGCGATAAGTACGCGTGACATTATGTTTTGCATATTATCGATGTTTCCAAGCCATTTCTTTATGAATTCTATAGAAATAAAGTTTTTGACTTTGACTTTACATAATACAATCCGACGCTATTTATCACACGTTCGTTTATAAGATTTCTGAATATTACAGATGGTTAGAGAGCGTGGCTGCGGGGAAGCCTTTAGAAACGGAGGCAGCGAGAGCTCGCGTGGCCGAGCTGTGGGCGTTAGAACAGGAGCTGGCTGATGAGGCGTCGATACTGCAGGGGATGAAGACCGATAAGGATACCATCGAATCTTTGCTCACTGGTAAGACCTTTCATTTCTTATAGAACAAGCTTAGTGAAAGAAAGGAGCCTCTTTGACGCGCACTTCACTTTGGGGGCCCACGTTGCTCGCGTTCGCCTCTCCGTACACGTGTCCCCCGGGTGGTGCGAAAGGAGCAACTCAAAGTAGCAGTAGAACTTGTACCAAGTTCGCCCGGAGAAGTACTGCCACCACACCTGGTAATCTGCCGCCAAGCAGTGATGTACTCGTATTGCTGTGTTCCGGGGGAAGGGAGTGGGTGAAATTGCAGGCGCATGAGACTTAACAGTCACCACATAACATCAGGTGGACCGTCAACTCGTTCCGCCATTCCAGTCACATAAAAAAACCCTCTTGCCACGCTGACGCACACCACGCTATGAATAAGACATTCTACTTATTGTATGCTTAGTTTTAGTTTATAAACATTTTATTCCGCCAGGTGTTCGCGGTAAACTGGCCACCGTCCACAAAACTGAGAGTGTGAATGAGCGTCGGCCGCCTTCCTCCGCCGGCCTCGAGGCGGAGTTGGCGCGGGTCCACGCGATGTTGGCACACAATTCTAAGGTTTATAAGGTTTTATATGCACCGTGCACATTTTATATTTTACTATCATAAGTAACTTATTTATTTGGGCTCAGGGCACAATTTTTTTTGGTTTTGGGTCGCTAAGATAAAATACTGATTTTGGATGTACTTTATAACGTCTTTTACCCATGTAAGAAGGAAAAAGATAAGGTCATCTCTTCTTTTTTTTCTAGAGCTTTGTGCCAAACATTGCAGGCAAAGCTTAATTAGGCTGCTTTTCACTGAGAATAAACTTAAGTAGGAAAAAGACGACATATATTTGCACATCTCCGATATCGCGCAGTGCATTACTAACGCTTTAACCAGTATTAATGAATCTAAAAATTAACTTTAATCTTGGACTGTTTTGTGTTTGCTGACGAAATCAAAATGATATGTTTATTTGATTTTCTGACAATCGTTTGTTACTGTGCTCTTAGGAAAATTTAATGGCTGATTGTTCATCTTTGTCAGGGTGGGAAAGATGTCTAATATTTTTTGGGTGATTGTTGTTTTTTGAGTTTATTTACTTAATGGGCATTATGTCTAACTTAATGACTGTGCTGGTGAAGATTTTAAACATAAAAGAGTATTTAGATCAAATGTAAAATGTTTGTTTTTACATGGAACGTTTTTAATTTGCTTGTTGCAGATTACTCTCAAAAAACTGGCTTGTTATTCCTGAAGTAATGAAAAACAACATTTTTTTAGTATTAAATTTTTCTTTTTAATATCTATCTGTTAGATTTTGTATCTTTATTATTGCATTCCAAATATTAAGTACCTACGGCATATAAAATAAACAGCAATAAAAAGCAGAAATCAAATAAAAATAAAAATCAGCAATAAAATATACAATAACAATTCGGCTCAGTGAAAAGAAAACTCGATATTTTATGTTTTAGAAACTGGAGCAGACAGTAGCGGACAACGCGAGGTTAGAGCGAGAGCTGCAACAGCTGCGTCGCGCGCTGCAAGCGAGGCGCGCCGCGGCGCCTGCGCACGCGCACCCCACCGCCATGCTCGAAGACGGTGCGTATAACTAATATAATATTATTATTATTTATAATAATATTGGTGGCCAATTCACACAGTGCCGTCTAGCCCTAAACTAAGGATAGCTAAGCGTAATTTCACCGGCAACCACTTGCCGGTGATTATTAACACCAGGTAGGCCGTCGGATCGTTCCGTAACTGCATTACATAAAAAGAAAAGATAAAACCTATCGTTAAGAATGTTCCTTATTTACAGAAGTATCAAGAGTGCAGCAACTGGTGTCGGCTCTACAGCGTCAACGCCAGGAGTTGAGTCGAGCTGTTAGACATCTAACTCAGCAGTCGCACGCTCTTCAGTCCACTCACGACTCTATGCCGGGTAAGATAAGTTACTGAGTTGGCCGCTGATACTAATCCTGTCATTAGCTCTCTCGAGCTGTTACATAATAAAAGTGTATCTCAAAGAGGCTCCCTTCGTACAGTTGACACCTTTTTATCAATTTTCTAGGACATGTCGATGTTCTCCTCACTATATTTTCGTAATGCAGCAGAAGTAGTCCAATACAGTTCTGATGTTTCGTGGTAACCGCTACCCATAGACAACAATATAACTCAAGTCCTCTCCACCAACGTACGAGATGACCTAAGTCGCATTGCGTTGCGTCCATCACCCCGGAATAAAAAATTCCAGGTAAACAACAACAGCGGCAACAGCAGCGGCCGCTGTCTGTGTGGTCGGAGACGAACCTGGACACCGGCCACACGGTCGACCACCGCGCCGAGTACGTGTACGAGGTGAGCGGACGCGCGCCCAGCGACGTCGACACGCCGCTGTACGTGGACACGCGCCCGCCCGGTGACGTCACCGCCGATGACGTCACCGCATTCGGTTAGTACCACTACTTTATTATTTATTCTTGTACACAAAACATTATACATAAATTTGATTATATAAAAAGCGAGGCGAGCTTAATCCTAAAAAGAGTTTTCTTCAAGCAAACCTTTGAGGCTAAAACGAAAGTTAACTAAAGTTGGGTATGATGTTGATGATGACATAATTACTTTGCAAGTAATGAGAGAATACTACATTGTATGTTTGTAATGTTTTTTGTGGACTGACTGGCCTTGTAGCTCAGTTGGTAGTAACCCTGCCTTCTGCGCTGTAGGTCGTGGGTTCGATTCTCACCGAGACAAACATTCGTGTGACGAACATAGGTTTTTTTTATTTATTTATTTATTTATCATATAAAAAATTTACAAACGAAGTTATATAACAATAGCTTAATTAACCACTAAGGTTGAGGACAATGCTATAAAGAGTCTTAATTTAACCAACTACTATAAATATAATACTAAATAAATTTTAAACACAGGAGATAGCCTTAAAGAAATATTACTTAATAAATAATATTTTAGTTTCTGCTTAAGGTTGTTTTGTGTTATGCCATCAATTAACTCCGAGGGTAGTGCATTAAACAACCTCGGAACTAAGTATCGAGAAGTTCTCTCGCCGTACGCGTTGTTTGCGCGCGACGTGCAGAACCGGTTACGAGCGACTGCCCGGGTATATACAGGTGTTTAATTTTTTCCTTAAGTGATTTCCTTAAGGTGTTTGTTCTGTGTCTAATATGTATTTAATATTGGGGTGTTTAATATGTATGTATGTATTTACAAAAAAGTATACAAGTATTATATCAGTTGTCTGGTTCCCATGACGCAAGCTATGCTTAACTTACTTTGGGGCTAGATGGCGCTGTGTGAAATGCCCACCAATATTGTTTTTTTATTTATTTTATTATTATAATATACACTCAAGATCAATTTCATAAACTTCAACATATATGCGCATACTTATAGGGATTTCCATACGCCTTTAACAATAATATAGTACAGTTACACGAGGTATATAATATGCATATAACATGGCGGTCTTATCACCCCTACCATTGAACTGGAATTTGAAATAGTCACCTAGATAGAGTTACCTACATATTTGAGTCAATCATGATAAGTATTGTTTTTGAACCCAATTTTTAATCTTCAACTGAGTCTATCATTAATAAAATGTTATGTAACTAAACATAACATTACTGTTGTATCTTCTAGTCTGTGTAACTGATGACTTAAGAACAAAATTTATTTCAAAAAAGTGTTGTTCCAAAGCAAAAATACATAATATCAGTTTGGCATTACTGTCAGTTTATGTCCATCAGTTTCGAAATCTTTTGATGTATATGAATTTACCATGTATATTAGTCTATTAATTATCTGCCTTCTTATGCTGCTAAGTTAGTAGTAATGCATGCAAGGCTAGGAGTCCCGGGTTCGATGGTTTGCCTGCCGGCTCCAAAACTTGTCTAATTAGCATAAACTCTGTTTTCGGTTCTTGGATGAAATGGATGAGACGCATCCCTGATATCACGTATCTACGCCCAGACAATTTTAATACAGGTTATGAGTTTTTATGCATTAATATGTTATTCCTATTAATAAACACGATACATAACGGATACGCTTATAATTTGTTAAATTTAGAACTGTACTTACATTCCCAATTCTTTCTCAGGTAATCTCTCTAACGTAGAAAAACAGGAGATTAAAACGGTGCGTATTGTGAAACGCGAAAGCGAGAGGCGACAACGTGACAGAGAGCGCTCGCTCCAGCCGCTGACCGACTGGCCATCCAACACTATATCGACCAACCTGGACCAGTTCATAGAAGACGAGCTAGTGCAGTCATTCAACAACACCCGAGCTTCCTCCCTACCGAGGACAGATTACTACAAAAACTCTCACAATCCACCCACCTACCTCCAGATCGCAGAAAACAACATGGAACTGAGCCCCAAATATGTCTCCAGCCCATCGCTCTCTTACGACTATTCCCAGAACATGTCCTCTTTAAACAGCAGCTACAGCAAGAGTTACAATCCATCCGGATATGACAGAATGTCCCTCTCCGGCCAGTACATGAGTAGTCCCACTGAAAGCACCAGGACATTGACTAACGATCCGATGACCATGTCCAAGACGAGTAGTATCGTCAGTCTGACGCGGTCCAATATGGAACTGTCGCCGATGTTCAAGAGCGAGGCGGCTAAGCAGATTATTACTGAGATGTCTGAGCCTAAGAACGGTTCGTTGCATAGAAGGCAGGTCCCTAAAGAGAAGAGGCGACATTATACGGCGCCACACCATCTCAGTGCGAAAACTCTGAACGAAATACCTAAGGATTCGTATAATCAAGATGTAAGTTAATTATTTTCTACTCTTGTTGTTTAGTAATAATTTGTATCATTTACCTAAAAAAATACATATAAAATCGTTTAGAAAATAAATAGGCATATAAAGTAAATAACAACGTAGTTTAAAAAACATATTTATTCCTATAAATAAATTGAATGGTTTCGTTTTTAGCTAAAATGTTTATATGGAAAATTTAAAAAGGCCACGTGCAGCTAGGATTGCCAGTGTCATATAAAAACCATCCACCACCACTTCCCGCTGGCTTGAAACCGATACTGATGCCCGCCTTAGCACATATCGACTTAAATTTATCTAAAGAAAAATATATTGACGTAGCGAAACCGTGCAGTGGAATTTGGCCGAGGTGGTCGACGAGGGTACAAATTGTTCTAAATCGTTCACTTCCCAAAATTTTATACATTTCATCAAAAAACTCGAAATTTTGCATTTCGGCTGCATAGTATGCAGGCAATCTGTTGAATTCGTCTCTAGTGCTAAACACGACCATTAGTTGTTCATGAGACAGTTTCTTCAGATATATCCATAAAGGTTGATCATTTTCCTGCAGTGCGATATGTACAATCGTATATTTATAATATTCTCCCAACAATGGCGTTACTAAAAGTTTCACCAAATCATCAGAGCTCATATTGTTGGACAAAGCTGTGTCAAATTCGTTTTCACCGGCGCTTATATTGCCGTTACCTATAGCGAAGCCTTTATACAGGAAGATGAATTTAAAAACATTGTATATTGGACATTCCTTAAAATAAAATAGTTTTATTAATTTATTGCAATCCAGCCGACTTATCATATTTATGATTTTTGACATTAATATTTCATGAGGTTTGTTGTAAATAGCAGCAATTGATGAAATTATATGATTTTCTGTAAGCAAAGCTATAAAATCATTTAACCTCTTTGTATTTATAAACATGTCGAGATTATCCAATAAAAATATAACTATTTTATTTTATTTTATTTTAAAAATTTTGGGAAAACTTACAGCTAAACATAAAGTATATTAAAGTATATAAAAATGCATGGCGAGGCACATGCATTTTGAGCTGAAGGCTAATTATAAGTTTCCACTTATAGGTTAACAAAAAGTAAGATATAAAGAAAACAGAACTAAGTAGACGACATGACAAAATAAATAAACAAAAAAAACAGTAGTTATACAAGGAAAATGAAGTTAATTATTAAAAAATAAATAAAACATAGTAGCTAAAAGAATTGCTTATTATAAGTCTTAAATAAAAATATATTAATAGTTTAAAATTTAGATGACTGCCTGTCCAAAAAGAATTTATCACCAAGTAGGCGTTTTAATTTGCTTACTGAGGTATTAAAAAAGTCAATATCAACATCTGCCCCTGACAAAGTGTTGAGTGATGTGCTTGCTCTGTTAATAAATGCGTTCTTCCTATAGTTTGTCCGAGCTGGCGGTACGTAAAGAGTACGAGGGTGACGCAAATTAAATGGGTAGGTGCGTAGTCCTAGCAGTTCCAGCAGCTCCGAACAGTCCACCGCGCCATTCGCTATGCCCATTAGATACGATAAATCTGAAATGTTTCTACGTGTTTGAAGGGGAAGAAAGTGAAACTTACGACATCTAGACAAATAGTCGGGAAGATAGATTTTAGCACGATACTGTAGATAACGTAGGAATCTCTTTTGAATGTTCTCTAACCGTGTAATATAAACGTCATAACAGGGGCTCCAAACTTGAGATGCATATTCAAGATGGCTGCGTACGTATGCACAGTATAGTATTTTAAAGGTTTTTATATTGGAGAATTCAGATGACATACGTAAAACGAAACCAAGTGCACGAGATGCCTTATTTACTATTTGATTAATGTGATCATCGAAAAGTAGTTTGCTATCAAAAATCACGCCTAAATCACTTATTGTATCTAGTCGTATGAGAGGTGTGCTGTTTAGGGTATAATCGAATTTTATAACAAAAGGTTTACGAGTGAACGAGCAAACGTGACATTTGGATACATTTAAATCTAATTTATTGTAAAGACAGTAATTTTGAAACCTAATTAAGTCGTCCTGCAAACTGTATGCATCACTGATAGTCCTGATCTGATATAGTATTTTCATGTCGTCAGCGTAGAGGAGAATTTTAGAGTAGCGAAAGCAGGAAGGAATATCATTTATGAATATCGTGAAGAGAAGGGGGCCTAATAAGGATCCCTGAGGAATTCCTGAAGGGATAGACATTGACGAAGAGGAATAGCCGCTTAAAACTACTGTCTGGCATCTGTTGTGGACGTAAGATGTGAACCATCTGAAGAGGTTGCCTCTAATACCGACCTGTAGGAGCTTTTTTAGGAGTATTAGATGGTCAATACGATCAAAACACTTGCTATAATCAGTGTATATGACATCTACCTGCGATGGCTCAGACATGACCCTGGATAGAAACTCGGAGCAGAGGAGAAGATTTGAAGTAGTAGACCGGCCCCGGAGAAACCCATGTTGCTGCGGCATTAGGTCGTGCTTGAGGGCAGAGTATGTTTGGGTATAGACGATTTTTTCAAGGACCTTTGCAAACAAACACAATTTAGATATCGGCCTATAATTAGTGACTACGTTCTTAGGCCCTTTCTTGTGAATAGGAGTGACAAAAGCTGATTTCCATATTGTAGGCACGACACCCTCAGTGAGAGAACGGCGATACAACATGGAGAGGGGTAAAACTAGGCTTTTCGCACATTTAACTATTAGAATAGCAGGGATGTTATCTGGACCCGCTGATTTGTTCAAGTCAAGGGCGTTAAAAAGTTTAAGTACCTCCTCCTCGAGCACTTCAACCATGCCAATATCGGCACATGACGCGCCGTGTGAGGAAGTGTCCTCCGCAGGTTGAGCTAGGACTGGTGGGCTATTGAGAAATGTGGAGTGGAAATATTCCGCAAACATATTACAGATCTCATCTCCCTGATCAGACGAATGAGTACCATATTGCATTACCGAAGGATAACAGTTTGATTGGTTTTTACTCTTAACGTAAGTCCAGAATGAACGGGGATTTTTCTTAATAAAAGTTTCAACATTATTTATATAAGTGTTGTACATGTCTTTTTCCATAGCTCGTGCCCTACCTCGCAAAATAACAAAAGAGTCTCGGTCATACGAATTACCGTAGGTTTTAAATTTATTATGGTACTTAGCTTTTTCTCTAAGTAGTTTTATAAGAGGCCGTTGGTACCACAAAGGATATTTGCGAGATGGCGTTACGGTTTTAGATTTAATATAAGTGTCACGTAGATTATAAAGTGTGCTGTATAAAAAGGATACAGCGTCCTCCACAGATCCAACACTGAGCTCCGTGAACCAGTCCACAGTATCAAGTGCGGCAGATATTGAATCGTAATCACCATCCTGATAGGAAAATTTAATATACGATTGCGGCCTGATTGCATGGAGTTGAACAAAATCAGCTGATGTCACCACAGGAAGGTGGTGGGGGTCTACGGGTACTAAGGGACAGTCACAAGCACGGACGGTAACATCATTATTAGAAAATATTAAATCAAGAAGACGACTATGGCTAATATTTACGAATGAATTATATTGGAGAAGATTACAAGTGTTAATGGAGTCTATGAGATCTATTTGGTGAGGACCTTGCATATTACTGGGTGCAAAGGAAATACCATCATCGTTAGGGGACCAAGAAACAAACGGCATGTTGAAGTCGCCAAAAATAACGAATTTGTCAAGTGGATTATCTAAAACAATACTAGTTAATTTATCAGAAAAGTTCGATAATTGTAGCTCCATTGAATTGCCAACATTCTCATTACATATATAAACTACACCTACGTGCATTTTATAGGTGGTTCTTGGGTTCCGATTTCGAATAGTTAGGGTGACCCACAGATCTTCAGCGGACGAGGACCACTCCCTTCGGCACTCGGCCGCGAGCTCACGACGAATAGCTATTAAAACCCCACCACCTTTGTCCTGTTTTGTCTGCTTGTAATTTCGATCGCGTCTCCAAACGATATATCGATCGTCAAACAACTCACTATCATTAATGCTCTCATTCAGCCACGATTCAGTAATGCAAATAACGTCATACGAGCTTAAACAGATGTTTCTATAAAAAATAGCACCCTTTGTACGCAAGCCCCGTACGTTCTGGTAATATATACTAATCGGAATCATTATTAACAGTAAAAAATATTTTTTGACTAGGCATTGAAATGCACTTACTAATTGGTTGGCATATTATAACAGACGAAATATTATGACAGGCAGAGAACAAAGAAAAAATAGGCGATAAGAGGGTAATAAAGTATTTACGGCAACGAATGAGGCAATAGCATTTGACCGGCTGACTTACCGGTGCGGGTAGCGATATGCGGACGGTAGCATAACGCATCATAGTAGGCGCACAGAGTGAACGAGTTAGCGAGGCAGCGCTCGACAACCTTTGGAGGCAGATGTTTTTACAAATGAAGATTATAAATATTATAATGCATAATAGTAGGCACACACAATATTTTAAAGTTTTTTTAAGTCCGTTTCCGCTCGAATGTTTATCTTTGGAGAATTCGCGTTTTTTCGGATGAAGATTTTGCATCCTCTCACCCATATGAAGGCAAACCCCCGGTCCTTCGCTAGTTCTTTGGTCTTATTGAGCAGCAATTTATTTTCTATCGTCAAGTGATCGTTGACGAAAACTCTGCTGCTGCCCGGCATGCCCAGGTCCATCGCAGTGATGGTGCATTTTCTCGCTGCAGACACGAAGTCATCCTTTATGTACCTACTATGTACAGCGATCACAATAGACTTATTATCCTTGTTATTACGCATCGGAATTCTTGCGATGTAGTTGATCTGCTCTTTTGGTATGGGGCATTTGATATGCGCTCCGATCTTAGAGACGATCTCGAAGAGGTTCTCGGAGTTTGAGACTGGAACTCCTTTAATCTCTAGATTGTTAAGGCGCGATCTCTGTTCGTTCTCTCGGCTTGCGGCTTCCAGTTTTTCCATACGTAGCTGCAGACACTCAACATCATTTTTGGTTTTGTGCAGCGTTTGAATGTCTTTCTCCATTTCTGAGATCTTATCGGATAACGTGCCCATTTTGTGGTCTACGAATTCGATTGACGATTTAATATCCGTTATTTCGAGTTTGATGGTTTTGAGAGCCGATATTTCGTCTTTAATCTTTTGGACAGACGCGTCCAACCCGGGAAGTAGTGCTATTTGTAGTGATAGACGTTTCAGCTCGGCGAGTACCGCGTCCATGTCGGCTGGCACTGGAGACTTTGAGGTAGCGGACTTAGTCGAGGGGGTAAGCGAACTAGCGGTCTTACACGAGGAGCACTTCCAGGTTGATTTTCGGTTTTCTCCCAGTCGTCGATATCCAGTTTCTGTGACACCAGCGCAGCTGAAGTCGAATTGACCCAGACAGACGGAACACTGAGCTCCGTCTCTGAATTCTTCCGAGCAGCCTTTGCATTTAAACATGGCGTATCACTTGAAAATATAAGTCTTAGATAAAAGGTTTACTACCACTGATTTTGACGACAAGCGTTAAGCCGGTGATAAAGACACGCGCTCTGTCCGTCGTCTACGGACTGACTGACTATATTGTAGCGTTCCTCGATAACGGCTTGAAACAATGCTGATTTGGTAGAGCGTCTTTGCTTTAATAATGCATTACTTATGCAAATTGATGTAACATTTGAAATTATAATTGGGCTCTTTTCTAGTTTGGCATTTATAAACGCTCTGATGCCTCCATTATCCATAACGAGAACGTGGTTAATAAAATACTTCCAAATGGGTTGTGTCTGTGTAAGCTTATCAAACAGAAATTCGCATGAAAAATACTCGGCGTATGTGTAATGAACAAACTGAGGTTCGTTATGAATTATCCTTTCAATAATGCCAGTTTTTTCCTGGCCCAAACTGAACTTTTGCATTAAGTCTTGAATAAGTTTTATATCGTGTTGGGAAAATATTTTCGGACCTTGATTCTTATGCAGTAGACTGAGAGCGGCTAGCTTTTTATGATTTTCTAAGAATAAGTTGCGTTCTCTGTCGATTATTATTTTAATATCAGGATCTTTTGAACAAGAACAATTCTTTTTTTCACCAAAACGTATCATATAAAATTTAATATCAACAAATTTTTCATACAGAGTTATCAAATTGAAGGCATCATAAATATCTCTTTTAATTACTTCAAAATTTGTTTGTGTGTTATTAAAATATTGATTTATAAAATGATCTCGATAAATTTCTGCAATCATGCTCAAGTGTAATGGTGTACCTGTGAATTCGTTTGTATAATCTTTAATTGTGAACGAAATGGCTCCGAAAAATTGAGTTACATATGAATGTATATTTTCAAGGCGTTTTGATTGAGATAATGAATATACTGATTGTAACGTATGTTTCTTCCAAACGTCTCCCAAAAAAGCCAGCTGCTCTGTTCTTGATAGTTTTTTCAATGTAAAAGAAAATGTGTTTACTGCACATTCTAATTCACCTAGAATCATATTATATGATCTTGAGGTGATCCAAATATTTTTCACTTTAGAGTCCATCAAAGCTTCGAGTAATTCAATTGCCTCATTTTTGTAATGTGGACATATTTCATCAAAACCATCAAATATTATAGACATTTCACCTTCATTGTAAATATTTAAAAAAACTTGGAACTCCAACAGTGCAAGTTCGTGCAAGAGTTTTTTAGCTTTATCACGTCTAAGCCGCATTCGTTTATCAGTGTCAATCACAATAATTGTTGATATATCGTCGATAATATTATGAACTGAATCATTGTTTAATGAATTAAATACGTCTGTGTTATACACGGAAAATGAGTCGTATAAAACCGATAATAACCACGGAAGCCTCATTTCAATATCACACTCCCGCCAAGTATTGAACTTGTTTTTGAGTTCCAGAAAATTTATTTTTAAAACACAAGTTAAATTATGAATGTATTTTGTTTGCAAAATTAAATGTGTGACAAGAGTAGATTTGCCCATTCCAGGCCAACCGCTTACTATTACGACTCTGTCGTTCAAGTCTTTCAAAGTTTTTGGTTCAAATGAATATGATTCATCTTCACACCTTTCAACGAATGGCATAATGTTTCTTAAGCCACCAGTGCTTTTTTCCCATACTATGGTGTTATTAATATTCCTGAACCAATGTATATTAACATTGAACTTTCGACAAGATTGCTCAAACACACTTTTATCATTTGAAATTAGTATGATATCTTTTTTTTCACAATGAACAGCTTTAAAGTTTGTATCAGGTAAGACATTAAAAACTGTTCGATAATTACCAATCAACTTCAGGCATCGACATAACTGTCGATTTATGTAAAACTCTTTGTCCTTTTCAAAAGATTTGGTACTTGAGAGTTCCTTTCCAATTTGAATTTCCTCACGATTTAAAATTTTATGAAGACCTTTCTCCTTTACCCAGTTTTGTGTGTTATCGCTAACGATAGATTTAAAGGGAACTTCTGTACCTTGGAATAATATATTTATTTGGTTAACAATTCTATGTTTTGTTTCTGCGTCAAGATCACATAAGTTGTTGTATTGATCTTTTTCTTCTATACATTCATGGTTTGGTATAATGTCTTCTGTTAATGAATTTAACTGAGATTGACTGAATGAGATTATGATTATTTTCCTTTCAAACGATTTGAAAACGGATTTTATTAGGAAGTCAATTTGATTATTGAACTTGCTTATAATAAGAATAAGTATATCCATATTTGTTTCTAAAATTTCACTTAATATAGTTTCACTGTCCCCATTTGAAATGACAATGTCCAAATGCATAAATTTATAAGGGCCAAGCTCTGTTTTGCTTCTAATATATTGTGCTACTTTTATACTACTCAAAATGATATCTTTGCTAGAAACACTCAGTACTCTCTTTGCACTTGCGGTACTTAAAAAATTTGCTATTCCAAGAGCATCTACAGCTTGTTGATCAAAATTAAGCTTATAACTATACATTTTAGAAGTGTATATAAAATTATATATATTCAACAAAGGACTGTCTAGAAAGGCGGTTTTAGCTTCTTCATAAAACTTACAGGTTTGTGTTAAATATTCCTCAGGACATTTCCACCACTTATGTATACTGTCATGATATTTTACATAGATAGCGTCATCTTTGATGCGATAGATACTATCTTTTTGTTTGTGTTCTGTATTATAATTGGCATTGATTTCATTCTTAAGAATATTTTCTACATCTACTTCTCTAGCTTGATTTGTATACAATTTTAATGAGTTTAGAAAATGTTTAATATTTTTTATTTGATGTTTTTTATCGCACATAGTAAGTTGCGGAAACTTCTGAACGTTGAATATGAACCTAATTTTATTTAAGTCGATTTCGCATGACATTTTTTTCTTTAACATCTGTAATATTTCTGAAGTTGAATCTGTATCAAATTTAAATAATCCAGTTTCTTTATCTATTACCAGCGTTACTCCTACCAACTTTGTAAAAGTTTCTTTATTTTTAATTAATTTGTAACGGCCAATCATGTCATCATTAACTGTGATTGTAATAAAATGATCCGTTTTTTCAGCAGTTACTTCCAATTCTTCGATAATTTTACACAAATTGAGACAGTCTTCATTTTTAAATGGCACATTTATGTTCCCAAAACCAATTGGTAACTTGAATTCTGATTCTAAACTCATCAGTTGTCCACAATGCAATTCGAATTCCTTGAACATAGTTTCTTTCATGCGCACTAAAATTTCATTACTGCTCTCGAGAAAACTTTTACGAAATTTACCCAATACATAATTTTCTGAACCACATTTTATTTGAAACACGTTTTGAGATAAATATACGTGGTATTCTTCTATTAATTCGTCCAACATTAATGTTTCATATTTATTTCTAGCAAAGTTTTTCGAAAGTTTTTTCGCTAGCGCAACAAAGGTTGATTGTGTTGCATTTTTCAGTATAAGCATGATGTCATCATCGTCATACTCAAACGTGAAAAATTTTCCATCGTCACTTGTTCTTAGTAATGTTTCATTACGCTGAACATCGACTAGCTTCTTTTTATTTAAAGTTTCAATAGCTGACGTGTAAATAATAAAATCACAGGTATGAAAGTCACATTGAAACATTACATTTACGCTTTTTTGTTTCATGTTTTTTACAACGGTCAGGTAACTCTCATAATATTTAAGTAAACCAAAGTCACTAGCAGGATTAAACAAACTCTCAACAGTAAGTTTATACTTTGCCGGATTATCTTTGTGCTTAGCTTGTATAAAAATAATGCTTGCATACTTTTCATCTTTTAAATAATATTTTAAAACAATATCGTCAAAAGCACCGGCACCTGCAACGTTTGCTCCAAGGTAAAATTTTACTATTTTGTTATCATTTTGAAGTCTATACAAGAGTAGTGCTAATAATTTGGTCTCATAAAGCTGTCCGCTGCTACCAGCTGTTCCAGGCCGAGTTTGGTTAGTCAATTCTGGATTGGTTTGTGTGGTTAATCTGTTACTCTTTGATAGTAACGTTTGAGATTCCCTTGTATTTTTTTTTACCGACAATGTGTGTTTGTCTGCAATCTGCGTTTTTGAAGTGTCTAGAATGTTGATAATTTCATTGAAGTTTCTTTTAGAGTTCTTCTGCAGGCCCCTTACAAGCTCCAGTGGTGTGAGCTTGTTTCTGTTATTCAATTGTAAATTTGCTCCTACCTGTACAAGGAACTTGACTATTTCCGGTTCATTTCTCTTAGCTGCGATATGAAGTGGTGTGTTATTGTGATCGTTAGCATCAGATGCATTAACATCAGCACCTTTACTGAGATAATCTTGAAGATTTGTCAGCTTTTCTTCAATAGTTTTGTATCCACGTAATTCACAGAAGAACAATCCATTGATCAACAACTTTTCCTCATAATCTAAACATTTTATTTCATTATCTGTAGGTTTAGACATTTTTTTTTATCAGTTAGAAGTATATAATGTGGTACAATTTACATTAACGCACACATTGCACTCGATTCATTGAACGTGCATCACAACTCCTTTCTAATAATAAGATATTTAAAAAACAATCTTGTTTGTCGTTGCTTCAATTTCTGAAAATAAATGAAAATATTCTAATATAATTTGAATAATACAATATGTGCATATTTCTTATAATTTCTATCTATTCAGGAGCTCAATATGATATCAACATACTATGTGATTTTGCGTTTCTACATTAATTATTTGATTTCACACAAATCATCACACATAAATCCGCATAAATACTTGTTTTATCAACTGGTAATAGATTACTGTACTGTAATGTTTAAGCAAATTATAAAATATTTAACGATTAAGTATGCCTCATACATATCTTACTTATTTAAACGAGCAATTCTTGTATATATATATATAATCTGAATCTCGGAAACGGCTCCAACGATTTTCATAAAATTTTGTATACAGGGGTTTTCGGGGGCGATAAATCGATCTAGCTAGGATTCATTTTCAGAAAATGTTGTTTTATTCGTGTTTTCAATAATCAACTTAACGACTGCAACGCCATCTCTTGTCGAGTAGCATAACTGCTTGAACGTAAACTCTATAGTCGTATTTTTAAATAGACGAGGCCAACTGACAGTAGCTAATGTCACTTTGTAAAATAATGTTGCCATATTTAAAGTAATAGTGATGCGTTCAGTTCTCGTTCAATCAGATGAATGAACAATGAGTGTGAATACGAGTAGTTAATCATTTAAAGCTATAAAAGAATATTATTTCTATTTTACAATAAAATTGTATAAAAGTGCTCTGATATAAATATACAAACAGGAACATTGCGATAAGTATGTTGTAGACGAGATGGCAGCGCAGCATGGGATAATTGTTTTACGTCTGCCCCCATACCACTGTGAGCTCAATCCCATTGAGTTGGTATGGGCGCAGGCTAAAGGATATGTTGCAAGAAATAACAAAACCTTAAAAACGCCCTAAAAAAACCTTAAAAACCTTAACCTTAAACCTTTTATACCTAAAAACGCGTGAATTCTGGAAATTTCGCGGCTTACAGTCTCACTACTGAACGCTAGATGGCTCTTTCTTAAAATGAGATTCTAAACCTTTGGCTATTCATTAGATACATTTTTTCATGCATCATTTCAATATCATACCTTTAATATAATATGTTTCACCTTCGAAATACAAAATTTTGAGTACGATGATTGTTTCACACCTTGTATCTTATATATTTAAACGAGCAATTCTTGTATATGTATATATAATATAATCTGAATCTCGGAAACAGTTCTAACGATTTTTATAAAATTTAGTATACAGGGGATTTCGGGGGCGATAAATCGATCTAGCTAGGATTCATTTTCAGAAAATCAACTTAAACATAAACTTATTTTTTTTATTGCAAGAAAATAACAAAAAGGTGGCGTTTCTTCTGTCGGTAAGATCGAAAAATATTATTCATATTTCATCATTTTATCAGTATGTACTTCGTACTTAAATATAATTTCTACAAAACACAATTTATCAAAAAAAAAATATATACCGAGCAAAGCTCGGCCATCCAGGTACTTATAAGATAATAAAGATGATATAAATATCATAAAGACCTCCGCTGCGTTTTCCCATTGGATTATCTGTTAAGGGTAATCTCGAAAACCTCTATAGGGATTTTGATACGATTTCCACTCATAGATAAACCGCAAGACGAGAAAGATTTTCTATATCATTTACGTTTAGTGCTACCCGTGAGAAGTCTGAACGAGTTGCTAGGGCACAATATTTACAAAATACAAAGAAACCAATGGAATAGGAGATCTTGAACCCATTTTCAAAGATCTATAGACAGTTTTTAATGTTTAATATCCCCTATATGGAAATAAATGTCCTCGAGGCGTCTATAACTTTTAAAAATATTGAAAATTGTATATATTTCCTTTTATTCTATAATTTCACACATATTTATTTTTCGGAAAATTTGAATAAATCTTTGAACGAGGAAATGATTAAGTTCAGTGAATAACCTACCTTTGTCAAGGAGACCACTTCCGTTAGGTTAAAACGTTTTTGATTGAATACACATTCGCAGATAACAAATTCATGGATGGTTTTACTTTTTACGGATGTAAATAAGAACAAATATTTCAATATTAATTTACATAAAATTAATAAAATTGTGAACTCTGTGCAGTAAGTTGCGCGTGCGAGGTCTCCGGCAAATAAAGCGAACCTATAGCTTATCGAATGATAACGAGTGATAAGATATCGATACGCTATTGATACTAGAAAATATATGTATAATCAAAAATGTAGGATAGGTGAATCGTAGGTGCATCGAGTATTATAATACAAACAACATTCACACACCTTTTGTTATATTGTAGGTGGCTCAAATATTTCATATAATCCTTGAGCAAGATTATGTCGTGTAAAAGGATTTATATGTATCGCTTTTAAATTATAATAGCTGCAATTTGTATAAGGCATTAACGGCAAAGTCAAATGCAGGCTACAATTTTCAGGTAATACCAATATAATAATATAAATAATATAATATAATAAGAAAGAAGCAAAGATTAACAGAAAATCGTCTTAAACGCTTAGAAAGTTTTACATACAGCCAATACATTGAACAATCTCTTCAACAGAAACTCGGGCGGTCCCTTGACGATGCAGACATGGAAAGGGCATTACGTTCCGCCCCGGCACCTGACGTAGTGCGTTCGGCCCTACCACCGCAGATGCACAAATTGGCAGACAACACAATTGATCAGTTGCTGGCCGCACCGCAGAAGATTCTGATCCCAGAGAGATATATCCCGGAGAAAGTGAGACCTTACGTCATTTTCATTTCCATATACATTGTGCCCACATATAGAGATGATATTAACATTGTTATCAATCTGGTTTTATCAATTGATAATGATTATCAGTTAGCCAAATTACATTCGCACATACAGTCAGTGCGACATTGATAACTTTGTTAAGCAGAATATTCAGTGTCTTTTGAATGTTTTCGGTAATTCAGTTATTACTTTTATTTTATTACAATTTTTATTGTATATGTAGAGCTCAACACAATTATTATTTTCATTCAGTAGGTGCCTACCACTATTTAATGCCCATGCCAATTTCTGCCGCCAAGCAGTAACGCTTTCGCGTTACTGTGTTCCGGTTTGAAAGGTGTGGTTGCCGGTGAAATTACAGGCACACGAGACATTCCACCTACACGTCTCAGAGTTACGGGCGCATACGTTGCGACTTGGGTCTTGTCGTACCTAGTAGGGGAGGACCCAAGCCGCATCGCTTGTTATGGGCCGAGGTTACCACTTAACACCAGGTGGACCGTCGGCTCGTTCCGTAAATACGGGCGTAAACTATGTGACTTGGGTCTGGCCTAGGGGAGGATTCAAGTCGTATTGCTTGTCAAGGGAAGAAGTTACCACTTAACACCAGGCGGGCTATCTGCTGGTTTCGTAACATTATGTCGTTTTCAATACTATTGACGTTTCTAAGCCATTTCTTTATGAATTCTCTGGAAATAAAGTTTTTGACTTTGACTAAAACATGAAAAAAAAAATACTGAATATGTTTGTAGTTTTGTAACTGTTGTTATTAACCAAACAGCCTCCAGAACTATCGCCGGAGGAACAGCAGAAGAGACAAGAGAAAGTGGAGTCAATAAAGAAGATGCTCACCAGTACTTCAGCTGACCAGACCAAGGTACCCACCGATGTACTTGATTCCGCTCGCTATATGTGGCGATCTAACATGGCGTGAAAGTATTATGCGTGATATTTGTACCTCTATATTATTGGTGTATTGTGGAAATATTCATTTATTTTTGAGTAGAGTAGAGATAAACAGCGCATTTATTAATGAAACTGCATTTAGGTGTGAATACACTGTTCTATCATACGGATCGAGTTAAAAGCTAGGTGTAAAGATGCGGGTCATTTTTTCTGATGGATTGATGCAAATCATCTTTTTCTACCGGATTCTACTAAATTTTTATATCTCTTGGCCTCACAGCTCAATTGGTGTAGTTCTGGTCTGGTCGTGTATTCGATTCCCATTCAGGACAAACATTTGTATGACGAAAATAGATGTTTCTTCTGTTAATAAGTATTGATATGTATGAGAAAAAAAGGGTTTAAGTTAAGCTATGCTTAGTTTGGGCTAGATGGCGCTCTGTGAAATATTCGAAAAAAGTCACAGACTACTGATATGTTAGGGTAGGCACTACACTAAAGTTTGTTATGCTATTTTTCAAAATCATTATATATTATAACTTTATAGTTATTTCATACTTTATATAGCTTTCAGTGTTGTACCCGAAAAATAGGGTAGGTAGGTACTTTTTGTTTGCATGTAGATTTATGTAAAGCAAAAGCCTTGCAAGAATAATAAAATATATTACCCATCCTACAAGTTCAAGTGGTCGGTGAGTTAAATCCGAAATTGTAAGCGATAGAGGAAATTGCCAAAGGTCGAATTACCTAAAATTATTAAATATTTTTCAGTTCTACACTACTGAATCACGGTATACGATGAAGTTAGTTAAATTTACAAGAGTTCAACGATATTATAGTACTAGCTGTGCCCGCGACTTCGTTCGCGTGGAATAGTGACTTTTCGGGCAGCATATTTTGAATAACTGAATCCTTATGGCAGCGCAGCGGCGCGGCTCTCAGCGCGCTTTATATAGCCACGGACGCTCAGGCGCGAGGCGTGTAGTACGTACTCTGTACGTTAAAAATGTTCGCCGTGATTCTTTAAATTGACATAACTTTTTTATTTATGAACCGATTGACATGAAATAAACACTAAATGTTAAGTGAAGCTTACTACAATATATTAGTGAAAACCGTATCTTAAATCGAATAAGCCGTTTCTGATATTAGCGTGCACAAACACACAGACAAACAGACAAACAGACAAAAAAAATATTAATTACAATTTCGGGTTCGGCATCGATATAATAACAACCCCTGCTACTTTTTTTTTATATATTTCCATTGTACAGTGTAACGATCCCAACTCTGTTGTACCACCAAAATTTCTAATCAATAATCAATTCGAGTATTTTATTTGGAATCAATGTAATTTTATTAAAACCTTTTTCATTACTTTGCATTAAATACTTTTTACTCCATATAGAAAGATGACAGAAGGCTACAGGAAAAAGAAAAAGGTTTTGACAGGGGAGTCGGATTGGGATAGCGAGCTTAGATGTGTGAATCGAACAGATTTTATTAAAATATTATTGATTTTGCAAGTAATTATAATAGAAATTTGCATCAAAGTGCATAGTTTGTGATACACATTTAATAGTGTAATTATTTCCACCCATGAAACAGTTTCCATGATATTTCATGAACACGGGATTTTGTAATGCGTAGTTGCTGTGATGACGTCATAGAACGTAATATGTTAAGTGCGTAATTAGTGTGGATTTTATCAAAATGTTGAAGATTCTCTTTCCTAAAAAAGGAAATAAAAGAGAATTATCATGGCTTAAACATTATATTATTTTGTTGTGAATATTATCAATATCTGTTCGATGAATACCAAAACCCATAACATGGTTTATGGTCTGCTGGCCTGATCCTCACGGTGTCAACGAAAGCCAGGAGTCAGGGATTCCCTTGTTAGTTAGGCCCAGGCAATTTGAGCGAACTGGGTGTTGAGTTTTCCCTTTGTTGGGCTCAGCAAAGCTCCTACATTGGTTGTTTCCTGAACTTGGATAATGGGGACTTGTCGAAGTGGGTCATGCCTTCAGCACCCATACTAAATCTATTTTCAGGATCCATTTGATGTGGTCCCTCACACATCTCGCGGTACACGTCTTAATTCTGCTGTCTTTGGCTACGGCCTGCAGGAGATAGACCTTAGGGCTGGCACTAGGAATACAAAGTCGAGAAAGCCAATCTCGCATACATTAGTCAGAATAGTTAGAAAGGTGCACATTTGCAAACTCTTGTGCTGTTTGTACCTTCATGCACAATTAGAATTAAATATGGAGTAAGGACGCGACTCCTTGTTTTGCTCTCACACATATTTGTAGCTAGTTTAGGTATTTAGGTACACAACTGATAATTTCAGAGTTTATACGGATGTTCCTTTTATTTATTGATACTGATTCTACTGGTTTAAATCAATGATTCCAAGAATAGTTGTGTGGGTTTTATGTTTTAAGTTATAAACAAATATTTTTTATAAATAATTTTACACTTATCTAATACTTTAGAGTATCTCAAAGATCAGACGTAAATAAAGTATTTATTTAATAGACGATACAAATAATGGCTAGATCCACTATTATCTGTAAAGGAGCTCCATTGTATAGATTAATGCCTTCTGACGATACATTCACAGATGTTAGTTGGAAATGGTTTATATTTATTATATTGAAACAACTTGGTCCACGTTACCAATCTGATGTGCACAACAGATCATTTAACCTATCATAGTTTATATTTTAGTATAAGATAGAGTGAAGATGTAATATCCACTTTGTATTAATTTAATGAATTGATTTATATTTGAATGATGAAATTGGTTCACAGATGTTGATACATTAACACTTACTATGCTATTTATTTTTAATTTACCTTTTGCCGGCTTGTTGAGCACAAAGGTTTATGAATAAGTATTGCTATCAAATAACAATGTTATGATATTACTAAGCTGTGTCTAGTTTTCGTAATAGCTTTCCAAAGTGAGACTGGTAATCATCCATTATTATCACTGTTGCCGAACTACCACCTACTCTTACTTTATTTTACCGGTACTGATATATTGGTTTGAGAAACCCAGATATCTCACGGAATTGCTAGTTAGGCTATGCGGTCTGGTCAAAAAGGGGTACGACTCACCTAGCTGTAATACCTAAATGGTCAGCGTATTGGTTTGTGAGATCTGTAACCACCTCAATTGATCAGTTTTGAATTATTGTTAGGGTTGAGACACATTGCTAAGTACTGTCATTTATTATAATCTTATAAATATTGATAATGTGCTTTGCTTGTTCTGCATTATGGCACTCTACCTCAGTTACAATCTCAGTACGAGTTTAGGAACTTACTGAATGTGAAATACATTCATTAGCATAAGTGAGCCAAGCTCTTATTTATAATTTAATTTAAATTACTGTTACAGTACAGTAAATCATTGTGGATATAGGAGAGTTTTATACTCTTTTCATCATTAACTCTTGCTCGTATGTTATACGAGTTAACTAAATCTCTTCGGAGAATAATAGGACCTTTCCTCTTCTTTTGATTAAGGAGGGTTAAGTTCCGCAGGCTCGATGGGATAATACTTTATTATACCACGAATAGAGGATTTCCTAGACGACAAATCCTAGAGTTGTCAGGAGTCGAAATTCATAGCATGGCGCGGGGAGGGGCGTCGAGCCATAGTTTGTGAAGATGCCGTTGGCCCACAAACTATGTTCGTGGTATAAAATAATTAACTGCTATTTTTACAGCAGTATTAAATAAATTTGTTATTCACTTTTCATTATTAAATTAGAGTATGTACTATTCCATTAGTTCAAACTTTTAATTAATTATAACAATCTACTTTTGTAATAGTACATTTATAATTCTCCAGATCTAATATTTATCATTAGGGACTTTCTTCACTACGCTACCCAATACCATGTCTTACGTCTACTACCAGCATACCTCTTAAAGAACCTTCTACTTAACGGGTTACTATGAAACACAACGTACAGTCCTACCACTAATTCGATCACACTATTGGCCATTATAAATATTAAGATTTAGAATATATTTTCGAAAAATTTTCGATCTGAGTGTCTTATTACGGATGGAAGGGGGAGGTCCGTTACAACAGACACCACTTTTCTACAATTTTATTATATGTATAGATTTATTTCTCTCTCGACTGCCATAGACTTCAAATCATCGACCACTCGTTACGTAGAATTAAGATTCATATTATTTAGAAACGTTTCTCGAGATTATTTCAAAAGGAATTTGCACGAACTTTGCATGACCTGTTAAAAGTCGGTTAGCCAAAGGTTTCCCGGAAACTTCAGTCTTCAAAACGGGCCTTTTAACATACTGAATAGTCGGCTAGATATCTCTGGTGGTCTATTTCTGGTCTATGGCAAGCATTTAGACTACGGTTACCATCAGGTGAGCCGTGAGCATGTGTGCTACCTTCATTATTAATAAATGCAAAGCTTGGAATGGCTGTTGAAAGTGTTGGTTACCGTTTAGAGTCCTGACACGGGGGAGAAGCGACAGAGAGAGCACCTGCTGCAAATGAACCAGCTGCTCGCCAAACAGGTCACCGAGATGAGCAAAATTATCGCCGGTGAGATTACACAGCTGTTGTAAGCGTAGATATGTTTGTTTCGTGGATGACCAGTCTGACTGAATTTCTATCTATATAAATAAAAAATGTTTGTATGTTTGTTCCCAATGGGTTCAGAAACCATTGATCAGATTGTGATGGAACTTTAATAGATTGTTCTGGGTACGCCCGCGACGGTTCCTGGTCCAGATAATTATATATGTTTTTCGTTTTCAATGAAACTTCTTGTTTTAATGATACTTGAATATCTAAAAGTAACACAGCTAGATAAATAGCTGCTTTTGTTCACTGTGATATCGTTCATGTTATTGTGATATTTGCGTCCATTATTTGTATCAAAACATACTCGTTAATCATTTTGGGTTCGATTCCCACCCAGGAGAAACATTTGTGTGACGAACATAGGTGTTTGTTCTGTGTCTGGGTGTTGATATGTATTTTATATATGTATCTACAAAAAAAAAAACCCATAGTACAAGCTATGCTTAGTTTGGGGTTAGATGGCGCTGTGTGAATTGACCACCAATGAAAAAGATTGAACTAACATTTCCCGTATGAAATTGAGTCAAGACTGTCTGAAACGTTTGCTTGTTTGTTTTGTGTTTTTCTCGGCATGTTCAATTTGAAGTATAAGATCAGTTTTATGTTTATATTCTCCAGTTACTTCTTTGTATTTCTTAACCTTTATCCTAAACATTTTAAGTTTGGTAAAGTCCCACACACTGTTGATCAACTATTTGAATATGCCATCTGTTCTACGCTATTAGCAGACATTAAAGCAGCGATCACTATTTTAACTTTATTTCTAATATTTTGTTTTTGCACTATTTTGTTATTCGCAATCTAGTTTTCATTGAAATTTGTGTGAATTATCAAATCAACTTTAATAATTGCATTAAAATATAGTTACTAAATTTGTATGTGTAGCTTTTTGAGTCCAGAATATGTTAGCGGCGATTAAAATTTAGCCATTGCATTATTACTTGCATCGAGTATATCGATATGTCGTCAGCGATATATCAACTGCGATATTTCGGCGATATATCGACTGCGATATTTCGACGATATATCGACTGCGATATCTCGACAGGGATATATCGACATGATCTCGTCCCGAGTGTTATATCTATATGTGCGGGCTAAATGATATCGCGGCGGACGCTTACCGGACGACAACAAGTCTGTACTGACAATGATTTGATGATTGACAGCGTGATTTGACGTGACTAATCCACGTGTGTCCACGCATGTAACAACATTATGCTTGATGTCGTTTGTCCCGTTTCTGCAGGAACCAACAATGAGGGCCCGTCGTCCAACCACTGATTCACATATCACTTACTCATATCACACTTTACAAACTTAACCTTAACACTCTCTTCCTCCGTACACACTCTCTTCCTCCGTACACACTATCTTTCCAAATTGGCTGACGGACGTTCCGGATCCAGTGTGTTGCAGCATGGTTTCGTTTTATGCATTTTGTTGTGAGTAGTCCCTTGTTTATTAAACATTAGAACTGTGTAAACAAACACGCTCGAAAATGTATAAAAAATAAGACTAAAAGTAACTAGTACTACTACTAAAGTCAGACTAAAGATCACTTACAATTAACAAGATTAAAAATGTCCAATTGATATTCGAGCATGTTTCCGTATAAATTCCGTTAGTTGCCATGTTATTTTGCATTTCGAGTTTGATACTAAATTAACTTTCGATGCCCCGAAATCACGAGAAACTAACATATTGTATTTTTATGTATAGAGAAAGCGTTAGAGGAGCTGCCTAAATATATGAATAACGAAGAATGGGACGATCGTTCACCGGACGTCGAGCTACCTATATACCAACAGAGGGACAATTACTTTACATAGTAAATATAATATACAATAATATACACTACCAATATTAACCAAAAAATTCCAAGAATCTAGGTACTATTTAGAAAATGTTTTACTAGATTTATCTGTAGCATAAAATATTGGAATTAGCGAATTAAAAAGTTTTACTAATACTCGTGTCTCTGCCTCTCTCGATCCATATAAAACTTTATTAACGAGTAACCAATCTATATGGCATTGTATCTAAGTATGTATAATGCCTAAGCCGCAATATGTATCCAATACTTATTCACTATGAAGTCTAAAAAGATGATTTTATATTAAGGACATTTCTATGGAGTCTAAGATTGTGCGCCTCTATATTATGAATTTTTGAGAAAACTAAACTTATTCTTAAACTGGAAAAATGTTTTTGAACGAAATTAATTCTATTAGAAATTGAATAATCTTTTTAATTGAAATAGTAAATTCCGAGACATGAATAGAATTTAATTATTAAATTGTGTGTGTTCGCTTTAGAACTTAATGGAACTTACTTGTGATGTCAATTCAAAGTGCATTTTTTGACATAAAACTTCACTTTGTATGAAGTTATTGCTACTGAAAATGATTATTTCGTTTACTTTGCTCAATTATGACTACATTCCTCCTAGCAGTAACTGACTACGATAGAAAAATGTAGATGAATTGTATACATATAAAATAGTCGAAAAATACTGTGAAGCCGAAAATATAATTAAAAACCTGAATATTTCGAGGATAAATTTTAATTTGATAAATAATTTTGTTAAGTTAGTATTATTTATATTATATTAAACAATTGATGCCATTATTATTATTATTAATTTTTCTATGTAAATTTTTGTTGGGATGTTAGTAACGAACCAATGCGTTTTAGTATTATTTCGTTGTTTTACGAAATGTAAATTTTTTGTTATGTACATATTTTTTGCTTTTGAGTAACTTTATGGATTAGTTATTAATTGTTTTTAATTTAATTTTATACAATTTCTTGTAATCAAATTTGTAATTACATGTCTTATTTCTTATGTAAAAAGAAAGAGTAAATATATGAAAATATTTTACAAAAATAGTACGTTGTGATAGAATACAAATTATAATTTAATACCATATAACTTATAGCTATATATATAAGCTACGTGCCGTATACCCCAAAACGATTTTTAAGGATAATATACTTTAAGTATTACAGCTTAAGTAGAGCAGCTATAAAAGGTAATGTTTTAATAATACTGCATAAGCTAGCCAAAATAAATGCTTTATGTTATCAAAATTTCCCAATTAACAATCTTTTTTGATATAACTAATGGTACATTTAAATTCTTCAAAGTGCTTAAATTATCTCCTTTACCTATTCAATTGTATTCATTGATTTTCTGTACCTATTTAATACGTGCCATATCTATAAGCAATCTTAATTGATACCAAATTTAACAAACTTTTACAGCCTGTTGTGACGCGAGTTGCTGGTTCGATTTCCGCGCGGGCCAATGTTTGCAAATCTGCAAATATACCTCCAAAATGTTATATATCACTAGGTACATAATAAGTTACTGATGAATACTCCCGTTTTTATATATATTATATTTATTACTAATAATGAGACATATTTATATAATGACTAATCTAGAAATTATAGACTGGCTTATTTAGCCTTAGAGATTTTCATTAATGACGCGTATTTCTATAGTCAGTTAATAAGTGTCCATAAAAAGGAATAAGAAAATATACTTGCTACTATTGCTACTGAATACCTTGCCAGGTCGAAAAAACGAAAAGCCGGCCAGACTGGCTAGTTTAGCCGGACATTTTGGTAAAAATGTCGGACACCTCTAATTTTTTAGTCTTAGTAAACGACAGGTTTTTAAAAATTAAAACTTTACTTTTTCATCATTATATCAAAACATAATCATTTTACTTTATCATCTTCTTAAATTCTAATGAAACAGCAATAAAATTTAATGAACAAGTCTTCTTTATACCAACATTTGAGAAATGTAAAGAAACTGGCCAAAATTAAAAAGTAACAAAAGCCAATAACCAACTAATTTGGCCGGACTCGCAACCAAAAAGTCTGACTGTGTCCGGCTTTATCCGGAAACCTGGCAAAGCTAGCCACAGCGAAGTGACTTCGTTCGTGGAATGGACTTTATATGGACGTTTCGTTCAGTACGTCAGTACTCACTCAGTCAGTCAGGTCAAGCAAATAAAGATGTTTTTAAAATGTGAAGTTTTTAATACTGGCAATAAACTGAATATCCAATTCATCGATCCAGCAATTACACGCCTCGCGCAGGAATAACTTACCGACTTAAGTTATAATTGGAAAAACCAATACTTAGGGTTCAAATTATCCAAATACTATGTATGAGCTATTAAGTAATAGTTGCTTGACCATAATATGTAGGTATTATAGGTGTAAGCTTAAAGCATCATATCCCTTTGACTAATTAGAATAGCCTAAGTATATTCTTAATATATATTATTGATAATGATAAATACTTATGATAGAATAATATATATATCTTATAGTCCGACCCAGAAACAATTGTTGACTTATGCCTTATATCTGAGTTGTTGAACCTACAGGGATATGAGCATATTGTTTTATATTTTCTTCTATTGTATACTGTCCTTGTATAGTGCGTGTATTATTCACACAAAATAAATACTATGCTATTAAAGAAAGCTGTTTTATTTATCTTTGAGACATCATCTGATTTTGCAGGCGGAGTGGCTTGTGGCTACCGGATATCCGTTCTGGATGGTTCTGATAAATATATAACGATATTATGTAACGACTTTAAGCTCTACTAGAGGCTCTTTCCGTGCATTTGACACGTCTTCTGCTTATTAGGTTCTAACTAGGACAAGCTAGTTAAATTGTACTGCTCTGGTTCTTGCGGTGAAAAAATATCGCTTTGGCATATGCACCGGCCGACGAGAATATAAATGGAACTCGTTTCTGATTCCTTAAGTTGGTCGGGATATCTTGTCAATTGGTGGGAAGTGTTTGAGACAGTCCATCTTCACGTCTTAGAATTACCCGAGGACTCAAGTCTTATGGGGGTGGTTACCATCTAACACCGGGTGCCCGATCTGCTCGTTCCGTAAATTGTAAACATAAAAAAAGACCTCAATACATTTAAAAATCCATTTTAAGGTCAGGAATTTGAGCTTTTTCCTGTGCTTCTTTTTGATAAATTTGTGTTTCTTAAAATGAATCGGTATAAATAATTCAATAATGACACCATCGCTAGTACTTAATTGGTCGGACGACATCGTGAAGGCACCATGAGACCATGAGAACAGCGGTACAGGCTCAGCACCTACCGGCTACCAATAACTAATTCGATTTTATGGTCACCTGGGAGCAAATTGTCTTTGTCCACTATCGATTAAGATGCGGACAGCGTTCTGCTACGTGGTATCGTCCAATGCCACCGGCTAGGCTTCCTTCCGTTATTTTTAAGAGTTATCGACCTACTGGGAATTTGCTACTCACATACGTATTAGCGAAAGAGCTAATGTGTTTTTGACATTAAAAATCTTAAAATCATGTGGAAACTTTATTACGTTTTTAATGAAACTATTTGCTTTAGAGAAAAAAAAAATTATGCACTTATAAAAAAGCACTTCAATAAACATAAATAATTTATTTATTTGTCTTCTACTTAGATGTCGGAAGAAATCAGGCCGACTGAGAGCTTTCATCGAAAATCCTGTCTTATTCTTAGAGTAAACTCTAAAGAATATATTTTTGTATTTACTCATGAAAAAACAACTTTAAAAATCATAAAGACATTCTGTATTATAGTCTAATCGTATTAGTAATATTATAGTCACTCCACACTGACACCACATTAGTATCTACAACCCGAGCGAAGGCGGGTGGTTCGCTAGTTATAAGTTTAAGTGACAAGCCGGCTATACATTGGAAAGTGGGCAGATCTCCTGGTCTCGTATTCTATTAATCCAAATCTGTTAACATTTGATGGATCGCACTCTTGGATTAGAACTAGGCAACCTTCACTTACGGCACATACGGCATTCACTTAACTAGAATGAATCCAGGTATAGTCACATATTTTATTTAAATCTAAACACACTGTGGGTACCGAGCGGGCGTAAAATGTGTCTTGCCCGCCGGAGAGGACTCAGCTATATGGTTCACAGATATAATCCTTAGTAACATTTCATTTGAATCTTTTTAGATTTTACATATCCCTCAAGTGGTGAATGAGATTTATTACTCGTACCGGCGACGGATTTTCTTACCGTATAGTGCATATATGTACTAAATAATAATAAAAGACTATACAAATATTCTTTATCGTATACTGTATATGTATAGTACGTTATAAATAACATATGTATATTTATGTATAAAATATTCACCGGGAAAATGAAATCCAAAACGATTCGCCCATTGTACGTGTATCTTAAGAATTTAAGAATAGAATTTAATAGGGTACAATAAAGAGTTTTCATTCATTCGTTCGATTCAAGGGCTGCTCGCAGTACTCCCTAGGCAGAACAGATTTCTGTGGCAGAAAGTCTTTCAATCTATCTACAAAGCGTATAGTCAACTATTGCCATTAACTAAGCTAGCGTTGGTAATAAGTCATTATTCCAAGCCATAAACTGCCCACAAACATTGTAGTGACACCATGAGTAATAGTAAATTGATTTTACGAGAGCCACTGAATAGATTGACCCAATCCTACTAACCTGTAATGTCTTATCTAAGTAGGTTAATGCGCTACCTTAATTTATTGAATAAGTTCTAAGCGTAAAAAACGTCTACTCCCTGCATAATGTTTCCAAAGAGATTAGCGATAACTTTTCTTAGAACGTATATGCTATCAAACTATCTGTTTTGCTTGTCCAAGCAAAGTCCCAGATATAATTTTGATAATATTTTGTTTTAAGTTTATGAATATAATTAAAAATTGATACCACTACTCGTATTACTGATCTCCCGAAATTAATATGGTGAATAGAATAAATCAACTTTGGTGGCAGATCATGCCGGCATTCGCATGATGTTTTCCGCAAACGTATTTAAATGACATTAATTGTCTTAGGTACATCTGGATTTGAACCAGCGACCTTCGAATTGAACTCGAGATCTCTACCACTAGGCCACTACGTTCTCGCTATTATAATATACTTTATGTTAATTACCGTAGATTATCACGTACTAAACACGAATCCATTTATCCGAGCCTACAAGAGTAATTAAATATTTTATATTCTAAATTTAACGGGGTTCAGGAGCCATTAGGGCCAGAGCGAGTTGATAAATGAGGCTTTATAACTATACTCAGCGAAGGGATCGACGATGGAGACGACCAATAGCAAAAGGCTTGACGCTTCTACGGGCTGTTAGTAACCAGGAGTCATATTCTCATCTCGATGTAAGACCGCATATCAATACAGTAGCTTTATTCATAAGACCATTGTTAGTAATAATGGTCTTATGAATAAAGGTAATGACGTGCAAACATTCAATACAATATTAAAATTCTATTAAAACCTTCATTATCTTCTTCTTTATTATAATTATTCTTCTTCTTCTATTTTATTTCTTCTTCACTTAACATCAGGTGAGATTGAGATCAAATTGTTTACCTATCGCTAATAAAAAAAAACGATTTTCGTAAAATGAATAAATAATACATTTGTAAGTTTTTAATGAGCTTTTTCCCTACGTCAATTGTATAGAACAGTTGCGGCGATTTTTCTAAACAATTATCTACCGAAAACAACATTTATGAAATATTTAGATTTGTTTTATCTTCACATGTCTTTCCTATTTTTGTTAAAATTATGAATATTAATACTTCCGACCAAAGTATTGAAAATTTCGACGTGACATTAAAATGCTTTAAAGCTTCAGCCATTCACTATGATAATGTATGTATTTAAAAATAAATACAAATAATATTCAAAATGAATAGTTAACTGCGATAAAATGAGATGAGAGTACACACGGGTAACCGTATTTTAATTATATTATTTATTTTACTACTACAAATGGTTCATTCTTAACCAACTCCGAAGTATATGAAGTTTGAAAATAATGACAGCACAAAAATGTATAAAATTCAGTTTCCGTAACGTAAAATGTTATAGTTGCTCTCAATTACTGCCATTATAAAGTAGATTTGATTGTGTTTTCATGTCTTTAGATGCTATATATTGGAGCAGTCCTGTATCATGATTTATACCATAACTACTCATGATACAGAAGATTACTCAGTATTCATATCAGGGCAATACTCGTAGCTTCGACACTGTTGGCATGAAACTAAACTAAATTCCACTGTTAGTTACTTGCCTTCAGCTCAGTTGTTATTAACTCTATTGTCTGCGCTGTTAGTGGGTTTGATTTTGGATTCGAACATAGATGTTCTTTTCTATGTCTAGGTGCTATATGTATATGTACTATTATATGTACGTATTCTATCAGCTGTCATGTCAGCATAGCATATTTAACTTGAGGCTAGATGGCGCTGTGTGAAATATCCAACAATATTTTAATTTAGAATTAGTTTTAGTAACGAACTAAGAAGAGATTTAATTACAAAAGAAAATCAAATTAACATTCAGAGAAAACTTAAGCTAAATTAGTTTGACACCAATAAAATTACGATTTGAGGATTGGAGGATTTGAGGAGTTAACGTTTGGATCTCTGTATTTAGGATTCTTTATCGTAAGTGTGTCTCTATCTAGGATTATTTGTCGTGTGTTACAAAAACTAAGAGTAAAGTGTTCCGAGTAAGGTTCGGAATAAGCCCAAAGATCACCAATAAGTATGCAAGTATGTAAGTACGAAATTTTATCTTTGGTATAAATTTAAATCTCAGGACTGGTTGTACCGTTGCTCGGCCCAGCATCAGCACACACATTGATCTCATTGTTTGAGACATTGCAGTTTTTGGGACTGTATTTTAAGCACAGTCTTGTTACACAGGATGTGATGAAATTAAGAAAAAATATTTGTTCGGAGCAATAATTGAACTTAAGAGTCCTGTATCTCAGTCATGTTGCCAGTCATATTGAGACCATATTATTATATGTAATGTTTCGTATTTCAATTCAACACAATTAACAGCGTTTTATTTCTTCAGCATACACTCGAAAATTAATATAATAAATAAAAATAAAAACTAAATAAATTGTTAACTTGATAAGTAGCTATTAGTAGTACATTTGTAAGCTAAAATCTTCCAGGGAATGGTTTCGGAATTAATAGCTATTTTTTGTTATATCTCCACCACTGAACACACAGTGAGGGTGAATGTATGGGGGAAGGACTCATCTCAGATAGGCACCAGACATAAAAACCCTTAACACAGCCAGTTTCTTCTTTTGATTTCACCACACTGTCAAAATCAATTCAAACTAATACCTATTTATTAATCTATTAAATTTATATTTATGAAGCCGAATCAAAACATACAGTATGCGATTTTAATTAAATCTGACCTGAAACTTACTTCTTCAAGTAAATGTTACGTGAAATAGAACATTATTCTTTACCTATGGGAGTACCAAGCATTATAATGTAGAGGTACATAACCATCAACATGACAGAATATTCTATCAAAAACTCGTTTTCCTGAAAATAAAAGAGGAATACAATAAACATTGTTTGACAGGCCCCATAGCCCAGTTGGTAGTCTGTCTTCTGCGCTTTAGGTCGTAGGTTCGATTCCCACAGAACAAACATTTCTGTGACGTATAAAGATGTTTCTTCTGTGTCTGGGTGTTAATAGTATTATACTCGTATGTATAAATTTACAAAAAAGTATTCTATCAGTTGTCTGGTTCCCATAGTACAAGCTATCCTTAGTTTGGGGCTAGATAGGGCTGTGTGAATTGTCCACCAATAATATTATTTATGTCAATCACCCGGCGCCGGCGCACCCTGTGAAATGCGCGCACGCACATAAAACAGCGGTGCAGCGCGCGCCGCGACACAATCGCACGGCGCGCCGCCCGCCGCTAACACGAAACCGTAAGTACAACTTCACAGCACGCACTTTGTAAATAAACAAATAACCCATAAACAATACTTTGTAGCTCAGACCCAGGCTCGATGAGCAGGCAGCTTAGTGGTCAATGTTGTATGTAGCTTAAAGCTTAATTAGACCCAAGCTCGATCTATGTGTTGACTTTTGTGTTTGTTTTCCATGGATGATTGTGTTCTTGATTGTGGCTATACCCAGTAAGAGTATTACTGAACGAATACCGTTGAATCCAAGCATACACTCGTTTATTTATTTATTAAGGATCATCAACGAAACTGACGTGTTCAATTGCTTTAAAATTAGGTGTAATTAGTTACAATTGTAATTAGTTAGTGTAGTTACAAAAAGTATATTATCAAAGAAATTATTCGAAGTTTCCATTAGTAACAAAACATCCATACTGAACGAATAACCATAAAAAAGATGGGCAAGTTAAGTTTAAAAATTCTTCGTCTCTCTCATCGTTATAGGAAACAGACAAACTGGCGTTATATTCAGTGGCGGTACGGAGAGTAACGTTCATAAATAAATATCAGGCGTTTACACGGACGACTAAAAGTGTTACCGCAAGTGGATATGTAATAAACGTGTATCGTGTAAATAAAGAAAGTCAGTCACAGAGAAACGACTTTAATCAATATAGCTCGACACGGAAGAAGGACAAGAAAGAAAACAGTGTTTTGATTGTTAATTGATATATTACCATATCTATCAGTTCATTATAACGTGTTATAACTAATTTAGTTTGAACAAAAACAGTTTATATGAACCAATAAGTGTAAATCAAAGTGATTTTATAAATGAATTTCTACAACTTTTTTTTTGTTTAAAAACTGCATATTGCTCCAACTGCCTTGTGATGCACTATGCAGTTACACACACTATGCTGTTTTCATTAGAAAAAGCGCTTCTCAGAATCTGCTCATATATTAATACGCTACCGGTTGCCGGTGAAATTACAGGTCCATCAGACATTCCACCTACACGTCTCGGAGTTACGGGCGCACACGATGCGACTTGGGTCTTGTCGTACCTAGTAAGGGAGGACCAAAGTCGCATCGGTTGTTATAGGCAGAGGCACTCAACACCAGGTGGGCCGTCGGCTCGTTCCGTAACTGTATCACCACTGTCACAAGATGGTACCTGTTCTTAAATATAAAAAAAAATTACGTGTTTTTAAGAAATGAGAAAATTTGACGTTTGTTTATGATCTTGAATTACTTATTAGGTGCATAATTAAGATTCATTTATCAAAACAATTAAGTTTTTTAAACTTGTATAGTCAGTATCAGTGAAAGCGCTAAATGATCAAATTATGATAATTCATTCAATTATTTACGTTTTATAAATAACTTTTCATGTTGCTTTATATATGCTGATTTCATAAATTATTCCATTAATTTCAATTTCTACATTAATATTGTTGTGACTAAATATTATTTTATAAAGCCTCCTGGAATTTATATTGATCTGTCTTGTATAGGCAATCGTTCGAAACTATAACAGAGATTTTGATACATTTTTAGAGATGACTGATTCCTCCAGCCGTAGATATTTAGTGCTCCCTAAGTGTAATTAATTATAATTCACAGCTATTTGTAACTAAACAATTACATAAAATGATGTTTAATTCGAACCTCTTTTTCTTACTCTTGGTTAAGTAGGTAGCATTTTTTTTTAACAGCTTTCTTAAAAATATACAAAAAAAATATCTACCATACTATTTTATACCTTTGAGTGTTTTAGAATGCAATATGCACGATTATATAAAGGCAATTATTACATCATTAAATGTACTTATAAGAATCGTGAAAATAAATGCATAACCACTGAAAATGTAAATACATCACCGTGGTTTGAAGAGCAAGGAAGCCGCAGGCACATGAGTTATCTCTCAGGGTAACAAGACAAATACGAGTTTAGCTTTTCCTTTGTATTCGGTAGTTATTTGTCAGGGCACAGGATAACTTTACATTTAAAAATAACGAAATCAATACACAATAACTTGGGTACAGAATTTTTGGGAATCAGCAAGATTAACTTAACACTAGCTAGACTCCCAATTTATCGATTAAATATTCCATCAACTGAAATTTCACTAGAATGCATACACAGTGGAGATAAACGCCCACAAAAGACTTATCTTTATCTTTCGTTACATAATTTTATTAGGATACTCACATCACCTAGCAGCAAGATAAAATAAGTTAAAATTTACATAAATATCCGCTGTTTTGATGATCCACTTCCAAATTCTAATCAGCAATCAAATTCTACGTTAAACAATACCGTACAATCAAGCTAATACCATAAAATATGAAAATAACTTCTTTTATATTTCGATGATCAAGTTGCCCAAATGATCAGATTTCTAAAACAGAATAGGTGTATGATTATGTTTTCTAGTGTTGCTAATGTTCTTACAAAGCGCGAGGACAAGGGTCCTGTATTTGCATGAGACATTGGACAACGGTTTCACTTTCGGGCGGCGACCTTAGTTCCAGGAACACATGCCGATGACCTCATCAGCACTGATCAGTATTCCAATCGCGTTGCACAATAGGCTGCACTCCTGCTTTATGGTGGTATGCGGAATTATTTACCGCGCTCAAAGCGTACTGTTTTTATATTAACAAATTATTACAATACATAATACTTAAAATATATATTAAATAAGAACTAATTAATCTATTATAAGACAGTTTCCAAAGATTGTAGATAAATCAACCTTCGATCAGATTGATTACAAAGAAGTCAAGTCAAAAACTTTGTTTCCATAGAAACAGATATTAAAGATATTAAGATAAATAATAATAATATTTAAAAATATAAAGCGTATTTAACGAACTAAAAACTGATATGCACTAAGGTTCTGTATTGAACCCTAATGAACAAACAACGAAAAATTACAGTTTATATTATCATCCATATTTGGACTTTATGGGTGGATGAACTGTTTTTTCCTAATCCTTTACACCATAACTACCGCACTGACTTAGCTATTTTGAAATTATTATGGGTAGAGATTATTATTTAAGACCAGCTGGGCCACCTAATCGTTCCATAACTTAATCACATAAAAAATATGTTAGTATAAACCATAAAGGATGACTTCGAAACATCTACATATCTACCGTGACGACCAGCAACAACATAGTTCAATTTGATGAATAACACACTAACATTTTACAAACAGTAAAAAGTTTTGTAACATTTTTATAACCTAAAATAAGTTTTATGATTGTCTTGCCAATAGAGGGACCCAGATAAGAGAGGATTTAATAAAAATATTTATTTGGAATCTGTCGACATGTATACACATATGAATAACGCATAATTATTATACAAATCCACTTATCTATTTAGAGTATTCTTGTATTAAAACGGTATGGAAACAAAAAAGTTTTAGTTAAAATTTCAGTATTATAGATATTTTATTATAGTTAGTACTGTAAAGTGAATTTATGAAATAAACATTTGAAAAAAATACGATTACACAAGAATAAAAAAAACGTAGTGTTCCAATTTATAAAATTCAGCCAGTCCTTTTTGAAAAATTGTAGATCCGATATGAAACTTTAAGCCCTATGTTAAGATTACTTTAGGAAATAAACACTGTAGATGGTTATTTAAATGAAATAATCATGCTCGCGAAAAGAAAGGAGTCGTCCTCTCTGTAATTCCCCATGGAGAGTCGGAAAGGCTTTAAGCTTTGCAATAATTACGCGTAACCTTAAATATTTAGAATATTAACAAAAACAAACTAGTTTCTATGAATTATGTGCCAATTTTGGATTAAATTTTATTTTATAGTTTAGGTACAAAAGCAGTTTACAAAATAATAGTTAATAAATTATTTACTAAGTCTGCTTACCCTTGGTTTGTCCACAGAATTTGTATAAACAACATTTTCGAAAATTTTATGAACCTTATCCAATAATATTACTAATTTCCCCCAATCCAAATCTAATAGTATATTCCATCTTCCATCCAACCATACCTTTTGTAAAAGTTTGTCAACACTGGACCCCCGATGAGTCAGGAAGTCATTTGCACACATTTGCATTTGCATGAGAAAAGCGACGCCTCGGACCGGTTCCATTCTCGTACACTGAGAATAAATAATGACATCCGTTCTGCACCTAATTTCCTTTGAACTTTGTTTTTTTATAGATTTTATATAGTTATTTGTTTGCTCGAAAATATTCTCAGTAGAATTTTCTCCATCATTTTGAGCTGTTTAAGGTTAATAACTGTGGCAATTTACAGTTACGATTGCAATTATATGTTTATCTAATTGGTTTAAGAACAGTGTAGTAGTAGTTACTAGTGTTTAAATAAATATACTTACCAAAATTTTAGTAAAAAAACGTGTAAACTGCCATGTGCGAAAGCTACTTAATATAAATGTCATGAATATGCATTTTAAATCAAGTTTTATGAGTCATTGACATATATAGCAGAAATGTGACGGCGACGCTCAACTTTAATTGTGGATTTGATCTCTATAGGTACAGGAAAATCATAATTACTAGAGTTTTTATCGTCAGATTCATATTTAGATATTATGTGCTCTTCAACACTTTTATAGTTATTCTTTCATTTACTAAAGGTGTCTAAATTTTCTTATTTTTTTAATGAAATTTCCTTAACAATGTAAAATAGGTAAATAGGTTGGTACCACAGGCAGTGTAACCCACAAGATGAAATGGCTCACTAAAGGTCTGCTCACCACTACGGGGATAGCAGCTTGAATCTATGTATAAACGTATGTAATTGGTACAACTCTAAGAAAAAACTATCACTAAAATTGTCAGTTACTCGAAATATATTTCTTTTTAGTTTATGAAATCAATTGTAATAATTTCATATATTTCAATCATTCCATTTAGTAAGCTCCGCAGATTTTTCCATAATTTCCATGGCATTTCAATATTTAAATGGCTATCATCAATAGAACGGCCTTCGCCTCATTACCAATCGACGAAATGAACTTTGGATTTTCGTGAAGTTAAACAATTGTTGAGCGAGTGGCAGCGGCACGAGTATCACATTTAACTCGTTACATTTAATTTCCGTTTGAGACATTTGAAAAGGACAAAATTAATTTCAGAGATGTATTTATTTACTAGAAATTTTGGGGAACGCTCGGACGAACTTTTCGAATTGAAACCATTCCCGTACCTCTCGGAACCGGAATAAGGCTCATCCACACATTGTAGAACCATGGCAGGCTCGGACAACTCGTTTCATGAGGACTTTTCTACCGCACACTTGTAGGCTGTGGAATGGGCTACCTCCTGAGGTCTTCCCGGCAAGGTATGACATGGGCAGCTTAAAGAGAAACATAAAAATAAATCTCCAGGGTAGGCAACGCATCAGTTGCTGACGTCAATAGGCTGCGGTGACCGCTTAACGTCAGACGGGCCGTAAGCTGGCTTGCCTCAATATCAAATAAAAAAATAAAACAAAACTACCTAAGGTTTCGCCCGCGTAGTATCGGTACACTTAACTATGTTATTTTTCAAGGTTATCATTTAAGTTAAAATGTCAAAGAAATAATTAGTTATTTCCATCTGCCCCATTCAAACATCTTCGGCCCGTATAACCGTAAGGTTGGTAGGGCCATGGGAGGTGGTTTGGGTTTGCCCCATTCGGGTGCAGATGATCAATATCCAAACTAACATTTCAGATTGTATAAATGGGATATATCCCATATATCATCATCACATCATATATATAAGTATAAGAAGGATTTTAAAGATTACGTATTCTCGTAATCTAAAGTGCATCTTTTGTTTAGGGCTTTACCCAACATAGGGAGTCATCATTTGCAGTTTGCACATGTTGCACATTGGAAATGCTTATCGTTTTGAATGTGCATTTTGTGAAATATGCGTGTTATTTGCATTTAATCTTCGCATGAGACGTAACGTCCCCATCTCGGGGTGATGGACGCAACGCAATGCGACTTGAGTCATCTCGTACTCGTTGTGGAGGACTTGAGTCGTATTGTTGTCTGTGAGGGACAGTCTATGGGCGGTGGTTACCCTTCAACATAAGCTGGACAGTCAGTTCATTCCGTCGCTTAAATTACATTAAAAATATAAAATAGTTTGAAAATACGATCATGAAGACGACCTGCTGTTGGAAAAAATATTCCCCCAAATCATTCATATTTCACAACCTAGTTTAGTAAGTTTTTAAATAACAAATTTGGTTTGGGAATAATAATAGAAATTTGTTATTCTCAGTTCTTAGATAAGCTTCTGTTCAGAATCAAATTATAATTTTAGAATAATAAATAAATACCGGTAGAGGTTTCATTAATTTTGGAAAATAAATGGTGCGGGTATAATGTGTGATTATTGAAAACGAGTTCAAATTCATGTATATTTATCTAAACACTTAACCGAGTTCGTGGGGAATGCGGGTATGGTATCGCAAATACTTTTACACAGTTTGTTAGATAAATCGATTTCTGCATTGCAAATTTGGTTCTTAGCTGAATATTTGTAGATAAATTGATCAGGAATTGTTGTAAAAGCTTTCAGCAAGATCGATTTTTTTCGCCTATGGGTAAAGGTTCCGATAAAATATATCGATACTAAAGTAAGTTTCTAAATGAAACCAGGTTTATAAATAATTTTATAAAATTATTAAGTTCACATACGAAATTGATATTTTCAATTGATTTTGTGTTTGTAATTGATAATTTCGTAAACGTATTATAACAATCCATGCGTTAGGGATTTATTTATGATCTTCTACATAATAGACAGAATTATGTCTGATAGTAACTAAGTTCAAGTAGTAATCTTTACGATATGAGACCAGAAAGACATGTTTTTTTTTTAAATTATTACTTACTACCAGATATGTATTTTAAATTCATAACTTTCTATGAAAAATAAATAAATTAAAAATTATACAAAGACAACATAAAAAAGTTAACCTCATTAATACCGTGTATACAACACAGACGGGCAATAGGTCACGATACCACAAGTGACACTTCTAGAACAGGGTGTTCCGTTATAGCGCTGCGCCGGCGCACGCGCCGAGTGCCGTTACTTACTCTGTGTGTGCTAAGCTTTAGGGTTGAACTACATCTGAGTGGCCGATACTACAATTTTGAATAAATCTTTCTCTTTCTTTCGTTTAGAAAACCTTTTATACCTATTATAAAAGACTAACTAGAAACAGATACGGAATCGTCCCTCTGATCCGCAGTGCGGGCGCTACCAAGCCATAATTCTCTTTATATGTGTAACTGATGACGTTTCTGAACGACAGAAAGGGATAAATGTATGTTATGATAAATAAAATAAATGGATGGACATTTCACAAAGCGCCATCTAGCCCCAAAGTAAGCTAAGCATAGCTTGTGTTATGGGAATCAGACAACTGATATAATACTTCTAGACTTTTTTTAAGCTATTGCATAGCTTCTATCGCGGGCCTTGAGCGTGGAGACCGAATCCAGAAATTCCGTAACGAAAAAACCTAACACCCCCCACTCCGACCGGCACAGCAGTGATACTTTTTAGTTTTTCCATCTATCGATAAATACCAGAACTTTTAATGACTTTTTGAAATATCACGCGCAATAGCTTTACCGCGGCAGTCTCCGAGTGCCACACGTCTTTTTTTCGTAAATACATACATATAATACATAATGACACCCAGACATAGAACAAACATCTATATTCGTCATACAATTGTTTGCCTTGGGCGGGAATCGAACCCACGACTACAGCATAGAGGCAGAGTTACTACCAACTGAGCTGTGAGGCCTGTCAGGGTAGGTACGCAACAATCAGATGTGGTTCAACAATGACTATCTGGTAGCTCATGTGAATTGTTTAAGAATGCCTACGCGAATCCATTCCCGTGGTCGTTTCAATTTTATCCCTAAGGAACACTATCTTAATCCGGGATAAAACGTTGCCTATGTCACTCCGGCCCATAAACTATATCTATGCAAATAAACCAGCCTGTGTTGATACGTCGGTCCCTTGGTGATAAATATAAAGACTCGTTGCGTATCCTAGGATAATTAGTAAGAATATAGTTTTTACTTTATAATTTGCAATAATGTTTGGAGTCTGTAATGTTGGTTTGGGCTACTAAATATTTAAGGGTTAGAAGATCAAATATTAATTCAAAATGGATGAAATCGTCTGTGTGGGATGCAAATTTGAATTATGTTTAAATATTTTTAGTTCTCCAACTCTAATACCAAAGTTATTAAAATGTCAGTTATTCAAAAACAAATAAAGTTACGAGTCCTCAAATATTGGAAACTAGGACAGCTGTTGTTTGAGTAATGAAAATTCAAATTAATTAGAACGTATATTATATATCCAAATTGTTTGCATGAACGATACAGATGACAAATGGGTAACTTGGACTGACCAATTTAAAGGTCAAAATGAAATATGGGTCCGGAAGTTTTTTTTTTTAATTTTTTTCTATTTTTCTCTGTCCGTCTGTCTGTTTGCTCCGGCTAATCTCTGAAATGGTCGGACCGATTTTGACGAGACTCACTGGCAGATAGCTGATGTAACAAGAAGTAGCTTAGGCTACTTTTCCGAAGGGTAAAATGGGGGTGCGTGATAAAACCGAATTCCACGCGGACGAAGTCGCGGGCTAGTAGTATATAAATGCATACATACGATATATAATATATGAATGCACAATGATCATTTGACGTGACACGCCAGTCGGCAAAAAGTCCTATGGGATTTTTAAGCGTGTACGAATTCTTTCAGTTGTACACGCTATTGTGAACGCGGCGTGGACGAATTTTTGGCAATGAAAAATTCCTGGGTTTAATTTAACGGGTGAAAATTTTGGTATTTTTTTTATATCTATTGTTCCGTTGGCTTTGGTCGCGAATAAAGAGCTTTGTTGGGGTATTTTAAATGCTATATGCGTTTGGGGGTCAGTAATGTTTTTGAGTTTATTGTTTATGATTTGTGCATTTCAAGGGAACTTGTGAAAAATTTGTCCATGGAAGTACTACCACCATACCTATTACTGCCGCCAAACAGTAAATTTCTTACAATGCTTTCCGGTTAAATAGTTGTGGGTGTGATTACAGTTACAGACACTCCAACCTTGTATCTGAGAACTGGTGCCGTGTCAGAAACAGTTGTTTAAATCACTATACTTATATTTATAGTTAACTTTCATATTATTTTGTTTAATTATTTAGAAGTTGTTATTTTGATGTTAGAAGTTGTCTTGATTAGCAAGTACTAGCTGTCACAGCGGGCGGCTGTCTTGACCAATCTGACAGTTTTATATTTTTGGTTTGCTTGTAGAGCCAATCCGCTCTGACAGATGGATTTTGCAATTAGAACTAGGTCGTTCAATATGGCCAATATGGCCAATATGGCGTTTGGTGTAGCTGTGTATAAATAGTTTTTATTCTTTCTTTATGAATACATAAAGAAAGAAAGAAAGAAAAAACATTTATTTGACACGCCCAAAAAATAAATTAAAACAATTAACAAAAATATACATAGGTATGTTGTTTTAATAATAATAATAATAATAATACTAATAGGTACATCAAGCCAGAAATAATTTTTTTTTTTTATTTTTTTTTTATTTTTTATGTAATACATTTACGGAACGAGCCGACGGCCCATCTGGTCTTAAGTGGTAACCTCGGCCCATAACAGCCGATTCGACTTGGGTCCTCCCATACTAGGTATGACAAGACCCAAGTCGCATCGTATGCGCCCGTAAATGTGAGACAATATGAATATTGATTGCAAAGTAACTTTTTATTGGATTCCCATTATTCGTTTGTCTAAATCCTTGAAAATAATGAAAATTTAGAAGTATTGTCGGTGCGAGCTGAGTGGGGCCGACATATAGAAAGAAAAGAAAGAATAAATTTATTTATACAAAATGTACACCACAACACAATATAAAAAAGAAAAAGATACAAAGACATACGAAAGATCGTTGTCGCGTACATATATTTGTATAAAAAGCCCCAAGCTCAGCGTGTGCTTCAACATTACAGCGCTGATTTTCAACTCATATATAATTTGGGTCTTCCCATACCTATGTCACAGAGGACCCTCACAGTACAAAGTTCAACATAGTAAGCTGTAAATGGGCCCCAAAAACTGCAAGTATCTGAAAGGACCCACCGAGGCGTTGTATATTTTCTTATAGTATCATTTAATGTCGTCACTTTAATATCAACTAAACAATAAAATTAGTTTAAAAAAATATTCGTGCAGTGCAACATGCGGTACCTATTAGGAACCGCAGTACCATACCTGACTACCTGTATTTGTATATTGCTGGCATTTCGTAATTCAAACTGCCGTCATGTCTTCAAAGTCACAGAAGTTTGAGTATTATTATTGTTTTCAAATTGTGAGTAGATTTAATTGATAAAAAAAAATGTATGTATATCAGTTGTCTGGTTCCCATGATACAAGCTATGCTTAGCTTACTTTGTGGCTAGATGGCGCTGTGTAAGATGTCCACCAATATATTTATTTGAAATTTATTTAATTAATCCAATAGGAAATACTTTTACGTTTATAATATTAGTAAGATTTTAAGCATTTGTTTATTTTAAAATACGCCTTTTATTAAACTAGAAACTGTATCACACACACCGTTTTGATTTATGTTTTTTTTTTATATATATGAGTGGACAATATTATTATTATTAATTAATAACATTAGAAAAATATCCTGTGGAATGGAGCTAAGCGATCGTATAGTGGCATTCCTCGTCTCATCACATATCATTTAATGGCGCTGTGATAAAGTGTTAAATCATAGAAAGATTCTATTACATTAATTAAAACAGATGAAATAACTTCTACATAACTCCACCACTGATCGATTTATCTGCTACAAACTACAGAGACGCAGTGAAGGCGAAAACTAATTCTCTAATTGTATCAAAACTACTAAGAGTTCCGATATTGTTTCACTGATCATGGTCATACAAAGCAAAAGCGAAAAAATAATTAAATGGATCGAAGAAGTCTACAAAAAAGAAGTTTACACTTATTGTAAAATGAAGTTTTATTTACTTTTAGATACATTTCGTTGGCTTTGTTCCTGTGGGAATAATCCATCGTTTGTTCGATAACATATCTGAGGTCGCCGGAAACAAAACATGTAAAATACGACGCGTGTACGTGACTTGAAAGGAGGATTTAGGATGAAGGACAACTCTGAACATATAATCATCCAATTTCACAAGAATAATTATTATTTTTACGCCATTACTGTTTAAGAGATAATTTTCTAATTATAAGCTAATACATTGATCGTCAATAAGTTCATCAAACTTATGTATAACGGATATATTAGTCATAAATTTATATAGAGCCCCACACAATTGGAATAGTAAACACAAAACAGAGCTCAGAACAAATCTCGAGTAAGTTGTGTCGTATTATGTTGCTTTTGCCTTCAAGCAAAAGTATTTTTATCTTTGTTTGCGTATACGGAAAGAAACGGAAATAACGCCCGGACTTGCTGGTAATTTAGTTGGTAAATTTGTCCCACCCTCCGGATATAATAAATAAATATATATACATATTCATAGAATGATGTGCTACCAGAGAGTTTTAGCAGAGTTGTGAAAAAGAGTTATATATAGAGAGTATTCGTGGTAAAACAATAGATGTGATGAGCTCACTACCTGTGCCGTCTACGGCCACACGTTAGTGCAATCAGCTAATAAGATATGTGTGTGTAATAAGATAAGTAGCCCACAGAGGCTGTACCTATCTTTGGCAAATAAAGGAGAGACAAAGCCTCAATGGGAAAAAGGTATACATCTGCGTTTGTGTGTGTGTGTGTACACCTAGACACAGAAAAACATCTATATGAGTCACACAAATGTTTGTCCTGGGTGGGAATCGAACCCACGACCTACAGCGCAGAAGGCAGAGTTTTTATGAACTGAGCTATGAGGCCTGTCAGTTACTACAGTGGCAGTTATGTGCTACGTGGTTTCTATGCTTTATATCCCGATGTACTAATGTGAATTTTATTATTCATTGCAGGTGCAAAATGCGAGCTGTACTGGCGTCGTTGGCCGTCCTGGCGGTCTCATCCGTCGCTTCTCAATGTGAGCTGAATCATTTATTCACTCACTAACATAATGAATTTCATTCCCTCCATTCTCAGTTTTCACTGCTGGATTAGATTTATACGTACGGAACCAACCCCTGCTCCTCCCTGATGATATCTATAACAAAAAAAAAAAAAAGTTGGACCTCTAAGAAAATATGGGCCTTTCGGCTGGCCTCATACCTCATTTGGTAGTAACCCTGCCTTCTGCGGTGTAGGTTGTGGGTTCGATTCCCACCCAGGACAAAGATTTATGTGACATTTGTAACATTGATGTTTGTTCTGTGTCTGGGTGTTAATATGTATTATATGTTTGTACAGAACAAACATCTATGTTCTTCATACAAATGTTTGGAATCGAACCCACGACCTATAGCGCAGAAGGCAGTTACTACCAAGTGAGCTGTGAGGCCCGTATATTAATCTCAGAACTATCTATGTTGAAGATTCTATGCACACCGGTTACCCTTACTTTCTTACGAGTGAATCATGATTGATGATTCCCTTCAGGTTTATCTAACTCATTACTACCTATGGCGGGTATCCTAATGGACGTTCTTGCTAGTTTGTAAAGATAGGTGTGTAAGAAATGGCCGGGACCGATAGGTGTTTGCCTAGGCTAATACTGCCGTCCTTTAACTAGAAAGCCGTTAACCCTCAAAAGTCAATTTTGACCTTTTAATAGGAAGCGATACAGTTCAAAAATATCTATCTCTCTGTCTAAGAAACGTTTGTAAATTATAATTAGTTCCGGAGATATAAAAAACATGTATGCCGTTAAGTGACGGATTTAAAAGGAATTAAACACAGTTCTCTGAACATATCTCGAAAACAACAATTTGGTCTTAACGGCCTTTTAGTTAAAGGACGGCAGAATAGGTGCATTGCTCTATAACATCTATATCAACCTAAACAAGACTTTCTATATTAGGGTTGTAAAGTTTATTTTAACACTTACTTACAAAGATAATTTACGGAAAACTCTCTAGCATTGGCAAAACCACTCCGTTTTATTGAAACCAACATCGTAATATCAATATATCCGATATATTCACTAACAAATAACCGGCGAATATTATGTTGGTACTAGATTCTAGGCTAATCTTATTTACAGTATCATGAGTCGTTAGTTAGTCGATTGGCATGTTTACAATTTTCTTGAGATTTATATTTTCTTCTTGTCATCTTCACCAAAAATTCATAAACAGTGTTTGCTGAAGATAATATTTCAAACTGAGTTCAGTGATATGCATATTTCGGACGTCTTTGATCAATGTTTCTATATACATAAGTATAGGTATTTCGATATAAAAAAATGTGAGCCGTCACGGGACGCCTGGCAGATGTGAAACATCGACATTATTTTGTAAAAGTAATATGCAACACATGCCGTGGCGACACGTCGCCACGCCAGAAATCGGTTTTACGTGCGGCTATAGATGTTTCACATCAAAAGTAATATGCAACGCATGCCGTGGCGACGCGTCGCCACGCCAGAAATCGGTTTTACGTGCGGCTATAGATGTTTCACATCAATATTTGAGTTGGACAGTTTTGGGTGAAACTACACAAGATTTATTTAAGCAGCAAGGTTTTGCGTAAGTATACACTGGATTACAGAAAACAATTTGTATTAGATATCGTAAAACGGACACAAGTCTAAGTTAGCACATCGTTTTGAAGAATCAAGGGAAAATACACTATTTTGAACATATATTTTGTATAAATTTTCCATAAAATCAAACTATTTCTAGCAAGATGTAAGCCTTGTTCGTTAAGTCTCTTAGTGTTAACTATGATTAATAGTTGTAGGCGGTTTAAGCTTATCAAAACTTTTTCTGCTAACACGGGATCAAAACAACACATTAATCAATTGTTTTGAAAGTATGATCTGGACATTCTTATAATACTAATAAAAGCTAAAATATGCGAACGATTTTAATTACTCGGTCTACCATAAATATGTAATGACTCGAAAGCAAAAACAGCTATCATTTTTGTCACTTGAAGTAATGGGACTTGATAGCCCATGTGTGACAATTAAATATTAAGATTTCCTTCAAAACATTTCTAGTATTTGCCTTTAAATTTATAGTCTATCTATCTATCTATTCGAGTCACTGATTCTCTCGAACCAGTGTGGTGAAAGGATTTCCTCACGATGTTTTCCTTCACCGTTTTGAGAACGTGGTATTGCACACATAAATCTTTCAATTGAAAAACTCATAGGTGCACGTCGGGTTTGAACCGGCGACCTCCGGATTGAAACTCGGGGTCGGTACCACTAGACCACCACGCTCTCATTTTTTATTTACAAATTATAGTGAGAAATATTATTAAAAAATATTTTTTACTATTTTTCTTATACGTTGTAATAATAATATTGGTGGACACTTCATACAGCACCATCTAGCCCCAAAGCAAGCTAAGCATAGCTTGTATCACGGGAACCAGACAACTGATACAATACTTTTTTGAAATACATACATATAATACATATTAAACACCCAGACACAGAACAAATATCTATGTTCGTCACGACTGTTTGTTTTGGGTGGGAATCGAACCCACGCGTAAATTACTAAGGCAGGGTTACTACCAACTGAGCTATGAGGTCAGTCTAGTTATATATTATTTATACTTACTGCCTATAAAGTATAGGTTATAAAAAAAACCCAATTTCTTATTTCGCAGTCTTACAAGTCTGCCCACATGGCACACGATGATTTCAATAAAGGCCGATTTACATCAATTCAGTGTTTTCATTTAGCGTCACAATCCAGTCGGCCGCTACCATTTTTTGGTTCATTATAAGCGGACCATTCGCAGACGCAATATACGCAAAACTTATGTTATCCAGTGGCCCTTTCTAAGCCATACTGTGCAGTAAATGTAGCAGTTTCAGGCACCAGCCTCACACAAAGCAGGCTAAGCTAATCTAGAAATTTATCACTTTAGATGCGCTTTCTTGTACCCATCTATTTTTTGAGAGGAAATAAATTTGATTTATTATGTTGTATCAGGTAGGCTGTTCAGGTTTCTAGAGGATAGGCAACGCATTGCCATCCCCGCAGATGTAAATGTCAATAGGCGACGGTAACCACTTAACATCAGGTGGGCCGTCTGCTTGTTTGCCTAACAATAACATAAACAAATATAGTATTATTATTATTATAGTTTATATATAGTTTAAGAGCAGTAGAACTCTCGCCAACTTCGTCCGGGGAAGTACTGCCACCATGCCCATTTCTGCCGCCAAGCAGTGACGCATTCGCGTTACTGTGTTCCGGTTTGAAAGGTGAGGTTGCCTGTGAAATTACAGGCACATGAGACATTCCACCTACACGTCTCAGAGTTACGGGCGCATACGATGCGACTTTGGTCTTGTCGTACTTAGTAGGGGAGGACCAAAGTCGCATCGGTTGTTATGGGTTACCACTTAACACTAGGTGGGCCGTCGGCTCGTTCTGTAACTGTAATACATAAAATAAAAATTGTTGATCAATTACAGCGGACAGCAGATCGCGCGTAGTATGCTACTTCAGCAACTGGGCTGTGTACAGGCCGGGTGTGGGCCGCTACGGAATAGAGGACATACCAGTGCACTTGTGCACTCACCTCATCTACTCCTTCATCGGAGTCACTGAGGAAACCAACGAAGTACTCATCATTGACCCAGAGGTAAAATAATGTTGTTGAAAAAGCACATAGCCTTATTTAAAGTAGTATCTTGTATCTAAGTAGGCTTGCAACATCAATATCGATCAAGTCGAGACGAGAGTCGAGACATAATGGTAGTGTTTCATATCCTTGCAACTTCACCAGCATTCCAAACTGGTACACAGTAAATGTATCACAGTTTGGTGGATACACGATATAACTCCGCCTACAAATTCTACTGCCAAGTTATAATTGTCGGCTCTTAATTACATTCTTTTACAGTTGGACGTAGAGAAGAGCGGTTTCAAGAACTTCACAGGCCTTCGCTCGACCCACCCCGATGTTAAGTTCATGGTGGCTGTGGGCGGCTGGGCGGAGGGCGGCTCCAAGTATTCACGCATGGTGGCACAGAAAAGTACAAGAATGGCCTTCGTCAGAAGCGTTGTTGGTGAGTTTCTGATCAATCAAAAACGCCGTAATTTCAATGTACTTTATCCACTTTTAAAATGGTGAGTACTTTAAAATTAGAAAACAAAAAATGCTATAATTCTTGGTGACAAAAATGCCTAAATGCAATTTGAACCCATTATGAGTAGACTTGGTTGAAATTAAGCTGCTAATTACCTACTAGGCCACCACTACTCTTACAGTATCTATATAAACTTTAATTCTATTTTACTTTATAATATGGAGTTATAAGGAAATCTTTCAGAAAAAACAAGATAAAATAAAAAAGGAATGTATAAGAAAGATAAGGGTATTTTACCTACAAAATTTCTAGTAGACTTTATTAAAATGTGTGTTCTAATATGACTTCACCATATCTGGATAATTAATGTGTAACTAAGCATTAGCTTGCTTGTTAGTAACCCTGTTTGCAAAGAGAGGCGGATTCATTCTCCGGACGGGGCAAACAGTAAGTATTTTAGTAATATCGAAAAGTATCGCACGCGTAATAAAACGTAATTAAACGTATAATTGATGATGAAAATTTTATTGATTCGTGAAACTGTGAGATGAAATAAGATCAAAGGTACCGAGTTCATCAGTTTTTTTTTATCAACAAATAGCTCTTAGCTTTTGAAATATACAAATAAACGTACAAGCACTATTTTCGAGTTTTAGCTTTAGCCTTAAGGAATTTTTATATCCATCCTTTGTTTTGAATCTGCAAATTATTGCCATATTTCCACGAGATAAATCATTCGTAATGGGTATGAGTTTCGCTTAATATGAGGACTTCGCTAGCTGTGAACTATATGACTGATGAATTATATTGTTTTGTACATGCATTGACTGATATATGCTAGTTCAAATTTCGTTTTAGTGATTATTGATTCAAGGCTTTGCCTGTTTGGTATCGTATAAATAGTCTGCCATTCCAGAATTTTTAATATATTCATATCATGTGTGTAGGTTCAAAATTTGAACCAAATTGGATCAGTAGCTTTGGCGTGAAAGATAATTGAATGTATATACATAAAAAACGGACGTACTTTCGCAATTTTAATATTAGTGTAATAGCGTGCTTTAATATTATGTTATGGAAAGTATACAATTATTTCAAAAAAATATATAAGTCGTGGAGTACAAGCGACACGGACAACGCTATTCAATCCGACGGTCACTCATTCAATCCTGGCATGCACAGTTTTTCACATGTAAAAATAAACGCGAAAAAGCATCCTGTTACTAGCCAACTAAATTTACACCCAGCACGCATTTGTCATCCCATTTTGAAACAATCCTATTTCATCCCACATCTGTTTGCAACCAGTGGGCCTCTCTCTACTCTGTTATTCAAATCGTAGAGCAACTAAATGGGATCTATCAATCACGTTAAAGACATCAGAATTCAAATTGCTTTATTTTCGTTAGATATCTTACTATCGTTGGAAAATTCAAGATTCATTAATTACGCACTGCTTTTGTTCCATGTCAGTCTTTTACGATTTATGACGAGATATTTGAATCCGTTTACTTTATTGAATTGTATTTTTTTATGTAACATAAAATAGTAAATATAATTAATGTTTATTTGACTTATCACCATTATCGGGCAGTACAAAAGTCTTTTTTATATCTTAAAAAGAAGAAAAATTCACCTTACAAATAATGTTAATGTTACTGTAGTTAACCTCTTGTTAAACCCAAGTAATTTTATTATACAGTCGATTTCAAGTTTTATTATCGAACTAAGTTCTCTAAAGTGAACTTCGGTTTTGTTTTGGGAACACTAAAGTTAGACACTAAAGTTAGTTAAGACACAGTCTATCTCTTTGTCTAGTATTGAGGACGATAGTGCAATTATTATATTACATTATATTATTAGCGGGTTAGTAAGGTATAACTACAAATAGTTGATAAATATCGAGACAAATGATGGACGTCGACTGAAGAATTCTTTTATAATGCTAATAATAATATACAATCAGTTCTGTACGAGTAATAATACAAGCTATTAAATAATTGAATCACTCCGGACTAACTTGGTAGTAACACAGCTTTCAAAACGAGGGGTCTGGGTTCATTTCCAGCTTAACCAGACTGTGTGGTGATCATAAAGATTGTTCTTTGGTCTTTAATGTATGTCTTGTATCTGTTTATCTAGGCCACATACACACAGGGAATAAATTCCATGGGTATAAGTTTGTAATTGTTTTCTTAACTTTTTTTTATTGAAAGGAACGTTACACTTATAATGTTTGAACATGTAACACCAATCGGCTACGTAGGTATTAATAGCGGAGTAATGCATTCGCGTAACTTTGTAACTGTTCGAAAAGTTCGAAAACATTTACACTACATAAACATACACACCATTCTACAGACATTCCACCTTAACGTCTCGTGTTCCAGTGCATATGTGACTTGGGTCTTGTTCTATCTCAGTAGGGGAGGAACCAAGTCATTTTGATTGTTATGGGCAGAGGTTTACACAACAGGTGGGCTAGCTGGCCGTTCCGTAAGATAAACCAAAAATGAAAAATAATATTTTCCGTACAAAAACCGGATTCAATTAAATCTCTTTTTTGTTTTTTTTTTAGATTTTATAAACAGATACGAGTTTGACGGGCTGGATCTCGACTGGGAGTACCCCGGGGCATCCGACCGCGGTGGTTCCTTCTCCGACAAGGACAAGTTCCTGTTCCTCGTCCAGGAGTTGAGGCGGGCCTTCATCAGGGCCGGGAAGGGATGGGAACTCACTGCGGCTGTGCCCCTGGCTAACTTCAGACTGATGGAGGGGTATCACGTGCCAGATTTGTGCCAGTAAGTTTGGTTCTTTTATTTTGTACAAGGTTCTAATGTCAAAGTCAAAGAACTTTATTTCCAAAGAAATTTTTAAGGAATGGCTGGGAAACGTCAATAATATTCAAAATATAAGGTCACGCGTAGTTATCGCTAAGTTTGACGCCTGTTCAAACCCTATCCGACCCTCCATGGGGGTAGAACAGACAAGAAACCCCTAATGGAGGGCTTTCTGTTAGTCCCAACGGGACTCGTTCCCAACTGTAAAAGATTATCGAATAGTTAATATGCACTAAAACCAATGTAGGTAAATACTATTACAAAAGAAATAAAATAAATAGTTTCTGAACCTAGCTAGCTGTGGACATAGTTTTAAATGACTTAGAATACCACAAATAATATACATATTTTGGTATTAGCAAGGATAAATTGAAAGCTAAGTAGGTGTCATAACCGAAAGAAGCTGTCCCAAAACATAGTAAAACTATATTTTATATATGTTAAAACAGGAGTACATATATATAAAACATAACTGTACGAATTCGAAAAGCCCATTATGATTCTCGTAATATTGAATCATGTGTAACAGGACTACAAATCATACATATACGGTATTTTTATTAAGAATCATAAACATAAAAACCCTTACATCGGCGCCACTGGCTAAGAATGTAACTTTCTTAGAGTAAGTAAAAGATATAGTCCAGGAAAATATTTGTACCAGCAGTGTCCAGAACACACTCATCCAAATGTATCTAGAGGTAGATATAATAGAAGAAACATAGACAAGGTATTCTTATACCTACTTATCTAGTTCCCATTGTACCAGCTGTGACTAGTTTGGATGGCACTGTGTGAAATGTCCACCCATATTTATTTATATTTGTAACATTTTATTAATGGCGACTTCAACTTAGCCCGCGGTATGCAAAAAGTGACTATTATAATAATGACTGACTGACTATATATAATTGTGAACCTCTAACACAGGTATCTCCATACTTAAAAGAGGGTCAATAAACACTTAAAATGTATCTTAGATTAAGTTTACTGAAATAAATACTTACTTACTGAAATCTGTTTAACGGGAAACTTTTTAAATTACTTAAATTACCACGTCAAGTGATTCTGCTTTCGGTTGGATACGTCTCACAATCGGGCACAATTTATTTATTTCTATTATAAGTAGCTAACATTGAAAGTTGATCCAAGATTTTTCATTGTCTTAAAATTTCATTTTCTAACTCATAACTAGATGGTAGGTAAAGTTTTGTAGAATACAGAGATATTTATTTCCTTACAGATTCAAACTATGTTTAGTAAATAGTAAAAGTTTAGTTTTAAAAACTTATTTGTTCAGACCTCCACATATCAGCATTCCCTATGTCGGAAACTGCTTATCCAGAGTTATATTAATATTACTCTCTGATATAGCTGTATATTTCCTGTTCTGCATTTTTATTACCAAATGGATTCGGTAACCCTCTCTTTGTACAAACGTGGAGTCTGAGAAATAACTGGCAAATAAATTATCACACGGATTTAACATGCTTTGGGGAATATATATTTCATTTTTGAAAACGATGTTACCACAATATATCGCCTACTTTTAGGTTAGTCTCTAGGCAGGAATAAGGATTCATATTTATTTGTAGCCGAGTGTAAGGGAGCTACCTGCAACCTCATCTCAAAATGTAAACCAAATTTGGAAGCGGCAACCTTTGTTGTCAAATAAATAGGACAACACTGAAGTCTGCAGCGTCTCGAACAGACTACTGTACCTGACACTTGGATTTGCAAGACATATATTATTACGACACACTTGAATTTCGTCTGTCACTGTAGGAAAACTTCAAAAGCACGGAACAAAATTTTGTTGCCCTATCAAAAGTTGGTCTAAAGCCTTTTGAGAAATTATAGGCCTATTTAGCTTAACAATCCATGTAAGATGTTCTCGGGAGTATGCTAAACACACTCGTAAGATCAGACAAATTTCGGCCCCAGAACAGGTAAGTTTCAATGTGGTTGCGACCGCATCCACACATTGTGGCTGACTGTAAACTTGTCAGATTACAGTCAGTCATCAGTCATCAGTCTAGTTTGTCAACTACGAGAAAATGTTAGAACCCATCGAAACCTGGGCTAATATAAAGTATAAATAAATACTGGTAAACATTTCACACAGCGCCATCTAGCCCCAAAGTAAGCTAAGCTTAGCTTGTATCATGGGAACCAGACAATTGATAGAATACTTGTATACTTTTTTTTTTTGTAAATACATAGGTACATATAATGTATATTAACATCGAAACGCAGAACAAACATATGTGTTCGTTGCACAAATGTTTGTCCTGGTTGGGAATCGAACCCACGACCTACAGCGCAGAAGGCAAGGTTACTACCGACGAGTTGTCTGGCCTGTCAATATAAAACCCTTGCAGAGATGACTTATGGAATATCTATGCCTATATAATAAATAGCAATGAGTGTTCAATTACTTAGCCTTCCAATTTCTCATAGGGGGAAGATAGACATGGCATAATTTTGAACAATAGGGAGATTACACAAAAGCGTTGTTTCAAATCTTCTTATGGTTTGATTTACAAGAAAAATTATATTTTCATATTTATCTTTTTACGTAATTATGGAAAAAGCAGATGTCGCACCTGATGTTAAGTAGCAATATCTACCATAACAAGCAAAACGAATTGCGTTCCCCTTAGGTTAGACAAGACCCAAGTGGCATCGTACGCGCCCGTAACTCAGAGACGTGAAGGTGGGATGTCTCATGTGATTTCCTCTCCTGTAATTTCACCGGCAACCACTCCTTTTAAACCGGAATGCGAACGCATCACTGCTTGGCGGTAGAAATAAGAATGGTTGCAGTACTTTCCCAGATGAACTTGGCATTAGTTCTACTAGTAAAACGCCATGTTTGTTATAGAGAGTTGGACGCTATTCACGTGATGTCGTACGATCTGCGCGGCAACTGGGCAGGCTTTGCGGACGTCCATTCACCTCTGTACAAGCGTCCTCATGACCAGTGGTCTTACGAGAAACTCAACGTTGTAAGTATTTTTATTGCAGCCTATTTGACACGACACTTGGAGTCGTTTAACCTCCATCGTATAAAATAGAGTCACTTGAGAGCCAGTCCACAATCCATTGCGCAGCGCCTGTATCATTAGTTAAACGCATTGCTGTAAGTACAAAAAACTTGTTTTTCCGAGTATGGTTCTAAAGTAACGATAATATTAAAAAAAATACAATATGAACGCAAAATGTAGCGAAGAAAACGGGCATTGTATACAAAAAAAACGAAATGTTATAAAATCCGTTTAAATTAAATAATGGTTCTTGTATCTTCTGTAAGTAGGCCTCAAACATTGAGAAATAATGACAAAATAACCATACCACAGAAAAAGTATCAGAACCTAACATAAATATTTGATGTTATGTTACGAGGAACTTGGTTACAGTTACTTACTCGATACTTTTCCGCAAAACGAGGCATCATTTTTACTTTCAGAGAAATTGTGATTTTGATTTTAATTTTCTAACATTACACACTCTTTTCACTTGAACAGGGAAAGATATAAATTATCATTCAAAAAGTATTTTTTTTCTTTTATATTTCATAAACTTTAAGACCTAAATGAGGTATAGTTTGTTTAAAACATAACTAAATACTGAACTCTCTATAAAAAAAAAAACCATTCGCAATTTACTTGTAGTGACGCAAAACAAAATTTCCATTCGTTCGGCTTTGTATACATCAATGTTTACATTGTATTTTTAGTAGGCCAGCGAGTTAATGGAACGGTGCATGGCCCAGGAAATGAATGGTTCACAGAACTACATAACATGCTTCACAATATAACACGCCAACGTGCACAATGTTGTGAATTCAAAGAAACCACAATCATCAATCAGAATCCATTTCGCTTGGTGAATGAGGAACCCACCTAGCTGACAGGGGATTTTGTTAAAAAAAAGTGCTGGAATAAATAGTTTGAAATCATATTCGGATTTCGGCAGCGTAGTGGCACATCCAATCAACTGATTTGGAAGGCAAAACAAATGTTGGCATGTTAGCTTGTTACTTGATATATATAATACTAGATAAAGTATTATAGCTTAGTGGCCAAACCAATTTATTTGGAAAGTAAAACAAATGTTTTGGTTATGATTACAAAGCTTTCTCTTATGAGATTGTCATCTTGTTACCAATAACTCTGTATAATTTAGTATTATAACTTTTATTAGGTAATTTCATATTGTTTTCAATTATTTGTTTAACTTAATTTATTCGTACGAATTCAAGATGTTGACGCTTTGCCTATAGTTTTATGTATGTTAGTTTTAACACTTTTTTGTGGACCTAACTCGTAATATTATGTTGTCCAACATGGAGCACCATTGCAGCCAATGGTAGCCGCTCGCAGCGCCGGATATGGGAACTGTACTTTATGAAACTTCCACAGAACGACGGTCTCCAGCTATGGGAGGAGAAGGGCTGCCCCAGCAACAAGCTTGTAGTCGGTATTCCATTCTATGGGCGGTCGTTCACGCTGTCCGCTGGGAGCAACAGCTACGCTCTCGGCACTAACATTAACAAGGAGGCAGGCGGAGGGAATCCTGCACCCCACACCAACGCCACTGGATTCTGGGCTTACTACGAAGTGAGAACTTTTGTCTTCTATTCTTAGATATATTGAAATAGTTTGTTATGTGGCTAAGTTACGGAACGAGGAGATATCCCACCTGGTGTGGGCTATCTGATACCCTCTGCCCATAACAAGCAATACGAAGTAGGTCCTCCCTACTTATGTACAAGACCCAAGTCGCATCGTATTCGCCGTAATTCTAAAGGTGGAAAATCGTGTGCCTGAAACCACACCTTTCAAACCAAAACACAGTAACGCCAATGCATTACTGTTTGGTGGCAAATAATAGTATCCTACAAATGTAAACATTAATATTGGTTTCGTGCTCTTCGTTTTTTTTCATTCAGATGTGCCTGTAATTTCACCGGAAACCACACTTTTCAAAGTGGAATACAGTACCGCGAATTTGTTACTGCTTGGCGGCAAAACTGGGCATGGTGGCAGTACTTCCCCGGACGAACTTGACGAAAGTTCTACTGAGATACACCTTTACAGTTAATATATGATACACTAGATTCAAAAATAATTACAGATCTGCACAGAAGTCGACACTGAAGACTCCAAGTGGACAAAGAATTGGGATGCCCACGGCAAGTGTCCTTACGCGTACAAGGGAACCCAGTGGGTCGGTTACGAGGACCCGAGGAGTGTGGAGATCAAAATGAACTGGATCAAACAGAAGGGCTACCTCGGGGCGATGACGTGGGCCATAGATATGGACGATTTCAGAGGACTCTGCGGTGAGGTCAACCCGCTGAGCAAACTGCTGCACAAACACATGAGTACTTACACTGTACCTCCTCCGAGAACTGGCCACACTACTCCCACTGTAAGTTACAACTCTGCCTTCTGAGCTGTAGGTCGTGGGGTCGATTCCCACCCAGGACAAACATTTTTTTGGCTAGCATTGATGTTTGTTCTGTGACTGGGTGTTGATATGTATGTATTTACAAAAATAAGTATATGTATTCTGTCAGTCATCTGGTTTACATAGTACAAGCTATGCTTAGTTTGGGGCTAGACAGCGATGTGTGAAATGTCCAACAATATTTATTTATTTATATTTAGCTACTAAGCTATGGAGTGTGGCGAATAATGCCATGATCGGAAAATAACTTTCATGTGAAGTTGTCGGAACGCAAAGTAACGTGTTTCGCTGATTTATTATATTTTTTCGTGATAATGACTCTATTTTTACAATCTGTGAAACTTACCTGTAGGTATTATGAAATTTATCAAATGATACAGTTTTAGGCCCATCATCCACAATGCCTAGAAATGTCTACAAATATATTCGACGGAGATCTTGCTCCCATACGCACGCCTAAGATACCTACGATATTTACCTTAAATATTTTATTTTTCTGTACTGCATTGCTCAAACCGTGACCGTAGTACCTATAATAGAGAGCGCGGTGGTCTAGTGGTACTAACCCCGAGTTTAAATTGGAGGTCGCCGGTTCAAATCCCGTCGTGCACCTATGAGTTCTTCGATTGAAAGATTTATGTGCGCTCTCAAAACGGTGAAGGAAAACATGTGAGAAAACCGACGCGTCCCAGAACTAAAAAAATCGAAGACATGTGTCTAGTGCACGAAAGAAGCCTCTGAGGCGCACTTCAAATCCTTTCACCACACTGGTTCGAGAGAACCAGTGACTTGAATAGAAGAAACCTATACATAAGTTACATTGATCTCATAATTAGCAAATTTCGTGGCTTGGTATTTATTGGATTCAAACTGTGCTAAATGAACTCCAGCCACAAATGAGCCACCCCCTAAAAGTTCGACATTAATGAATGCGCAATAAATCGCCACAAAACAAATGCCAGGCCATTACTCATGTTGTTATCTGCAGCCGGAATGGGCTCGCCCTCCGTCGACGCCTTCGGACCCGTCAGAGGGGGCTCCGGTTCCCACCACGACCACCACGTATAGGCCTCCAACAAGCGCCGCGACACAGACGGCGACTGAGCGACCGACTACTACTACTACTACTACTATTACTACTACTACTACCAGCTCAGCGATTGAGATTGAGAATGGTAGTGAGGAGAAGCCGGAGGAGTCGCAAAAGCCTGATGTTGAAGAGCCGCCGACGGTAAGGATTTTTGACTTTAAATGTTTTAATGTCCTCCACAAAATGGTAGCGACGGTAATCAAAAGTAATTGAGGCCTTTGAGAATCAAAAGAATTATTGTTGCCAGAAGAGTGTCTAAATCGAATCTATAGATAGCATAGATCTAAGAATGAAAGCCATTAATAGGTACAAGCTTAAGTTGCATCACAAATATAATTCCAAAAATGTTTGTGTTACAGGATAACGAAATTGAAAATTCAGACGTCTGCAACTCTGAAGAAGACTATGTTGCTGATAAGAAGCATTGTGATAAGGTACGGGTTAATTGAGTGTTAATTTTTTGTACTGATTAACGATAAAATAAACTTGTGATACGAAATATAGGCAAATGCGTTGCATTCAATTTAATTTCTGTCTGCCTCTCCTAGCCCGTGAGAGGTGGATGCATGTAAAAAGAACGAATGTCAGACATCTTCAAAATATTTTATACTAGTTTCTCCTCGCTGTTTCGCCTGCGTGGTATCGAATACAAGTAATAAATGAGTTATTTGAGGTCTGCCTTTAGTTATGTTCGATATAATCGAATCAATTCTGTAGTTTTTATGTCAAGGATTAGCAAACAAAAAAACAAATTTCACATTTATTTTATAATTTGTTTAACACAGACTTATAAAAGTTTAACTTAACATCATGTGTTATTTATTTACAGTACTGGCGATGCGTGAACGGGGAAGGCAAACAGTTTAGCTGTCTCTCGGGGACAGTTTTCAATGGGAAACTGAACGTTTGCGACTGGCCGGCCAACGTGGACCGCCCCGAGTGCAAGTCGTGAGTCGCGCGTGTGTAGTGCGCCTTATTTTAGATACGTGGATATTTGTGATAAATATTGTAAATGCAGGTTTGCTATTGAACGTTCAAGTAATATGTCAATAATAACGGCCAGTTTTATCATTCTTGTGTCCAATAACGTAAAATCGCCATGTATCTTTCCTGGGACTTAAGGCACTACAAACGCTCATATTATTATGGAATAGTTTTTAGATCCAAATTCATTTCACGATTTTTTGTTCATTTTGGTTAGAAAGCTAAACAGATATTTTTTTAAATTTCGTAAAATCGTACACTCGTAAGTAATTGAACTTGTAAAATATTGTCATGTTGCATTGGTTCTAAAATTATATAAGTTTTCTCGTTCATAAGACGAATCTAAACAGATCAATGTTAGCTACTATTACTTACTACTAACTACTTCTACAGCCAACTTCAAAGTTCAAGATACATCGACAAGTAGCTAAATAATTAAGTATATAATTAAGGTTAGCTTATTAATTTAATTAATGTAATGTGACAATGTTCGTTTACATTTTAGAATATAAATGTAGAATAGAAAAGCCTTTGAGAAATTATTTAAATACTCTAAAAGAAATCAATCTAGTGCTTTGTGTTTCTGAATTGAGGGTTGGAACAAATTATAAATAATTAAGATGAATACGACTGATAAAATTTATAATTGGTTGCTAGGTAGTCATAATTTCTATTTATATAATGTAAAAATTCTAAAAACCGTGGAATTCAATAAAGAAATAAAGGAGATAGAACAAAATGGCAAAAAAAACCCATTAATTATTAACAAAGTAAGTAAATAAGTAGTAAAGTAATTAAATAGTTCAATATGAAAGCAAAAGATCAACTTTTAGTTGCTTTTCAATATTTTTATTCTTTCGTTTTTATAACATTGAACTTCCGTCAAGTAACTGAATTTAATCATATACTTAAATAAAGAAATTTATGCTTACTTATACACTTTAACCCTTTCCCATGTTTTGTCCGGTCTGAAAAATCATACCAAACAAAACTTGAAAAGAGTATCTAAGTTTTCTAGTAGGCCGATAACCAGAAGAGGCAATCGTGTTTACTCTACTCGTTGCCGGCGCGCCAATTAGAGCGAATTCAAATGAATTCCCGCTGGAAGTTGGCTTATTTTATTTATATTTAAGGTTAGGAAATAAATGTTTAAAATATTGAAATGGTTTTTTGTTTTCCTTCTGCATATAAGTTTGTCGACCACACTTGCTCACACGAACTACTCGGTAATTTCATTGCTATTTGTTCCTGTCTGTAATATAATGTATAAAATGATTTGAACTTAAGCTTTTATTATAAAGCTTCTAATAATAAAGGAATGGAAAGAGGTTTCCCCAACCCACATCAACAGCAATATGACGTAAGTTCCCATGCTTAGGTATGACATGACTAAGTCACATTCCACACTGCTTCACATATTGCTCGTTTAAAAATCGCAGGCGTTATATTTATGTAGTAAGCCGTTCTTGAACTCTATTCTGAGATAATGGTTAAAACGTTAACATTGTAACCGAACAGTTTATGTCTAGTGTTTTACTGGACAAAGCCTACGCTCAAACCTAAGTTATATATGGTAAAAAAACTTTTAATCTGAGGCTTACGAGGGCAAATCTTTAGATGTCATTTAGAAGCAAACAGTAGTAAAAATAAATGGAATTATTGTGTTAAATAAGTCAATACTGATCCAGGGTAACAATACCTAAAGATCTTTGTGCAAAAATGTCACCTCTTAAGCTATGAACGGCGAAAGGTAACTAAAGTGGCAATACATTCCTCTTGCGACTTTCGCTCGCTTTCGCCGTCCATAAAGAGAATAGTATTAAAAATACGGTAGGTATCCTATATATTCGGTATCCGTTTTACTTTAATGGCATCAGTTATTTGCTCCTTACATACACCTATATGATGAAGAAGAGTAAATATCTAATCTATAACGTAAAACGAAGATACGAGACCGAAGAAGTAATACTTACTACTCACAATATCTAAATATAATTATATTTGTTCAATATAATATAATGGAACATGTCATTATAATGCACACGATTACAGAAAGCGATCGGTGACTATATCGATATTGATGTAAGGCTGTATAAAAAGTAAGAAAACTATTATATATTATATTATTTTCTTTTTCAAATTAACCGTCCCTTTTATCACATATAAAATGCAAATTATTCAACAAACTTAGATTTTATTAGTCTGCAGAGAAAAATCACGATTTAACCTTTGTTTGAACGTCTAATTTTAGCTTTGATTCCAAAAAGTTGGGCTCGTCCGGGATTTGAACCCGGGACCTCTCGCACCCTAAGCGAAAATCATACCCCTAGACCAACGAGCCATTGATACATTTAGCGAAATAAAGAAACCGGCTCAGATATTCGACTTCGTATATAAAAGTGTACGTGATCTAGATAAAATCGATTATCGTGGTTCAAACGAGTTTCTGGTACCTATAGTAATAAAAATGCAAAAACATCAAATTATACATTTTATTAATATTATAGTCTTAGTTTCTTGTTCTTAATTTTATTTTATTCATATCGTGTCAGTAAATTCTATCAGTCTTGACTTTGCATAAATGTTTTTTCCACTTGAATAATGCACTTTCACAATACCACGTACTCAAAACAGTAAAAGAAAACATCGTGAGGAAATAATCAAAAAAAGACATGTGTAGATAGCACGAAAGGAGCCTCTTTGAGGCGCACATTAATCTTTTCGCTACACTGAGTCAGGAGAGCCTGTGGAACGAGAAGTAGGAACACGATTACATTTTACGGGATCATAGGAGGAGGAACCAAGCGCCAAGCAACACATAAATATTGTTCGTTAGTCCTAAAATTGTCTGTAATCTATGTTGGTTTTATTTCATTCAAACTGGATGAAACTTTAATTAGTTTGGTGTCATGAAAATCACCATCAATATGCCGTATTTAGATACAGCTGAATACGAAGACAATTCGTACATCAAGGCTTCCCGGCTTTGCAATGTTGTTCTGGCGGGTTCAATATTTACTTTCATTTGAATTTCGCTCGTCTAGCAACTAACGTTGTCTTTATTCAAAAAGCAATTCAATCTTCTAGTACATTCTGAGTAGGTAATTCATGTTGAATACCTAATCAAATTTAAAATAAGCTTTTTAAAAGCACTTGTCCATAGGTTGATATTTGATGCTATTTAAAGACGATTGGTTTAACTAAAATATTAACTTTTTTTTGATAAATATACTTATTCTATTCACAATTATGACATCTGGCTTATATACCTATAAGATAAAATATACGTCGTGTTTATAAGATAACCATTTAGACTGAAAGAAATATTCACCTAAAAGTATCATGAAATTTACCCTTTTTCAACTATTATTAGTCATTTTTCTGAAACTAGTCATCATTCATATACAACGTTGCGTCGGGTCTGCGCATCGCTTTGCGCACAAGCGAAGCGGACATTCTCCCGCTCAAATGCTAGTTGGGCTAAGGAAAGCGCAGGTGCCGTGTCCTGTCGCCCCTTACAGCCTCCGTTGAGGTTTCCCGCGGAAAACTTCCTGGCAATAAAGAAAAAATATGACATTGACAGATGGTGACAATTTTTTGTTTTTGATGATAGGCAGTTATAGTTTTAAACATTAAACATAAAGAAGTTTTACATGTGAAAACTATGAGTGATTGTTTGAAAAATATGTGAGTTAAGTGCAAGTGAGATTTTCAGAAGCATAAGATAGTTTGGTGAGTTTAGTTGTAAAATTATTGTGTTATGTAGAATTTAAAACTACCTTATTTTAATATTTAACAACTGTTTGAGCAATGTTTAAACTAACGATCAGTTTATTGATCATGCTTAAATCAGTATTTTTTAAATGGTCACAGTGTACCTACTCTTTGTGTTTATTTCTAGTCAATTCGTTGTAAGTTCCTAAAGAAATTTATCTAAGTTTTAACTTGATTTCTACTCACACATAGTATAAATTCTTTAAATTTAAAACTAATGGTATTTTTAATCGACTTATTACCTACTATATTTGAAATTGTTTTAAATATTATAGTTTATATTCACGTTTTTACAACCAAGTTATCGGTATCGGTGGAAATTAAGCATGAAAATGACACTTTCCTGAATTAGGCACATTTAATTAAAGTCATATTTTTAATTATAATTTGTATTATTTTTCATATATACACAGCAATACGACTAAAACGGTGAAATCTGGTTGAAATCTCGTGTTTTTAATTTACTTACTTACGATCTCTACTCCTGAAAATCAAAATGGCCGCTTCCCGCACCTACTTTGCGATTTCATACGAACGTCCTTTTACTAAAAATTTCTTCGATAGCAGGATAAAAGTACTTAGTTGATGTTAATAATCGATAAGTTGGTGTAGATGTAAGTGATAAATATGATTCTATAATCTTTTTGGTTAAATCTTTTAAAACTATGTAAATTCTTAATTATTCTTATCTGGTAAAGGCGAATATTGTTTTCCCGTTACTTTATGTATCCGTATGTTGCAACATAAATAAATAAGAAGGTAAACTAATTGGTTCTTCAATATCTGATCAAATCCTGACACATAATTATAATAAATGAAAATTGTAATTTACGTTTGAATCTAATATTTACAACATATTAATTTTATTTTTGTCAAAAATCTCATTTTTGAAATTATATGACATGAATTAATTATGTCGTTCCTTAATCGTGTTTAATAATCAATATATATTCCTAATTTTTGCACGGCCTTTCAGCGGAATATTAAAAAGATGACTGTATGAACATCTAATATAACCTATATTCTGACAAAGACTATTTACAAATCTTTTATTCGGATAACATAAATAACTCATTATTTCTTAACCGATTGATTTCCGAAATATTTACTTACAGAAGATTACAGACTTCACTTTAACGCCTTCATAGGTAAATAATAATTTCGTAGAACATAATACCGATTTTATCGCTTCGTCATCAAATGATCCATTTACACTGAACTGTTAGATATTCGTTGTATTGAAACTTAACGACAGTAGTACTATAGGTTAAATTTCTAATGGTTTAAGTTAGTTTTGAACGGAACGCAATTATATTGCAGTTAGCGAGTTTGTGGCGACGTCACTGTCTGAAAACATCAATAAGTTTAATTATTAACTTACCTGTACACTAATGGATTTATTATTATTATTAAATAAATAATAGTACTTAATTATTATGTATATAATACAATTGTTGGTGTACGGTTTTTACGCCCACAATACTTATGAGATTAAATTTTACTGGCGGTTTTGTGATCCTTTGACTTTATTTGTATAGTGTGTTATGGTAGTTCGATTCTACGACCGTCAAGGAGTGATTGAGCACCACCTACCTCTTCACGCTCTCCACGGCAGCAGCCAGCAGCAGTCAGGAGCATGCACGGCACAGCACGACACGTCAGCGGGAGTTCAGGAGGAATTCGGGAGTCCAGTTCACAGCACGGTAGTCGATAATAACCACAACACAGGGGGCTAGAACGTCTAGCTTCAGGATTGAATGCAGGCTTTCGACACGGTCGAATGAGAATTTGCGCACAGAACGTCTGCACTCCTCAGCGCACAAAGGCCGCCTTGACACTGAGCGCGGTTTGCGATCGAGAGAGGGCAGTAACTCTTACACCTACCCTCAATCGGATCATAGAAACCGAACAGTTGGTGACACTGGATCCCCTAAACCAGTGTGGTGAAAAGAAATTGCGCCTCAGCGATTCCTTTCGTGCACTTGAATTCGAAGACATGAGTATTCGAGTTTTCGATTCTTTGATGTGGTGTACCTATCTGTCAATCTGTCTGTTTGGAAAATAAGGACACAACAAAGAAAATTATGGCAGCACAATCTTGAAACCACACCGGTGCCTATTAAATATTAATTTAAATTAATTTAAATAGCATAACATTGTGAATAAAGGCTATATTATTATTATTATTGCTGTCTGTCATTGAAGTGATTAATCAGGGCATTGTGCATAATGCCCGGGAAATATGAATAATGAAAAGTCAAAGTGATACTGGTCACACAAATCGAAATCAGTTGGTTAGTTTAAGTTTGAGCTGTATCCATGCACAGCGCTGAGGCGAAAGAGCGTAGCGAGCGTCCCGCAGCAGCTACCACAGAAGCGCAGCAGATTAGTTATTTTGATATATTATCACATTCTCCTCTCGTAATGGTCATTATTCGTATTTCCCGGGCATTATATATAATGTTCAATTAATCACTTGTTCCATAACTTATACGATTTCTTCTAGCATTAATCTTATTTCAAACAGCACATACATCCGAAGGTTACAATGCTGTATCCTGGTCTCTACTACTTTGTCTTGTAGTACTCACGCCAAGATCGTCCGGGGAAGTACTGCCACCATGCCCATTTCTACCGCCAAGCAGTAACACGTTCGCGTTACTGTGTTCCGGTTTGAAAGGTGTAGTTGCTGGTGAAATTACAGGCGCATGAGACATTCCACATACACCTCTCGGATACGGGCGCATACGATGCGACTTGGGTCTTGTCGTACCTAGCAGGGGAGGACCCAAGTCGAATCGGTTGTTATGGGCGGAGGTTACCACCTAACAATAGGTGAGCCGTCAGCTCGTTCCGTAACTGTATAGCATAAAAAAATAACTGCCAGTGCACTCCAAACGAGCGAATAAATATCTTAAATTAATATAAGTATAACTTTAAAAACATAAAATAATTTTATATTAGTAGAAACTATTAAATAACAGTCAGAACTACTACCAACTCCGCTGCGAGGCCAGTCAACTACTTCCAATAAAAGATTACAGGTAATAACTTATTCAATAAACATTACCATCCAAGAAAATCCCTTTACTTCGCTACAACCGTCATTTTCGTCGACAAAACGCCATAACTGTTTCGGGGTAAATCTGAGAAGGGTTCGCCTTCCCATAAACCAGACTGAACCTTTATTTTTGTAGAGGTTCTGCCAGAAAACTTGTACGTTGATCAGATCGAGTTCGCAATTCCAAAGGGTCATTTTGTTTATTTATGATGAGGAAAAACATAAACCGCCTTTGTTTAAAACGCTAGCTAGCTCAATTGGTTGCCTTGTATTCTGTTAATAGTATGTCGTACATATTTATTTGGAAAATGGAATTGAATTTGATGTGGTACAAGAGCGCACCCGGCAAAATTTTCCGGCTCTTAAGTTTAAACATGACCAGCGCAACACTGTCAACTTTTGCGCAATTATTTTGTCCTAGCTGCGCCACGCGGTGAACAAGTAATCCCATGGGAACACTGCACTTTTCCGGGATCAAAGTAGCCTATGTGTTAATCCAGAATATAAGCTATCTTGGTACCAAATTCCATCCAAATCCATTCAGCCGTTTGAGCGTGAAACAGTAACAAACATACATACAAACTTTCACGTTTATATTAGTAGGATTAACTATTACTCACTTCTGGGATATGAAACAAACATCTCATAAACTATCGCTAGATGAGTTAAATATTGCGTATTCTGTTACGCATAAATATCACTGTCACTTGACCGTGCTGTCAGTTTCAAGTTCGAGGTTGATTTATTCTTCCAAGGATTTGCTTGTTTTGGATGGTCTGCTCGGCAATATATTTTGTCCTAACTATTAGTAAGTCCCATGAATACCAAGTTCTCAAAATGGTGAAGGAAAACATCTTGAGGAAACCGACATGTCCTAGAACTGAAAATTCGAAGACATGTGCCAAGTACACGAAAGGAGCCTCTTTGAGGCGCACATAAAAAGTGGTGAAAGGATCCCAAGAGTCCCAAGTGAAAGGCAAGGAGTCTATAATAAACTTAACTAACATTTTCTGTAATTCTACTTTGCAATAAACACAAAATCACGAAATAAAAGCTACAAAATAAATGAACGTTATTTAAAAAAAATCTGCCACGGAATGAAACTATTCCATGGACAACGGAACAGGCCACAAAGGTGCGGTTAATATTATTCCTCTGGCAATTGAATTAATTGTCAAATAATCTGACTATTGAAAATTACAATTTTGGCTAATTATCGAATTAACGTTTGTTTATTTGAGGGTTGAAATCAATTGTTTTGTTACCCAATGGGATATAGAGTTCACGAAAAAATAAGACACTATTTTGGCTTAGTGCTGATTACACAGAGATTGGTAATTGACTAGCTAACTAACAATGTTATCTACTAAGCATATCCAGTATAAAACTCAGTGTCATGTTTTTTAAGACCTACATATTTTTGCTTCGTAACGATGTGTAAAATTAAAAGCGATCGATTCGACTTCACCAACAAAAAATTAAACTTGTGTACCAAATCAAATATAACTAAATATAACTAAGCACAAGATTTTATTCAGCAGTATCTATAAAACTTAAAGACTGCACGACACACAACGCATATCCTAAACCAGAAGCCTAAAGAGTAAAAGATTCAAAAGATTTAAATTTTTTCGTTTAAAATATCGCTCGCAACGGCATATAAATGAAATAAATAGTGTTTGCTAGCTACAGAAATATGTATGTTAGTAGCAAACTCGTTCCTGCTCACACTGTGAATTCCTCTCTACTAAAATATTTTGTTTTCATATTGGTTTGGATATGCATTTTGCATAAACCGCAAAATCACAAGTGTATACATACGGTCAGCAAACGCCAACAATTCTATTTATTCTTTTGACGCTTGAAGTAAAAATGATAATAATAGTGTAAAAACTTTTGACGTGACAACGTCTTATAATTCGATAGAGCCGGCTGCACGCACGAAAAAACATGACTCATGCGGCGTTACCTCGCTTTGAGGCGTTCCATGTAAGGCTTGTGCAAGTGCAAGCGAGAGCGCGGAACGAGCGACAAAGAAGCACAATCGGCCTTTGCGTTCGGCAGCGTTCGACATCCGTCTCTCTCCTACTTGAGTGAGCGATGCGTCTGCGTGGACAGCTGCTAATACTTACATTTACATGTTTTGATCGAGTATCAAGTGCAGTGTAAAACTATTAAATTGTAAAAAAAAAATTGACATAATTGTATTTATGCGTACAAATAAATCTAACTTGATCAATTTCATTGTGATTTCCAATTACCTCCTTCTCTATATACATACAAATCTATTAAACAAATGAAATTAAAATTTTCTTTTGAAAAATGCTACCATTCCATCAGTATTTTCTTAAGACGTTGTCACGTTCAACTATCGTCAGTAAACCGACTTTACAGACAACCATTTTTTTTTTACAGTGTTTTCTAGTCACGTTTATCCGCTCATTGTGTCCTAATAGCTGTTACATTTAAAAGAATAATTAACAGCATCACGACGAAGAAGAACACTGCCGAAATAATTTCATTATGTTGTACCTTTACATTTGAATCTAAGTGGTTTTGTGTATAGCGGAATCTCAATAAACCGTATGAAATAGTGCAAAAAAAATTGAATTAATTGTAATTCTGACTTAGTAAGTTATATAAGTAATTATATAAATAAAAGAGATATTTGTCACGATTTTATAATTTGTTGGCCCCAGATAAATCAACGTATATTCGAAGAGAGCCAGCATAAGTTACAAATTGATGCTTGCGACACAGTTCTATACTCCTGCAAGCATCATCGTGTCTGTATCTAAAGTGTACATTGTTATTATTCCAAATAAATTAAGTTTTATTATTATTATTATTATTATTATTAAATCATGGTAAATATCTAGTTAATTCCCAGCATCCAATCTCAGACTTTTTTTTTTATTATTCTTTTATTAATATAAGTGAATAGGAGATTGCACCTATATACTGGATTCGGATATCGATTGTGCGCGAGCCAATGGTTGTAACGTCTCGCTACCGTCTAGCCAACCTTGTAATCGCCTAGTTTAGCACAGTGGTATTGTCATTTTGTATTCGTTAATGCTTTTTACTGCAAACGTTTACGGCTTTCCTGCTTAACTGTGTGAGGAAATGAGGTCTGAAATGAATGTTCATACTTCTATTTGTTGGTTTTGTACAAAGGAAAATATAAGAATCAACGATGTTCTGTATATTTAAAATGTCTGCTAAAGCGTTTTGTAAATGACGCTTTTTACCAGCGAAATATCACTAAGTAAATGTTAAGAAGAATAAGTTAGTCTATAGATATTGAAACATGTATGGGACTGACATGTTTTAAATAAATAACCCGAGTCCTCAAAAAACAAAGAATATTTTGCTTTTTTTTTATTTTATATAGTTACGGAACGAGCCGACGGCCCACCTGGTGGTAAGTGGTAACCTCGGCCAATAACAACCGATGCGACTTGGGTCCTCCCCTACTAGGTACGACTATACCCAAGTCGCATCGTATGCGCCCGTAACTATGAGACGTGTAGGTGGAATGTCTCATGTGCCTGTAATTTCACCGGCAACCACACCTTTCAAACCGGACCACAGTAACGCGAACGCGTTACTGCTTGGCGGCACAAATGGGCATGGTGGCAGTACTTCCCCGGACGAACTTGGCGAGTTCTAATGCTCTTAATTGCTCTGCGCTGCTCTTAATTGTCTATGGGTACTTTTATGTTGCGTTTTTGTCATGCAAGAATTTCATTGGTAACTGTCTCAAGTTTGACACCAGTGAATTGAAAATTGAAAGGATTCGTTACCACTAAACAACCTCGGATAAACTTATTATCAATAAATTCAGCAGAGCCTCAATAAAATATATACACACGACAGTAAACAACACCCGTCGCAGCTTTCCATCGTATTTTCGTACACACACTCCCTAAATCATACATGTACACATCGAAACTGCGATATTGTGATTTTATGCAACCGTGTCAGGATTTGACCTTCCGTGTGATTTATAAGTACGACCCCAACAAAAATTGGCATAAAATAATTGGCATTATGCCAACGTAGCCCCCCACGCGGGTATATCGATGACTCTAAATCTTTAACACACCAATAAACTGAACGATAACGAACAAAACCGGAATCGAAATATACATATGTACACTTTAGATATCTTATGTACGTAACGGGATTTCTGTTTAGTATTAAAACCAATTTTTTATTTGAACTAACCCGCTTGTATATACTAAAAGTGAAATTTCTTTAGAAAATATCTATTATATTATAGGACTCTTTTTATCGCACACATAAAAGTACTATTAATGTTGCGATAACATGGTAAAAGTGACTTAGAGTTTTGTTCAGTAATAATATAACATGAATAATACAATATAATAATATAATATGACCCACAAGAATATAAAATGTTTAATTTTGAACACTTAATCTGAGGTATTATGGAAGAAAATTATTAAAAATAATTTTATGAATCGGTTAATAGTGTGGGCTAGATAGCAGGGCATGTAAAGGTCTATATGATTTGACGACTGGCCACTAAGCGTATTATTTAACTATTAACATTCTCTTGCGTACATAAAACTATCCACACTTTCATATTCAGGCATGTTTGTAGCGTTCATAGCGTTCTACATTTGTAAGCAAAATGTGTATGTAATAAAAATAACGAAAATTTGTATTGTATCTGTAACTTTGAGACGTGAAGGTGGAATGTGACATGCCTGTAATTCCACCGGCAGTCACACCTTTCTAACCGAAAGTGAGTGTTGCGTATGCGTTACTGCTGGCGGCAGATACAACTATACAATATAACAAAGTCCTACTGCCTGAAATATAAGATTTATATTGAATTAAAAAAAAAAAAGTTTTCTACCCTCAAAGGTTTGCTGGAAGAAAACTCTTTTTAGGGTTAAGCTCGCCTTTGTACATATTTTTTTATATAAGATAATTTATGTATATCTTTTTTGTGTAAAATAAAGAATAATGAAATAAATTTCAATTTGTCATCAGATATTTACCCAATTGTGCTGGCCATTTTGTGCATTCGCTTTTAACATGTAGTCTTTACATGTATTTTTTGGTATTTCACAAATTAGCTCAATGTAGTTCGCTATGCGTGTACCCCATCATTGTGGTGGCCGCTAAAGATATTTCTTTGCGTCTATCAACATTAGATAAGGAACCACATTATAAGGCAAATTGGTTCATTTATTCAAAAAGCCACAAATTTTATACAACCTTCTTACCCTTTGCGAGGGCAAAAATAATGTAGATTTTGACCGTAAAAGCGTTGACGGGACAATCTAGACTCTAGGTGACTCTGGAACCTCACCTACTTAACAACCTCTAGAATCTAGAAACGCTTTTAGCGATTTCTTTTACCTATTGTGCCATATATATTTTCACAGCAGTATTTTTGTATGTTTCTTACTTATGTGTACTTAGGCGAACAATAAAGGTCTATTCTTCTAGATGTAAAAAATTATCACTACTTTCACTAAGGTAAGATTAAGCATTTTAAAGATCGTAGAACATGAAATTGTCTCAAAAAACCAAGCTCATATGAGCTGAGTTTTTACCTAATACCTACCTAAGTCGTAATATCGGGAACAAACTAAAATGAATACACACTTGGGAAGTAATTCGTTAATATCAGCTCAAAATTACATCTGCCGACTGCGGTAGTTCTAAATTGGAAGTTGTGAAGTATGTTTGGGGGAAATTAAGCTTTTCGACTCTTGAATGTACCGCTATTGTATATGATATTTGTTATATATTGCCGTATTTCTAGCACTATTATTTTAATAATTTTTAATTTTAATTATTTTGATATAATCTATCTTGCTTCCAAATTTCATCCAAATCTGTTCAACCGTTCGATCGTGATGCGCGGACAAACAAACAGTCAAAAAAAATGATTTTTATTATTCAATGGGCTTCATTAGAAATCCGCTGTTGTAAAGGCGAGGGTTTCACTTCTCAGAACACCATCGTTCTTGCGGTCGCCACAATAACTATCGATTTACCATCGCTGTACTGTCCTCAGTTGGTTAAGTTATTCCAAATTATTTAGGATTGTCAAGAAAATGCCTCAGAAAGCAGTAAGATAGATTTCTTGTCATTTTGGACCTTTAGTATTATAATAATAATAAATAATAATGTTCATTTATATGGAACAGTAGAAATATACATTTTAAATAGAGACACGATGATGTTTGCAGGAGTAAATTACTGTGCCGCAAGCATCAACGCCCACCTCCGGATAAAGTAATACAAGTTCCACAGGTACAATATAAAATATTTAAATATAATGTGTAATGGATGTTACTCCTGAAAATTTCTATCTAGGGTCTGTTGGACGGCGCTTCCCGTCCGATTACTCCTACAGTATACGTAATTAAATTTTCCACATTTGATCATTGGACTATTGCAATTATTTTGTTAAAATCCAGACAAAAACCGCGTGCCTAAAACGGTGATAGAACCAAAAATTTTAAAACGTGTCAAGTGCACGAAATGAACCTCTTTGAGACTCTCTTTAATCCATTCACGAGAACCAGTAGTAGTTGAATATAATCTATATAATTCATGAAACAAAAGTATAAAACGATATAATAATAAAATAGATTAGAATCAATTATAGAAATATTAGAATCTATGAATCTAGTATATATACTATGATGATTTATTTAGAACATAGATGAACTACTTAAAAATAGTTGTTTTAAGTAACTTTAATGTATAAACCGATAGGGAATTTCGTATTGGTAGAGGCAAATTCTTTCAACATTTCATGGCTGCCTTAATTCATACATTAAATCGTCCCTTTTTCTGAAATTGGTAAGCAGAGTCCCAACGGACCTCGTATCACTGTAGCTTTCACTGTAATGTACAAAACATTACAGTGAAAGCTAATATATTGGGAGGTCTTTTTCCATTTAGCTTTGCTACCAGTAAATAAATAGTTTCCACGGTATCTAAAATAATTCAAGGAGCTTCCAGCCTAATGACTATAACGGAAAAAATGTTTCAAGCATCCGCATTGTTTTTGAAAACAATACGAGCGAGATACTTTGCTACGACATTGTTTCTTCTCAATTTATGAAAATTCCAAAGCATAATATTTTCCTTTCTTTATTCGTTTCAGAGCTCCAACGCCTACGTTTTCACGACTTTCTAGTTAGAGTCCAAGGTAAAAAAAATATACATGGTTTCTAAAACTCGTTTATATATCACCTATATAACAAGATAAGATACTTAAAGATACTCAAGTTACCTTTCAAAGGATCACTCGATCAATTAATGAAAACGTTTTCTGTGCAATTTGTGGCTGCAATAAGATTCCGTCAACTTTGCCATTCACTGCAATAAATACATAACCTGACAAAACCGTAGGGAAATATTTATGAGTCACATAAAAGATAAGTAAGTGTTGAGTAAGTGTTACTGACTGGCCTCATAGCTCATTTGGTAGCAACCCTGCCTTCTGCGCTGTAGGTCGTGGGTTCGATTCCCACCCAGGACAAACATTTATGAGACATTTGTAACATTGATGTTTGTTCTGTGTCTGGGAGTTGATATGTATTATATGTATGTATTTACAAAAAAAGTATTATATCAGTTATCTCCCATGATACAAGCTATGCTTAACTTACTTTGGGGCTACATGTCACTGTGTGAAATGTCCACCAATATTTATTATTTATTATAATTATGGTTACATTTACACATGTTGTTGGCCACATACGAACTAGCAGTTAATTAATTATATTAAAAGAACTACAATTATGAATAAGTTAACATCATTTAGTACAACGTGAGATTACTACCCTAACCTACTTTTTACGTGCTATATGATTTCTCGTTCTACCCACGTTCATTCGACTTTATAAAAGCAGTTTCACAATGTTAGACCTCATTAGACCTGATTTTACTGAAAATTACAAAGAAGATTCCCACCGAAGGAAAGCTCTTTGAGATAATTGTATGTGCAAAGTTCACGGGTTTCAGTTAACAGTTGATATTTTTCCAAAAGGACCTTGAATATAGTGATATTATTTAATATAGGTTTTGTACCTGGTGCATATCTTTAAAATAAGATACTTATTTATACATTTAATCTGCCCACTATGTGGGCAAATGGGAGCTTTCTTTCCATATTAGTTGCTGAAGGAACAGGTATTTTCCATCTGCTCAAATAATATGGTATAGTAGACGAAGGATTTTGTTCGAAAAAATATTTTTTTATTATATATTCCAAGATCTATTGACAAAGTTAGTCACTTTCCTTAGTAATGAAACCGAGATCAAGAATAAGTAATTTTATCTCGAATATCAGCTTAACGGGATTTGAATGCAAAGTTTGTTTTAATTTGCTCAGTGAGTTGCAGAACTTCCATTCTAAATATCAAACGATTAAAAATAAATTTTACACGTCACGGACTCTTAACAAATAAGTCAGTCAAGAACTTTATTTCCATAGAATTCATAAAGTAATGTCTTGGAAACGTCAAACATCGAAAAATATTTTCACTTTACTCTTAATATAAACAAAACCGATAGATCAAATGCAATTTCCAATGGCCGTCCTTAAATATATTTATTGTGTCGAGAAATATAAGGCGTGATCTCAGTCGTCTCAGTCAAGACCCTGGAGGGGTCTGATTGTAAAATCTAGGTTCCCCCCTAGGGCTATAGCACTTTTCGAGATAAATACAAACCGATCTCCGGATTCATTCTATGTTTTATATCTTCCATAAACCAGCTGTATAAATGAGCTCCATAGTACCATATTATATAGTTTCTTCCATAAAGAAACTGGCGAAATTTTAATTAAGTTTAGTATTTTCTTTTATATAGTTTCATTTTATGTTTTAAATTTCATTTTCATTGTTTTCGATAGTAGTATTTATCCAAATGCATGTAGTATTAATATCAAGAAGGTTGTGACAAACCTATGCTTTATATTATTGTTAAATATTCAGTTTTAGTATTGTTTATTATGTTGCAACCAGTTTTATATCCAAACATAAAAAAAAAATGCTATGTTACCAAGGTGCCATCGATTTCTGCTCAATCCTGCAATTGCTTGGAAAATGGATTGGTGATGGTCGACGAAAATAATAGATTTTAACCATTAACAATCTAAAATAAATATATCATTACATGGTAACGTATCTATAGACACGACAAGACTTTTTTTATGTGATACAGTTACGGACCAAGCCAACGGCCCACCTGTGTTATGTGGTAACATCGGCCCATAACAACCGATGCGACTTGGGTCCTCCCCTACTAGGTACGACAAGACCGAAGTCGCATCGTATGCGCCCGTAACTCTGAGACGTGTTGGTGGAATGTCTCATGTGCCTGTAATTTCACCGGCAACCACGCCGGAACACGTAACGCGATTGCGTTACTGCTTGGCGGCAGAAATAGGCATGGTGGCAGCATTACTTAACGGACGAACTTGGCGTGAGTTCTACTGCTCTTAAAAACATTTATTTTCATGACTAATTTAAGTCTTATAAACTATATTTTTTGGAGCATCTTCTTTGCATAAAATAAATTATATAAAAAAAATAAGTTATTTTAATAATTCTAATATTTATAAATAATTAATGGTGGACATTTCACACAGCGCCACCTAGTCCCAAAGTTAGCTAAGTATAGCTTGCGTCATGGGAACCAGACAACTGATATAATTCTTGTAAATACATATATACATATTAATACAAATACATACTATTACTTCTAATAATTGTAAGATTTCGTAATTACAACCCCTATCTGTAAGGTTAACACGATTTCCACAGCTCGATCACTTAATGGGCCTAACGAGGCGCGAAAACATCCTTGAGGGGCACAATATCGGATTGTTAAAATTAGAACATGAACCTTTACAAAATATCAAAATGGCGTCATGATAATTTTACCTTGAGGGTATATATACATCAATAGTTTGCTATAAAAGTAGTTTTGTTGGTTATTCATATAACATTTTGCTATTATGTAGTAGCAGTAGAACTTATGCCAAGTTCGTCCGGGTAACTGCTACCATACCCATTATTCCCGTCAAGCAGACTGGATTACTGTTGCAGTTTCAAAGGTATGATTGCCGGTGAAATTACAGGCATGTGAGACATTTCACCTTCAGAGTCTCAGACTTACGGGCACATAAGATGCGACTTGGGTATTGTCTTACCTAAGTAGAGGAGGAGCCAAGTGGTAAATTCCAAAATAACTCAACTTTAACTAAAGTAATGACTCCAATTTCCCTTTGAAATAAGGAATGATTTAATTTAGATTCTATATCAAATTTAGTTGTGAGGCTTCTTTGACATCGTTTCTGAGTTATATTTAGATATTTATTTGTAGCTTACTAAAAATCTCAGAATATGCGAGGAAAATAAAAATAGATTAGCTTAGAACTTATTGCTCTAGTTCAGAATATACTTATTGCTCTTGTTCAGAATATGTGTGCAATGATAAGCGTGGCGATAAAGTTGACTTGGATAAAGCGACTTCTTTTGAGAGCATCTTCAGCGCATGAACTAACGAGGAATTCTCCTTAAATTAATTCTGATAAACCAAAAAATTCTTTACAAGATATACATAAAATAAAAAGATAATAAGTCATACATAATTTTCTCTTCAGTCGTGAGATCGCTCGCTTTCGTCGCGTACGTAGTCTGGGTGTTACGACTGAATTTAAGTAGGTAAATAATTTTATATTTATAAAGGAAATTGTTCGAAGAAAGCTCCGATTCAGGGAATGCATTAATATCTGTTATCCTTAAATGTTTTGTATTAAATAACTATGAGGAAATTTTTGCTTTCACCATCTAGTAACTGGTTTCAAGAACAAAAATTTGAAGAAATTGATGCTTTTGGTACTAACACGGTTAAGAAGAGTTAAATATGTTGTATCTATAGTGCCATGTTGCTCGAATCGATAGTCACTTCGCAAAAAGTGCAATGTCTAATTTTTGTATATCATCCATTGCTACTTAGCAATTACGAAAATAAAAAATGCTCAGTGTAGACGTTTGAAAAAAAAACTGAGACCGTGTGTAAAATCCACTATTGTATTGATGGAAGAGTAGGAAGAGAATTTTATAAGTGTACCTCAATTTATTTACCATAAAATCAATTCTATGACAGTAAAGACGATGAAAAATCTATCATTAGATTCCACCTCAACATTTGTCTCGACAAATATAAAGAAAATATATTATATTCTAACGTAGTCTGGCAATAAGATCTAGTCTTATGATAGTCAAATCGAAAAACTTTGAATAATACACGATTCATATTTAATACGTTTGTTTATTGTATCGCATGTCTGCAAATCGGATTTCGAGACGCAATAAAGTTTGTTTCGTTTTCATTAAGCCTCCCTTGAAAGGATGGGGCAATGTCTAGTAAATATTTTCAAGCATAAATATTTTACTGCAGAATGTGTGGCTAGTATAATCTGCGAAAGTAAAACCCTTTGGGGCTAGAAATTAACTTATATAATTTTTTTTTTTTTGCGCTGCGTGAAATGTACAGAAATGTACACCAATATTATGATTTTAAACATGAGTAGGTGAACCTGATTTATTCTATGCCCATAACAAAAACAACACATCCTGGGTTCTTCACCTACGTAAATATGGGAAAACCGCATAGAATTCTATTGCACCAGTTATCTTTAAATCGTGAAGATGAAATGCCTTACGGGCCTGTAATTTCACCGGCAACCACACGCTTCAAACCGGAACACTGTGATGCCTATGCGTTACTGAATGGTGGCAGAAATAGCAGTGGTAATACTTCCCCGGATTAACTTGGCACAATAGAAAAGGTTAAAATATAGACGGAACTTATAACAAAGTCACCTTAGGCAATGTATAAAAGGCCTGGAATCCTTATAGTGTCACAGCAAAGAAAACTTAGTCGCTTGAGTAGATTTCAAGTAGCTTGAGTAAAATCACAATCTACAGACAGAAATGTGTATCCAATTACTTTATGGGGACTCAGATCCAAGTAATGAGAACTGAATACATAGCAATACCTTGAATTAAACATGACAAAGTTCTTAGTAATTTCCGTATTTCGAGCAGTACACCGCAGCCAGTAGAACTTTGTCAAAGCAAACATGACTATTTGACTAGTCGGAACTGGAGCGAACTCTGCATCAGGAAGGTAATCTAGGTGGACACTCGTCTGCTGTAAGTTTTGGCATTTTGTTCAGGTGTAGAGTAGATACGTTAGGCGACTACTCAAGATCGGACACAGACAATTAGGCTTTGATATAAAATAAAAAGTATATTCAAAGGAAATGACGTGTGTTTCATTTTACACTTGAATTGAATAATAATCTTGTACTGGCACGTGACGACGTGACATCCAAGACCCAAGAAACTGCGAAACTTTATTATCATCACAAAAATGTCTGCTGAGGATCAAACCTGGATTCCTAGCTTTGATCCAAGATTAAATTGAAAGCCTACGCATAATTAGTAAATGTTTACAATCAAAGTTAAACTTTTGAGGCAGCGATACGATAATCGATAATTGAAAGTAAAATTGTATGGTCGCCTGTCCCGTTGAGACACATATCGTTACATGATAAAGAAGAAAGATATGACGTAGAGAGAAGTAGAGAGAGAGAGAGCTTTATATTCAGACCTCACGGAAAAGGAACAAAAGAGAGCGACGTATACACGATACAAAGCGATAGAATAAGATAGTGTTGCGCATGCGCGCTTTGTAGTTTTTAAGAAGTTTCACTTCTATCACGTCAAAGGTCCAGCACGCGCATTTTTTTAAATTGAATTGAAACCTTGCTAATTAACGGCAATCATAATTTCTAAGAAAATGACACTGACACAGGCTGACCGAATACAAAGACCATTATATCAAATATCATAAAAATGCAATTTAGAAAAGGAGATCTTGGAAATTTTACAAATCGCATGGTATAACTCAGTAAGCAAACACCAAACTCCCCCTGATGGATCCCATTATTTATAATAAACCCGGAAAGGTCTCACTGAAATATTTTATTTGAGACGAACTTAATTAAGAGGAGTTAATATAACGATAGTGCCCAGGGCTGGCGTAGGTGTAGATTATGGCCGGACTTCACTAAAGCCTAATCGCTCGTTTAAATGGCTGACCATTAACTTGATCACTTATAACTTTAATCATGGTTTTTTGGTCTTGATATCCTATCAGGTTACAAGGAGCAGTCATTTTTTGTTTCAAATACTGAGACAAAAATATTCGGAATTATTATTTTAATTGACTGGTCTTATAGCTCAGTTGGCAATAACCCTGCCTACTGCACAGTAGGTTTTGGGTTCGATTCCCACGCAGGACAAACATTTGTGAAACGAACAATATTTGTTCTGTGTCTGGGTGTTCATATATATATTATATGTATGTATTTACGAAAAAAATATGTAAGTATTAAGTATATTAGTTGTCTGGTTCCTATAATACAAGCTCTAATTAGCTTAATTTGGAGCTAGATGGCGCTGTGTGAAATTGTCCACCATTATCATATATTATTATTATTTGACCCCGATGATAGTAAAAGTTAATAACAAAATATTAGATTGTGTTACAAACGATTTACTGGTATTCCAAAATATTTGTGTTACAAGCGAACAACCAGGCTTCTTACAAGTTTGGTGGAATTTAAATGTTATCCCTGCTGTTAGAATTAATTAAGGTGTGTATAATATGGTGAAAAGTATAAAAAATAATATGAATAAATATGACACATATTACAGTTAAAATTCCATTAGGTGGTAATGTTGAAATTTATTCACATTACCCAACGTAATAGTAATTCGTCCATTTTCGTAACCAGAGATTCTGTCATACAAATCTCTACATCAATATATTACTAGTCGACCTCGTAATTAGCGTGCGACGAACTCTGTATTAAAAGTATATTTTTCTTCCTTATTGCTTTAGGGCTGTTTAGGGTAGTCTGCAAACAAGGAATTTTTGGATCTCATAATTAAAGACATTTTAATTCAGATATCTTTATGCAAATATTTATATGAAATCCTGTTTTTGGTTTAACAAACAGATATGTTTTTTACCTAATAATAATAATAATAATGCCTGGTAAATAACCTGGTCTACAAATGTTTGATCCGAAGTTTAGATATTGATGTAAGTAGTTACCCTATTGGAAGATCAAAATTAATAAACTTATATGTGTAGTGTGAAAGAACATGTCTCTAAATGTACTAAGTGCAAGAAATTGCCATTTGGGAAAAATATGAGATAAAGTTACGAAACGAGCAGATGACCCACCTAGTGTTCAGTGGTATCCAACTATAACTGGACTTTCAAACTGGAACACAGTAAATGCGAATGCATAACTATGGTATGGTGGCAGTACTTCCCCGGACCTACTAAACTAATTATCTTATGGAGTGTCATCAAATGTCAATGGAGTTTAGCGGTATTGAATTTGCGTATTATCAACAATAATTCAATCTTTTACATAATTTATTAAATTCAATTCAATTATTCATAATTCATTCTTTTTTCTTTAGGTCTAAGTTAGGCACTATGTAAGAGTAAACACCGGCTTAATTCTAATACTAATTATATTAAGATAGCTGAAGTTAAGAATCACCACCACGATTAAACTTTTTTTATACCTTATGCTGCGAAAAAATATCGTATCACTAATTATGTACAGTTCATATAAAAAATTCGTTATCATAATATACAGGTAATGAATCTCCAATTATTTAAGTGTGACAAGAGTTAACGTAGCAAACACACTCACAATTCCCACCCCACGCATCGATTTGGCTCGCTATATCGATATGTCACAGTGGACTCACATCCTTACCCACTGTTCCGCGGGGGATGCAACACAATAACCGTATTATCGGGGAACGACATAGTTCCACCACTTTGTCGTCCGCACGACTTTTGCCCTTCTCTGATCAAGGTTAATGGCCCTACTGAAAATAAGTTTCATCTGACAAACCGATAACCCCCTCGTATTTTCACCCGCTTTTGTAGTAAAAATACGTGAGAGACGCAATATTTTGACTCGATTGTGTGAGGGTCGACGAGCGACGGTTGAACTAGTGGTTTCGCGACTAGCTGTTGCCCGACTTCGTTTGGAATTCGATTTTATCACGCACCCCTATTTTACCCCTCGGAAAAGTAGCCTAAGTTACTTGTTACATCAGCTATCTGCCTGTGAAAGTCCCGTCATAATCGGTCCAGCCATTTCAGAGATTAGCCGGAACAAACAGACAGACAGGCAAAAATTGAAAAAAATGTTGTTTTCGAATATGTACCGTGTATACATCCATATGCACTTAGTAAATAGTGGTTATTTTAATATTACAAACAGATACTCCAATTTTATTTATTTGTATAGATATAGATACGCAGTACAGCTTGGCAATGGCGCCGTTCAAAAGTAATATCAAATTAATGGTGATTTATTCACTCAGTGCAGCGCTGCAATCAAATGACAGTGGATTGTTATTGGACCGATGTAACGCTTCTCAGTGCCAGTGAGAAAACATCCAGTATATAGAGCTAGATTGAAACGCTGGATCAATGTAAATTGGCTATAAACGACTTGGAAGGGCAGGCGGGAAACGATTACGTTAAGACGTGGAAAAGTTGCATAAAATATGTTTTCGACCATACACAATCTTTATTTTATTTTATTTTTACAATTTTAGGAAATCTTACAGCTAGCTTAATGATTAGGTTAACAAATTAAAGACTTAAGGCTAATTAAAAGATTCCACAGATAAGTATATAAGAAAAAAATAAAGTTAAAGTTGTAGATACAAATCTAAGTTAAATTAAATTAAATCAAGTGATAAATAGTAATTAAGTATATTCAGAACGAGAAAAATTGGTTGCTAACTTGACGTTAAATCTTTGCACAATACTCCGATTAAACGTCAATTGTTGTCAATCTTTTTTGTCTTACTTAAACTTATTAATATATCATGTTATCTACGTCATAGATAACTTAATGCCACTTGAGCGCTGATGTTTGTCTTGTTTTATTTTACCTGCCCTACACCCACCCCTTTTTTTATGTGAAACAGATGCAGAACGAGCCGATAGCCCACCTGGTGTTAAGTGGTAACCTCTGCCCATAACAAGCGATACGACTTGGGTCCTCCCCTACTAGGCACGGCTAGACTAAAATCGCATCGTATGCGCCCTCAACTCTGGAGACGTGTAGGTGGAATGTCTCGTGTGCCTGTAATTTCGCCGGCCACCACAACTTTCAAACAGTAACGCGAATGCGTTACTGCTGGCGGCAGAAATGGGGATGGTGGCAGTGCTTCCCTGGACGAACTGATCGTGCGTTCTACAGCTGCTAGTCTATAATCTGCTTTGATAAACTCATTCGTCAGTATATTTGCTTATCATCATTGGATACGTCAGCTTATCTTCTCGCCACCCTGCACGCTTACAAAGCCACGTTGATAAACGTATTCTAGCGAGCGGCAAAATTCACCCAATCTATTTTCATACGAGACGCTACGATCGCAAATCAGAATTGTACAAGCAAAGTGTGGCGCCTGCCTCACGAAATATACCTTAGGCGTGTCGTTTCATAAATGTTGGGTACGTAAACTGTGATAGTGCAAAATAGATGCCCATCAACAAAAAATATGAATGAGCTTCGTTTATTCTTCTGTTGTTTTCTCAGTTAAAGTAGGAACATATTTTTATTTTTCGACTTATGAGAATGCGCTGAAAAAAAAATTATTTCGGAGCTTAATCAAATACATACCTAATTAAAATGAACATATTATGTTGATGATACAAGGCAATAAGAACTAACAATAAATATTTGAGCTCATAGTAAAAAAAACAGTTCATATGATAGCTGTCTCGGGGTGATGGACGCAACGCAATGCGACTTGAGTCATCTCGTACTTTGGTGGAGAGGACTTGAGTCGTATTGCTGTTGTTTATGGGCGGCGGTTACCACTTAACATCAGGTGGGCCGTCAGCTCGCTCTGTACCCTAAATTACACTAAAAACAAACCTAATAAATTAAATTGTTTAGAAAAATCTGTCACTCATATCAAAAAATAATAATTTAGTGTCACATACGTCATTGAAACTATGCAGTCATGTTAATTTATCGTTGGTAACAACGTCCATTCTCTCTTATTTTATTTTATATTCATTTCGCATAAAGACATCTATTAACATATTGCTCATACATTCTGCTAGGCTGTGACAGGTCTGTAATTCATCTTGGGTATAAAAAAAAAGTTCATTCCATTAGTAATGAAATAAACCATATTCTGCAATATTTTTTGAAACTGCTAGCAAATATTTAATCCAAATAATCCGTCTCGAATGCCAATTCAACGACAAAAACTGTCTTCGTCGTCTCAAAAGAAGGCAAGGGATTGTATCGAATATATAAAATTTGCGTACTCGCATTACAAATGGAGAGACTGATAACCTACTTGGCATTTTAACGAGGTCCCGAAGGATCCAGGCGATTCCAGATTCCGACGCCGGGAAACGGAATTGTTTAAAATAAGGTATTCTAAAACGCCCCGTGGGATACAACAATAATTTTCGTGGAATGTGTAAGCTCAAAGATATTATTTATCTTGCTTTTATAATGGGGATAAATGAGATATTTACAAAAAAAGACTCATCTTACAGATTATATGAATTTATCACTTAAGTATTCATAAATAAAACGGTATCATATTTTTGTGACAATTTTTATTTGCCAACTTATATTTTTGTATTAAAATACTATAACTACTTATATGTGCTCATATTTATAATTCCATATACTCATATTATATTAAACTAATCAATCGATTCTTCCCCATGGAGGGTCGAATAGGGTTTGAACAGGCATCAAACTTATCAATAAGTACGCGTGACCTTATGTTTTGAATAATATTGACGTTTCCAAGCCATTACTTTATGAATTCTATGGAAATAAAAGTTTTGACTTTGACTTTGACTTTGATAGTATGTGTCTACGTAATTTGACATTGTATTTTTCAGTTATAGTTTCCGAGGTGTAGGTTATCACATCTGCCTAACACGCAGAAGGGTCCCGGTTCGATCCCAGGCAGAAACATGCTTTTTGATTCTTTATTATAAACGAGAATTGTTATCTATTTTTCTGCATGATGAAATTGTTAAAATTTAAGACGATTATGATTCGCCTATCCGACGTCAAAGTACACATATTTTTTACTTCAAAGAGCGAATATTTTCGAGACATTCCTCTCGTTTCGGTATTTAATTCCCCGAGGGAAATAAAACAACACCTGAGCTTTCGTGAATACCTTTTAAATCCGTTCGTTTGTCGCGAGGTGAACCGCCATCATACGTTTCCTTGGACCATTTGTTCTGTAATAAAGTGACAAAATAATTTTCATGTCTTGTCACTTGAACGAAGGCCCTTAAATATTATCGTTAGGGATTTTATTTCTCGGAAAACGGAAAAATAGCATCTTGATTAATGTTAGAGCCTTGAAAGCGCGGAATGGATTAACAACATGAAAATATGATTTAATGTGACGGGAATATTTTGAAAAATCTTTTTTTCTAGAAATATGTAAGTAACGGATATTAGAAAATTTGTTACTGACCTGACAACATTTTTCTGTCTGTTCCCTTAGTTTCAAGTGTAATAGAGGTCCAAGCCATTTCTTTATGAATTCTATGGAAATTAAAGTTTTGACTTTGACTTTGACTTTTGTCTTAAAAGCAAATGGATCGTATAATCATTGTTTCGCAAGTTTGTTAAATTCACCTGGACAAAAGAAACAACCTAATGATCTTAACAAAAAAAATCGAATACTAAATTGTATCATGTCAACCCACAGGGATTAAAAAGAATAACTCGTTACACAGCCCAATAAAATGTTATTCCCAGCAGTGCGAGATACTGATACAGTTTGCAACTTGTATCGGATAAGTTATCTATCACTATTCTGCGGGGAGTGCTTTCACTATCTCGATGGTAACGTGAAAAAATATTTTCAGGAAACCTAATCACGGGTAATAAACCTGATTATTAATAAATGGAAATCTGGAGCAGCGTCGATGCGAGAGAGATAATAAAATATTATATACAATTAAAAAATAAAGATAAATCATTTTTAGAAATTCAACCGTTTTATAATATAAATGAATACATGACATGTTCATTTTCTGATATGCATGACTAGTGTTATTTAGGTCAGAATTAACACATTTAGTGCTCAACACTCGGATCCGAGTGGGGAGGGGGCATAGTAGCGGTGCCGTCCACTCGGATACGAGTGAGCGGCCCGTGTATTTTGTAGTCGTCAGTAAGCCGCCGGCGTTTGAGGCGAGTTTATGTTAGTTTGCGCGGCCACTCTGACAACATATTCAACTTACGAAAACGCGTATTGGTTTCATTCTAACAGTGGTTTATTGTGACTTGTACACACGATCGTATCAAAGCTATTACACTCGGATCCGAGTGGGGAGGGGGCATAGTAGCGGTGCCGTCCACTCGGATACGAGCGAGCGGCCCGTGTATTTTGTAGTCGTCAGTAAGCCGCCGGCGTTTGAGGCGAGTTTGTTAGTTTGCGCGGCCACTCTGACAACATATTCAACTTACGAAAACGCGTGTTTTAAATTACATGATTATTGTTTTAAATTTGATTCTATGGCTTTGATTTGATTTTTGATAATTATGATTGTATCGCTCAGATTTATGTTTTCCTTAATAAATAATTATTCAAATGCGTATTATATTTTATTTACTATCTATAGCCTATTTTGCTTAGGGATAATGTAGCTTTTGAATGGTAAAAGAATTATCGAAATCTGTGCAGTAGTTTTATTTCAACCGTTGTTGTCCCTAGCGCTCGGATCCGAGTGACCGGCACCTGGCACGCGCTATGTGCCGAACACTCGGATCCGAAAAAGGTTATTTTTTATTAAAAGAATAATAATAACAATTTACTTTTATCCATATTTTTAAACATACATATATACATAATCAAAATACGCTTTAAAAAAATTTGGTTCCTGGCTAATTATTTTAATAATATCTTAGGCAGTGAATGTGTTAATTATCTTATAATTTATTTTATATAATTTGATTTAATTTAATATAATTAGATATATTTTAATTTCATTTAATTTTGATGTACACTAATTTGACACGCCAATGTTATGATATGTAACTAATGGTTCAATAAATGATATGATATGATAAAATAAGTGAATACAGTGAGAACATATTGATTTGCATAGTATCCGGTAGTCCGCATGGAATTATAAAAATAGGTGTTTTAGGTATTAATATTTAATTTAAAACACGGGACGTAGGTTTTCCGACCATTGTTGGTATTAATTTATAATAATTGAACGTTCCATTCCACGTTCACAGCAGCATACGAATGGGTGACCAGATTATAAACAGTCTAATTAATTCTGTGCATCGGAGGGCAAGTAAAATTTTCTTGTGCGATACGCCATGTTCGTTTTTAAAAGGACTTTGTAATTTTTAGGTTTTTAATATATTTTATACGTAAATATAATAATATAATAAATAATAATATACATATCGAATGTTTGTTTGTTTATTCAGATTTCGTTGCAGATTCATTTATTTTGTCACATATAGGAGTTAGTAGTTGTTATTTGCTTGAAAAGAAAAACTAAAGAAACTTCCAGTATTCAAATATTGTCAAAAAATAATAAAAACATATATCTGGGTGCTTATAAGCTTCTAACTCAATGCTTCGGTAAATTTCAGCCAGTGAACCGGCACCTTTAAAATGAAATTCACTGCCCATACCACTCGGCCACCACGATCTTAAAACACTTAACTGACTGAAATAATATTTAAAGGTAGCCCTGAGATATAAATTAATATTTTAATTCTGTATGTGCTATCATATTATTATGCCATAGAAATATTACTAACTCGAAATGGATGTAAAGTCTAATGCAATAAATAAATGAAAATAAATTCTCGAATCTGATGATTAAGTCATCTAAGTCTAAATCTTGTTGCTAAAATCTTATACAGATAAAAACATTTCTCGAAATCTTTTACCTTCACATCTTTCTATTCAGTTTCAGTTCATCGTCTGCTATTGTTTGGATTTCAGTGGCCTAATTGAAAAACCCAAAGTACTATTCCTAGTCAATGGATTTCTTTAAGTCTATTTGCAAAAACTTACAGTCTAACTTTAGAATAATGTAGAAAAAGTCAGGGTAAGAAAAAGATAAGAATACTTTGATGTCGCACGCTACTTCGTTCATCTGGACATACATACTTTGACTTACGTATGAACGCTAAGGGCGTTCATACGTAAGTCAAAGTCTAAGTCAGTTACTTTAAAATATGATTTTATTAATTTAATTTTTACATGTAATTTTATGTGATTAGACGGCCCACCTGTTAAGCAAAATCGAGCAAGGGAGAACACAAGTCCCACCCTTCACGCCCGGAGGTGATGGCTCACCACTTAACATTAGATGAGACCAAACCTGTCAGAATGTCAAATAAATATTCAAGAACCCATCACACATATATCATCAGTACATTCGCTATCAGTGATTTACTATGATGATGTCATTCAGATATTAGATCACCTTTCTTAAGTACTAAGAACTAAACAACTTAATACATCTATTATGAAACCTTATAATACTGCTGATGACATCGTAGCTAAGTTCCTGGAATCCTGCTTGGAAGCTGGAGTCCCAGATTCAATTCCCAGTTCGGGCAAACATTTGTGCGATGTGCATGTTTGTTCTAAGACCTTGGGTATTTGTGTCCATGTGGATTTTACGAAAATTTTTATATAGGTTTTTAAAGCTTAATTATTAATTACAAAAGTGATACATTGAAACTTGATACACGCGCTGGAAACGGGCTTGGTGTGTAGTGATCCTTTTAAGCTGTATTGATTGTTGGCGGGTCGCCAGACGAGGAGAAAATTGATTTTAGTTTTAATCTTTTTTCAACTGACTGTAACTTTGGACTTTTTAGTTTGAAATCGTTTCTCTAGCTGGTTCTGATGTTAATGTTCATTGAATTAACTTGCTTCTACCCACAGCTTCGCCCACGAAGCGTAGTACCGGGATAAAAAGGAAAGCACGGTTATTTCAGGACATTATTTACCTATGTTGATAGTTTTGGTAGGAAAGAGTAACGTACACAGACATAATTTTGCATTAATTGTTACCTAGAGCCATTGAAAGAAGTTTTCATTTAACATTTTTTGTTAGTCATGTTCTGAGTAAAACGAATAAAAAATTCATGGCTGCCTTTATATCATACAGATACGGAAATCCTTAAAGATCTTACTTCAAAATGTTACTTGCTTCGCTTCAAGAAGTAAGGCTTTCCGGAATGAATTCAACTTAACCTGGCTAGACGAGGTTTGTTTAAGTAAGGCACTGTCTGTGATAACTTACTTTTCATAACTTTATAAAACAAATAATAATAGTGCATAGTAATGCACCCGTTACTCCGAATATGAAGGTTGAATGTCATGACCCAGTAATTTCACAGACAAGCACACTTTCATACCGGAACATAGCAATGTCATTCGCATTTACGTTACTGCAGAACTTTAGTGGCAGTATTTTGGCGGATGGATTTTTCTTAAGCTCTTTTTCCAGAAATACTGGAAAAATCTTTACTAACTCATTTTAGAAACTAGATACTACTATGTTTTGTCCGTGTTACTAATACTAATAATCGTTACAAATTCAAAGTACCTACGTTGTACTATCAACAATAGATTTTGTGCAACAATATGCTGAGACTGGGAACTTCATTTAAATACTTGAATTGCTACAAGGATCACGCACCCGAAAAGAAAGGACCTTTAGGGGTTACTTGTTTGTTCTTCCCAATGGAGGGTTAGATAGGGTAACATACGTCTAACTTATCAACAAAAACGTGTGATGCGTCCGCGTGTACTACACACATGTGCGTAATTTTTGAAGAGAAAAACACATTGGTGTATGTCGGGAATCAACCAGTGACCTCTGAATTGAAACTCGGGGTCGTACCAGGCCACCACGCATTCGTTTTATTTGTTAATTTCTTTATGTATTTTATGTATATATGTTTAGATCTTGTTGATGAGAACTCTTTCCCAATTTTACATGTTTTATGATACAAAAGTTAAATAAAAATGAAATTTCAAGCAAAATAAATAAACTTATACAAACTATCATTCTCATTTATTCCGGAAGCTCATCAAAATGGCGTAACTAGCAGTTAAACGGGTGTAACATGCCGCTGACCGTAAACTTGTCGGTTTTGTGAACATCAAACCGAGGAAAAAGCTAACCGAGCCCTCAAAACATCTCACTGGCCCCGATTCCATTGTGCCCGTTCGTTTCGACAGACGTTAAGTAGAATTTACGAGCGTCCAATTTTAGACAAGATTTAAGTACTGCCCTTAATGTCCCACCGTTCCTGTAAAGTGATTTGGGCAACATATTTTTATTAGTTTTTGATCCCTTAATTGTTTTTGTTAATAAAATACTTTAGATATTACAGTGTACCATAATAAATATTTCAGAGAGTAGGTGTAATTTAATTTATACTAAGAGGCTATATTTCACAATGAGGGGTGAACGATAAGTCAAATTTTTGCACAACTTTTATTCGTTTATTATTTATAACTTTCACCCCGCAATCCAAAATGACAGGGATTTGACTCATGAAAAGATATCATTCTATAGCAAATCATCGGGATCAAGCTAGCCAACAGGCTAGTAAACAGTGATGCGACTCACGTTTTGAAGCACTTGTTCCAATCCTATAACAAGGTGGAAGTGTCGGTGACGGAAAAAATCGTGAGAAAAACGTAGCATGGTGGTAGGGTAAATGCCCAGCTGGCTAGCTACCACCATCACGTTGAAAATCTACAGCAAAGCAACTAACAATGTATTTCGGTAGCCTCACTTGACAGACAGTTCCCAATCTAGGCGTTACTAGGAAAATAAGGAAAGATAAACAAAAAATAAGATAAAGAAACTCTAGGAAAATGCTCATGGGTTAATTGAATCTTTAGAAGTATTTGTTTAGTTTCGTTAACTGTTCCTTTACTTTGTTTTTATAGTTGTACAAAACAAAAGACTTTTAATCACCACAAAGGGGGTTCTCCAACAAACACAGTAAATAATAACGAATCATAACGCATGTCACTTGCAGCTACGACGTAGCTTGCGCTACGCTGACTCAATGTAGCGGAGATTTCGTTACTCTGACAAATCAACCTGTAAACTATACCACAGAGCACATTGCAAGTACGGCATTTGCAAGCTTATTGGCAATCAACTTATTGGTATGTAAATGGGTACAAAACAAACAAAAGTGATCGATCAATAACTTTTTATTATATGAGTAGGCATGGAGTCAAGTACAGCTCTGTTGTCAACTAGTTAACAGAAAATACCATTACATATGTTTATGTATATTTATGTTGGTTTATGTAAGGAGTTTTACACACCGACCGCAACTGTCTAGTTAATTAGCATATTTTTTTAAAAACAACTACCTAATACATGATAATCAGCATGATTTCAAACCGTCCTTATTTTAATATTCATATAAATATTATTCATAAAAGTATCTCTTATTATATTACATATACAACATGGCCCAATAATTTTAAAATTAGTTTTACAATTTGTAGGCTGGGCACTAACTCCTAACTAGGTTACCCTGTGTTTAGGATATCAGGTTCCACCCCCACTACGTCACGATTATGTGACCAAATTTGAAATACGATATTGATCAGTTACTTCTCCCTAGAGCAAGTACAAAATGCCTTTCTGTATGTCAGTCAAGAAAGGTGTCAGAGAAGGATGGTGTTACCAACACCATTACGCAGCTGGTGCTCTGCGAAGCCTACCACTAGCTACAATTTGGACCACGCGCCGCCAAGTGAGTACTTAATGAGCTATCCAGCTGGCTATCCCAATGGTGGCTGTCTGTGGACTTGTGCAGAATGCAGTCGACCTTCTGCACACACCAGCGGAGGCGCACAGGATGTAACTACGCATTCAACAGAACGCTAAGTACCGAACGATCATAGACGCGCTCTATGTATGTAACGCCGTTATCTAGCGCGACTTAGAAGTACCTAACGCCTTGATCAGCCCAATAGCGGAGAAGAGATTCACGCGGAATGCAGGTTCTGTCAGCGCGTATTTCAATATTCTTTTCCTTTCACTATGTTTCACTATGTATTGTAATATAAAAAGTACGAGCACCATTTGGCCCAGATTGTTTCGAGAATCGACAAAAAAATATACTCAGTTGTGAAGCGTGCAATTTTCCAAGTGATTTTTCCGTCATCTAGTTTGGTGCTGAACAAAAAGGTTTGGTGTGAATTATTGTTTCCGAGTGCTGGAACAAACGACTACTGTCATTGCTGTGAGTTAATATGTGCTAGTGTTTAGTATTATTGAGCGAATATGTGTTTACGGTTGAAATAATTTAGAATCAGTTTAAAAATCTAAAAATCTCTATGTTGCATGGCTAATTGTACCTAACCACACAGCAAAGTTTTTGGCAAACCAAATCGTGATCAGTAAAGATTCGTCAAACAAAATTATATTAATTATAATGTATCAATGGAAATGCAAATTCACGTCTAAAGTATATTAGTAGAAATATATTTTACATAATATATTATTGTATATAATTAATCTCAATAGTTTTTTAACTGGGTAAAAAGTGGCATACCCATTAAAGAGCGAAGAAATAACTTATATTTTTTTTTTATAATTTGATTGATAATTCGTGCTATGTTATCACTTCTAACTGGTTCATAAATTCTATCTCACCAAATAAAAGCATAATTGCAATACGTGGGAAGTACGCTTATTTCGCCTCGTCTTAACTTACCTTCCTCGCTCAATAAGAGCTATCTAGTTTAGCTAGCATAGCTCTCACGTATGTCATTAAACGTTTGCTTATAAAATTAATACGCCCATCACACCGAGACCTGAACACATAACTTGGATAAGACTGTTTTACTGGTTATTTCACCGACTGCTACTCTACCTGCTCCTTGATATTGGACACAGCAATTACGAGTGGCTTTATATCATACATATCATCATACTGCGTAATGCTTAGTGGTAGAAATAAGTATGACTAAGTCCTAGTTTCTACAGCATAATGAATCCAACGTAAGTTTATATGTAATATGACCTGAATAATTTTAAGAGCAGTAGAACTCTCGCCAAGTTCTTCCGGGGAAGTACTGCCACCATGTCCATTTCTGCTGCCAAGCAGTAACGCGTTCGCGTTACTGTGTTCCGGTTTGAAAGGTGTGGTTGCCGGTGAAATTACAGACACAAGAGACATTCCACCTACACGTCTCAGAGTTACGGGCGCAAACGATGCGACTTGGTTCTTGTCGTACCTAGTAAGGGAAGACCCAAGTCGCATCGGTTGTTATGGGCAGAGGTTACCAATTAACACCAGGTGGGCCGTCGGCTCGTTCCATAACTGTATCACATTAAAAAAAACCTGAGTGTTAATATTGTTATTATCAATGAATTTATGAGGCACAAATATATAACATAAAGATAAATTCCCATAATTGCCTGACACGATAATATTCATGTTTTGTTGTGGTCATAGAACAAGTTACATGTGATTATGACAAATCGATTGCAATAGTCTTTGATGTGCCCACAAAAAGAAATGGCAAAGTCCAATATAAATTAACCTTTTTTTTAATATATGCCTACATTATTCTTTTTTCGAACCCGTCACCTCGGTATTGAAAGGGATCTGTACCGGGAAATATGAGGTTTAGGAAAATATGGTGTTTTTGTTCTAAGCAGCAGTCTCACTTAAAACCAGTTCCAGCTCCATCGACTATATAACTCTATCAAGGGGACATCTATGTAATCAAAACCACATTCATGTATATATAGAAAATGTACATACACCAGCGGGTACCAGAATGTAGAAGTAAACGGAATCTTCCAAAAGCCTATCTGCTAGTGTATGAAATATATGAATGTGAATATCTTGAAAAAGCCTCCATTTAGATTATCATATCAGTGATGATAAGTCTTTTTTTTTCTCTTTAGCTGACCGAGAAACAGATGTTTTGTGTTTATTCTTTTTTATGTTTATGTGTTTTTATTTATTAGCTATAATTACTGAAACGTTTTAGTAATTATAGCTATTCATTTTCGTGTAAAACTATGCGATTCCTAATCGTAGTATAAAATATATTGTTGATTATTACACATATGTAAAGTTACCCTTAAGAGTTTCTAAGCATATATCACAATAAACCCTGTATATATCAGAATAAATACACTTACATTTTGTTCATAAGCTCGCTTGCCGCTCCGCTCTTGCTGAAGCAATGCCCGAAAACTCCGTCTATTAACATTTTCCTTATAATATTACACATGTTGATAGGCAGTACGCGTACGCCTAATGACAGTGCTCCAGTTAATGTGCAAACAGCTTTATATAACAAAGTGCCGTGAGCCTGAGCTTACATTATTTCATGTTTTAATCATAGATAGATAGATAATACTTTATTGACCGCCATACGTGGAAATTTCGTAAAGATTAATATTTAAGATAAGGTGGGCAATGGGCGCCTTATCGCTAATAGCGATTTCTTCCAGGCAACCTTTATTTAAAGCACAATTATAAATGTTGCCGGGGCGTGATTCCTAATAATCTTTTGTTCGATACTTTATCTGAGGAGGTTTAATTTGGATAAGTAAACTAATTTTGTGAAAGTAAGAAATTTTCTTTCCTAATTGCTCTTACCACTAATAATTAAGCAAGCGTTGTGGCCCAATAAGCTCTACTGCTAATGAGAAAGCTGCCTGTTCAAATCGAGAAAAAGTTTACGGTACACGAATTTAATTTGAAAAATATTAGTTGCCAATACTACGGAAGCGGTAGCATCTACTAATAAAAATTTGTGAAAATTTCACACAGAGTCATCTATCCCCAAAGTAAGCTAAGCATAGCTTGCGTCATGGGAACAGACAACTGATATAATACTTATATATATTTTTTTGTGAATACATACATTTATAATACAATCAACACCCAGACACAGAACAAACACCTATGTTCGATACACAAATGTTTAACCTGAGTGGGAATCAAACCCACGACCTACAGCGCAGAAGGCAGGGTTACCAACCGAGCTGTGAGGCCAGTCGTAGACTAATAAAATGTCACGAATAATTTTATAACCCTGCTGTGTATTAGATGCTAGTGTGTACTCCAAAAATCGATTAAACACCCGTTTTTGATCTCACTGAAGGCAAACATAATAAGTTTGAGGGCGTACAAAACTTTAGCAATAATTAACAACCTATAATAATATCAACATTTACATATATAAACATAGTAAAGAAGTTTGTTTGAATTTGTTCCATTAGAAACACATTAGATTTTTAATAGGATGACCTTTTCATTGATTCCACCCACGGAACAAACTTCAGAAGATACTCGTATTACCTCAAACTTGCTTAGAGCTAACATGGATTGGGCTTGTTGTCTCACACAACACTTTCTACAGTAGTGAATTTGAAAATCGTTTGAATAACATTCATTTCCAAGTTGTGTTACTAACTTGGAACACATAAAATAGGTACATTTTTTTTTGATGGTGGATTTATGGTGGGTTTTGTGACGAGATTTAATTTATATATAATATTTATTCAAAATGAATAAATACCTTAATTCCCTTATACCTTAATATAATATAATTACCTTAATACCTTACCTTGTTAGTTTTAAGTACTTATTTCCTTTTAAATTTTCTATGAGTGATTATGGTAAACGATATGTACACTTATAATTGTCATAATTATATCAGATCTGTATTTTATTTTTGATTAATTTTTTGAATAGATTTTATTTGATACACAGCTTACATAATATAACACTAACAACAAGAAAAGACAATTACACCATATTGCACTGATTATTTTAACTCTCTTATATCAGATGCATCTTTCGGGCGGCCGCACGACTATTTCAACCTAAGGTAAACGTGTACAAACGTGTACTAATCATGCATTCATGGTTACGGGCGGATCATTTAATTTGGTCTTCTAACGCACACGACAGAGAATACAGTAAAGAGATATTAAGTCTGCCTCCCCACTGTTAAAAGGTCATGATTTAAGTTCAATGTTCTTTGTTTATTGTTCTAAATGAATATCAAATACAAAATTGTATCTTGTTAGCAGTAAAAAGGTTTACAAAGAACATAAACAAAGTTTCGGCTTTGTTTTCACACACTTTGATACTTTGATACTTGCTTACACTACATTATAAATTCATGTTGGTAATAAAATAGCTGGAACAAGTATTCATTATTTTAAATAATATATTCCGACGTATCTGCCTACTAGCTAAGTGATCAATACAAAACCAAATAAACCTCATTTATCTACTTTCAGATTGAGTTTATACAGTATAAATTATAGCAGCTTACAAACGTAATATAAGATTTATAGATACTTGCTTTACTATAGCTATGATATTCTCGTGATCAAGACGAATCAAACACAACCTTTATCAAGTTCCATAAAGTCGTTTATAATACAGCATGTCAAAAAAGAACAAAAACTTTCAAATCCCAAATCGCATGTATAGAGTTATCTCATGTGAAGTTTCAAGTATTTTTAAATTGTGTTACCAAAATCACCAAAAACGAAGCTGTTTCTTACACTTTTAGGTCATGAACTTTCAGAAATATTCTTCTAACTCAATAAAAGTAAACCTTAAAGTTGAATTGTCTTAACGCTCACTAAACAGTTTATGATGCAAATAAAAACTAACATTAAAAAAACTTCGAATATTCATAATTCGTAAAATCGTAAATCGTATTAATTCGTATAATTCGTAAATCGTAAAAAATCTTTGCTAATAAATATTTTAATAATGTCAAAATAACATCTTTTTACTTAATGCATATGTACTTATAAGAGGAAGCACGCCTTAAAATCTGTCTGTCTGCTGTTTGTTTGTTCTGGCTATTATCGAAACGGGTGGACCGATTTTGACGGGTCTTTCTCCGACAGATAGCTGATGTTAGAGTAAATTAGACTACTTTTCCGAGAGGTAAAATAGGGGCGCATGATAAAACCGCATTACATACGGACGAAGTAGGGGGCAACAGCTAGTTATATTTAATATTGTTGGAATACAAGGACTGGCCTAACAACTCAGTTGGTTGGTAGTGACCCTGCCTTCTGGGTCCTGGGTGGGAATCGAACCCAGGAACTACAGCGCAGGGTGCAAGCAACCAACCAACTGAGCTATGAAGCCGGTCAATCATAATATGTCTCCCCATACTTATGTACGGGAGGTTCTAAGCCTATAATTGAGCCCATCTACTAACTTGTACTAAGTTAAAGTTGAGTAAAGTAAGTCAGTAGATGCTGGTGATACTATATTTTTTTTTAATGTAATTTAGTTACAGAACGAGCTGACGGCCCACCTGGTGTTAAGTGGTAACCTCGGCCCATAACAAGCGATGCGACTTGGGTCCTCCCCTACTAGGTACGGCAAGACCCAAGTCGCAACGTATGCGCCCGTAACTCTGAGACGTGTAGGTGGAATGTCTCGTGTGCCTGTAATTTCACCGGCAACCACAATATGATATACACTATATAGGTACTAATTGATCGACGAACCTTTCCCTTTATTACACCTGCCTCCAATTATTATCTGCCATTAATTCACAGAAATGATTTCTTAGCCTGCCTTCTTATATTTTTATTAGTGTAGTTATTAGTAGTTATTAGTTAGTAGTTATTAGTAGTTTCTTAGTAATATGTAGCTAAGCAGCGAGGTCGTGTATTAAATGTATTGATTTCATTAGTTAGGTTGGCCGGACTCGTCGGATTTATTTCATAATATGCCGCGGCTGCTTTCTTTCATTGGCTTTATTACAAAGTTATTGGGAAAGCTACGATGAGCTTAGTTTTTCCGATGTTTATCGGAATTCGATGTTATTGGAATCCTTTTAACTTTTTGGTGTAATTAGTTCCTTTTTCTTTGGTGAAATTTTAGTTAACCAGGAAGGTAAATAAGCTGTCTGTGTGAAAGAACTGGAAATTCGTAAGACCCCCGTACCCCATAGACTTAGGGACTTGACCCTTAAAGAATCAAACATGTAATCTCATCCGATGTTTGATGAAATAAATGAAATTCAAAAATACCTACTGCCAAAAGTTTTCTTTTATGTGTGGCGGATCGAGCTGACGGTCCACCTGATGTTAAGTAGTAACCGCCGCCCATAGACAACAACAATATGACTCAAGTCCTCTCCACCAAAGTACGAGATGACTCTAGTCGTATTGCGTTGCATCCATCACCCCGAGACGGGGAAGTTACGTCTCATGCGCCTGCAATTTCGCCGGCACCCACTCCCTTCCACCAGAACACAGCAACACGACGCTTCACTGCTTGGCGGCGAATTACCAGGTGTGGTGGCAGTACTTCTCCGGGCGAATTGGCACAAGTTCTACTGTTAAAAAATGATGTAGATGTAGAAAAATAATGAACGCGGAAGAAAAACTTACACCAAATAAATGACGTGCTTAGAGAAAATGAAATTGAAATTGGTTCGGTAATAAAAAAAATGTAAATCGATCTGAGGTGAGGCCGCGGTATTTATCTTCGCAATTCCATTCCCGCGGCCTCCGCCACTTGATGTAGCTAAAGTGAATTTCATCAGTCGATATTTATTTGATTGGCAATCCCGATTGAACTCTCCCTTTGAAATATCATTTATACTCCGCCTGGAATATTCTTCTGGAGAATGAACCCGCCTTGTAAATGGGATAAAATTTTTGTTTAACTCTCAGTTTCTTGATAATTTACTTTTATTGAATGGTCTTAACTGCGTTTGGATGGTAAATGTTCAGTGTGGTTTATGTTGCTTGATATGTATGTTAGGACTTGTTCAGTAAAAATTTTGTAGTATTATTTTAGCAGCAGGCCTGTCGTATCTGGAAGAACATTAAGAAACCCAAGGCCGGATTCTCCCGGATTCATTTCTGACGGCCCGCAATATCCATTCTGGAGTTATGAACAGCAGTTTTAGGTTAAGCCCAGTACGTATTCTTGCACATCAGAGTTTTTTCCTTGATAAGTTTATGTGCATAATGGTAAATGGTATACAACTTTTCTAAAATTTCAGGGTAAGATTAGTTCATTATATAAGTACGGGGAGGAAACCGACATGTCCTAGAACTAAAAATTCGAAGACATGTGTCGAGTGCACGAAAGGAGCCTCTTTGAGGCGCACTTACAATCCTTTCACCACACTGGTTCGACAGAACCGGTGACTCGAAGAAGAAGGGGAGTGATATGAAATCTGGTATTTAGGTGAAGGCAAATTAATTTAGCCTGAAAATACGTCCTAATTAAAATCTAATTATTTTTTTATTAATTCATTATTTTATCAAGTAAACGAACCAAACTAGAAACCGACATTCTTTTAATCACAGCTGTCGAAATTTTTATGATCCGAGAGAAAGCAAGAAGCACAATTTCGATAGAACTTACCGAAGCAAAAATACAAGGTCGAAATATGAATTAACTAAGAAGAAATCATCAGCTAAATATTGACGTTGAGAAATGTCTTAGTTAACGCTGACTGTTACCATATAAGGAACATTTCAATCTTCTTAATGGTCTGTCGAAACAATATGATTAACTGAATATTTATAACTGTGCCTTTCACTTTACAGAATTGTTTGCAATTGTATGTTTCATTTCATTTCATTGTATAATATCCATTCATGACGTTTATTATAGCGCCATTAATCATAATAGCGGATATGATTTGAATTTTATTAAATGTATCCTTTATTATTGTTTATTCCTATGGCTTTTTTTAGCTTGTTTTTATTAGCAATGATGAAAGTTCTGTAAACAGGACCCCGGGCGGTTGACGCAATTGGCCAGAGTCCTCTTGATACGTAGGATTACTTATCAAGGCTGAAAAGGTATTATATCTATGAGAAAACAAATCTTCTGTGATTCACTTTGCGTTGTTTCATACATCTATTATACTCATTAAGGGTAATTTTTTTAAAAACTTTACTCGTTCATTTTATTTTGAAAACTTATACTAATTGCTTAATTTTAAGTTCTATAAGTTTTAATACCCATTAAACAAAGGCGGGCTGACAAATTGCTTGTTCTTTAAAAATAAATGGTTGGAGTTTGTATATGGTATGGTATTAATACAAAACACTGCCTCTTGAGTGTAATCGCAATAAATCACAGGATTAATCTCCTCAGTAATTACATACTAGATAATGTTATGAAAGATTTCGACTTATGATGAGTAACACGTCATCGATACATACTGACTATATTGACTGGCCACGTAGCTCAGTTGGTAGTAACCGTGCCTTCTGCGCTGTATGTCGTGGGTTCGATTCTCACCCAGAACGAACATTTGTGTGACTAACATAGATGTTTTTATGTGTCTGGGTGTTAATATGTATTATATGTATGTTTTTTTTTTTTTTTTTTTTTTTTTTTTTTTTTTTTTTTTTTTATGTAATACATTTACGGAACGAGCCGACGGCCCACCTGGTGTTAAGTGGTAACCTCGGCCCATAACAGCCGATGCGACTTGGGTCCTCCCATACTAGGTATGACAAGACCAAAGTCGCATCGTATGCGCCCGTAACTGTGAGACGTGAAGGTGGAATGTCTCATGTGCCTGTAATTTCACCGGCAACCACACCTTTCAAACCGGAACACAGTAACGCGAATGCGTTACTGCTTGGCGGCAGAAAAGGGCATGGTGGCAGTACTTCCCCGGACGAACTTGGCGAGAGTTCTACTGCTCTTAAAGATTATGTATTCTGTGGTAAACGGTGTGGGTTCCACAGTGAATGAATTATTTAAGTATTTATTTTTATTTTAGTATTACTGTGTGACTACCACAATAAAAAAAAGTATTTACAAACAAAAAAAACAGCATTTTATCAATTGTCTGGTTCCCACAGTACAAGCTTTGCTTACTTTGGGGCTAGATGGCGCTGTTTGAATTAGTTTACAATGTATTATATTGTTATTATTTTAATTCATATCCGATTAATTTAATCTAATTTGATGAAAACAATGAATTTGTAACCTGTCGACCTTCAAAGCCGCTGTCGCGATGACGCTGCCTCCGCAGGGAGTTTGGATTTATATCAGATATAAATCAGGAAAATGTCATCGTCCCCAATTTATTTACGTAAAACTTATTTTGAAAAGTGGTCATTGTGGTGTTTTCTTCGCTAGTAAGAGTGTAAAGTTGAACAGAAGAAGATAGTCTTTTCCGACCTACAGCAATGAAGGAATTAAATGAAATGAATCCTGACATCCCATATAAATAAACAAATAAAGCCTTAGTTTATTGTAAGGTCACTGACATCTACGATACTCTCTCTCAACTTTCTGGATCGGATTTACTATACTGAATTTCTTCAGCAACAATTTCGAATGGAAGAAAAGAATTCGCTTTCAATCGAGTATGTGAAACGATACTGGATTTCGGTATTTTGTATTTCTGCACAAATAAAATACCTTATCGAATGAAGTTGCATATGATTATTTTATAATGGATTATTAACTAGAGAATTGTTTTTTACTGATACATTCATTGCTTTGACTGGCCTCACAGCTCAGTTCATACTAACTCTGCCTTCTTCGCTGTAGGTCGTAGGTTTCATTCCCACCCGGGACAAACAAATATTCGTGTGACGAAGATGGATATTTGTTCCATGCCTGGGTGTCTATATTATAATGTATATATAACTGATATATTTTCTATTTATATGAAAAAATATCTGTATTCTATCAGTTATATAGTTCCGCTGGCAACAATTATGCATAGCTTGGTTTTAGATGGCGCTGTGTGAAATCAATATTTATATAATGATGGAGATATTTAGGCAACCTCCGCTTAACTTCGGTGTAATGAGTTCTCAAAATGCAGTCGCTTTCGTGCAACATAAGGGTATCAGGTTTGCAGCGCACGGACAGAACGTACGTATTTAATAATAGAATTGGAGACGATGTTCCCCTTTCCACGAGACATCCTCAGGAACTTTGAACGTAGATTGTGGTTGTATATTTTGACATTTAAATATAAACTCAAAATATCTTTATAGCCTTTACTAGCATAGTTAAAATTCTAAATCAATATGTCTTCAACGGACCTCTCTCGTTTTTTTCAGTGGTTTTTCACACAGACGAGGTAAGTGTTGAGATCATTTTGTTTTCATGTATTGTGGCAAAGAAAAACATGCTTATTACACAAACGTTTGCCCCACATGATGGGACTAAAGCCGGGTGAGAATTTCGTAAAAAGTTTATTAGATTTTGCTCATTACAAATACTACTGTCATTAGCTCGCTTGAAAAAGTGTGGTGAAGAATTAAAGTGCGCTACAAAATAGCTCATTTCTTACACTTGTTACATTTCTTCTAAGTTTAGGTTCTAGGACATGTTGGTTTCCTAACGATGTTTTCTATTTGCCGTTAAGAGAACAGGGTATAGCGCTCATTTGAAGGAAAAACTTCTGACATACCCTCTCGATTTAAGTTAGCAACATACGAAACGAAACTCAGAGCCCGCCACTACGATCTCTAATAAAAATCTAAATCATTAATAGTCTCTAAAACAAAGTCTCTAAACTTAATTAATATTTTTTAAAAGTGGTAAAACATTTCACACATCACCATCTAGCCCCGAACTAAGCATAGCTTATTTTACTATGGGCACCAGATGACTGATACAATACATATATACATTTATAAATACACACTTATATACATATTAACACCCAGACAGAACAAACATCAATGCTCGTCAAACCAATGTTTGTCTTGGATGGGAATCGAACCCACGACCTACAGCTCAGAAGGCAGAGTTACTACAAACTCACTTTTGGTGTTTGAAACGAACATTTTATTTGCATGCACTCTGTCGTGACGGAATAGAAAAGCTAATAAACTACAAAAACTATTTGTGTATTTATGATACTGGTGGGTTTGCATCGTAGCCAAAGCCAGTTTATAGCCATTTAGTTTTAGTGCGACTTCGTCTGAGTGTCTGGGTACTAAATTTGTTACGTGAATTCGTCTGCTTTTAATTTTAGAGAAAGGAGGGGGTTTTATTCAATAATATATTAGGTTGGTGACGGTAGGTAAGCTGCTCAATAGTTACGAGTTTGAGTACTCAATGTTGTTTAAGCGCAATATTGAGGGGCTCGGGTTTGGTACCCAGTTGGGACAAAAAGTGTATGATGAGCATAAAATTATTTATTTCCTTCTTGTATTCTAGCCGTACTCTCACGTATAAATTTGAATTAAATAAATTAAATTAAAATTACAAATCCCAGACTGATCCATTTATTATACGAAATGTTAATAATATTTGGTTGAATCATTTTAAGTTAAAAACAATTTGTACTTACAAAAGTTGCATTAAAAAGTACGCTCCTCTTTACCAAAGCATATTTAAAATTGAACAAAATAAGTTTGGTTCAAACTTCTCATTTCACTAATGATGAATTAAATGAAATAGAATACTTTATCAGAATGAAACGTAGGTATACTGTTTCAACTCAGCTACAAAGTTCCTAGGAAAATGGATCTAAGACCGGTAACAAATCGGCTAGTATTTTTACAGTTTTCATTACATAAGTTTATGTTCTATCATAAGTTTGATCGCCTGACATCGGTTATTCACCCTAATGCGATGTAAATTAATTTCCTGGATTGATCGACCGTCTTAATCGGTGTAAACGACGGATGGAAAATGCTGTTTCCTAACTCCACTAATTAGTGGGTATAAAATTATTTGAGTATGGCAACTAAATTGAATGAGTTTGCGAAACTTAAAGGCTGAAGGATTATTAGTTTGGTTGAAATTTGTGGCAGGCAGATGATTTTTCAGTGGACAGGCCATGCTTACGGTTTTTAAGAATTTTTTTTTATCAAGTCACACGACCACTGAGCTTCTTTTTTCATGGAAATCTATGTTACTGAGTCGTGCCACCGATGAATTAAATACGGTACAAGTATCGTAGAAAAGGATGGATACACGTTTTATATAAGTAATATACAAGATAAAACGAGATAGGCTATTTAATAAGCCCGGACCCCCTGGGTACTGTAGTGTCCAGAAATCAAGCGAGCTGGACTATGGTTCTATGGACACTATAGTGTCCATAGAACGAGTTAGCGGAGAGAAAATACATGATATAATAAATTCGCCGCTATGCGTAATAAGTACATAATTTGGTTTCCAACAATTAGCTACTGCTGCTTAGTTTAAGCAATCATTTACATAATTTATACATTTTATTTAACAGAGGTACATTTGACAGTTTTGTAACCCCTCCCATTTACACCAAGGTATAAAACAAGTATTCTGCATCAAAGTTTAATGTAAAAGGGGTAGGAATAGTAGGGATATAGGAGTAGGGAAGGAAAAAAGTAGGAAAGGAAGGAATGTATATAACATAATCCATTATATTTTCTAACTTTTATCCCTGAATAAGTTTGAGTATAGTTGTGTACAAAACATGGCGAAAACTTGTAGGAAACACTTTGTTTTTGTAACATGGTAATAGGTTTTGTCGTATATTTATTTCCTTCTCGTATGTAGTATAATACATGTCATCTGACTCTGTCTTTGACATCTTCATTGAAAGCATTGTATGGCGTATTATCAATATCAGATCCGGGATCCCTTACAATTCCCCGCATAAGTTGTCGAATGATATCATTTTTACCATACCAGCAAATATTAATTAAGAAGAAGATCTCAGCTTGTCGTGACAAATGTAGCGCAAATTTCGTTTTAAAAGAGAAAAGGCAGCAATAGTAACCTATTTAATACCCTATACCTAAGTTTTTTTGCAAACAATACATCTAATATACATTTAATAACTCGAACCATTAACTAGGGTATCAATAACTAAGGGTCAAAATGTCCAAATACTAAATTTGGACATTTTGACCCTAACTAACAAGTTTGAATGTAACATTGTAATAATAGTTATACATTTATAATCATTTTATGCCATTAATGACGAGAACGGCGCAGCATACATTGCGAGGATGAAAAAAATGACATTAATCTCCCTCCCTCTGGGATATCGGTTAAAAATCTTTAATGATGATAAGTTTAAATATGTTGTATAGCAAATAGGATAAACCTGTTTGTTTATGGAGCTTATTACAATTAAATATTCTTAAGATTGGGGGAACGTCCTCTTATTAAAGTTCAAATCGGAGCACTTTAGAGGCAGGCCGTTCGTCTCTTTGTCCGGGCCAGGATTTTGTCAGCAATTCACGGCAAAGCACTTACGTTAAAATTGTGTATGTTAAAATGCAATTTCACTGGTGCAGAATATGTTACGAGTATTTCGTTTGTAGCCTTTATGGTCTGAAAGCTGAACGGGTGCGTTGGCCTCGTAAATGAACGAGTGTGAACACTGGGAGAATGCATCACATTTAAATTGCGACAGCGTTTAGCTGGTGGAACTCAGACGGCTTTGTTTTCCGCCTGAGTGTTTTATCTAAATCTGCTTTACAACTGAAAAAAAGATTAAAATTCTCTCTTATTTCTGCATGCAATACTTAAATGTCTGTCTCTCGTCTTTGTTAAGAAGAATTACTTACTATATTGTTAAACATACTAGCATTGCAATAATATACTTGCAATTTGGGTGAATATCGTTTTGTCTTCGCAGATAAAAAAGTACTACATCAGGTATGCTTCTATTCTCAGTTTGGGACTAGATGGCGCTGTGTGAAATGTCTACCATTTATTTGTCACTATTTGTTATATCTTTATCTGTTTTATGTAATACTGTTAGGGTCTTATCTTAAAGATACCTTATCGAATCGATGATTGATTGGAGCTTGCATATGCTTATTCTTTTTTGTACTTATGTCATCAGAGTCGTTAATTGTGTCCTCAGATAAAACTGAAATCTACCGCCAAGTGTTCCGGTAGCCTCAAATAAGATCCAGTTCTGAATCTGTGCTCTTGGAGCCTTAAAATCAAACGCGAAACTTTAGAGGTAAAAAATAAAGCCTTTCATATCTATTGATGTATTGCAATGAGCAGACGGTTATCTGATGTTAAATGGTATTCTTTGCTGATAATAACAGCAGCCTTCCCCTACTTAAGTATGGGATAACCCAAGTATGGGATGCGGATAATTCTGCAGCCACTGAGACAAGAATATTTCACGTGTCTGCTTCAAGGCACAGCTAGCGACGTAATTTCTTTATTTTACTACTGTTTGGCGGCAGAAATGTAATAGAAAGAGTTCTGTCTCTCTATAAATGTAATTTATCTCATGCATATATACTTTACTCATTTTTAATTCCCGTATATTATGTACGACTTAAGGCCGACGACTCTCAAGGACAATAAAACATGAAAGCCCCCTAAATCGGCTTACGATATATTGAATCCAATTTCAACACTAATAAATTCTGTGAATGGGCCTCAAAATAAAGACCGATGAAATATTATGTAATCTTCTGACTACAGAATTTACTTTACAGTTTCATTCAATAACTTAATTGTGATTATTAAATTTGAATACTGACTTACGTTTTATATTTAAATACAATCAAGATGGCTCGATGAATTTAGTTTCAGCCGGTGGTATAATAATGAAAACGCAAACAAAGCAAAAATTTCAAAATGCTAACGAGTATCAAGGGTCATTAACTGTCTGATAACTATAGATACTAGCTTAAGCCCCCAACTGGCATCGTAATGTGATAAATATATACCAGTTAACCACTTAGTTTAGGAAGTTTAATTTTTTATGTTTTAAGAGGGTGGGTGCCGGTGAAATTGCAGGCGCATGAGACGTAACATCCCCGTCTTGGGTGATGGACGCAACGCAATGCGACTTGAGTCATCTCGTACTTTGGTGGAGAGGACTTGAGTCCTATTGCTGTTGGCTATGGGCGGCGGTTGTCACTTAACATTAGTTGGGCCGGCAGCTCGTTCAGTCAATTATATAATTTTTTTTAAGTCTGATTGTATTATATGCAAGGAGTTTTATTGAGGCACACTTTAATCCTTTCACCACAATGGTTCTAGAGAACTTGTGAGACAAGTAATAGTGTCTAATTTTCTTTCGAGAAGTCGTCTATGTTTAGCCAAATACAAACGTTTTTAAACATAAAACAGTAACCTTGTACACACAAAATGTTTCTTCAAAATTGGTCTTTTACTTAAAGTTTTTAATTCCAATTGAGCAGTGCAGATAATTTGGAATAAGGTGTAGTACAGAAACGAAGACATATCGCGATTAATTCCAGTTGTTTCCAACTGTTGATGTTCGTTTTGAAGTTCCTTTTCTGCGAGATATAATTAATAAGTAAAAATTTTCAATTCGACTGTTAGCTTTGAGCAAATAAGATCAAAGAAATACAAAATGTTATAATGACTTCGTCGCTGACTTTATCGAAAGTCAATTATCTTTCACCGGTTAATGAACATTTCTTGCCAAATATAATGTAATAACTTCAGACTGATGTTTTCAAATTGGCCCTAAAAGCTTATTTTCATCATCACTTAGTGTCGTTAGCAAACCATGCATTTTGTCTCAACATGAAAACACGGCGGCAAAATACATTAAAAAGCTATTTTGAGAAATTGTACTTCATTAATATGGATAATTTTATTATATTTAATATGGATAGGCCTTGCTAGGAAGTAGCCCATAATAGTTCTACAATTTGGGTCAGCAGTGCTTTAGAAGTAAGGAGATGACTACAGACTTCTACGGTTACGAGTAAACTCATACATGAGTTTATCAGTTTACTTCATCGATTTTAGAACTCAACTTAGTATTTCATAACTTAAATTCAAATAACTACATTAATCTACACAGCAATGCCTTTACGAAATATGATCAAATCTGTTTCTAAATTGGTCCTAAAACAAGCAAAAGGCGATCCAAAAATGACAAAAGAAAAGTTCTAACTTAAACAAAATCTTAAAAGATTAAACACTTAAATGCATGCCAAATGTAGAGTGTTCTGTAAACATTCGAACGCGACCTATCGGAAAACAAAAGCCAAATACACTTGAAACCACCGGAAGTGAATACGCCACTTTTGCCGGATGGTGGAAAAAGTGGGCAGACATTTACACGTTTGGCAAACAATCCAGCATTATTTGAACAAAATGATAGTCTTGAACTAACACGATGCCAATACCAGTGGTCGCTCACACACTTTCTATCTATTCAAATTGCTGTAGTGTCAAAATAACAGCTTTTTATTAAATAATTAATTTATTAAACTTTTTATAAAAAAACTATTATTAATATTTTTGTCTGGCACATAGCTGATGTTTTAAGAAATAGGCTTTAGTTTTCCGAGGGGCAAAAACGCAGACAAAGTCGCGGGTAACAGCTAGTTAATAATATTTCTTTAATCTTTATGTATTTACAAAAGAAAAGTATATATGTATTATATCAGTTGTCTGGTTCCCATGATACAAACTATGCTTAGCGGGGCTAGATGGCGCTTTGTGAAATGTCCACCAATATTTATTTATATTATTTAATAATCAACACCTGGCTTCTCGCGTTAGTTTTAGATTGAATGCACTGCACGAGACAAGAAGAGAGAATGCAAGAATGAGAGACAATAAATATAAATTATTATTATATTATTATGACATTATTATTATTATTATTGTTATTATTATTGTTATTATTACATTGTTATTATTATTTGAAGGCTCAATCATATGGATGTTCTAAATCAGCCCAAAAAATCCTTAACAAAACCAATCACTGGCCAAAATTAATTTGGCTGTGTAGGTAGGTATATCGATCTCAATATCTTTTGTAATGTAAATGAGAGTATACACCAATAATATGCAAATGTGTCACAGTGTTTTCATGGATTAACAAATCGCAACAATACCTGACAATATTGTACAAGCTATAGCTTTAAATACGGTAAAACAATCTACGGCTATGTTCAGAGCGCTATGGCTTGCTGGTATATAGTTCCTCTATACATATATAGAGGAACATGCTCATAAAGAAGTGCCCATGTATTTTGAGAGCTTTGTCCTCCGCAAGTCATTGGTTCAAAGCCTGACGTCCACCTCACAGTTTTCCACTGGAAAAACATATGCCACGTTCTCAAACGACATGGCCTAGAAATAAGAGTTCCAAAACATGCGTCATGTTCAGAAAGACGCACTTTAATCCTTCACCACACTTCCTAGAGAGCCAGTGATACTACCATTAGAATCGATCCCTCGACATCTCTGCCTACCCTTCGACAAACATTACGATTGCATGATTGCGGGGATGATTTCCATACGATTCCAGAAGCAAGGTTTTTACAAACACCAATAAAATTGTTTATCGACTGGGACGAAGAATAAAAAGGGAAAATTCCAAATGGCTGAGGTTCCATCCACCTCCTTGTGAAAATAAGGGAGTCATAAAAATAAATTTATCACGGGTAGTAAATAAGGCAAACATATTGCGATTTTGCAGTTGGAAAAATATACGAAAGCTCACAGACCTTCAGTCGTAAAATTTTATCAGTTCCATTGTACAACAGAGCGTAAAAAAGCAGCAGAAATCTTAAAACTAGTCTTGCCAAAAATCTAGACCACCATATAAAAAAGTTTTCACGTAGATATTCTTGGAGTATTGTCCCGTTTCACCACTAAACTTTTCGTAACAGTGTTTTGCTTTGCATTGTGAACTTAGAATTAACAAACACAAAAGTATATAGTTAGAACTACCCTCTTACTATATCAGTTTAAATTCACGAATCTTGGCAGCATTACCATGCCGCTGATAGCCACAGTTTTCTGCTGGCAAAAATAAGAAGTGTTCCGATAAAAAATGGCCTATCTGTGCCATTTTATCATATTTCCTTTCGTTATCTATACTAATAGTAAAGCTAAAGAGTTTGTTTGTTTGAACGCGCTAATATCTGGAACTACCTGTCCGATTTGAAAAATATTTTTTCCATTTGATAGCCAAATTCTTGAAGAACTATTTAAAAGCAGGCTACGACCGGCAATAAGCGAAAATGAAGTCATAGCACGGGCGGGCGACGAGATGGAGCCAAGCGAGACTGGAGCATTACCGAGAAGAGCCAAACTGTGCATACTTATGTCAACAGAGACAGGTGAAACCGCAGAGCACAGCTAGTTGATTGGCCTCATATCTCAGTTGGTAGTAACATTGCCTTCTACGCCGTAGGTCGTGGGTTTGATTCCCACCCTGGAGAAACATTTGTGTGACCAACATAGATGTTTGTTGTGTCTGGTTGTTATTATGTATTATACGTATGTATTATACGTATGTATTATACGTATGTATTTACAAAAAAGTATTTAATCAAAGTATTTAATCACTTACTTTGGGGTTAGATGGCGCTGTGTGAAATGTCTACCAATATTATAATGAGTACTGATATATGGGAGAGAATGGAAACCGAAAGGAATTCTGACATAATGCATAGTTTAGATGACGCACGATCTTTCTTGTATGATGTCACATGGAAATTAGAAAGGGTGATATCGCTACCTAGCCATAGTGAGACAAATTACTATTCTGATAAAACTTTAGTGGTTTTTTTTCTATTCGAGTCACTGATTCTCTCGAACCAGTGTGAAAGGATTATTAAGTGCGCCTCAAAGAGGCTCCTTTCGTGCACTTGACACACGTCTTCGAATTTCGGTTCTAGGACATGTCGGTTTCCTCACGATGTTTTCCACAGTTTTGAGAACGTGGTATTAACACATAAATATTTCAATTGAAAAACTCATAAGTACACGTCGGGATTTGAACCGGTGACCTCCGGATTGAAACTCGGGGTCAGTATGCCACCACGCTCACTTTAGTGTTGAAAACTTTAAGTAACCAAACCTGATTTTGATTATATGGAGTTTATGTCCGTGCTGGGGACGGCCAAGTTATAGAGAGGGCACATTGCCAACAGAGCTGGTCGACACTAAAATGGTTCTGGGATAAATTATGTTTTAATACGCCATCAACGCGCCAGTATTAGCTCGAATTAATAACTTCCATTTGTGACTGAATTTAAATTTACGGAGCAAGGGAACTTCAATATTTTTTTTAATAAAATTGACTGTATGTGCTTGTATGTCCGAAGTAAACCTCCACACTGTTAATCGAATCGTTCTAAACTTGGTAGGTAGATAAGAATATTAATAAATATTGGTGGACATTTCACGCAGTGCTATCTATCCCCAAACAATCATAGCTTGTATTATGGCAATCACATAACTGATAGAATACATATAAAGTGTTAATTCTAAATTTATATACATAAAAAACATCCATACATTGAAAAAAAGTCTAAATACGCCACATAAAAAAATATCCTGGGAAATAGAATCGAACCCACGACCACCAAATTACTACCAAATGGACTGTGGGGCCACTGGAAATATTTGCATAATTTGGATGATGGGTTTTTGTTTGTAATTGCAGTTACGAGTATCGAAAATTTTAACTAGATGGCACTGCTAATTTTAATTAAAGTTTAGTAGCCAATTTATATGTCATCGTGATAATGTAATACCAATTTCACAATATACATTATCGAGTTAACAGTTCAGGGTAAATCACTAGTTTAATTTAAAACGTTAGTGAAATTGAAACTTTTTACTCAAATAAATAATAAACTTAAACTATGCTTGTTTCAAACCGAAGTTATTTTATATATTACATTGTTTTGAACTAACATATTTTGCAATTTTTTTTGATGTGAAACATCTATAGCCGCACGTAAAACCGATTTCTGGTGTGGCGACGCGTCGCCACGGCATGCGTTGCATATTACTTTTACAAAATAATGTCGATGTTTCACATCTGCCAGGCGTCCCGTGACGGCTCACATTTTTTTATTTATAGTTTTATTCTAAGGCCTTTTATATAATAAAATGAAAATAGAAAAAATGTACATCCGACAATGTTAATTGCTACAGTCGATATATAACACGTTAAATAGCAGATCATGGAATACCTATTTCATTTAAAACTTTAGTGAGGTTTAAACTTGTGTAAATTAATAATAAACAGTTATGTTACAAAGGGGTTAGGGTCGTGCCCGCAGTCGGCACATTGCGGTTACGAACCCTCGGCTAACTCGCATAGTACAATACAAACAAGCAATGTAACTCTCACAGGGATTGCTACCTTTTTCTAAAAACAATACTGAGTAGTAACCAAATTATTGTTGTACTGCATTAAAATATATTGTCTTTACTTTATACTTGCCTCATAAACAATTTTTTTATTTTTTTGTTTGCCAGATGGTTTTAAACTAAACTTAGCAACTATTATTTCAATATTCATTAGCGTAGTTAAATTGTAAAATTAACAGTATATATTTTTTATTTATTCCTTTACCTTAATGAAACCTGTTTTAACTATATATACTATATATACTAATAAGTCATTATTGGAAAAACACAGGTAATATTCAAGACATACTCATGGTTGGTGACATTATGTTCTAGACCACCTGTATAAAAAAAAAAAAAAACACAAAATTTAGTTGCCAACTAAGTGTACAATAAGGTCTTATAGATAATTTGGTGCTTAAGACTTAGTAAATATATATTAATAAATAAATAATTAATTAATTATAATTAATTTATATAAACTATACTTAAACTAAAATAAAAAGTAACATAAAACGGATTAATTAATCAATCAAATAAGTGACCTTAGCTATAGCTAATCATAGTGGGTATCCTGCAATGAATAAATATGTGTTTTCCTTAAAAATATTATGGGTCTACCACAATTAATCTTAATCTTATTAGTTTACACGTGCCAGTGTTCTGTACAGTTTTAGCAGATATGAAACACTGCTTACATCTATACTATTATAACCTGGTATTGAGACAAACAGCCCAACTTCTGTCAATTTATTTTGGGAAGCACGAGATCAAATCATTTATTACAGAACTTATATGACCCAATATGATTTGACCATTTTGTAAAGCAAAGTATTTAAAACCATGCAAACGTATTCATCGACATGGATTTAAATACTTTTTTTAGTAATGAGACTCCTTTAATACACTCTGCATGTATAAGTAAAACTAGATAGTCTTATTCACGAAGCAGGTTTGTTTATTTTAAATTCATAAATATTTCGTGAAATTGGCTGAACTATAAAGACGTTTTCCCAATAGTAGAACTGATGCCAAGTTTGTCCAGGAATGTACTTCTACCACACCTATTTCTGCCGACAAGTGCCAGTCTATTCCGGTTGGAAAGGCGTGGTTACCGGTGATGTTACAGGCATGTGAGACATTCCACCTTCACGTCTCAAAGTTAGGGGCGCAATACAATACAATGCCATCCTCCCATATCTAAGTAGGGGAGGACCACAACACGTATAATTTTGGTTTTGGGCAGAGGTTACCGCTAACATCAGGTGTGCCATCTTGATCGATGCGTAACAAATTCACATAAAAAAGTTTTTTTACATCGGGAAAACATGTTCATTAGAGTTTTGACCTGTATGAAGCCGGGTCTGATTGCTAGTGATATATAACAGGCAAACAATTCTAATCTGAGCGATTATCTTATTAGTACATTTCATACCCGAGCTGTGAGGTTTTAAATCAAATTTAACCGCAGTGGGAAATGTTATATGATGCAGGTAATTTTCCTGTTATAACTATGAAGAATTGCACCGCATTGAACGAATTATTCCCACAATGTGCTTGTAATAGATACTTACGGCTTTATTACACTATCGTAGTAAATGTATCCATTATTTTTTGTAGTATGCGCATATATAATTTTATGCATCGCTCATTACTTCAAAAACAACTCAATAAATAAATATTGGTGGGCATGTCACACAGCGCCATCTAGCCCCAACGTAGTTAAACATAGCTCATGGGAACCAGACAACTGATATAATACTTAAGTACTTTTTTGTAAATACATACATATAATACATAGATAGATAGATAAACTCTATATTGTAACTAAAACAAAGAATAATAATTACAAAATATTATCCCTATATTAAAGAAATACATACTGACACCCAGACAAACATCTATATTCGTCATACAAATGTTTGTCTTACAAATGTTGCAGAAGGCAGGGTTACTACCAACTGAGCTGTAAGGCCAGTTGAATATTGGCTAATATAAAGCCAAACTTCACGCTGCGGTTTACAATTTCCACTACAGCAAATAGAGACAGACGAATTCGAGGGACATCAGAGTAAGGACCCATCCACTAACGTTATTTATTTCTGACCTATCAAACAATATGTACAGACACACAAGCATTTATTTTAACCATTAGTTGTCGCGACAGTAGAGCAGAAAAAAACAGTCATTCTCTCTTTCTGTTGCAAATCCATTCCAATTCGGTATAATATTTAGGCCGGGAGAACTTTAGTGGCTGGGCCACATAGTCACAGTAGTCGAATTCCGATTTGAGTATAGCGAAGGCTTTTTGTAGTTTGCTGCAGATCCATTTTAAAATGGGAAACTCGATTCAATATTCGTTCTTGCACCAAACAATGTCGATAAAACGAATGAAACATTTCAGAAGTCTAAAAGTGAGCTAAAACTAGGTTCTCAACACTTATACACGACCATTAATAATAACAATAATAATTTAATAATAATAAAAATAATTTATTTGCCCCTTAAGGTAATTATAGTAAAAATTTAAGTGAAAACTTCTAGAACCTAAACCGTCCGGTACATGCAGAATTGATGCATCGACCTTGCATACGTCATCATATTTTATCTCTACCACACGGATAAAATAGGGTTCTTCTTCGAGTCACCGGTTCTGTCGAACCAGTGTGGTGAAAGGATTGTGAGTGCGCCTCAAAGAGGCTCCTTTCGTGCACTCGACACATGTCTTCGAATATTTAGTTCTAGGGCATGTCGGTTTCCTCACGATGTTTTCCTTCACCGTTTTGAGAACGTGGTATTGCGCACGTTTTTTTTTTATTTTCCACGTTCCCAAAACGGCGAAGATAATAGGGTTGCAGCGAGCATTTTTTATATAGAATTGATACCTTCAGCTTCTTCTTCTTCTTCGAGTCACCGGTTCTGTCGAACCAGTGTGGTGAAAGGATTGTAAGTGCGCTTCAAAGAGGCTCCTTTCGTGCACTCGACACATGTCTTCGAATTTTTAGTTCTAGGACATGTCGGTTTCCTCACGATGTTTTCCTTCACCGTTTTTGAGAACGTGGTATTGCGCACATAAATCTTTCAATCGAAAAACTCATAGGTGCACGTCGGGATTTGAACCGGTGACCTCCGGATTGAAACTTGGGGGTCAGTACCGCTAGACCACCACGCTCTCCATCTTCAGCTGCTCTTATGCGATGACCGCATTTAGCATGAAATATGTGAAGTGACGGGACTTCCCGGGAAGTTCTACAGTCAGTTTTTTTTTAATAACGTTCCCATTTAATTTAATGGGGTAATGTTTGAAACCGTTTATACAAACGGATACAAGTGAGAGTTTGTGGAAATTTACTTTCGCAGGCACCAAAATGAACCTTTTACACTGAAAGTCCTCGTGGGAAATCAGCACGAGTTCAGGAGTGGGAAGTGAAGACAAAACGACGAAGAAAAATAACCAGTTTTTCAAACATTCCAATGACAAACCTTGTCATATATAGGTGTGTTCAATCGATATATATATTTATCGTTTTGTAAGTGGCAAATTTGAAGGAACTAAAGTCATAAAAGCCAAAATTAAAAGTGTAAAAGAATAAAGTGTATTGGAACTCATCAATTGTAAAATGGGAGACTCCAGGAAATCCATCGCCATTATTAATTCTAAGCAAATTATCGTTTCCGAGAACCGAATGCAGTTTGAAAATAGAATAATCGAACTAAAGGTTGTGGTTGGATAGTAGGTTGTTGAGAGCGCATTTACTGTGAAATTGAAGGTCGATTTTGCAAAGGTCACTGGTGCACCCCCGCCATTTGGACTCTAACCCGCGACCTTTAAATCGTTCTCGATGGGATGCTATGCCTTAAATAGTTCAGCTGAAATTGTGTCTACCAATTCAAATGGAGTTTGGAATCTTAGTATCAATATAAATTAAGTTATAATTTAAAATTATATTTTGGAATTTCTCATGTCGTGGGAAAACTGTGACAGTACGCAAGGAGCCTCTTTGAGGCGCAATTTTTACTTTATTATTTTTATTAACTTTTAATTTAATATGTTCATCACACTGGTTAGATAATGACACGAGTAGCACTAGTGCGGTGTACTGTATGTGTTTTAAGTGACAAAAGGATGGCCCACCTAATTGAAGTATCCTACACTAATGGCAAAGTGCTTCAAGGATTATGTACAGAAGTTACCATTAAGAGGTTGTTAGCTCATTACCAAGATCGCTATTGGCATAATTGCTTAATTATCTTAATTATCTTTTTTTATCTTTTAGCTTAATTATCCTGTAACAATAATTATCATCATTTTATTTAACCATTGGAATTTCTAAATCCAATCACTGAAATTTGATAAAGTCAAGCGAACCGACCAATCAAAGGGACAATTAAACTTATTTTAACTCTATCTTCGGGGAATTATACCTTTTTTGTATACAGAAAGAACATAATCCATTTATAACCACTTATCAGAATACCTGTACACCATTTATCACTTACCATGCGATGTTCGATCTATGACTCAACCGACAAGGCATTCAGCCATTTAATTAATTACTGCGAAGTAAACGCCCATCCTATCTGTCTTCCTTGCCTATCCCTAGTGATCTAGACAGGTCTTAGCGCCCAACTGGCAATAGTAAGACTACAAGTTAGTAGTAGCACTAACCACATAAATTAAAGACTACCAGCTGAACGCTGTATGCTCAACGAACATACTGATTTGAACTTGGCATTTGAGTGCTGGATTACTTGTTTCGTGACGTTAATGTGTGCTTTCTTCATTTCTTATAAATGTATTGTTGTGTGCGTAAGTTGTACTTACTTACGCACTTGGAGATTTGTCCGTAATCATCATTTTTAGTATTTTGCCAGCTTCCAGAGCGAGAATTCCGGGTTCAATCTTCGGCCGAGCAACGCATAATAATGTATAACAGTATACATAATATAACATAAAACATAATAATGTATAACAATCAATAATGAATAAACAGGACCAATAAATAAATATAAATACACAATAATAAATACACCTTAAAAATATATATATGCAATAAATAAACACTTGAATATAGCGTACGGTCTGCGACGTCGCCAGTAAGGCTGGGGACGGGGGAAGCCAGCATTCTGACTCGAAATGTACGAGACATTATTCTTAGCCAAAGATCTGCCTTCATGAAGGTCGATAGATTTTCAAAATTGTTATCTGTGAGTGACAAAGCCCCCTGCATACATACAAACAGAAGTAAATCTGTTGCAATAATGGATTTGTCCAAGGCCTTTGATTCCGTGTTGCATAGAAGGCTCTGGGATAAGATGGAGGCTGCGGCTGTGCCGGTTGAAGTTATTGATATGTTGAGGCAGTGGTATCAATGTCAGCGAAACCAGGTGAGATGGGCGGGAGTTTTGTCCGATCCATATGGCATGGAGTGTGGCGTAAGGCAGGGCGGAATTACCTCTCCACTGCTTTTTAACCTTTATGTAAATGATCTCATCGGCGAACTCAGCAGTACACGTACAGGTTGTTTTGTGGATGGAATGTGTGAAAATAACATCAGTTACGCGGACGATATGGTATTGCTGGGTCCGTCGGTGGGGTCCGTTCGTAAGCTGGTTACGATTTGTGAGTCGTATGCGGCGGAGCATGGATTGAGTTATAATTCAAAAAAGAGCGAAGTCCTCGTATTCAAGAGTGGCAAAATTAAACCCATCCATGTTCCGCCTATTACGCTCAATGGTGCGGCTTTACAGGTAGTGAAAAATTTTAAATATCTAGGGCACATTGTCACAGAAGATCTGAAAGATGACGCAGACATCGAACGGGAACGTAGAGCGTTGGCTGTTCGGGGAAATATGATCGCACGTAGGTTCGCACGCTGCTCGAGAGAAGTTAAAATCACTCTTTTTAAGGCTTACTGCCAATCCTTCTACTCGAGCAGTCTCTGGGTGAGGCACACCCAGCGGACAGCCAATGCTCTACGGGTGCAGTACAACAACATCTTTAGGATGCTGATGCGGCTGCCGCGCTTCTGCAGCGCTTCTGGTATGTTTGCGGAGGGGCGCGTGGACGGCTTTCATGCGATTATTCGTAAGAAGGTCGCTTCCCTAATCCAGCGCGCGCGAGGCAGCAGTAACGGCATCTTGCAGATGATTGTTGCACGGTATGACTGCCCAATCCAGTTCAGATGGATGCAGATCGTGACAGGTGCCTTTACAATTTAATAATTTAATGTTTATGAATTTAATTTGAATTTAGAATTATTATTTATTATTATTTGATTTATATTATTATTGTTTATTTTTCTAAATTATTATTATTGATATTATATTATTGTTTTATATTTAGTTGTAAGATTATTGTAAATTGTAAATAATTTAAATTTAAATTTAATTTTGTTTGTGTATATATATATAGTTTGTATTGATATGGATTGAATTGTCTGAAATAAAGAATTATTATTATTATTAATAGGCATTACTTTCGTATCTAGCTTTTGCTTTTGGCCGCAGTTCATAATGTTTTTAGGCCCTGGACTTGTGACTAAGTATATAAATGTCGGTGGATCCACTTAAAACCTGGCTTTCAAGTGAGGTCCCAGATTCAACCTTTATGTGCTATGGTTTTCTCACGATATTTTCCTTCACGGAAAGCCAAGTACATCATAACCTAAATCGCAAACTTCAAGTCCCAATTATTTGACTACTTCCGCATATGTATTCATGATAGAATATAAAAAAGGCATTAATTTATTTATTTTTATTTATTTAATTTTTTTGACTGGCCTCATAGCTCAGTTGGTAGTAACCTGCCTTCTGCGCTGCAGGTCGTGGGTTCGATAATTTTTTAGCGAGCAAACCCCTCTTTGTTGAGTTTACACCTGTTATATAAAGGATACAATCCACCACAGTCATCACACATGATCGATGTACAGCGTCAAGTGTCCGTTGTGCTGAGCGTGTACCAGCTTCATGTTTAGACGTAGTCATCTCCGTGACTTTGATTGATGTAACTTCGGCTACATCGGTAAAACGCTGTACAGCATTTTCGATGCCACGATTGATTTCTCAACCGCTTATTTTGAGCTTTAGTCAGCTGTCAGCATTTGATACAGTCACAGACAAGCGTCAGAACTAGTGCAGATTGTCAGGGAATGCCCGCGATTAACAAATCCCATTCAAAAGAGAATTGTCAATCAATACATGATCACCAGAACTGTGTTTGCAATCTGCACGAACTTTTTCAGTTCTAGGATAGATGTGTCTGATACATAGAATCACGTAAAAAAATGTACAAGTCAGTTCCAACTCTCGACTGGAGTTTTCTCCTTAACAAACACGCGGATATGTTGCGCGGAACCACTTCACTTTATTTAACATTCAATTTTGCACCCTATCTAATTTTTGTACCGCGAACTTTTTATGGAAAATTGACTCTTAAATTACTAAAAATTACAATATAATAGAATAGAATAATCATTTATTAAAAAGAAGAATACATTAAACTTAATACAATTTATGTAAATTAATAAAAAGTTGTTTGTTTCTTCTTCTCGTCATGGTTTTACATTTACATACATTACATATAGGTTACATATATATTCATATTGGTTTGTATCCTTCACAAAGTAAACTTAAGCTTGAAGCAGCTTTCATGAATCGTTACAGTATGTCGGAGTTTTAGTAGGTGGAATGGAAAACAATTCATGACACAATACGAACGTCAAAGGCCGGAGTGCTATCAACATAAATGCTAGCCGCAATATATGTCAAACGAGTATTTCTACCAACCTAAGCTAGCTAGTAATAAAATAAAAAAAAATAGTAGACATTTCATACTACGCCATCGAACCCAAACTGAATATAACTTGTACCAACATAACTCAGTTCAGAGCAGTAGAACTCTCGCCAAGTTCGTCCGGGGAAGTACTGCCACCATGCCCATTTCTGCCGCCAAGCAGTGAAGCATTCGCATTACTGTGTTCCGGTTTGAAAGGTGTGGTTGCCGGTGAAATTAGAGGCACATGAGACATTCCACCTACACGTCTCATAGTTACGAGCGCATACGGTGCGACTTGGGTATTGTCGTACCTAGTAGGGGAGGACCCAAGTCGCATCGGTTGTTATGGGCAGAGGTTACCACTTAACACCAGGTGGGCTGTCGACTCGTTCCGTAACTGTATTACATAAAAAAACTACTGAAAAAATCCAGACACAAACAAATATCTACATTCATCACACAAATGCTTGACGAGCCTAGGTGGGAATCAAAGCCACGACCTGCATCGCAGAAGGTCACTACTAACTGAGCCAGTCAGTTTTACTGTTCCAAAATCCATCGCAGTGGTGATGAACGATTTGACGTTGATGGATGGTATTCAGCCGCATCAGAAGGAAACACCTGTAATAGAGCCGCATTTGATAGATTGCTTCCGAGAATCGCCGTGACCTCGGCATGACGGCTTCCGACTCTTTAGTTTCGAGAATTGCTTTCGTTTATATCGTTCACAGAAGGCTTTTTTTAGTAACTTTAGCTTTATAGTTTTTTTTATGTGATACAGCTACGGAACGAGCCGACGGCCCACCCAGTGTTAAGTGGCAACCTCTACCCACGACTGCGACTTGGGTCTTCTTCTACTAGGTACGACAAGACCCAAGTCACATCCTATGCCCGTAACTATGAGACGTGTGACGGAATGTCTCATGTGCCTGTAATTTCACTGGTAAACACACCTTAATAAAAATAGTTAATATATAAGTTTCAATCAGTTTCTATCAATTTCAATGTCAAATCTATTTACTGATTACTGAAATTTAAATAAACTGAAGTGATCAAAGCTTGTTCAGTGTTAAGAGCAGTAGAACTCACGCCATGTTCGTCCGTGGAAGTACTGCCACCATACCCATTCCTGCTGCCAAGCAGTAACGCATTCGCGATACTGTGTTCCGGTTTGAAAGGTGTGGTTACCGGTGAAATTACAGGCACATGAGACATTCCACCTTCACGTCTCAGAGTTACGGATGCATACGATGTGACTTGGGTCTTGTCCTAGAAGGTAGGACCCAAGTCGCATCGGTTGTTATGGGCCGAGGTTACAACTTAACACCAGGTAGGCTCGTTCCTAAATGTACCAAATAAAAAAAAAAGTGTTATCGATGCCCCTTGATAACGGTGGCAAGATGCATTTGGGCATCTGTTATATTTTACAGTGACAGAGGAAGAAGAAAAGAAGTCCTTTGCTTAGCAGAGGAATAAAAAGTTTAATAATGTATCTTTACAGTGCAAGTGGAAACTAAAAGTGCTCTTATATAACTAGCCACACAACCAAATGGTAGTAAATCTTAGCAAAGCATCTGTTACCCTCTAGGGATGTATACATCAGGACTTACATTGCATTCCAATTGAATAGAGATAAGATTTAGTACTTTCTTTTTAGTCGTTTCAAGAAGTAGAACTATTTAGTAGAATACTGCTACCATAAAATCTCCAGCCAGCAAGCAACCCACGCCAGGCACGACAAAGAGGCGATAGGATATCATTTTGATACTGAAATCTTGTCACATACAAATATGCTTAAAAATATGTATGTACCCTGGAATTACGTTGGGTTCTACGCCTGTTGCGCTGTAGGTAGTGGGTTCTATTCTTACACAGGGCATTTTTGACAAACATAGAAGTTTGTTCTGTGTCTGTATCTTACAACGAATTTATTTACGTGTTTACCTAAAAGTGTATATTAAAACTTCTTTCAGGTTTTGTTTTTTTAAGACTATATGTATTTATCAGCTCATTTTTCGCTATTTTTATTACATATATTACAGTTTAGACAAGCAAACTCAAAAAATTTCTCTTTGCTACGCCCGAGTTGCTTGCATTTACTCGTCTAAGTTGAATAACTCTTATATTTAAGTGAAACCGTTTATTCAATTCATTTGTTGAGAGTTTTGTCCCGCGGTTGAATCGTTCGTGGTTTCTCTCTGCAGGTGGAACTTTTAAATACGCCAAGAGGAAAGTACATAATCCGATCTCGGCGTAAGTCGCCTTTGGTATTTACTCAGGCACCTGGTAATGTAGGCACTTTATTTATTCAAGAAATACGTTGGTTCTCGTATTTTGCATTTTAAAATGAAAAATATTTTGTACTGGCTGTATTATTAACTAGTCTTAATCGTTTGAATTGGCACTTTCACACTTCCATCCATATTGTGTAGAGGTCCATAACATTGAACAGCGGCAAGTAATTTTTTTGTAAATTTTATAAGATGTAAATCTTTTGTAAAATATTTTTGTCACAGTAGCAGTGTTAGACATTTTTAAATACTCAAACAACAATCATTTATAACCAACTTCACTAGAAAAAGGGGCTATCACTAAGATTTTATTTTTGTATGTTTTTTTATCCCAAAACAGCTCAAAATATATTAGTTCATAGTTCATTTATTCGTAACGAAGTAACAAGTCAATATAAAACACAATAACAATTAAATCGAATAAAAATTTAAATAAAATTTTAAAATTTTAAATTAAAATTTAAAATTTTTAATTAAATATTTTTTTATTTTTTTTTATTGCAACGCGGATGAAGTCACGGGCGAGAAAGAACTCCCATTACACTCACTTGACTTTTCCATGATTCTGAAATTATACACCGTTTTGGGACCCCTTATCCTAACCCTTATTATCCAAAATGTAACGAAATAAACTCATTAAAACAGGATGAATCAAATTGAAACCGTTTTCTGAGATTACAAGTGCCATTTGCAACACGTTAGACGTTTGAGAGGAACGCAAATAAATCTGTGGGTCATGTGATCTGGTTTCGTTACGGTAAAAGTAAATGCTTCCTGGAATTTTGTAAATTTTCTCCCAACCCAATAGCCTGTTTATCTACCCATGCAAACACATTAATGGCAAAAAAATAAACATTTAATCAAATGCATACCTAATCATTATACTGAACAGACTATTTTAAAAGAAAGGTTGTGTTAAACGGTAAAGGAAAATGTAATAAAACTGGCATGTCAAATCAAAAATACGAAGCCACCTACAAATCTAGATTGGGCACTTGTGATATATTTAGAACCCTAGTCTAGCCAGTCGAGAATAGATCAGTATTGGGAACATTCGAAGCTAAGGGACTAACATTTGTTTAATATGTAATATCGTGAGGAAGCTGTAGCTTAGTTGAGGAGTAACATCCTGGCCCGAACGTAATGTAAAGTTCCTTAATACTAAAACGTTATCGAAATTTAGCAGATCTTAAACGTGGCGAGTTAATCGTAGCATGGTAAGGTAGTATTAAATACGACTGGCAAGTTAGCTAATAATCGCTCCCCCTAGGACTCACAGCTAGCTTAGTGGCGAGCCCAGTCACCAGGGGGAGCTGTCGCATCTGAAATGATTCTCAGGTAATAAATAACTTTTTTTAAGACCTGTATCTATACCCCGCTATTCAAAAGGAGCCAAAAGACCCAGTAGTATGAACTAACAGCATATTTCAGCACTTATTTGACAGCTAGTTATTTGATTGAGACTTTGTGACTTTACATTAGTCTTACAATATGGCAAGCTGCAAAAACATTTCAAATCAAGGTTTCGTTCAAGCTTAAGCAAAAGGAGTCTTGTATTCGTTGGACGGATTCAATGATTATAATCAAATTCAACTTATAAACGATCTATTTTAAGGAACACAGTTAACATTGAAATTTCTGGATTCACTGAAGAGAGGTTTTATCATATACCTAGGAAAATACAGTACCCCATCGCGTCTGAGTATTATTTTACATTTGCATCTATTAATAACTAATCCAAAGTTGGCCCGGCAAAACGCTTCTTCATCGCTTGAAGCGAATTGGATAGATTGTTTTGTTAGTTTAGGTATTAAGTAGAATGAATATTACATGTATCTAATTTTTCCGTAATAAATTAATAATAATAAATAATATTTTTTTGCAAATTTGCTACACACCAATAAAAATAATTATTCACATCATTTTTGGAAATTCCCCGACTCAATATTTGTAACTTTCCTAAAGCTGGAAAAAAACGCCATTAGACATTAACAACTTCTTAGAAAATAGCAAGATTGAAGATAAAAAGCAAAAATTCTGGACACCTTATAATCCATTAACTGGTTTTGAAATTTACTGGAAATGGCGAGCTTTAGGGAAAGAAAAAGATCAAAGGGTACGAGGGATTGGATGCGTTAAAAAGCTACGTTACGACGTATTAAACCCGGGGTAACTAAGCTAAGGGACGGGCGTAATTATCTATATATATATATATATATATATATATTATAGACATCTTTTCTCCGAATTGTTAGGTTATAAAGCACAGCGTCAATCCTCAAATATCTGGGCCAATTTGAGGTCACCGCATACTTAAGTAGGGTAATCCAAACCGTTCAACTATTATTGTTATGGGCAGGGCCATCTGCTCTTTCCCTTAATCAGTGTTATAATATTAATTAATATGAAAAGTTCTATTCACGTGTGAAATCTAGTTTTTTTCCGTGAAAAGCTTTACCTTTTAGCGAAATTATTACATTTAGAATCAATTTATATGTATAGTGTTTGTTCGTGACTGACGACTACATGTAGCAAATTGAGTGTGCTGAGCCAGAGCACTACAGCCAGTCAACTGTTATTCAGTCGTTATGTATCAATGCCATTGTTTTTGATTTGGATGCCTATAAAGGCGTTTCAATTGAAATTCTGACCCATTTTCACAACATTTGATCTAGTTTTTGGGTAAAGTTTACCCGTTTTTACATCTAAAATGTTGGTACAACAAATCTTGGTGAAAAAAAATAAAAATTTGGAAGGTGGTCTAGTGGTACTGACTCCGAGTTACAATCCGGAGGTCGCCGGTTCAAATCCCAACGTGCACCAATGAGTTTCTCAATTGAAAGATTTATGTGCGCAATACCACGTTCTCAATACGGTGAAAGAAAACATCGTGAGGAAACTGACATGTCCTAGAACTGAAAATTCGAAGACATGTGTCGAGTGCACGAAAGGAGCCTCTTTGAGGCGCACTTAAAATCCTTTCACCACAATGGTTCAAGAGAACCAGTGACTTTATCCAGGGAACGTATGAGTCACTGGAGTGTGATCCGTCTGGCCAATTAAATCCGCCATTATACTAAGGTCCAAATACTTTTCTTTATGTAAATCGAGCTGTCGGTAGGTACGACAAACTCAGTCCAAATTCGAAACACAATCTCAAATTCAGTATCAAAGGCGGCCGCCAGAAGCTACAAACTGTTGTGTGAAACCGAATGCTTGGATTATGCAAATATTAGTCCCATTGCGGTCTCTCCAACGATCCCTGTAACACGATGACCGGTCTATTTATCAGATATCTGGACCTCTATATGTACCTAAACAATAATGATAATATTGGTCGACAATTCACACAGCGCCATCTAGCCCCAAACTAAACATAGTTTGTACTATGGGAACCAGACAACTGATAGATACATATATTTTTCGTAAATACATACATATGAACACCCAGACACAGAAGAAACGTCTGTATTCACCACACAAATATTTATTTGTGGTGGATGGGAATGGAATCCACTACCTACAACGCAGAAGGCTGCTTAGTACCAACTGAGCTGTGAAGCCTGTCAATAAATATTAGACGATTGTGTTACAATAAGCAAACCATTTATTAAGGGGAAATATTTATCTCTAATGATGTAAACTCATTATTTGAAATTTGGAAACACAACGTAAATTTCGAATATATAATGGACTTACGCATAAACAAATTTTTCCTCATCTCATCACAACCCCTAATGTGTTTCAGCTGTTTCTGAGCGACTAGCTCGTGTGAAACAAGTTTCATGAAATATTTTCAACCAACCAAAGTGAATGAAGCCCGGCTGCCACGATGCACGGCGCGCATTCAGTAATTTCCCCGGCTTTGTTACTCGGTACAGCTGTAACAGCTAACAGAGCAATACCACTGGCTATTGAATTAACTTCGTGTATAGAATGCCCAGTGCAGGATTTTTCTAGACGGGTATAATTCACAAAAAGGTTGCACTATTCTTGAACGTTGGGTGAAATTGCACTTGAGCTCTTTATTGCTTTACGCTCGTATGAATGGGATTTAACAATGGAAGATAATTTTAGATTAGTAAATATAACAGTCATCAATATTTTCATATTATTTGACTGGCCTTATAGCTCAGTTGGTAGTAAACCTGCCTTCTGCACTGGCGAGGGTTCAATTCCCACCCAAGACAAACTAAATAAAAACATAAATCCATATAAACTCATAGACACAACACGATATGACACAATCATATATTCCTGTGAATTTGACCCCACGACCTACATACAGTGGAGAAGGCAGATTCAGTACTAACTGAGCTGTGAAGCTTTTCACCGTTCTGTGAACGAAGTACAATTTTTCAAGTGAAAAATATATTTCCTCCCGTTTCGTATTTGAAATAGCGACCTTTAGAATATCGGAATCCCGGGCCCACAACCACGCTCTCAATCAGCGCTCACCCCAACTTAATAACTACCCTTTATCTTGTCCTGTGCTTTGTTCAAAGTGGCGTTGTTTAATCAAACCCCATTTCATCAATCATGGCGTCCGGATATACTAAAACGTATGGTTATTAATTGATTCTACTGCAGAAGATATTCAATTTATTAAATACTAGCTGTTGCCCGCGACTTCGTCCGCGTGAATTCGGTTTTATCACGCACCCCTATTTTACCCCTTGGAAAAGTAGCCTAAATTACTCCTTGTTACATCAGCTATCTGCCAGTGAAAGTCCCGTCAAAATCGGTCCAGCCATTTCAGAGATTAGCCGGAATAAACAGACAGACAGACAGACAAAAATTTAAAAAAAAATTGTTTTGGTATATGTACCGTGTATACACTCATATGCACTTAGTAAAAAGCGGTTATTTTAATATTACAAACAGACATTCCAATTTTATTTATTTGTATAGATTACACCGTCCTAGCTTTCGCCAGCCTCGCTTTTCCCGCGTGGATTAAGTAAGTAATTATATACCCCGGTTTTGGGCCGCTATGAATTTGAATATCCAAAATTCATTACTCACTTTAATTTATCCCGTTAAGAAAGAATATAAACGGCTGTTTGTTTATTTTGAAACAAAGCCATTTCATGAACACCATTTCAAGCTGACTGAATCACTGATTTTTATTCACCCCATTTGAAACACCGCTTTCTCAGCAACCACCTGTTCACTTTAGCTCAAAAACCACCATCACCCAAGGGCGAAAGTGGAAGAAACGACTAAAGTTAGTAGTTATGGCTGGCTCAATAGCAACATAGTACTTTCAGAACGATTGTATAAACTGTGAGGGAGTTTCGTCGTACATACGAGTACTCACAAGGGCAAATTGTCCCAGCAGATTTAGAAAATACTCGCTTCGCTCGCTCGTTCAATAAGAATCGTAAGACTAAAATAGCTATCACACCAACTCGTAATAGAACAGTTTTAGTGGCTTTCTAACTATCCTATCACCTATCACCCCTTGCTCGAAGATATAACACTTTCTAGTGGCCTTCAAACTATCCTATCACCTATCAACCTTAAGAACACGCTACTTTGCACTTAGCAGGGTCCAGCTAAAACCAGTGGTTAACCCTGTAAAGTTCAGTGAATAGAATTGATTTGATAAACTCATATAGTTTTTTTATCAGTAATGCTTCCACATCAAGAAGATTAAAATCCTTTACAGGTCAGCACAAAAATGCAAATCACTCGACAATGCCATCGCACTGTATAAACAGTGTAACTCTTTATTACGAAACGTCAAACTCTGCTGCATAAAAATACTTAAAAAATTTGCATCCAAATTGCTCTTGTTCATGAAAATTTATATTCGGGACAACTGCTTTCATTCCTCATATATAAAACTTCAATTTAAAATATTTGATTTCATAAATATTTATTGCAATGAAACCAGCTAATACGGAAACCTTGAATTTCTTTCAAGCTTGACTAAATTTATGTGTATTAAATGTAAAGAAATTAAGAATAAGACTCCTTAGTTCAGGGAAAATTTTCATATTCAAACTGTAAAAAATTTCTTACTTATGGAAAAGCCAGGAAGTCGTGTTTATTTTAACAAACACTAGTAAAATTATCAAAGTCAAAGTCAAAGTCAAAACTTTTATTTCCATAGAATTCATAAAGAAATGGCTTGAAAACGTCAATATTATTCAAAACATAAGGTCACGCGTATTTATTGATAAGTTTGATGCCTGTTCAAACCCTATCCGACCCTCCATGGGGAAGAACAGCCAAAAAAACCCTAATGGAGGGATTCCTTTTTTTTCGCGAGCACGATCCTTGTAACAATTGAGTGCTTATCTAATATTCAATGCGACTTCTATCGAACCAAGAAAAAGGATTTTAAGTGTGCCTAAAAGAGGCTCCTTTCGACCTTACAACTAAAATATATCACAACATAGCACTATTTATTATAAAACATTACAGACAGAACGATGTAATTGAAAATTAGTTAAAAGCTCAAACCTTATTCTTATTCACAAGTACGATTCAGTTCAAAGTATTTTTCAAGTGAATGGTGCTACATATTTTAGTCGGGATACTTTATCGGCGAAAAATTGCTTGAAAATCGCAAATTTCATTGCTAATTTTTCACGATTATATCCACTGTTCAACCTTTTTAGAAAACATATGCATTATTCACACCTGTTACACCGAAGGGGTAGGCAGAACTCCAGTGAGCCGCTTTTCATATTGTGGGATGAACTATCGCGGGGTGAGCTGGGAGCTCGTCGCCGCCACTGTTTTCTCACGAATAACTCAGCTAACTCTTTCATCCTGCAATTCGTTTCTCAATAGCCGGACAGCTAGGACAAATCCTGTACCAACGAAATTACCTACAAGTCCGGGCGATCTGGATTAAATAGTCTAAAGAGTAGACAGATATGCGTTTTGAGCGTTATGCAAATGAGTTTGTTCAGGACATACCTCTGCAATTGACTATTTAGATAGCGTACATCTATACTATTATAGTGTATTCGCACATACTGAATACTATAAATATATATATATATGTATATATAATTATTTTTTTTATGTGATACAGTTACGGAACGAGCCGACGGCCCACCTGGTGTTAAGTGGTAACCTCTGCCCATAACAACCGATGCGACTTGGGTCCTCCCTTACTAGGTACGACAAGACCCAAGTCGCATCGTATGCGCCCGTAACTCTGAGACGTGTAGGTGGAATGTCTCTTGTGCCTGTAATTTCACCGGTAACCACACCTTTCAAACCGGAACACAGTACCGGAACATATTGCCCATCTTAGCATTTTGTTAGGAGTCATGGTCGGAATACCATTTGCGCAGACAAAGAACTAAAGGTTTGGGATCAGTTAACCATTCTGTATAATGTTTTTTCAAGCAAAAATAATAATGTTCTTCTTTGGATTTGAGAGATTTTCTTTTTGCCGCGCTATTAAGTTGTGTGAAAGGAATGAGATCGGCCGCTCAACGTCTTCACTGATTGGCTATGTCATTAGGCTACTACGCATTACCCCGACGCCAGACACAGACAAATAATTGTACAAAGACTTATACACACATTTGAACACATGTGTGATGTACCAGCCAGACATCTCGTAAGGTGATGCAATAGCAAATGAACTTTGCGCAAGTGTGTGGCTACGCAATGTGTGAAGTTTGAACGCTTTGACGTGCTCTCAAAAACCCGACACCGAATGGCAAAGTGCATATATTTAATCAAACATTGAAACAAACCAATAACCCGCGCCAGACAAGTGTTCAAATAAGTGTTCAAATGTTGCTGCTGAGTGTGGCGCCGGGGTTACTGTTCGAATATTGTATTCTATAACATTGTACACATTAAAGTCACGACGAAATGTTAAATTTTTTTTCGTTAAATGTCGTGTGGACTGTAAGTACAAGGATGTTCAGAAATACAACTCAGTCATATTGTCCGCTGCATTTATTTTCTGTTCCCTGGCGCCTCAAGATCACACAAAATATAAAATCGTGTAAATTTAGAATTTGTTACTGAAACCTTTATTTTTAACAGATTTAACAATAGACTCATCTGATCCAATACAAGTCTCCGAAGACAAAATTGATTCTTCATCGACACCCGATTAATCCAATTAGATTTGTAATTTATTCTTGATGCAGTGCTGGTGACAGCTCACTTATAGGGACTCACAGGAGTCTCCACAACTTGTTTGTAAACTCGTTTAACTTATGGGTTTATTTATGAGACACCCTGTACTAAAGTATAGATGAGAATCTACTTCAAAAGAAATGTGAGTTGATATTTGAACAGATGTATAAGACAGTAACAGATTGACCAACTTACAGTCACATTTTACTGAGTTCGATAGTACGTTTTACAAACGTTTTGTGTTCTAACGCATCTGTTAAATACGGCGTTATAACGGCAACGTAACCTTCTGTAAGATATGGTGCTAATATTAAGCTACATTGTAACTGTAATGACAATGGATAAAACAAAAAATATCCATAATAGGTAATGCATACATTGGTCAACACAGCTTAAATTCAGTTGGTTAGGTTTTAAATGTAATCGCGCGAAACAAGAACTACTGTTGCCCAACCCACACCAGGAAAACTTTTTGACATATGCGTCGGACATTTTAGAATGCAATTTTCAAAGGCATTTGCTTTTTGTATCAAAAACTCATACTGCACGTCTGGATTTCAAACAGAAACCACCGGATGGAAAAATGGTGTTTGGACCGCTACTTTGATGGGGTACGCGTCCCCAAAATACATTCTTATTGATATGGATAAATTGTTGTTAAAGTTTGTTTGTTCTTGTAAAATATATAACTCATTATAGTACATCAAAAATATATAAAAAAGAAACATTACTTCTTAGTTAATCATATCATTTCTAGATTATGACACAATCTTAAGTTGTTTGCCAACCAACCGCTAAACTGACTTAGTTTAACTTAGCTCATGTAGCTGATGTAGTAAGTAATAGCATGCCAAACGCAAACATAGCTTTGAAGTAACTCAGCTCTTCTCAGCTCTGACTCCCATTCACAAAATAAGAGCCACTTTTGTCACTCTGAGCGACTCAATTTAATTTCGACTTTCTCACCACATCCGACAAAGGTCTAACCCTAATATTTCATCCCACAATAGCGAGTAGAATAAAATTGTCTGAAGCTCTATTTTTCCGCTACTAAGAATAAATCACTTGTTCAAACTTTTGATTCCAAAACGATTGTCGGTTTGATTTACGATGATTACGTAAGCAAATTTCCCTTTTGGTAGTCGGGTAAGGGAAAATGCCTACTGAAGTTTGTCTTGAGCGCCAATCTTGAATCATAGCTTGTTAAACGATCACACAGATTCAATCTAAACTTGGTGGAATTATTAAATAAATACAAGTCACAATATATAAGTATTAGTTATGTACATACTATTATAACACTGTGACTATTAATATGTTCCAGAATCAAGTAAAACTACTTAATAAATTCAAAAGCAACTTTATGGCTATAGTCTTGTGATAAGTTATTAACACGTATAAAAATGATGCGGAGGGAGGGATATGTGTGTGTGTGCATTAGAAATCCCTGTACTGCGGTTAAGTAACGGAATGATCAGATGGCTGACTTCATGTAAAGCAGTGTTTTTTGTGGTCGCATAAGAAAGGAAGCCCTTGTTTAGGAGTTTCTTGGCTGTTATGACCCATGGAGGGTCAGATAGTGTTTGAACACGCGTCAAACTTAGTGATAAGTACGCGTGACCTTATGTTTTGAATATTATTGGCGTTTCCAAGCCATTTCTTTATGAGTTCCATGAAAATAAAGTTTTTGACTTTGACTTTGACTTATCTTGGCCATAAAAACACCCAACAACTTTGATCCTATCGTACTACTATTACTACTACCACTACTACTACTACTACTACTACTACTACTACTATTACTGCTACGTGTCTTTCTCTAATCTGTGTGGTGATAAGTTTAAGTGCTCTTCAAAGTCTCCTGTCGTGCACTTGACGCATGTCTCCGAATTTTCGGTCCGAGGTCAAGTCGGGTTCCTCACTATGTATTTCTTCCCCGTTTTGAGACGTCTATTTATTTTATTAACTTTGTATATAAATCATATATTTTTGTACAAAAATGAAGTAAATCATAAAATAAAAAGACACTAGCCAAACTCAGCCACGAATCGCTGTGGCTGATATTAATTAGGTTAGAATATCTTATTACGTTATCGTGAGACTTTTGGGACAACAAACAATATAGAAACAAAGCGTTTATTGTGTAAAAATTTCATGTCAATTCATCGACTTCTTTTTGAACGTGAGGAAACATACGAAGGCTGAATTTTAGTAAACAAAGATTTCTATACAAGTTACATAACTGTTATGCTGTAGAAACGCAATAGCTTTTTGTGAAAACATTATTACGTCTGCTTTAAATGGCATTCTAAAAATAATATGAATGGAAAGTACTTTTTGTTCGCATTTCAATGAAACATTATGTTAAAGTAGTAACCCAGAAATGCGTCTACATTACGTAGTTTTACATTTCAGCGAATATTAGTCTCCCACGCAAACTGAAAAGTGGAATCGAAAAGAAAAGCAATAAACTTGCTGTCGTGTTTTACGTAATAAAGCGAGCGTTTTGTGATTTTCACAGAATATTCCGAGGGAAATCAGTGAGTTCAAGGGCGGGAATCGACTTCCCTTCTATAAACAAGTCTATTGGTTTGTTTCAGGCGTCAGTCGAGGTGATGGAGTGCGGTTTAATCCATCGCCTCCATTTAAGCTTGTTTTTTGAACCGTTGAAACTCATTGTTAATGATGAAATCGTTTTTTAAACTGAATATTTTGCTTTTCATTGATTTCCTAGGACCAAAAATTCAAAAGCATTTTACATAATAATCTCGCTTGGTAAGAGTGTATTGTGTCGCTGAAGTGGGACATTAGGGGATAATTGATTACGTTTCTTCTAATTATTCTAGACCAAAGCTTACAAATTCACAAAATTTATCGTGTGTCAAATAACCAACAGTAGAGTCCCGTAGTCATCCGTAAAAGTATTATGAATTATTAATTCGCTAGGTCCACATCCAATCTATTTCTTTTTCAGTATAATCTATTAAAAAAAACATTAAGTGGACGTGTTCTACTAAATAATGTTTTTAAGAATATACTATTTGAGACGGTTAAACGTCTGTCAATAATGATGTATGATTGAGATTTATATTTAAACAAAAACCATTCAATCACCCAAATGTGATGTTCCCAGAATCATGGATTCCCGGAGTCACGGACAGGCAGGACGATTATGAGAGCTCCGTTTTTACCATTTACCTACAGAACTCAGAAACTTCAATTAACCTCTTTACACAGAATCATTAAAAATAACTTAATATTTGTCATTCACAAATATTAAGTTATTTTAGACAGCGCCATCAAGCCACAAACTAGGCATAGGTTTTAAAGTACATGGTACCCATAGGGGCACCAGACAATAACAGACTACTCATATTCTTAATTTTTTTGGGAAATACATACATATACTAGGTACACCTTACACCCAGACACAGAAAAAACAACAATATTAGTCACAAAAATATTTGTTCCGGGTGGGAATCGACTCCACGACCTATAACGTAAAAGGCAGAAACTACCGAGTCTGTCTCTTGAAACTAAAGAAATTCCTTGATTTTTCTGTGTCCAAAACCCTAGCCTAGTACCCTTAAATTGTGTCGGACTACACGCAGAAAATGGGATTTTCTACTTTGCATAATGTTTGCGCTGCGCCGGAGGTTACAACGTCGACATTGTGTGGGCTTCGGCTTAATTCCTTTATAGGCCAATTATGCTCATAAATACCAGGTTATTCGTATTACCGTAAATTCGCTTTTACTCACAGGTTATATGCGTTAATTAAACATAAATGTGAACTCTTGACGATGAAATTGGGACTAAACCGTGCCATTTGATTCTTTGCCACCAAAAAAGCCATTATGAAGTTAAAACATTTATTGACTACCACGTATTTTTCCATATTTGTATTCTTAAATATAGGAGATATATAAACAAACCAATTCACAACCTTTCCTCAAAGTTGTTGGCAGCACAATATCTAAAAAAAATTATTTTGTTTAAAAATAGTTACTTAAAGAACCAAGGCTGGTAATCCTTCTCTGTCTCCACGAATAAATGATAGCTAACGATTATAGCTGCTTCGTAAACCGTTGTCCCGATTCTTATTGTAAAGTAACTAGCCGGAACGTGTAGTCTGTCCTCCAATATCGGGGCTAATTGCTTTGTACAACAGTATTTTTTCTCGTTATTTTCTTCACTGAGGAGGGGAAGAGGAAATCAATAAATGAAGGAAATTAACCATTGAGATGGTATTTGAAGCAGTATTAGACCAATCCATTTGATAATAAGCGTAACTTGACATAGAAGCATGATACATTTCTGCAAATGGGAAAATACATGGGCAAAATCCAAATTTCTGTTTTGAATTGAATTTGAAAAAAGTTATCGATTTGGAAAAATTTACCGTCAAACAGTTTTAGTAAACTTTCTAGCACAAACATCTGTGGTTATAGTAGCTAATAACCATACTTTTCCGTATTTGTAATTATTATTGGCAAATAAAAAAAGTCTTTCTTCACTTATTCATAAGAAAATCAATAGAAAGAAAAAATACTGTATCGATTCACCTACATAAGATTATCTCCGTTTTTTTTAAACTGTACGATGAAGAGAAAAATCAAATATTATGACACTCAAAGCCTCATCATAAAATATTATTAAATAAAGCCCTTCAAAAATGGCGGCTGTTGAAAGCAACCGCGAATATCTTTTTTGCTTTTAAAAATCTAATTGGTGCACTTTCATTTCTACCGTTTCATTTTCAGTATGATAAAGTGGAAGGCACTTATCAATTTAAATTATAATATAAGAATAGAATAGAATAGAATAGAAAATTTTTTATTTAACACACACAGTTTACATACAACATTAACAAAAACAAAAAAGAAAGATAAGAAGACAATTACACAATACAACATTCGATGAATAAATGTTCTAACCTAAAATATTGCCCTCTTGTTACACTGCGTGGTCAAATAGGGACCTGTCTCAGCTTGGAGCTGATCCCAGGCATGAACATAGCATTCACACCGGGGACAGCGCTGGTTTTCAGACAGGGCCTGTGACGAGGGTGACATCTCGGACGGAAACTTTACACTGAACAAAATATATAAACAATAACAACGTCTATGTAAAAATAATAATGCATATGTATATAATAAAAATAATAATAATATTGGTGGACATTAATAACATACGAACTGGATTCAGTATTCCTTATTATGTTTATGCTAATATCTCTTTCGGCACTGTTGTAGAAGCTTCTAAGAGGATCTTTGAATCTCTAAAAGCTTATTTTTTAGTTGGTTACTGAAGCTATTTAAAGATATAAATATCGTTTAAACCTTTCTGCAAACAAGATATATTTATGTCACGGCAATAATGACGATAAACGGCCTGTCTATCAGCGAAATCTCAATTCTATTATCACTGTCAACCATGCTACATAACGTATTTGAATCAATTAATATTATTATTGTTATATTTATGCTGAGTCAGGATCATATGTTACGGCAGTCTGTTTTGGTCGTACGGTTATCGATTATCGTATATCGTTCGTATTCGTTATCTTCGTAGACGTCTACGAAGATTACGAATACGTCTACGAAGCGCTACGTCCGTATGAACGTAGCGCTTCGTAGCTTAAACAAATTTAACATGTATTTTATAACAAACTAGCTCTGTGTCCGCGGCTTCTCCCGCGGTGAATTTAGTTAGCGACTAAAAGAGTAGTTTCGTGGTTGTCTTCTTTAATCACTTTGTGAATTAACCCTAATAAAATTAGTCTAAGTTATTCCATTTAACTTCAACGGTGTGCCGGTGAAAGTCCCGAAGTCGATCCATCCGTTTCGGAGATTATCTGGAAACAACAGACATAACATTTTAAAATAGTTTATTTATGAGTTCCATTTATACACACTTTACAAACAGACACTTCAATTTTATTTATTCGTATAGACTAGACTCTCGACTTTGCCAGGCGGCGTTAAGTATTTACGGCTGGAACTCATCTTTATCAGAATACCGAAATAGTGTATTGTAAAATATAGCTTCGTATTAGATTAATAATTTTCAGAATCGGAAAGGTAGTTTCGGAGATTAACTCCTACATCAATCTTACAAACTTTACCTCTTTATAATATTAGTATGGATTTGCTTTCAAACTCAGCTTATGTATGGAGGGTCGGTTAAGGCTTGAACAGGTGCCAAATTGCCTAACTTAGTACTTAGTAGTAAAGAGTACGAGCGATCTAGTAGATTTTCCTTAAAATTTAGTTTTTTTTTTAAGTACAACCATGTAAGGCTTTGAATACACTGATTCATAGACTCATAGTTTTAAGGCGAGTATACATAGAAAGATATGTGAATTTGTTTATTTTGATTTGGTGTATTAATTCGACATCATATATACCGAACTCAAATAGAACGTTTATCATTATATCACGCGCTTACTTGATGAGAACATTACAAAACACTGAAATGACATTATTCTATTATTTTGATCTTTTACAACACAAAAAATTTGAGAATATCCTGTTTTTTTTTTTAAATGAGGTGCAAAAAAACTTTCGTCAGATATTTTGCTGTGTCCCCTTTTGAAGTGGGCTTCGAGTGATTAAACCTAACATGATAGCTTGACAATTCCTATTCTCGGAACTCTGCCACCTAATTGTACATAAATGATCAGTTTTATTCCAAACACTTCCCTGGATGATTATAAAAGTATCTATACCAAATATTAGAGAAATAAATATGATATAACCTCATTTGGGAACTTAAGTAGGAGAAAGGAGAATATAAGATATTTCTTACACGCTTGATTAGCTCTCATGACGATCTGAATTCATTATTTGAAAGAAAGAAAGAAAAATAATTTATTTGCACTAGGGCACTAGGGTTAAAAAGGAGAAAAACAAAAGACTAAAGTATTTGCTTGGGTTTGTACAAGTAGATACATTCTTCGGGAATCAAAATGGCATATAAAGCAAAAATTTTAACACAGACTGATCAATATTTGGTTTAAATTACAATAGTTTGCTCGTGTCAAAATTATCATCAAACTAGATTAAGGTGAAATTAATGCGAAACCGTCTGGTTGAAAGCATGTCAACACTGTCTGGCACAAATGATCCCCAGATTTGACAACAGACTGCTCTTGTGCTGGTCATTTATTCAGTGTTCAATTTTCGTTACAATCGAATTATCATGTCGCCATTCGTATCAGTATCTAAGGGTTTACAGACGAACCGAATTTTGTTGACCTCTAAACCTTTTTGGGTTCAGCGATGGCAGATAACATTCATCGGCTACTATTTTAGAAATGCCAGTATACTCACACTGGGTGAAGAAACTATCGCTTTCCATTGGCCTAAAATCGTACAGAGTCGCGCAATTCACACACACATGTCTTTTATCATTATTTACTAGAAAAAAGCAGGCTTCATGACTTTATTGACGGTGATAGTTGGTTCGTCCGGGGAAGTACTGCCGCCAAGCAGTACCGTATTCGCGTTGCTGTGTTCCGGTTTTAAAGGTGTGGTTGCCGATGAAATTACAAGCACATAAAACATTCCACCTACACGTCTCAGAGTTACGGGTGGATACAATGTGACTTGTATAGACCCGTTACTAACTACTAATGTTACTGTATGTACTGGTAATATATTTAAAATAAGTTACTGAATTTTTTATGATTGTATATGGATTGTTAACTGAAATAAAATTATTATTATTGTAGTATGTACCACACGGCCACTACACTCTTAACGCCAGATACCATGTCTCGTATTCAAACTAAACCCTAGACTGGCCTCACAGCTCAGTTGGTTAGTAATCCTACCTTCTGAGCTGTAGGTCGTGGGTTCGATCCCCACTCAGGACAAACATTTATGTGACATTTGTAACATTGATGTTTGTTCTGTGTCTGGGTGTTAATATGTATTATATGTATGTATTTAAAAAACAAAAGTATATAAGTATTATATTAGTTGTCTGGTTCCCATGATACAAGCTGTGCTTAGCTTACTTTGGGGCTAGATGGCGCTGTGTGACAATGTCCACCAATATTTATTATTATTATTATTATTATTATAGTTTCTTACAGTCAAATACGATAGCAGTTGTTCAAGCCATGTATATAAGTTCAATGTAGAAAAGCTAACCAGACCTAAAGTTACTGCGGTCGTAATACCAGCACTGTTGGGAATACTAACCCTAGTTCCCGTTTGTAAAAGCCACAACGAATGATAAAATTCAACTTTGTAGTTATAGTGCAGCTCAATATACAACTAAAATATACACAAAATAATAATAAATAAAATATGACATTTCACTCGGTGTCATCTAGCCCCCAACTAAGCATAGCTATGGGAACTATATGACTCATAGACTTATTATACGCTTTTTTAGAGTTTCCTGAGTGGGAATTGAACCTACTACCTCAGCGCAGAAGATTTAAGAACACAGTTACTAACAACTGTGCTGTAAGGCTAGTCATTGATTCCAACTCTTCCGCATAAACAGGTTGAAACTGCCACACAAAACTGTAACTCCGATGCAAAATTAAATAACACATTTTCTTAGATAAAGTAGTGTATGAATTGCTTGAGGCAAGGAGATACTACACGTAGCAAGCAAATGTAAATTAATAATGTAGTGGCCACATAATAATTTCTCATTCTATATAACGGAAACTGAAGACATACGGCGAGAGACCACGGCACATGACTGAAGTTTTAACTGACTTGTATGACTGACGTCACAGCTCAACAAAGTCAAAGTTTAACTTTATTTAAATAGAATTCATAGAATGGAATTCATAAGAAATGGCTTGGAAACGTCAACAATATTCAAAACATAAGGTCACGCGTATTTATCGCTAAGTTTGACGCCTGTTCAAACTCTATCCGACCCTCCATGGGGGAATAGACAAGAAACCCCTAAAAGACCTCCTTTTTTTTCGTGAGCGCGAACCTTGGTGCGATCACGAACACGAACATGATCCTCAACTATTACTCCTTCTGCGCTGTAGGTAGTGGGTTCAGTTTCCTTCCAGGAAAAACATTTGTATGACAAACATAGATATTAGTTCTATGACTTGCGGTGTATATTATATTTAACGAAAAGTATATAAGTATTGTATGAGTTACGTGTGTTTTTCCACATCGCTACATGTCCTTATGGAATGTCATAATTATTAAGATTGAGAATGAAAGTTTTTTTTTTTTTTTTTTTTTTATACCTAATCTAGATTTCATGTCAAAAATCCTAAAGGACCTACATTGTCGTCTGATACTGATTATTCGATAATTTAATAGTATTAATGAAATTCGTTCTCCATTTTTTTAGTAGCGTTATGTAGGATAACATTTTAGTTATATCGTTCATGTAAGCGTCGTAGTTTAAGATGAAACGTGTGCGAATTAATAGAAATAGGACAAACGTGTTTCGATCAGGAATAAGACATTCCATTAGCCGGGGAATTAGATATTATTTATCCCAGACGCAGAATTTTTTCCTGTAATAATCTAAATCAAGTAAATGTCAAATAACTCGTTTAATGGGTGTGGTGAGCTTTACTTTATCGTTTGGTCGTGACTTCGCTCAGCTAACTAACCTCAGACGAGAAAACTGAAGGAAACCGCTTTAAAAATATTTGCTGCTTTTAAAAGGTTAGTTGTTTCATAATTTACTATATTCGTTCAGCGAAGGAGGAAGTAGATTCATACTGGATCTCGGCTTTCATTTAACAGAGCTGAGAAAAAGTTGTGTGGTGTTCACTCTGAAATTACAGGCACATGAGACATTCCACCTTCACGTCTCACAGTTACGGGCGCATACGATGCGACTTGGGTCTTTTCATACCTAGTATGGGAGGACCCAAGTCGCATCGGCTGTTATGGGCCGAGGTTACCACTTAACACCAGGTGGGCCGTCGGCTCGTTCCGTAAATGTATTACATAAAATAAAATAAAAACTCTACGAATAGCTCAGCTAGCGTTATTATCTGGTTATCATGACGTAGAAATAACTTACACCAAAAAGGGGCAAAGCGAAATAAAAACGAATATTGATTTCTTAGTTTGGTTACTTTAAATAATGTTTATATACAGGGTGTGGCGTAATGAGTGGATAATAGGGTACCTGCGGGTAGGGGCCATTGTGGCGGTTCAGAAAAATATTTGTTATGCTCAGTAAAAGTGCCTCGGTTTTCGAGATATTCGACATTTTCGAAATTTAAGAAATATTTCACCCTTCGTCACTATTTTTGGCGCCCAGACTGCAAATGAATTTTTTTTTTCTATCTGTTTTTTGGATAGTATTCTTGGATAGATGTGCTATCGAATGGAAACTATTATTTTTATAACACAAGCACAGTTATGTTTTTAAAATAAGATTTCACTAAAATTTTACTTGCTTACTTGCTTCAAAAATGTCGAATATCTCGAAAACCGAGGCACTTTTACTGAGCATAACAAATATTTTTCTGAACCGCCACAATGGCCCCTACCCGCAGGTACCCTATTATCCACTCATTACGCCACACCCTGTATAGTTCAGCCACCTAGGCATTACTAAGTATAGTACTATATTGTAAGTAGTGTAGGTACTTGAGATTTTTACACAGCATAGATTTTGCATAAAGCTGTGCATATTTTCTCCTTCATTTGGCAGTTTATTTTTTAATAATATTTGATAACCGAATTTTATAAACCTATACATATATATTACCTAAAACGAATGTTAATATTTTAAACACATGCTTTCTATCTGAAAGCATATGCTTAAAATATTATCATTCGCTTTCTAGAAAAGCAGCAAGGCCTCTCTCTCCGCATAAAAATGTCCTCTTTCCATTAATGACTTATATTTTACGACATCGTCTATTGACTGATAACCATTTATTTGAGTACTTTTTATCTCTTTTAACGGGCCCTTTTAAATGCATTTATTGTAGACTGAATTTAGAACAGATTATATCGACAACGAAACACAAACTTTGCTAAGTACATTTTTATTACTAATGTAAAGAAGAGAAGAGAAGAGAAGAAAGAGTAAGTTAATGTTTCTTCAAGAAAACATTAGAAGTGTTATCGCTTTTTTCTTGTTTACTTAGTTTATTCTGTTGCTGGCTAATTATCGTGAGGTCCGATGGATGAGTCGTTACCCAAAATACAAGTTCACACCTACTTTAGGTCTCATTAGCCACAATCTTCAAAGCTACGTAAGAACTATGTGCTAAGAAGATTTATTGTTAGCACACAGTTCTTACACTAAGGATCATTTACCTTTCTGTAATGATTCTAATATTACCAATAAAGGATTTATATTATTACTAAAATCTTTTGGGTTCCTTGTTTTGTATGAATAAAGAAAGAGAAAGAAGGCATTTATTCACACCAAGTGACACAACAACGAAAACATAAATAGAGTCTAAGCAGAAAATACAAAAACAAGAAGGAAGTAAACCAAAATTAACTGAATGCGCCCCGCAGTTTTACCAGCCGTTAATAAGTCATCCGACAGGAAAACTACACTTTATTGAGATCAAAAATAGCCTATGTGTTAATCCAGGATATAATTTATCTATATTATAAAGAGATAATGTTGGTAAGGTGTATGTTGTATGTATGTCCGAAGTAAACTCAGAAACTACTGAACCGATTTCAAAAATTCTTTCACCAATAGAAAGCTACATTATCGAGGAGTAACATAGGCTATAATTTATTTTCAAAAAATTAGGGATCCGTAAGAAAATACGGAACTTCCGCGGGTGAAACCGCTAGAAACAGCTAGTCTTCATATAAAATTCCATCCAAATCCGTTCAGCCGTTTGAGCGTGAAAGAGAAACAAACATACAAACATTCGCCTCCATAATATTAGTATGATACAAACGCAAACATCAACTTTCATAGATCGTATGTATTTAAGTGAAGCATTCACCGAAATAAACTTTACTCTTCATACACACAAAAGGTCCCGCATGAAGACACAAACATAGAGTGTGCTCAAATTAATTAAAGCATGTAATCACGTGGCTTAATTAGAATTTCCGCGCCGCAGCCGTCAATGTCCCGGCGCTGTCCCGTGGAATTTGGTACTATTAATCACCTGGGACCACACGGACAGAAAGAAAAGTTAGTGAAGTTCTTGTCTGATATAGTGTGTTGTGCGTAACTTTGGTACGAATGACTATGGAGGTGATTCTAAATAATAATAGTCTATTGTCATAATAGAAGCAGCACAAAAACAGAGAAATTATGTTTTTAATTTATTGTTTGTAAATAATATTTTTCCTGTGCTCATTTTACTACAGAATACTAAGATACTAGGGATACATAGATACTAGATTTGTAGTAGATTTTCAATTAAATTTTCACGGCATGTTTCGAAATAAAATTAGAATTTGTACAAAATGTACTGAGCCAATATAAGATTCAATTGTTAGTCATTCCCTAATTAAAATTACATGTAACCTTTTGTTATTATCCTAGCAAGTAAACGTGTAAATTTTGTTGATAAATCTGAATCTACAGGTAAGCTATCAATGTAATAGATTCAAATTCGCTACAGGGAATTCAATAAATGAATTACCTGTAGCGATTTGATTCAGTTATAAATAGAAAATTCTCGGGTTGTAATAGAGACACCAAACTCGTAAAGGAAGGTCGTTTTAGTAACACTGTGGAAACTGATGAAGAGAGTGCAAGCCAGTGATTACCTGCGGGGGAAAACAGCTCGGCTACTTCACGCCAAAATGGGTGGATTACGCAACTGTCAGATTATTATTCTATTGCCTTGCAGCGCATATCGGATATGTGATTTGATTCTGCACTTGTGTTCTGATTAACACCGCACTTGTACGCTCTACATAATGACATCAAACGAATACATGTGCCATTGATTGTCATGTTCTTTTTTAGATATTTCATTCGGTACTATGGCATTTAAGGTAAATAATGATAATTTTGTCATGAAAACATACTTGTGAGAGAGAGAGAGAAAAAGTAATTGTGTAATTCATGTATTTGACATTCACATTATTTATTAATATTAAGAATTATCTTGTTATTAATTGTAATTATGTATTCAGTAGATGTAATTGGTTAATCCGTGTTTATTGAATTAAAAGAAATAAATAAATAAATACTGGTACTTCTAAATCTGGAATAATTGAGTAACTACCCTCTTAATCTAAACTTAATGAATTTTAATTATTAATGTAATGAAAAAAAATGTGAAGGCAGTGTTGACTTTTTTTTGGTTGATGATTGGCTTTCACTTGGGTTATATGAGATCTCACCTTATGATTTGGCTTAAATTTAGTGCGTATCGCTGCATAATAAGAGACTAGGAGACATTTACAAGGATAAGAAGAAGGCTATAATGATTTTTCGTTGAAGTAACAGCTTCATTTTTAATGCATTTATCCAGCTTTTTGCAATGAGCTGTGATGGCAGCTTGAAACGAGAACTCATCTCGGTCCCAACGATCTTTTTTCATGATAAGCTCTTTGTAGATTGGTAATCTGAATTTGAATAAAGAAATAATTACTCCTTTTCATGGAAACGTTGAATGAGGGAAGTGGATAATGAGTTTTCAGGGCATAAACTACCAGGGTCTATGGTTTAATACCGATGTTCCTTTCCCCACAAGTGGACAGGGGTATAAAGCACCCTGATAGAGTTGTGGGGGATGATGTGAGGTAGCGATTTTATTTGCTTATCTTAATGCACGATATTGAATATTTTATGAAAACTGTTACATTCTTAGTCCTACTTACTAAAAAAGAATAGAAATGTGCTATCATTATGGAGCTTTCTTATACGATTATTTGACTTAATCAGTTGAGAAGCCACTTGCGTTATGGACAGACACGTAACAAAATTGGGACCAAAATACACTCAAAGTTTAAATGTCTGAACTTTAATTCATTCAAGTCAACAGTTGAAAGCGAATCGGCTCATACGATCTTGTTGGATTTATCTTGTGTTAAACTTTAGGAGCCTTACTTCCGTGCTTAGTCGTACAGATCCGTAAACAGATTTATACTTTTAATTGATTTGGTTTTTAAATTTATAGCCAGTATCACTGATTTTAACGATACCCCAAACATTTACATCTTTTCAGGCATAAAAAAGTTAATAATAAAAATAATAGCTTAATTTAAATCTTACATAGTATGATAAAAGAAACTTAACTAGTTTATTTTACATTATACATAATTAATATGTTCTAAGTATTGGTTAATTTTTTTCTATGTAAGGGCCCGCCTCAGCGGTAAAAGCCTCCAGCTGGTTCCACCCCTCTCTGTCTCTAGCAGCTCTAATCCATGTTTTGCCTGCTATTCCAGCTATGTCATCACTCCACCGTCGTTAAAGAATATTATTTTCAAGAAAAAGGAAGTAAAAGTTCAACGAAACCAAAATTTAACTCTCCGGGTGCTCTGAAGCGTCATCTCGTCTGCACATTAATCATTCCCACATATAAAACAGGGACAGATCTATGTTTGTACATGAAAAATGTAGTGTCACACTCGAATGAGCGAAACGAAAATATTTGTTTGTTGTTCTTATTTATAGTGTTAGTTACCAAACTGTTTCTCGATGGCTTATTTATGTAGTTTCAATATCTTTGGAAATCTGAAGGCAGAGTTTGTTAAATAAAGATATGAATACTTTTACTCTTTATTTATTATTACATACATAAAAACATAGTACACAAAAAATGGTATATAAATTAACTTATGTAAAAGACATGTACAAAAGCGAGCTTAACCCTAAAAAGAGTTTTCTTCCAGCAAACCACTCAACTTTTACGTGTGCAAAGTTAGAATAGGTCATATTTTAAATTACTTACAAAAACAAACATATTTTTCATGCAATTTGTAATAACCATAATTTGTTGGTTTACTTTGCGACCCCAAAGACATCTAAGAAACCAACTATGAAGTATAAGTTTTGGTTAGTGTTTATGATCAGGGAATTATTAGGACCTACTACCATATTTCTGTTTCCTTGGAGTCCTTAAATATGAACTTGACATGGTAACCTGTAATACTTAATTGGTTATCCAGAATCAATTTTTTATTACTGCTATATAGAAGAAAAAATAAAAAATATTATAGATTACATCATTGATTATTACCAACACAATTGAGACTTGATTTTATCGGTGTTAAGTAAAATTACAATACATTTCAAAGCAAAACTCATTTTTTCCTTCTATTTATTTTACCAATTGGATAAATACTTCTTCCAATCTCACAGAAACCAGTGTGGTGAGAGAATTAAACGCGTGAAAAGGCTCTTTTATGCACTTGACATACCTACTCGCACAACTTCATAGACATGCCAGTTTCCTTAGTGTGTCGTTTGTCATTTTGAGAACGTTTTGTTCACATAAATGTTACAAGTAAAAAACTCATTGGTACATGTCAGGATTTTAACTAGGGACCTCCAGATTGAAACTTTGAATCTGTACCAATGGGCTGACATTCTCTTGCTATAAGAATTTGGACCATGAACTCTAGGAAAATAAATTTTGCGCTCCAGCCGCGTCCCTTCTTTCAGACAGTTCATGGATTATTTTATGTAGTTACTAGCTGCGCCCCGCGGTGTTACCCGCGGTGAATAAGTAATCCCACGGGAACGCTGCATTTTTTCGGATCAAAGTAGCCTATGTGTTAATCCATGATATAAGCTATCTCGATACCATATTTCATCCAAATCCATTCAGCCGTTTGAGCGTGAAAGAGTAACAAACATCCATACAAACTTTCACGTTTATAATATTAGTAGGATTGGTATATAAAACTAAAAACTAACAGTATTACGTAAATAGATATAAAGTCAAAGTCAAAGTCAAAAACTTTATTTCCATAGAATTCATATTTAGTATGACATGGCTGACGTAAAGACACACCTCCATTAAGAGCCCAGAATTTAGACAAGCCCATATATACACATAGTTACGTAAATATAAGTAATTAATTTGAAAATAAAAGAAATTGTCAGCGCGTGCCGACTCTGTGAAATAAATGGCATCAAATCATCCAAATTAAAACATAAAAATGGAAAGGTCCCGTCAGAAATTCAACAAATGACAAGAGAACAAATAACATTTGCAAACAATGAGACGGCCATTCCTGATGAATTGTCTTATTGAAATAAAGACTAATTAAGATGATTAATACAGAATAGTCACTATTATTAGCTTCAAAATTGCAGTTCTCAAATCAAAAACCTATAAATTTCTGAAGTTCTGTTTCAAAATGATGAAAGGTAAGCAAACATAGTCGTAAGCTTATGTTATTTAATATCGAGATATAGGTACGAAATTCTCGAAAATTACGTTAGGTATTGCTTTTAATTGTTAAAATTTTCGGAAATAACTCTGACACAAAAAGTATATAAAGTTATTTTATATTTTGATCTGAGAGATATATAAAGGTGAATTACATTTCAATACAAAACTCTTTATTGTAGACTACAACACAAAGTAATAAAATAAACTATTTAATGTGTCTCCGCAATAAATAAAAAAAATACCGTTGATGAACTGCTGTCACACTTTCTAGAGTTAAAAATCACTGTCAAACTCAAAGTGAATAAACATCTATCAAAACAGCTTTCAGGAAAATAAATTGGTAAATTTACGAACATAAAGCTTGGTAATTTCATAAGTCATAAAACATAAGTTGTTGGCTCAGAAGTGTGGAATAACCCTTTGGCTTATTAAAAATGTTCTGTTACAGGTCACCAAAATTTTTCGAATAAGGTTATAATTAAAATTATTAGAGCGTGGTGGTCTAGCGGTACTGAACCCCGAGTTTCAATCCGGTGGTCGCCGGTTCAAATCCCGACGTGCACCTATGAGTTTTTCGATTGAAAGATTTATGTGCGCAATACCACGTTCTCAAAACGGTGAAGGAAAACATTGTGAGGAAACCGACATGTCCTAGAACTAAAGATTCGAAGACATATGTCGAGTGCACGAAAGGAGGCTCTTTGAGGCGCACTTACAATCCTTTCACCACACTGGTTCGACAGAACCGGTGACTCGAAGAAGAAGAATTAAAATTATATTTTTCTAAAACATTGTTCATTGTTTTCAAAAGTTTCTGTTATATTTGCTTCGACATTTGATACACAGTGCGAACAGGCGATGTTAAGGAGCTGTCAAATCTGACAAGCATCTGAGGAACAATGGCGGGGCGCGCGCGTTGCTGAAATTATATGAGCAAACAAATATTTACTATTCAACAAAAAATATTCCATCAACGTTATCGTATATTTTCAGGTGTCTCAAAATCACTGAGTAGTAAAAAAGCATGTTTGAAGACTTTTATGAAGCGAAGTGTTATTAAATCAGTTTTAAGATTCTCTCAAAAATTCTCTGATACATATAACAAACATGAAACAACAAACTTATTTTCTAATTTTGAAAAGTTTTAAGATTATGGTATTGCTGAGAACTATTTCGAAAATCTCCTCTCTTTTAAACGACACATCACGTCATACCAGATAGCTCCTTAAATAAAAACTACTATATTTTTTTTTAAATCGATATATTCAGCCCAGGTGCCTACCTGGGCTGAATAAGCTGAAAAAGCTGAAAAAGCTAACGCTGACTGCCTAGTCAGCGTTAGCTTTTTCTAGATTATATAATTTATCATCATAATAAGTGTATCGATTTCTTAAACTTCAATATGTATATATGTTTTTCTTTTAAAGATGCAATACATCAAGTATGACGAAATCTTGCTGAAAGGAAACATATGCACTTGTGGAACTAATCTTTCGATAATTCACCGACCTTGATAGCGCAGTGGTTTGAGTAAACTTTGAGGCAAACGGTGACTTGTTCTGTTATATTTTAAAAGGTACAGGAACTTGGATAAAGGGTTTGTCCTCCACTATTAATCTGATCTTAAAAATATAATAATAATAATATTGGTGGACATTTCACACAGCGCCATCTAGCCCCAAAGTAAGCTAAGCATAGCTTGTATCATGGGAACCAGACAACTGATATAATACTTATATACTTATTTTTTGTAAATACATACATATAATACATATTAAGAACCATACACAGAACAAATATCTATATTGTTCACATTTTACTTTGTACTGGATGAAAGTCGAACCCACAACCTACATCGCAGAAGGCAGCGATACCAACTGAGCTATAAGGCCAGTCAATATATAACGTTGCTAATTCATTAAGTATTCATATAAATGAGTGACGAGGCATGTCTGCCAAGTAATACAATAGTATTTCATCAGGCAGCAAGTGTGTCGCAATCTGTAACGTCACGCGGACTCGCTATCAATCACGGAGCTGTGTCACGCTATGAATGGAGAATTCCCGACCGGCTCGTCACAAATACGCTGAGAATTCCACAATTTTCTTTGTAATTTCTGTAAATATTACGAAAACAAAATCGTTTAGAGATGTACACGACGGCGCCGGTAACTTGACACATGAGACATCTTGCTTCAATTTAAATACTATCAGTCTCAATGGGATGCTGTTGGGGTATTTCATACCTACTTATTTTTGGAGGGGCCATGCTCTATGGCTGTTTTATAGGCAGTGATACTGCATCTTACATACATTCTTCATTCATTTTAACTTTCTTACTTTTAAGTACTTATTTCATTTTCAATTTTCTATGTGTTATGGTAAATGTTATGTACACTTATTATTGTGATATCAGAAAGGTCTTTTTGTTATTCTATTTTTATTTAATTGTGTAATATATATGATGTTTCTGTGCTTAATAAATAAACAAATAAATAAACACAACACCTAACCCACAATCAACAAAATTTGACATTAAAAATACAGTTTTCCACTTGACATGCCTCATTTTCCCATCAGTGTGAGAGTAGGGTACTTCTATATTATTTAAGAAAAAAATATTTTACACTTTTTAAAGCAATAGACAACATTTTGATAAAATCCAGTTTAATCAAATCTTGATTAGATACCAGATTAGATAGCCTACGATAGTCAATAACGAGGGACTAGACTGGCCTATCTAATTTAAAAAGAAATTATTGAACGCTTATAAAGAGAAATATCACCAAATACTTATAGATATACTTAAAGTGATTATTTGTTTCAAATTCTCTTAACATAGAAACCAAGAGACTGATTGTTAATATGGCTTATTAGATATATTATTTTTAAGGACCAGCTATCCTAAAACAACAGATTTATAAACATAAAATAATCTGTCCCTTAGATTGCCTTAAGTGACGAAACAATAGTGCCTTAATCATGCCAGAAATTTAATTAAACTTTTCGTTTGAGACTGCCCGACGCTTCTAGTAAATAAGGCCCTAATATGTAGCGATCCAATATTTCAGTAACAAAATCAATATCGAACAAAAATATTACACAAAGTAAGTAAAAAACTAAAATCAGAATTTAAATATATTCTATTAAAAAATATCTCAAAAATATGTTATAAGATTAGAAAAATGTATAAGTACCGTCCAGTTAACCGTTTTAACCGTTTTGTTCAAAAGCAACTATTGTTTTAAACCCCATTTTAAATAAGAGGAAAACTAACTAAGGGTATCTACCGTTTATCATTATGTAACATAGCAGGCGATAAATTTCAAAAATTCCTTGGAATATTCAATATTGTGTGTGATTTTCTAACCTGTTTCAAAGAATTTTATACCTAGTATCTATCTTGTAAATAGATATTAAATCATATTTCAATGGTATAGATATATTTATTTCATAAATACAATTATTAAGATGTTATTTGCTTACAATAATAGGGTAATAAGTGAAATGATAAATCTACGAAGATTGGATAGCTTCAAATCTGTTGAGCTCATGCCGCTCAAAATAGATTTGATCTTGTCATAGCTCAATAAATATATTTATTATGAAATTTTAGTGTAATATTAGTCCTTTTTTTTACAATAATGGTGTCCACCTCTACGCTGTTATTACTCCGAGACTAAAAACCAATATTTTTTTGCTCCGGGCAAACTTGGATGGGCCATTATTACGCTTACAGGCTTTCATGTAATCATATTTTATTACGTAGAATTATTACAGTTGCCTAAATTGTACTAATCGTACCAAATGTTATAAGGTTTTCAAATGTGAGAGGTAAGAATAGCTGAGGTTTTTTAAGTGAACTATAAGAGATAGCCACACTGATGTTAAGCGGTAAACTTTCCCCACAACAAAATAAATACGTCCTAGATCCTCTACATAGATATGGGACGACCCAAGTCGCATTGTAATGTGCCCTTAACGTGATGGCGGAATGTCTCGTGTGCCTGTAAATTTTGTGTTTTATGAAATAGGAGACTTGACGCGTTTTTTGTCATTTAAATATATTACTGTTACTGTACATGTTACTGTTGACTGGCCTCATAGCTCAGTTGGTTAGTAACCCTACCTTCTGCGCTGTAGGTCGTGGGTTCGATCCCCACTCAGGACAAACATTTATGTGACATTTGTAACATTGATGTTTGTTCTTTGTCCGGGTGTCAATATTTATTACATGAATTACAAAAAAAATTATAAGTATTATATCAGTTGTCTAGTTCCCATGATACAAGCTACGCTTAGCTTACTTTGGGGCTAGATGGCGCTGTTGTGAAATGCCCACCAATAGTTATTTATTTATTTCTATAATAACGGACAACTGATTGCTGAACTGCATCAGTGGTCCTTACTTTAACTGAATAATGTACCATAGTACTGTGGATCAATCAAGACTCAAACACATTCGGTAATTCAATCGCCACGCCTTGAGATCATGAGGCCTGGTTTGGTCTGTGATATTAAAACCATTTGTTTATTTACGAGAAAATCAACGTAGGTAAAAGGTGCTCCGGGCTCTGCGGGGAGGGGTAATGCCACCGGCTACAGGAGTGACTTTGATAAGCGCGACAAGCGACAAGCAGAAGCGATGTAACAAATGAGTGTTTTCTAGTTTTCACGGAAAAGTAGTAGTAAATGGTATTAAGATTTAACAAATTAATATTATTTTACTAACAGTATATTTTAGAACAGTATAAATAAATATTTAATAAAATATCGCAAAAATTACATACTCATGATAATTAAAGGAGACAAAAATACTGGCCTCACAGCTCATTTGGTAGTAACCCTGCCTTGTGCGCTGCAGGTCGTGGGTTCGATTCCCACCAGGACAAATATTTGTGCGACGAACATAGATGTTTGTTCTGTGTCTGGGTGTTGATATAGTATTTAAAAAAACGAAACAGTATATAAGTATTCTATCAGTCGTCTGGTTCCCGTGATACGAGCTATGCTAAGTTTACTTTGGGGCTAGATGGCGCTGTGTGGAATGTCCACCAATATTTATTATTATTAATTTACCTGACGTCACATCTATCAATCGCTCCACTCGTCGCTCCGCTCGTCGCTCCGCCCGTCGCTGTAGTGTGGAGGCGTGCTCCACGGACGCCCTCATGTGGACGAACCGATCACGGCCCACAGAACACAATTTGTTTGATCTCGCTGATGCTCCGGAGCTATTTGTGTCGAAGGCCGCCTGATGACGGTCGCTCAACTACCCTGGCAATGACATACATCTTAAATACCGGCTTTGTAAGGACACGCTTGCACGCCCTTGTAACATATATAAAACTGAGATTTTTCAAGCGTAGAATGTTTTGTTTTCTCTATGACGAAAAGATTAGGCATATTTTTGTTAACCCGTAAAATATTAACGCGTGAAGTACCATAATTTACTTTTAGCAAACGATTAGTTCAATTCTCCATCATAATCATTACATACTACTAAGCATTTAAAGTGACAATATTCTCCGAAAATATTATCTGATATTTAATTAATAAAATGTAATTTTCCATAGCGATATTATACCATTAATTTTAAGTGATACTGAACATAATTAACTACTACTATCCTCAAAAAATATTGGCTTCATTCAAGCATGTCATATCTTTGAATAAGAAGTTAACTTTTCTACAATTTAGCCTTTATCTTATGTTTCCCAGGCGATGTGATATTAAAATACGCTTTTCCATTGTTCCAGATCGCTTAAGCTCCCGCTGGCTACGAAAAAGTATGCCAACGAAACATGTGCCAGAAATTGGAATACTGGAATACGATGCCTGCCAAGAACGTCATTTCGAAATGGCTGCGGGCGAAGCAAGGGAAGCATAAACACACACCATGGCGTTAGCGGTCTAATCATATGAAAATATGAACGCAACAGACCCTGACATACTGGTGGCAAGGAGCCGACTGGACACGTACATAGGGCCAGAGTACACGGTGGATAACACCGCCACATACAACTCCGCTATCGAGTTTAACTTCACATACGAAAACGGCACCATCAACGGAACCAACTCTGAGCTCTGGAACGATTACATCAAGCTCCTCCAAGATCGAGCAGTGCTCGTCGCCTTCCTCCTCCTGTTCTCCCTGACCACTGTATTCGGCAACATGCTGGTGATACTAGCGGTGGTGCGAGAGCGCTACCTCCACACGTCTACAAACTACTTCGTGACGTCACTAGCGGTCGCCGACTGCTTGGTCGGCTTGGTTGTCATGCCGTTCTCAGCGATGTACGAAGTCCTAGAACACACGTGGTTCTTTGGGGTCGACTGGTGCGACGTTTGGAGATCACTCGATGTCCTATTCAGCACGGCGTCTATACTGAACCTGTGTGTGATCTCTCTAGACCGGTACTGGGCCATCACCGATCCGATTACGTACCCGATGCGGATGAGCGGACGCAAAGCAGCCATCCTCATAGCGGCAGTGTGGGTGTGCTCCGGGGCGATATCCTTCCCGGCCATCGCGTGGTGGCGCGCCGTTCGCACGGAGGAAGTGCCAGATTACAAGTGTCCATTTACGGAAAACCTGGAATACATAATATTCTCATCCACGATATCTTTTTATCTGCCTCTATTCGTAATGGTGTTTACTTACTATCGTATTTATCGTGCGGCGACAATACAGACCCGATCCTTGAAGATAGGGACTAAGCAAGTGATGAGTAAGTCGAGTGGTGAGCTAGAGTTGACTCTTAGGATACACAGGGGGGGGACGATGCGGCAGCGCAGTGAAGTGTGTCAGGGAGTGTGCACGCCCGAGGAGGCGGATCAGGAGCCTTTGACCGCTTTGCAGAACAATGGGCTGTCTCGTTCTTCCACGAGGCTGACTAATGTGACGCACGGTAAAAACTTGCCGAAGAACTTCTCTTTGTCACGGAAGTTGGCGAAGTTTGCGAAGGAAAAGAAGGCGGCAAAGACTTTAGGTATAGTGATGGGTGTGTTTATAGTGTGTTGGCTGCCGTTCTTCGTGGTGAACCTTCTGTCGGGGATCTGCTCGGCGTGCATAGCTCACGAGGAGATCGTGAACGTGGTGGTCACCTGGCTGGGATGGGTCAACTCTTCCATGAACCCGGTCATCTACGCTTGTTGGAGCCGAGATTTTAGGAGGTGAGTCTTTGAACGTTTCCTTGAAACTACACTTACACACAGTAGTCACAGCATATAATATGAACTAGGGTTTGCAATTATTTGACTTTCTTCATATTTTACTGTAAGAAACCAAAATATATCTTAATGAGTTAAGGAAGTTTTGTGTTTAAAGGTAGTAAAAACTTTACGTTCTATTTCAGTTCTCCGATATTCCTGTACCGCTAGAAATATATCTTTCATTTGGATTTGATGAGCTCCCTTCATGTCGGTGTTTTCCATATCACATGGTATATCTTCGAAACCTCGAGCAAGCCAAAATAAAGCAAAAATCATTGTTGCACAATTATTTAGTCAGCTCTCATAATTTTCTTATTAAGATGCCTTGAGCACTATTCAAAAACTCACAAAAACCAGCTTGTAACATTAAGAAATGTGCCTACATGTTCCTGATAAATTTCCAAGCCTGCATACTTAAAGGCTCGCCTCGACGTATTGACTTATGTATAATTCTCAAACTTATAAATATATTACACGCGAGAATTCACAATCCATAATCCTTATTTCCAATTTGACCTACACTGAAAAGAAGCGAGAGCACATTCGAGAGCGTGGTGGTCTAGCGGTACTGACCTCCGAGAGACTGAATCCGGAGGTCACCGGTTCAAATCCCGACGTGCACCTATGAGTTTTTCGATTGAAAGATTTATGTGCGCAATACCACGTTCTCAAAACGCTGAAGGAAAACATCGTGAGGAAAACGACATGTCCTAGAACTAAAAATTCGAAGACATGTGTCGAGTGCACGAAAGGAGCCTCTTTGAGGCGCACTTACAATCCTTTCACCACACTGGTTCGACAGAACCGGTGACTCGAAGAAGAAGACTGAAAAGAAGGTATTTATATAATTAAATGAAATGCCAGAAGTTGTAGAACGAAATCGACAAACTGACAGCTCTTCCGATTACTTCGATATGCAAAGCAGACAAAGCTTTTATGTTAAATTGAGCCCAACTCCCGGTCCAACAATATATTTTCATGCACAAAGTTTATTTAAAATTTATTTATTTGGTACGTATAAAAAAAGACTTAAGTTCGACATTTTTCTTCAAATAATAAAGAAAAGAAAGATAATAATTTATTATACAATGATTTTAGAAGAACTTTCATAATAACTTACTTTTTTTATGTGATACAGTTACGGAACGAGCCGACGGCCCACCCGGTATGAAGTGGTAACCTCTGCCCATAACCGATGTGACTTGGATCCTCCCCTGCTAGGCACGACCCAAGTCGCATCGTATGCGCCCGTAACTCTGAGACGTGTAGGTGGAATGTTTCATGTGCCAGTTATTTCACCGGCAACCACACCTTTCAAACTGGAACACGTAACGCGAATGCAAACATCTATGGTCATCACACAACGTTTGTCCAGGGTGGGAATCGAACCCACGACCATGCACAGAAGGCAGGGTTATTACCAATTGATCTATGAAGCCAGTCATAAATAACGTAACTTGATTGAGTACTTCTTGAAGCAGCAATGGTGACTGTAAGAGCGAACAACGAGATTCCGGGAGCAAACGCTAGCAGTTAATATTTACAGCTTAGAGTATAAACTTAACTTAACTTAACTTAACCTTCTCTGCCCGGTACGGCGCCGTGTGAATTCCCAGCCGCTGTGCATTTGATCCGGACATGTCCCGGCGTGGTGTGCCCGCGTGCCCTGCATCCTAATTCAGGCATAAATATTGATCTCAGTTATCTCACAGTAAATTATATTTCGCTTCATAACCACAGTAAAAGTGGTTGATAAAAGTATTTCTTGTTTACCTAAACATGGTAAAAAGTGTTATTAAGTAGTAGTTGTTATTAAGTTGTATTTAGTTCTTTCTATCTAAGCCACCATTTTTGTAACATTTCAGTGTCACATAATTGGTACATAAGTATATAATTAAAAGAATCATACCACAATATTTACTGATTTCCAGCTTTTCAATATATTTAGGCAAACTCTACCGCTGACTTAGCAAATAAATTAGATTGCAAAATTAACTAAGCTTTCTAAGCGGAATATTTACCGACATTAATTCATTAAAAGGTTTCATTTTTAGGGCTTCATCATCCCTTTTACTGGGAGCAAGGCTTATTATGTTCCCAAAATTATAATTATGAATAATTTAACGTCCGATTAAACGAACCTTCCGGTAGCGTCTTGTAACGACCACCCCAATTTAACGCTGCCTTCGATCATGACAATTATCATGGAAATAACGGAACTGGCGGTCTGTTATCTATAAATCTCGAACGGTAACTAAAAAAGAAGTGGCACTCAAAAGATTGGCTGCACTATAGCACCAGGTTGATTTGTTTGCGTGGGAAGTAGAATGTCAGGAGATGCGCAGACATAGCAAGGTAGCACCTAGCACTACATACTTCTGCAGGGTGTGCCTGAAGAATCTGGAGGACACAGCTACTGACATCCGAGATGTCACTGGTCAGCTGAAGGTTGCAGGTTTTTTTTTATGTGATATAGTTACGGAACGAGCCGACGGCCCACCTGGTGTCCTGGTGCCCACTTGGAGCTTGAGAAATCACCGTCTATTCAAGTCAAGCTTTGTGCTACTACAATAATAATAAGTAGTTTATTTCAGGCCAGTGATCCATACTGTGTTAGTAGAAATAGTAACTTATATTGTTAGGAAGTAGGTGCAAATTAGCAATTATCGGGTCACTGCGACTCACGATAAGATTTGTTTTGCAAAATCGTTTCAGAAAACCTATTTTATAAACAATTTTTATAAATGTTAACTTAACCCATATCAACTTTTGCACTTCAGCACTATGGAAAATATTCTGACGCATTTAAGTATGGTTTAAAGAAAATTTTATTATATTAAACCTCTGTAGACGTACTAGAGTGTATTTTATGAAATTACAATCATATGGCAAATACAAATATAGTATGTACCCGAGTGTTACAAGATCCAAAACTAGGAAATAAACAAAATTACATAAAATTTGAAAAACTCGAAACCATAAACTATTGCTAAATATAACAATATCTACAATATTAGAAATTGCACTCGATAGCGACATAACGAATTTCTCAGAGTTAAGTCGAAATAACAACATAATCTGCAACTCCGTTATCGAGTTTATTTCGTCGTTCAAACTTTGTTCTTTGTTTGATGAAAATTTAAAAATGTTGTTTTATTGGGTACTAATGCAACTTTGAGGTTTATGAGGGTAATTAATGGGGTCAGCCAGTTAAAGCTTTAAAAAAGGAGTTGGGAAAGAAATAAAAAGAGGATGGCGTTGGACGTTTGTTAAAATTTTTATTGTTACTTTTTTATGATTTGATTATTCGTACTTTATAAAGAGGAAACGTCTGGTGTACTATTAAATCCCAACTGTTATTTCATTGACATTCAAACCGGACACAGTCACCCGAGTAGTTAATGCTTGGCGAAATAAATGAATATGGCGTGCAAACACATATATCTAATCTTGTTTTTCTCTTTTGTACATTAACCGCATTTCATATCGAAGTTATTTTAGCTTTAGAAAAGCTGAAGGCCCACCTTATTTTAAGTGACTACCATTGTCTATAGATGTCTGCAACACTCGAGCAATTGCCTAACCTAAAAGTGCAAACCTAAAAGTGGTAGTTCCAAAACTTTAAATTTTTGGCTGAAATTCAAAACTGAAAATTGTACTAATCTAAACGAATAAGCCTTTGAAGCCTAATGGAGCTCGCTAGAGCAAACCAAGCGTATTAATATCCAGCAGATTAGGGTTAGCAGTTTGAAATTAATTTCATAAGCACCAGCTTTCAATTTGAGTGGGTAGTAGATGAAATTTTCGGTGAAAATGCACGTACCGTCGAACTCAGTGCCCGCTTTATTAATCTTATATCTCTTATCTGTTTAATTCTAAGTTTATCAATGATTTTCTATAACTGAATCAGGAAACCGAGTGTACTCGTTTAATGACTGGCCTCATAGCTCAGTTGGTTAGTAACCCTACCTTCTGCGCTGTAGGTCGTGGGTTCGATTCCCACTCAGGACAAACATTTATGTGACATTTGTAACATTGATGTTTGTTCTGTGTCTGGGTGTTAATATGTATTATATGTATGTATTTACAAAAGAAAAGTATATAAGTATTATATCAGTTGTCTGGTTCCCATGATACAAGCTATGCTTAGCTTACTTTAGGGCTAGATGGCGCTGTGTGAAATGTCCACCATTATTTATTTATTTTATTAATGTGCTCTTATATTTTATGTGATTTAAATGACTGACGAAACTGCTTCTTGATAAACTAATCTAGGACCAGGAATGATCAGAAGAAATTACGAACCGCGTGATATAGTTGGCGATGGAAAGTCGCGTATGTTAATTTGCCGGCTTATTTAATTTGCTAAGCAGGAGCAGGATTTTTTGTCATTGAATTGACGGAACTTACTGACGGCCCACCTGATGTTAATTGGTAACCGCCGCCAATGGACAACAGCAATACGACTCAAGTCCTCTCCATATAACGAGATGACTCAAGTCGCATTGCGTTACGTCCATCACCCCGAGACGGGGATGTTACGTCTCATGCGCCTGCAATTTCACCGGCACCCACTCCCTTCCACCGGAACACAGCAACACGAGTGCATCACTGCTTGGCGGCAGATTACCAGGTGTGGTGGCAGTACTTCTCCGGGCGAACTTAGCACAAGTTCTACTGCTACTTTAGGTTGCTCCTTTTGCACCACCCGGGGGACACGTGTATGGATTCAAAGGGTTATCACATACGGACGCGAGCAACGTGGGCCCGCCAAATTTTACACAATATTCAAGTCCTTCCAAATCTCTTATCAAAAATATATTTGAAAGAAAGAAGAATATATTTATTAGTATATATATTATATGCAGACAAAAAGCAATCCGCCAAAAGTAAAAAATTATTGTACTAAGCATTGCGAGTTAAATATAATTGAATACTATAGAAAAAGTACACACTATGGTTGATTGCGTCGGAATTATCAGATTATGTTATAAAATTAGCATCGGTAATTCCATATAGGTATGGGGCAGGCCCCAGCCCTGGGACTCATGGAGACCACTATCAAACTATCAAATTTTATTACACTATATTAGAAGTTCCTCTAATTTTATTTGGCTACTAGCTGAGCCGAAAGACGTTGTCCCAAAAAAACCACTTAAAAATTTTCCCGAAATTTCCAATGATTCGGACAACTCTTCCCAATTCTTTCGGTGAAAACCTTATTGTTATGATTATGAATGAAAAATTGCCATAATTCGGTCCAGCCGTCTCAAGTGATGCGCTTACGACCGAAATCATTTAAGTTTTTTATACTTACTTTGGCCGCGGCTTCGACCGTTTTGAATTCAGTTTGTGACTAAAAAGCAAATAAGTGATTTAGTATTTTTTATCAATTTGTGAATTAACCTTACTAAAAGTAGTCTAAGTTACTCCTTATAACATCAGCTATCTGCTAGTCAAAGGCAAGTCAAGCTCGGTCCAACCGTTTCGGAGGTAAGCGGAACAAACAGACTCACAGACACAAAATAGTTATAAATTGTTTATTTTACGCTTATACTTTCATTAAAAACAAAAGGTAATATTATAAAGGTAATATTGACGTTACAAACAGACATTACAATTATATTGTGTGCAGATTATGAACATTATCATTTTGATTTTTCATTGCAAAACTTTTATGTCAATTGTCAGAAAATATGCAGTAAGGTTTCTAAAATCGCTAAAAAAGCAGTAATCCATTTGCATCACAGAGTTACTTTTCGAAGGTTATCGGGTATCGGTGAAATTACAAGCACATGAGAAGTTTCGTCTTCAAGTCTCCCTATAACGGATGAATACTTATGTCACTTGATCATTCCCAAGCAGAAGAGAAACAACACATAAGTCCTACTGACGTTGTTCGGGGCAGATGAAACCGTTTAATGTCAAGAGGGTTCCATCTCATAATCAGATAAAATAAAGCGAAAATGAAGTTACCGCCGAAGGAACAGCCCTACCACCCGAGGGCGCGGGTAGAGGCGTAATCAAAAACAATTTTATTATCTTTTTCAAGGTTTTTCTTTTCACTTCTGAGTAATTTTGTTAAGTTAAGTGGGTATTTTTTTATTGGCATTGCAGTAAGGTTTTTGTAAAATCGTTAGCCAATTTCAATAATATTACACTCGATTATGTTATCCACAAGCTGAGAGGAAGGAATAATTGCCTTTTTATAAATCTAAATGCCAAAAACCATTAGAAAAAGAAAAGAAAAGAAATAAGTAATTTCTACAAACTGTACACAACACCGATTTCATAGGAGAAATTATGAAAAAGAAAAAATGTATAACAAGGAGAAATTAAACAAAAAAGAACAAATGCCTACGCGGTTTGCTGTCATACATTGCTTGCGAAAAAAGCTCAGCGCTCTGCATGTGCTGAGGACCCAAGATCCCCAGCGCTGATTTTCAGCACATTTACACATAACTATCTTTAGTGAGATAAAAATAGAAGAAAAGAAAAAAAAACCCCAATTGAATTAGTTATGTCACGATGTTTCCCGTCGCCGTTTTAAGAAACAAGTATCGCACAGTTTTATGTAAAATGACTCTATAACGGATCTCAGGATATAAACCATAGGTTTGAAGATTAAGATTGCCCCACTAGCCCCGCAAGACCTTAAATGTTGACATTACAAAATTAGCAATTCGCGCTCAAATTAATGTAATTGAGTGTCCATTTAGTTTTATTGTTATCATTTCAATGAAATCGAGCTCTTCCCAAATTAACAGTTTAAATTACCCATTTAGGAAACTTGGAACGCAGCGGGTTCTTTAAGCCTTAAGGGTTTATTTACACTGACTAAATAGTTTGAAACTAGCTGGCGTCGTACTGACCTGTTATTATAGTGGGTACTAGCTAAATCCGGCCGCGCTTCGCTGTGGCTCAATCTAATAATAATTCGCTTGGAATTGCCCGTTAATGTGGGAACTTCCGAATATTATCGAAACGTAAACTTGTGTAAAAATTTCAGGTCATCAGCTTAACCTTACATTCGTTAATTCATGATTTAAATTTGTTACCGTATTAACGAGACATGTAAGACCAGATTTGTTACTTTGCCAAAATTTGTTACTAGCACGGGAGGTAATGTTCTAACAAATGTATACCTACCCTCATTATTTGTAAATAAATTGAATTTAGAAATTAGATTACTGTACTACAAAATCATTAAACTACCTATGTTATATAAAGAAGTGATAGTATAGTGATACTTAGCGTAAGTATACAATGTTCAAAGAACAGTAGAACTCGCCAAGTTCGTCCGGGGAAGTACTGCCACCATGCCCATTTCTATCGCCAAGCAGTAACGCTTTCGCGTTACTGTGTTCCGGTTTGAAAGGTGTGGTTGCCGGTGAAATTACAGGCACATGAGACATTCCACCTACACGTCTCATAGTTACGGGCGCATACGATGCGACTTGGGTATTACTACGACGACTACTAGGTCTACTACTAGGTACGACACCTAGTAGGGGAGGACCCAAGTCGCATCGGTTGTTATGGGCCGAGGTTACCACTTACCACCAGGTGGGCCGTCGGCTCGTTCCGTAAATACAAATCATAAAAAAAAAATGTACTTGAGTTTATTAAATAAATTTATTCTTATTCTTATTCCCACAATCAAATAACTAAGTGTGTATTGTGGACCCGCCCGCGACATCATTCCATTTAAAGGTGGAATATCTCAAAACAGTTGTGAAAAGTTTACCTGCTCACATCACACCAGGCCAACTTTTAACTCAAAAGGTCTAATTTATGCAAGTATCATATACATGTCGATGAAATTATATAAATGTAATCATTCATGCCCATATCTGCCGTCAAGCAGTAACGCATTCGCGTTACTGTATTCCAGTTAGATACATTTCATCTACATGTCTCAGAGTTACTGACTCATACGATGCGACTTGGCTCGGTAGGGGAGGCCCCAAGTCACATCGGTTGTTATGGGCAGAGATTACCGCTTAACAGCAGGTGGGCTGTCAGCGTTCCGTAATGTATCAAATAAAAAAACCCGCAACTATCTCAAAGCAAATGATATAAATAGACATTAATTACAGAAATAAAAAGGTCGTTTCGAATATCTTCAAGCATAAATTTGTTCCCAAACTCAGTTGGTATAGGGACTAAAATTACGAGACCTTTCACAAATTCTAAATCATTTTCAGTAATTTGAGATTGAGAATTTGAGACGTAAATCAATCTAAATGATTAAGTGCCGTCTAGGCTCACAGTTTGAGAACTGACCAGTTTCACGTGTTTTATATTGAAAAGCTTTAGTATCGAACATTTACAAAGTTTATTAATGTATCCCTAATGTTCTCAAGGCATACCGTATTTTCGCCCAAAAACAGTTTAGATATGTAAGAACGATTTAGATACTATTAAAGACACTACTTTATGCAACTTTTAGAGAGGTAAAATAGGGGTGCGTGATTTTTTTTAATTTTTAATTTATTTATTAACAAAATCCACAGCTCCTAATAAATACATGTTTATCTTATATACTAAATAAAAAGCCAATTAAGGATTTACATTTTACGGATCGTTATAATTTGGTTGATCGACGACAGTGATAAACTAATACAACATATCAATATCATTTAATGAAAAGATAACTATGTATAACTATGTATAACTATGTAATATAATAAAAAATATAGATAATTATGTGTGTGTGTGTTTTACCCATCAAGTTCAAATTTATAATTGCATGTAGATACACAGAAATTGCAAGAACTGCAACACATTTTAAATGAATTATATTAATTTTAGAATTTCCCTTTTGAAAGTAGCTTTGCTGTACAAGAAAATATCGACAGATTGAAACAATTTGTTATAAGATGTATGCAATCTACTTATAACTGAGTTTTGTGCGTAATTTGTGTTACAGTATTTAACTGTGATAAAACCGAATTCCACGCGGGCGAAGTCGCGGGTATCAGCTAGTTTAATATATAAACTTTCTATGCATACATAAGAAAAAGTCGCGTGACACACAGACGGCAAGACGCCAAGTCTGCCCACAAAAATTCCGTTTGCCCATAATCGGAAGCAAAGCAATAAATTTACGCGCACACAACAAAGCTCCATTCATCATTCAATTCAGTAAAACAGATATCACATAATCCAAACACAGCCACATGTGTTTACTCTCACCTTGTTTATTTCAAATGTGTTTTATATCCACACACAATAAGCTTTGTTTCGATTTCATTCAAGATAATCTCTGAATTTGTCGTTAAATTTATAAAAGGGACAACGGCTGATACAGAAACTCTGATATCAAAAAATTATATATTATCTTAGTGTCGGTCAAAGGGATATAATTATGTAGAGCAGATGTTTAACCAAATTGTCGTTGATATTATTAAGTATTTAAATTTCTTTATTCACTAAATTCATTCATTTATTCATGTCAGCTTAATGACATAAGACTGTTATAATTAGAGCTATTTTATGATGAAAAAAGACTGGTATTTTTCGACGGCTCTATAATTTAATACTTGCAGAGAACCATACATATTTTTCGGGTAGTCGAAGCAAACTATATAGTATAAAAATTTCACCCTGGGAGCCTGTACTTTTTAACTGTGTATGAAATCGAGCCCATGACCTACTCTGCAGAAGGGTTACTACCAATTGAGCTGTGAGGCCAGTCAAAAGTTTGCTGTTAGTTACGATGTACAAGAATTGCACTCAAGAAGCTATTGAATTAATAGAATAGAATATATTTATTTTCATATATTGAACACATAACAAATTAAATTATAATAAATTAGGTGCACAAATATGTAATAGCAATATCCCTGTTCAAAAACATCGCTTGAGCACACAGAAATATCAACTGTATTATTTAACTCCCTTAACTGTGCGTGTCCCATATCTTGGGCAATTCCTTTACGTACGCGCGCCAGATATGGGGCAAAACTCCAAACAAGTTTAGAAGCTTCTAAACTTCGTCGCGCATTTAGCAAATTCATTTTGCATACACGTGTGAACAAAAGACGTATATTTTGGAATAATTTACTAGCGGGTAGGTGATGTTCCTATTTTTATTTTGGAAATTATCTGCTGGAAATAATGGCCGTTTGTATTTAAAAGTTCGAATAGATACAATAAACAATTAATATATAAAACTGCTTTTGAATGTATGACGTTGGTAAACTCCAAAATCAGTTGACCGATCTCATTAAAATCCTCACATCATTTATATTACTAAATATACTATTCATTGACAATCCAGTCGATCAGCTATTGCGGAAAGGATGCTGGTAGAGCCTGCCCGCACCCGCCGCAACAAGAAGCGCCTCTCTTACGCATGGTTGCATAAAAACAGTCCACACGTGCAGAAACGAAAGCCCTTAATTGCGAACTATCCTGTTCCAGGCTTAAACAGCACTAACCTCTTTAGTTTCAATAGTGCATGTAACTAGACAACATGTAGTAAATACTCCTGGCGCCAATTTATCGACCGCTATCGGTTTGACCTTTCAGCTGTCCCGATGAAAGCTTCTTATTCCAAAGTTCCCTATTTAACCTCTGAATCGTTCTGACAGAAAAATATTTCATGGTGAATTATCATTATTAAAATTACAAACGATTCTCCTCTCAGTTTGAAGTATCGTACATTATTAAAATACGAAACGATATAACAAGAAAAAAATTCAATCATAAACCAAAATATGATTCGTTTTGTTATGCCGAGCCTCAAAAATACAACAACATGATTACGAAACCTAAAAGAGTAAAATTAAGCTAAAATATTTAAGGGGGAATCCGCCTATACCAACAAATAATCCAGGACAAATACTTCCAAGACATATTTTCAAAATAGCTAAAAGAAGTAATTGTTTTTTTAAGGAATCTTCACCGTAAAATTTACGTCGGTTTTCCCTTACACAATTAACCTCAATTTTGAACCCATCAGTGATTAAATTTCCGAAGTTTCTCTATTAGTGGGTGCCTTCGCGCTATATGAAACACACCCTCCAAATCTAGGGTTGATAAGTCCAGCGTTTTAGGTTGTGCCTTGTCTTGTAACCCATTAAAATATCCTTTTTTTTATTTATGGTAATTATGTAATGTCTCCCATCCATAAGTCTACCCCACGTTAGAAGTTTTTTCAAATGTATATTATATTTGTGATTTATATTTTTGGCCATTGGGCAAAATATATTTTAAAAAATCTTTAACTTTTTTTTGGCCATTAGTGTGACCCTATTAGTCATGGTAAGACCGTTCGATGTGTATAATAGTAACCCTTTGTGTTGTAGTTGGTTCTTTTAAGAGGCATGTTAGAAGTAGATATAAGATATGGTATTGAGTATCGCAGTGGAGAAAGAGCTTAAGGATAGATAGATAGATAAATAGATAGATAACTTTATTGTACACACAAAACAAAGAATAATAATCACAAGATATTACCACTATATTAAAAATGATAATAAATATATATATGTAAATGATAAATATTAGAACAGAAGAAATATACTTGTGTAACAAATGTGAGCATAGAGTATTAGGTAATTTGGTTGTTGAACTAATTAGTAAGTAGTTAACAAAAAAATATGAAACTCTAATTTCTTAAACTCGAAATCCTTAATTAGTTTTAAGCTTAGTTTGACGTTTAGTTTTATTTATATATTCATTCACGTTACGACAGAGTTCGTGAGGTAGCATCAGTTTAGCCGGCAGGCGGCTTCCAACCAACCTACGTGTTGATTACCGAAAGTAGGACATCAATTTCTCCGTGTAGTGGGCCGGAAAATCATCTTTATCGCGGACTCGAGATGGCAAATAGGACGACCCGTATTATATTATCGCGTAATTGTATTTTTATCAAGATTGCACCCGTGTTGTAAATCTTTTTCGTAATAACATTACTTGCCTTTACGACGACCTCGATGGTTCTATTGTTTAAGCAACGCACTGGTAATATTTAAAAACTACCAATCTTTTTCTATCGACAGGCAAGTTTTTTTATTAATGTGATCTGTGTGATAGAACGAGCTGACGGCCCACCTGATTTTAAATGGTAACGGTCGCCCATGGACAACAGCAATACGACTCAAGTCCTCTCCATCAAAGTACGAGATGACTCGAGTGGCATTGCGTTGCGTCCATCACCCCGATACGGGGATGAAAGTCTCATGCGCCTGCAATTTCGCCGGCACCCACTCCCTTTCACCGGAACACGCTACACGAGTGCATCACTGCTCGGCGGCAGATTACCAGGTGTGGTGGCAGTACTTCTCCGGAAGAATTAAGCAGAAGTTCTACTGCTACTTTGGGTTGCTCCTTTCGCACCGCCCGTTAATAAATAGTGTAATCGCATTTCTATTTCAATTTGAAGATGGTCCCATTGTAAAAATATATATTAATATATTAAAAAAGAAAGACTGGCTCACTGATACAGACCTAAATAGTAAATAAGCAAATAAATATTGGTTGACATTTCACACAGGGCTAAATACCGACGATTGACCGACAAATCTGCAACTTGAGGAAACCTATACATTTCCGCGGTTAAAGATTTACTGACATAAAAACCTTTTAAGATTAGACACTTGAAGACTGAGAATTGTCTAGTAGATCTAAACACCTGAAAACTGAACATTTTGGCATGAAAACATGGTGTGTATACATGTGAATATACAATGTGTAAAATGTATACACGCCTTTTGTGTCACAAGTGCTGGCTGAGATTTAAAAGAACAGTAGAACTATTGTTTGCGAAGTAGAGACACCCGAGTTTCTTTGAAGCCTGGCCAAGCCAACCGATGCTACGTAGTAAGTATAGGTGCTTAAGTTATACCTAAGCATATCTTTCTTTCAAATAAGAAAAAAAAAGTGTACTAAACTAAACTTAGATAAAAAATAATTATGATTAGTTTCTATTGGAGCGCCTTTCTCGGATATTAATCGTTCAGTCAAGCGAGATAATGTCGCTAAAGTAAGAAAAGGATCAGTTGAGCTGCTATGGATCGTTTACTACGCTCTTCAGAATGGCTCAATTGGAAAACAGTTATTATAACGGTAAAAATATATTCTGAGACTCTGGGATTATCTTCATATTTTTTAGAAAGTACGAAGCAAAATCTTGCCTATATTTTCGAGTAATTTAATATAATGATAAACTAAGTTATAGCAGCATGTATATATCAAACATTATTAACATATCACAAGTTTGAGGGTCATAAATAATATAATATATATAATATTGGTAGACATTTCATACAGCGCCATCTAGCCCCAAAATAAGCTAATTTAAGCTTGTATTATGGGAACTAGACAACTGATATAATACTTATATACTTTTTCGTAAATATATACATATAACACATATGCACACCCAGACACAGAACAAACGCTTATGTTTAACAAATGTTTATCCTGGGTGGGAATCGAACCCATAAATTACAGCGCAGAGGCAGAGTTACCACCAACTAAGCTATAAGGCCAGTCAAACCGAAAGATAACTCTGAAATAGAGATACTGTACGTTTCCTTCCGGCCGCATCATAAAAACGAGCTACACAGGTGGTGAAGTCCGGTTATTAAATTAGACGAGCTACAAGCCTTGTCAAACATAAATTCTTTGGGCCCACGGGTCGCGCATTCATAAAACTTTACATTTTTACTCGCGTCATAAGCCCTTAGATAAAAACCCCTGGGTTTCAGTCGCAGCCGGGAAACGGGGTGCGTTTCTAACCCAACCCAGCCCTGTCATTTCCCGGAAGAGTTCGGGTTTTTCAACAGCTCAGGTAATTCAAGGATAAACACAGAATTTTTATTACATATTAAAAAAAAATGGTATCTTATCTTGTAGCTCCTTCCTAGATTTGCAACCGTCACTTATTTTTACTCTTGAGAGTCTGTGCTGCTGTTCTCAACTGTAGTAATTATATGACACAACTTTTAATCATAGTAGTAGGGTACTTAGTTAATATTAATAAAAAAAATAAAAAAATATCGGTGGATATTTCACACAGCGTCATCTAGCTCCAAAGTAAGCTAAGTAAATAGCTTGTATCATGGGAACCAGACAACTAATATAATACTTTAATACTTTTTTAAATACATATAATACATACCCAAACACAGAAAAAACACCTATGTTTGTCACACAAATGTTTGTCCTGGGTGGGAATCGAACCCACGACCTACAGCGCAGGGTTACTACCAACTGAGCTATGAGGTCAGTCAAGTTAGTTGATGTAAAAGACTGTCAGTCATAATAAGAACTATATATATATATATATATATATATATATATATATATATTTTTACTATATATTTTTATACAGTGCTAAAAGTTCGGTGCTACTCAGACTCTGTACATAGAAATGTATGATTTTTACAGAACTTTTGAACATCAAAAATAATCTGCTACAATTTTTATTTCCATTCTTAATGTATGTATGTTGTAATTTATAAATAAACGTTCAATTTTGTACAATTGATTTAGTATTTTGTTCACAGACATTTCGCTGGGTGTGCTTGAGAATAAATCTAAAATGGAGGCGTCTTGGGAGCAAACGACAGCATTTTGTCATCCCACAATGCCGCAAATTGTTGGGTATTCCGACAAAAACCTTTATCCATTTCTATAACTCATTCACCATTCTTAGATTACGTTTTTGCTGTATTTTATTAACTGTAATAGCACAATCATTCATGTCCAGTTTATTTGAGGTAAGTTTTCGAAGCTCTTTAACCGAATAGATAATTTATCAACAATTAAAATTTACGACAGACATACTGATTAATTTTTTCCAATGATGTTCTAGTTGTTTGCCAAGTCTTTGATAAAAAGAGACCGTAATCATAATTGTCAATTAGAGGAAAACAGAAGCGAAACATTTACTTAACTATTTTGCCTTTGAAAACTGTTTCCATGTTTTTATTGATAACATCAAACCTCGTCAATTGCTTCAAACCAGAAATAAAAAAATACAAACAGGAAAGAAAATAGTAATTAAATATTAGAATAGAATATGTTTTTTTTTTGACACACACAGTTCACATAATATAACAAACTAAAAGAATAAAAGACAATTATATAAAATGGCAATAACAAGAAAATGATAAGAAGATGATATGCCTCAAATTTCCTTCTTTGTTACACTATACACTATATTATGCTTGCCCTATTTATAAAAAGCTTCATATACTGCGCGTGTACCAAACTATGACGTGTCCAAGTGCTGTATAAATATCAGAAACAAATAAATTAACTGATTTCTGATGGAAGCAGCAGATGGCCCACTTAAGTTAAGCGTTATTCCCGACCCAATTCGCGCCGTATTGCGCCCTTCACTCCGAGATCTGATGATTTCAATTTCGAGACGTCTCATGTGCGAGGAATTTCACGACACCCACGCCACGATGGAACTACCATGTGGGACTAGTTCAAATGATAAATTAAACGCACTTTAAATAACATTCATTATATGTTAAACGTATACCATTTAGGCGCCAGCAAAAATAAAAAATATAATTGACAAGCCTCACAACTCAGTTGGTAGTATCTCTGTTCGATTCCCACCCAGGACAAACATTTGTGTGACGAATATAAATGTTTGTTCTATTGTGTTAATATGTATTATATGATACTATTTTCCACTTAAAATCAATTGTGGAACCCTTAATTAAGCGCGTACACAATTTATGAACACTCATGAACACACTCATTAAGTCCTAAAAACTGTGGTTAATCTGAACATTACCTATTAATCAGTTTTTCTGATTAGGACTTCTCTATTACACTTGCTTCTTCTTCTTCTTCGTCTTACTGACTTAAACTTTAAGTTCAAGATAAGCAGTGCACACAAATTAATCAATAATAAACGATAAATCACGATTACACTAAATTCGAAATAGATCTCAATAGTTGATATTAAACCCTAGAACGAGTTACATCAATACGACTATCGTCTATACAATGGGACTTATCACGTCATCTCCAGCATCCAGACTATTGTTTTAAACGCTAGCTGGATTTACCTGTCTCAATACGGCTCAGCTCAGCTCAGTTCAGTTCAGTTCCAAAATGTATTGGACAGTTGTTTTGAAATGTTTTGCTATAGTTCATATTTGACAGGCTTCACAGCTCGGTTGGTAGTAACTCTACCTTCTGCGCCGTAGGTCGTGGGTTTGATTCCATTCCAAACCAGGCAAACATTTTGTGTGACGAACGTAGGGTTTGTTTTGCGTCTCTGTTTCTCCGCTCGCTTCTTCTAAATTACTCAACGGATTTTGATACGGGTTTCATTAAAAGAAAGAGAGATAAACGACGAAGGTTTTTGTACGTAATTTGTAAATATTTTTTACAAAATGGCTGACCTACGAGGATGACAGTGTTTTGTCAAAAAAACTGTTATTTCTTAACTGTTACCTCCGTTATTTATAAATTGGTTGCTAATGAAATATAATTTAATACACTGTAATAGATATGTAAAAGGTAAAGTATTCTTTGTAAATGATACACTTACAGTCGGTATAATAGAAGCGGTTAAGTTAGAAGTAAAGTGTGTAATAAATATATGTCATACATTGCCTAAAAATATCGAGCATCATATACAACGTCTAGGCATTCTAAAGAATGTCGACTTTTCATACATTGCCGGTAACATACAAAATGTAACTTCAAATAATGTATGCTCGAAGTGACAAAAGTTAAAAAGTGCAGCCAAGCCAACAACGATATGTTCCGCAAAATATTCCCAACTTCAAACAACGGTGACAACGGATTTTAGTAAAATTCCGTTGGTATTTCTATACGATATCGCGTTAAGTAACTTTTAATAAAAATATAATATTGGTGGGCAATTCACCCAGCGCCACCTAGCCCCAAACTAAGCATAGCTTGTACTATGGGAACCAGACAACTGATAGAATACACATATACTTTTTGTAAATACATACATATAATATACATATATGTATAAAGCCTAAGTAGTCACAAAAACAATATCTTTTTGTAAATACATAATAAATAAATACACATGAACACCAAGCCATTAAATAAACATCTATGTTCATCATAAAAATATTTGTTTTGGGTGGGAATCGAACCCATGACTTACAGTGCAAAAAGTAGACTTACTACCAACTGAGCTGTGAGGCCTGTCAAATGAATTTTTACGTGTGACCTTATGTTTTGAATATTATTGACGTTACTAAGCCATTTCTTTATGAATTCTATGGAAATAGAGTTTATGACTTTGACTTAGATGTATTTTTTATGAAGTAATAAGTTTTCAACAAAGTGAAGAAAATATCTTAAGAAAACCGACATATCTTAGAACCAAATATTCGAAATTGTATCTCGTTCAATAAGGAGCCTCATTGAGCCGCACTTTAAACATTCCGCCACGCTGTCAGAGAGCCACAAACATGAGTCTGGGAATGTGGACCCTGAGATCTCACAGCGTGAGTAAGGAAACTGTCGCACAAATGGACTTGTCTAGTTTTACAACTGTCAATTAACAGCTATTTTCACAGCACTAAGACTTAAGTGTTATTTAATTGTGTGGCCATAAGCTTACGGTTATGCGATGTATTTTCTAATGGAAGTAACATCGTTTTAAGTAACTTATAAAATTCTTGAAATAACTATTGCTGTGCTCGGTTATGTTATTTCTAGATATTCAGCAAAATTACCCCATTTAATATTAACCTAATAATTTGTCAAAAATATATTAGTACTCAGGACAAACATTTATGTGACATTTGTAACATTGATGTTTGTTCTGTGTCTGGGAGTTAATATGTATTATATGTATGTATTTACAAAATAAAAGTATATAAGTATTATATCAGTTGTCTGGTTCCCATGATACAAGCTATGCTTAGCTTACTTTGGGACTAGATGGCACTGTGTGAAATATCACAACTGATATAATACTTTTTTTTGTAAATACATACATATAATACATATTAACATCCGAATTGAACCCACAACCTACAGCGGTGTAGAAGGCAGGGTTACTGAGCTGTGGCCAGTAAAAGTATGAATAAGTCATGTTATAAAATTTCAGTGCAACTAAGAAAACATTATTTCGTTATGAATTTCCGTTGGGTTGCGTGATTTTATATTGCACAAAATTACTATTTACGGTAAACCTTTATTACACTGACCATAAAAAGCTCCATGATGCATGTTTAAGTCAATTTTAATTACTTAATGAACTCACGCTTTGGACGTTTGCACTAAAATTATAATTTTTACAGGCAATTTCTTACTCAAGAATATTGCACGTATGACTGACAGCCGCTTAGCTATTACAGAAAAAAATATGAACTATTTTCTGATATTTATAGGCAAACTAACTAACTCAGTCACATTTAGGAGCATAACCTGTGCCCATTTCGCCCGAGGACACTCAGACACCCAGGCACAGAACAAACATGTATATTCCTCATACAAATGTTTGTCCTGGGTGGGAATTGAACCCACGATCTACAGCATAGAAGGCAGGGTTACTACCAACTGAGCTGTGAGGCCTGTCTTTAAAAAGCCTAGTTGCCACAAAAAGGTCCCTGGCTCAGCATATTGTTAGTTGCGTGGTAACTAAATGCTGATCTTCCGACAGAGCCGTTAGACTAGCCAGATAGACTGTCGCTAACCAGTAGATATTTATTTATTTGTTAAATTACATAATGCGCGTACATATGTCATCCAAAACGGCGTATATACCGACATTCGATAGCCTACGACTCGTTGCTTGCATCATTGTTTATGCTAAAATTTTAAGACTCATTTATCAATAAAATAACAGCGGAAAAGCCGCAAATTCTCCAGTTCTCGTCTCGTATTAAACGATTTCTGAGAATTGGCTTAAATAAGTATATGTTACATGCGTGTTTAGGCGCCTTAATGAATTCGTGCGGTGTGTTTGTTGTTTTTCGCTTCGTTACGCCGCGCTCTACTTCACACTGTATACTTAGCGGTAACGTGTAATATAATATTGCCGTTACCATAAGTATGAAATTGCTTTTTTTCGGTAGACTGCTTAGCTACCTATTTAAGTTTTTAATAAGATTTTGTTCGAGCAAGAACTTAGGTTCATTGTTCTAAATTCTGATTTATTCATACACTAGCTGCGCCCCGCGGTATTCCCCGCGGTGAGTATATCAACCCACGAGAACACTGCACTTTTCCGAGATCAAAGTAACCTATGTGTTAAGCCAGAATATAAGCTATCTTGATACCAAATTTCATCCAAATCCATTCACCCGTTTGAGCGTGAAAGAATAACAAACATCCATACAAACTTTCACGTTTATAATATTAGTAGGATAAGAACTCTAGCCCGATAACGTCAGGGCAAAATTTTACTAACATATTTTATCATCACGTTGTATAAAAATAAATATATCTCCTATATTCTCTTTCTAGGCAAGCAAAATGCTTATGCTCAACTTGTTATAGCTGGTCTAACCACATCACGTCGAAGATATGCCCCCGTGGTGATAATAACTCACTTTATATTCATTTTATGAATAAACAAAAAAAAACTTTAATTCAGCCCGAGATCTTTAGGGCAATTTCACACTTGGCCAATTTATATAATATGTCATTTTATGTATGAGAATCCCCATTTATATTATTTGTATAAGAATAAAGCTATACATATTCATCCATCTCGGGGGGCTGGACGCAATGCGATGCGAATTGAGTCATTTCGTACTTTGGTGTAGAGTTTAGTTTAGTCGTATTGTTGTTGTCCATGGGCGGCTATTACCAATTAACATCAGGTGGGCCGTCAGCTCATTCCGTCACCACACACACACATAAAAAAAAGATAAAAACATATATCCAGCGGAAATTTCAATCCGGCCTTTCATGATAAGTTTTTAGCAGCAGTAGAACTTATGCCAAGTTCATCCGGGGAAGTACTGCTGCCATATCCACTTCTGCCGCCAATGTCTGTGTCTGTGTCCTTACCTTGATACCTTGACTTATAATTACCATTAGGTGGGCCATCAGCTTAATCCGTTCATATAAAAAACATGACGGCATAGGCTTAGTAATAGAGTAAAAATCACTTAAAAATTATAAGGAAGTGTAATATTTGGATAATTGCATAATAAATAATTAAATGACTTCGTTACTGAATTAAAGCTTGTTTTTAAATTTTCCTATAATACACATTTTTTTATTCCTAATATTTAAAGAGTAATAGTAATAGTAGTAGCATGTGTTCTAATTATAAGAATGTTATAAGGTATAATTAGAAATACTTCGAAACCGGATAGTGGTTCATTGCTGCATCACCATAATACTACTGAGCGTCGCTAGAAAGGGTTCATATATAAATAATACGCCTAAGACACGGTTGTAACGGCTAACGACATGTCGTCTAGCAAAGTTAGGCGTTATCAACATTTGACTGGCATCACAGCTCACAGTAACCCTGCCTTCTGCGTCTGCGGTCGTGGGTACGATTCCCACGCAGGAAAAAAAATTGTGTGGCGAACATAGATGTTTGTTCTGTGTCTGGGTGTTGAAATTTATGTATTAAAAAAAGTATTATATCAGTTGTTGGTTCCCTTGATTGCTTAGCTACTTTGTAGCTAGATGGCGCTGTATGAAATGTCCACCAATATTTATTTATTACCAATTTAACTGGCAGAGTTAAGAGATTTTGCCATTTGCTCCATGTAGCAATCGGGGTAATATTCCAAGTAATTTTTGCACAGATGTAGTCGATCGGTTTAAAGATTTAGTTTTGAAAATGCACGGGTCCTGTGGTGTAGGTATGCAGTGAACTCCAGGCATAACGCCTTGGCTTAAATACCCATGAATACCTAACCCATTAAAATATAATATATTAATATTCAAGGAAAGCTTTCATAAATTGAAATCACAACAATAAAAACGAGTGAATTAAATTTCCAGTATTCCACTTAGCCGCTGCTACCGCAAAGTGGTTCTGCATTTTATAACGAAACTAGAACAAAAAGCGCCAACGACAATAGCACATGCTAATGTTGGCAACACTGCAGCAAACTTGCCAGTTCCGCCAACCGAAGTACACTTGCCAACCGGAAACGGAAGACGACGTGTACCTTCATGTTACAGGATGCTTTATTGCCATTTGAAAGTTGTTAGCAGTTCGAAATTGGTTATGGTGCGGTATTAATACCTCGTTCTGAATTTGAATCTGGTTTAATGAATAAGTTATGCGTGTAGTTTTGCACGTTTCACACATTACTTTCTAATCTACAATCCGGTAACTCCAGATTTCAGACACCCGAGTTTAAGGAATACTAATTCGCTGAAAAGTCCTATAGTTTAGAAGTAAAGAACATTATTTGAGTTTATATATTACTAGCAACCCGCCCGGGCTTCGCACGGATAGCAGAACATTATACGCCTAAAAAAGAAGACGATGGTCTAATATAATTTAATAATGACGACTCTATTGGTTTACGCCATTGTACGCGGTGTAGGTACGCCAGTAAAGTGGGTTGATTTCTTCCAACATCTAATTATAAAAAATAATATTAAACTTTACGTATAAACCTTCCTATTGAATCACTCTATATATTGCTGAAAATGTCATTAAAATCCGATGCGTAGTTTAAAAGATCTAAGCGTACAGACAGCGGGCGCGACTTTGTTTTATACTATGTAATGAATATTAAATAAATAAATAATGATGGACATTTCACACAGCGCCATCTAGCCCCAAAGTAAGCTAAGCATAGCTTGTATCATGGGAACCAGACAACTAATATAATACTTATAATACTTTTCTTTTGTAAATACATACATATAATACATATTAACACCCAGACACAGAATAAACATCAATGTTACAAATGTCACATAAATATTTGTCCTGAGTGGGGATCGAACCCACGACCTACAGCGCAGAAGGTAGGGTTACTAACCAACTGAGCTGTGAGGCCAGTCAAATTTTGATTGAATGATTGAATTCTAATCCTTAGAGAACCACATTTAGTTTAGGTACCTGTATCTTTGTTACTACTCGAAATCACGATTTACATTACTGTGTTTGGAAATAATGGAGACCCACAACAAAAAGCCGATTGAAAAAAAAACTCGTGTAAAAATCTGTTACGTAAAGCCGTTATTAATCACCGGAACAGTTTACCGCTTCGGCTTCAATTTAACTGGTTTTAATTAATGGTGCTACAAATTGATGGTTTGCATGCTTGGGGAAATCGCGATGTGTTACAGCGCACTCTGAATTATTATTTTATTCACGACGTAAAAACAGAATCCATTTGTCACTAACTCTCTTTAGCGTTGAAAGTTTTTTCCATGTATCAGTCGTGGAGATAAATCAAAATTAAATTAATAATACTAATAATATTGGTGGACAATTCACACAGCGCCATCTAGCCCCAAATTAAGCATAGCTTGTACTATGGGATCCAGACAACAAATAGAATACTTTTCTTTTTTGTATTAACATACGTATAAACATATTAACACTCAGACACAATACAAACATCTTTATTTGTCACACAAATTTTTGCCCTGGATGGGAATCGAACCCACGACCTACAGCGCAGAAGTGTTAGCTGTGAGGCCAGTCAATGTAGAAATTAATCTTAGGCAAACCAGATAACTCGGGTAGCGGACGGGTCCTCCCCGCAATCTGGGTATTGCTTCCCCATCAAGACCGCGCTCCTATTTCGCTGCAAGGATCGGGCATAGACGTCGAAATATTGTAGGTGCATATAAATAACTAGTTCTTCCCCGTCTTCACGCGTGTTACAAATTACCCCAAGTATCATTCGTCATCTACCAATTTTAATCGGCCAAATCGGCTTAGGGTTCGGCGTGAATTAGTTAGAGACAAACATCACATCAATCCATCCATCCACAAAAACAGACATACTTTCAGTTTAAATTTATTATTAATGCAATATCATAATAAAAATTTTACGATTAAATAATGCAATTAGATGATCTTCGTTCTTATAAAATTTAAGCCCGACGTTCAAAAATTGTCATAAGTTAAGTTAAGTAAGCGGGTACTGAGTTAGTTAACAGTTAATCATCCTTTAACTAACATTGTAAATAACATACTCGTAGGAGGTACAACGTGTGAAAACTTTGTATGCAATAAATTGCAAACTTTTGTATAATGGCGAAGGTTTAATGTATGACCCCAATTAAGTAATGTATAAATTTTAAGAGCAGTAGAACTCTCGCCAAGTTCGTCCGGGGAAGTACTGCCACCATGCCCATTTCTGCTGCCAAGCAATAAAGCATCCGCGTTACTGTGTTCCGGATTGAAAAGTGTGGTTGCTGGTGAAATTACAGGCACAAGAGACATTCCACCTACACGTCTCAGGGTTACGGGCGCATATGATGCGACTTGGGTCTTGTCGTACCTAGTAAGGGAGAACCCAAGTCGCATCGGTTGCTATGGGCAGAGGTTACCACTTAACACCAGGTGGACCATCGGCTCGTTCCGTAACTGTAACACATAAAAAAAAAGTAAGTCGCCACGGTTTGCCAAAGCGAAATCGTATGATAGCTGGCGTGACCCGTAAACTGTGAACTGTCTTGATATGACTATTACATGGCATTGATTCAAGAGCTAGTATGAAAGAATCATATTTCATCTCAAAGAGATTCCTTTCGTGAACTTAACACCTTAGAAATTTCAGTTCTAGAACCTGCCGATTTCCTTACGATGAATCCTTTCAGTGTTTAAGGGATTACATTTTGCATGCATTAGATCGAGCCATGCAGAAAGCAGGCAATTGTAGAAAATAACAAACGACATTACGAAATATATTTACATAGCTATCATTAGATGAAATACATAAAAAAAAAAAATTACATAACAATAGAAAAAGAGGTGCCATGTATATTTCTGCCGTGTCTAGCTTTTAGTAATTTTTTTAGGGTTTGTCAATTTATTCAAGATGTTTTTATTCGCTGTCTTGTGAACGTGGCGCACATTATTTTTTCTAACTCATTGGTTTCGTTTAATCACGTACTTGGCACGAGCTTATTTGACCTTTTGCTTATGTTGCCACATGCGTCACAGTGGTCATATGAGTTGAACCCATCGGAAAAACTTTCCAACCAGCGACCTAACTGAATCTCAGACTCTTAGCTGGGTTAACACACTCTTTCTCTTCGACCCAAAGACTGTGTGACTGTGTCTGGTTGTTAATATGTATTTTATGTATTTAAAAAATAAGTAATGTATTCTACCAGTTGTCTGGTTCCCATAGTACAAGCTATTCTTAGTTTGGGGATAAACGCCGCTGAGTGAAATGTCCAAAAAAGAAATTCATCACAATATATTTTAAATATTTAAAGGAATAACTAAAAATCGACCTTCAAAGGAAAATTTGGAATTAATGAAAATGTCCATACAAAAAACTTTAACATGATAATAATAGACACGACGTAATTGATCAAAACTATGGATTTTATTATTAAAAAAATGCCATCTAAAAGCTAGGTAGTCCTTAAATATCAAATATTTCCAATGTAACATGCGGAATCCTAAAGCTATGAGTTAGTAATCTTTAAAAATTCTTATCACAGAGAAAGTTAAAATACTTTTCGTACCTCATTCTCATCTTCAAAGGAGGTACCTGTTACTTTAAATTACACTTAAAAGTTCATAATACGAGTGAGGCCGCGCCGTCGCTTCTTTATTCTGGCTAACGAAGGTGACCCGTTGCTTAAAGCGGTGTACATAAGTAATCACGCACTCCGCCTTGTTACATTATTTACCTCAAATTAGACGGCGCACACGAGTTACTTCAATAGTTATTGCCCTGGCCACTACGCGACCACGCGTAAGATATGAGTTTTTTACATTATGAGGTTTCGGAACGAGCAGATGGCCCACCTGGTGTTAAGTGGTAACCTCTGCCCATAATACCAACGATACAAATTGAGTCCTCCCCAACTTAGGTAAGACATTACCAACAATTTCGAAAGTAAAAATGTTTTTATGTTTTGGATACTACCACACCATAAGTATAAAATCCTAAAGTAAATCCTGTCAAATAAAAGAATAGCTTGAAACAACTTACCAAAGGATTTATTATACAACAAAAGGCGAAACCACAACAATTGAAATCTCATTACTCGTTTCGGGGTCTCCTCTTTGTGTTCAAAAATTAATTGTTCGTCAGTTCGTCCCACATTATATATTATATAATGAATAATTTTTTGTAAATATATTATACATTTTTATAATATTCTGTAATGTAATTGAAAAACTCTCAATTATACGAGGATTTTCTGTGTCGTAGGTGACACGACAAACACAGTTACACGCCACAAAATCCTTAAGATGCTCACACGCAAAGCTTTCCCTCAAACCTGGACCCTTTCTTTGCAGGCAGGACTCCTACCAATTTATCAACAAGACCAAGCCAAGAATTTAGAACCAAATCAAGGGAACCGTTGATTAGAAATTATCAGGCGACATTTCCGTAGAAATTGAAGTTCTGAGATGCAGAGTTCATTAACGTAATTCAGCTCCAAGTTTTTAAGGTTAAAGAAGTGAACACTTGAAATTATTATGCTCACATCATTATTTACTAAGCCCACAAATAAAATTAATACAAATATTATTAACAATATAAGTTCTTTATTACTTATTGTACAAGAAAACATAATACCAATCTGTTACAAGTAATACACATACAGAGGCAACCTTAACCCTAAGAAGAGTACTCTTCCAGCAAACCTTTGAGGCTGAGAGAGGCGACCATTGGTTGTGCAACTACTATGAAATTTTAAAATAGTTTTGCTTTTAGCCTTCAATACAAAATCTTAACAGATATAAACGATTTTCATATATGTTTTGTAACTTAATTTACATTGCAAATAATTAATTAATTAAAGTTTTTTAATTGTACTAGTCTATCAGCGTTAATTATTTTATAGTGGAAGTATTTCATTAGATTAAGTGATAAATTAATGCATTTTCCAGTTTAAATGCTCGCATTTTTTTTTAGACTAGCCTCACAGCTCAGTTGGTAGCATCGCTGCTTTCTGCGCTGTAGGTCGTGTGTTCGATTCCCACCCAGGACAAATATTTGTGTGACGAACATAGATAATTATGTGTTCTGTGTCTGGGTGTTAATATGTATTATATGTTTCTTTTTTTATGTTATTCAGTTACGGAACGAGCCGACGGACGGACCACCTGGTGTTAAGTGGTAACCTCTGCCCATAACAACCGATGCGACTTGGGTATATTAGGTACGACAAGTCCCAAGTCACATCGTATATGCCCGTAACTCTGAGACGTGTAGGTGGAATGTCTCTTGTGCCTGTAATTTCACCGCAACCACACCTTTCAAACCGGAACACAGTAACGCGGATGTGTTATTGCTTGTGGCAGTACTTCCCCGGACGAACTTAGCGAGAGTTCTACTAGTATGTATTTACAATAAAATAAGTGTGTAATCAGTTGTCTGGTTCCCATGATAAAAGCTATGCTTAGCTTACTTTGGGGCTACAGAAAATTTCAATGCTGCACACTGTGGACAACCCTAGCAGATTGCGTCCAGGAAGCAAAAAGATTCATATTTCACGCTGGTATCATGGCCTACTGGATGATATACTTCTATGGTCTTATTAATCGGAGACCGAGCTCATGAACTCGATTACACGCCAGATTTCCGTAATAAGCGAAAGATACAGAATTAAAGTGGTTAAGTTTTGCAAATTGTTTTTGTTTTTGTTGAGATTTCAATTTATTTTGTAATTTATGGTTATTGAAATACGAGTAAGCCTCATCTGTTTGAACTACGAATGTTTTGTACTAAATTTAATAAACTTTTACTTGAAATCTTCTAAACTTAATAAGTGGTATTAGTAAAAATCAAGAGCATACATTTTGAGTATCTTGATAAAAACATACATTGGAATCATTCATGCGGATGCATTTTGTATATAAAAGGATATTTGATAGCAAACGTTATAATGTAACTTTAAGCATCGGGCCGGAAAAGGGGCTCTCGATAATGTATCGATAGATTCAACGATATATCGATAGATTCAACGATAATGTATCGATAGATTCCACGATAATGTATCGATAGATTCAACCACACAAATGGTCTACTCGCTCATGCAAATTCTGAAGCTATTGAAGCTGCAACGTTGCAATTGCTTTAGAATGTGTGTTCGTTAGGTGGAGCTGATAGTAATTTTACATTACTTTCAGAACAAACTGTACTATACATTTGTTAGTAGTATATATATCTACTGCAAAAATACTTCAATCACATTAATGTATACATTATTCACAGTATGTTTATGTAATTTATAAAGATTGATATGTATAAATATAGTTTGACGTACGCCACCGTCAGCAGTTGTATTGTATATATCCTGTCCATCCAAAGGTTGCCTGGAAGAGATCGCTTTAAGCGATAAGGCCGCCCATTGTACCACTTTTATGTCGTCTACAGCAGTATATTTATTTTTTACTTGTTTATTTTTACTTAAGGTGTACAATAAAGTTATATTCTATTCTATTCTATTAAATATTTCCGCTACTATCAACCGAATTAATGCAAAATAACATTGACTTATGCATTTGCTGACATGGTACGTTACTTTTTTCAGCTTACCATAGTTAAATGGTTCTTTGGTTTATTTTTCTCTTATTTATCTTAAATCCTACTTACATAGTTCATAAAAGCTGGCCTTGGTTTTTGGAATTATTTAAAAATATTTCCGATTTAATTTGTCGTCAATTACGGATTGGTCACCCATCCAAGTGATGATCACCGTATACGTTGTATTGTGAAGAGAGCATGATATTATACGAATATGTAAGTGTACGAATGTGAATACGTATGACTATGGTATTATACAAATACGAATTTGTCTGAAGTCGAGTAGTAACAGAACTCAAAAAAAAAAAAAAAATTGGTGGACATTTCACACAGCGCCATCTAGCCCCAAAGTAAGCTAAGCATAGCTTGTATCATGGGAACTAGACAACTGATATAATACTTATAGACTTTTATTTTTGTAAATACATATTAACACCCAGACAGAACAAACATAGATGTTCGTCACACAAATGTTTGTCAAGGGTGGGAATCGAACCCACGACCTACAGCGCAGAAGGCAATTACTACCAACTAAGCTGTCAACTGAGGCCAGTCGTCAAAAAAACCTGTTCAACAGATATATAGAGATATATAGATAGTATATCTATATTATCTCCCCCGCGGGTGTAATTAGTTCATCGCTCTCCCTAATTCAAGTTAATAGAGTCGAAGATTTAATTATCTTAATGCGATCTCATCACATCAAACTGAAACAACAAACGAACAACAATGTAGTGGTTTCAAACATTTACAATTTATATGCGTCGAGTTTCGGTGCTTGCAAATTACAAGTCATCACAATACCATTAATAGAGCTGGCAACATTATATTAGCCGGTCCCGTGGCTAAGTCGTCACCTAGTAGATACCCTTAATTATTAAAGACTACGAATGCATAAATCATCTATTGATACAAAACGAGATATTTTTATCTCTAATAGTAGATTAGTTACTATTATTTATAATCGAAATTCAATATCTATTAATCCATCGATTCTATATTTATATTCTATATGATTTCTCCAATTTTTCAAACACAATCTAAGCTATGCTAAGCTCTCATAATAAATAAGTGAACTCTTAAAATTAATCATACAGCCAATAACAGATTCAATTATTTTACCTATCCTACTATTAGGACAATCACTCGACTTATATGCTAATTAAAGGCAATATGTCAAAACACTTAAAATTCATAACAGACATATTGTGTATTTTTTTTTTACTTTATAGTAGACATTTAAATATAATAGAATTATGTCAATTTTGCTGAAGAACTTTAGTTATTTCAAGTCTAAAAGCTTCTCTGGAACTATAGAATATATCAGCATTGTTGAATCTTTTGTATGGTTTGTATGCAATATGTTTTTTTCGGATCGAACACGCGGTTACCGCTCTGCAGACAAGGTTAAGAGGCCGTCAAAACAGAATGTGCAATGATTTATAATATTTTTCTTTGTTCCAGGGCTTTCCTCAGAATCATATGCGCTTGCTGCCCGCGGAAACTGCGCCGGAAATATCAACCACAACTTAGATTCAACAAACAGTCTCAGGTACGTTTGAATCCACTAACTTGCTTCAAAACATGAGCAAAACTGTTTATTCACTCGCGCGAAATGTACTTGTATGACAGCATTATAATATCAAATGACTAACATAACAATTTATGTCGCGCCGTAAACGCGCAATGCTTTCAGGGCGTGCAATAGTGTTGCAACATTGTCAGTAATGTAGCCATACAGTGCAACATGTTTAGTGCCAGCAAAACTGTAGGTTTGCCTATAATGATTAAGGGCTTTATTGTGCGTATGTATGAGAATGTCTGACAAAGTTTTTAGATTTTTTGATTCGGCCAGAATTGTAGTAAAAATACAGTCACTAGGAGACGATGGCTGTTTAAGACTGTAACTAAATTACCTTTGGCGTAACTAAGACCAAAGTTAATAACGTTGAATACGGTATAGATTTCAGCTAACTAAATTAGTGTTACAACGTTACATGTATAAATGTTAGAACTACACTTTATATGAAACTACATTGAAAATTAAAGTACAATATCACATTCAGCCGTAAATAGCCACAACAAAGTTATTGTCAGAAGGATTCCCCATGAGCCAACAAATTTGTTGCGTTTATCATATAAACTGAATCATAATTGTTGTTGAATTCTGTTTGATACGATTATACAAAATTAAAAAAGATTGCACAAACTTAAAAACAAAATAGGCGAATACAACTAATCAAAAAGAGATGAATTAATGCCTGAAGTTTCAGTTTCACACCACAAAATTTACAAATGACCGATTGCTCCTTGCCAAACTAGCGTCTTAAGTTGAAATATTTATTTTCCTTTCGGAAAATGTAGAGTGTAGTAATAAAGGATAGTAGCCTTAGTTATAAAAGCTTTTTTCTTAGATTGTATATTTTTTATATTTCAGTTGCGTACAACACGACGTTATTACTCATCGAGTGAGCTGGTGGGCATACAGCAAGTCAGACAAAACTCCTGTGAACAGACCTACATATAGCAATACATTACTGTATATAGCCTCAGTCGCATCCTTCCTAAGTGCCTTCGAATCTCAATGTATCTTCCAAGTTCACCTAAACTAGTGCGAACAGTCGTAAATTTAGTTTGACTGAGATATATTATCACCATGTGTCTTCGACCAGTTATGTTCAAAGCTAAGGTATGTGGATTTTGGCACTTGGTGACCTCCTGTCCGCTGAAACCTCTCCGCACTTAAGTGACACTTCACTTGTACTCCTTTCAATTTGCATGACACTACCAGACTTTTCAAGGTTCAATTCAGTGTCTGTCACCCTATATGCCAGCTTCACTTGTTTTAGTATGTTTGTATAATTTGTTTGTATTAATTGTTATGATTATTTGTGTGTCGTATGATGTGTTAATCGAATCACTTGGAATTCTTTAGATTTAAGGATGCTTTCACCCGTTACGAACAACATTGTTTTGTGTATGGCATTTTATTTTACCATACAATGTATGGTTTTTAAATGAATATATCCATCCGAATGCTTATTATTGAAACCCAGCATGTATCTACAGTATCAGTATCAAACTCCGAATCTAAATATCTAATCTCACTTTATAATCAAATGTTGCATTAGTTTTGGTGTAGACGATTGATAGAACACGATTATTTTAACGTTCCTATTTAATGTGTACCAAAAAGGTAATTACTTCCCAATATTTATAACCATATTCCGCAAAAAATATCGGGATATGATCCAATATAGTGAAATGCAAACGATAAACGCACGCAAAACGAATGGAGGTCATCTATACGCCGTAATAGTTTTATATAACTTGTATATCAAATAACTTAAATTATTTCTCCAAAATTCAATATCTTATCCGTGCAATTTACATAAAGAAACAGATATTGAGCCAGATGATGCCAATTCCAATTCAATATCAGATCTTCAGACGTGTTTTATTCTGTCGATTTTCATTTAAAAAAGGGCAGTTTACTGAAAAGATAAATTTGTTCCCCCGCTAAATGGTGCTTCCCTCACGAAATGGTTTCGCCAAAAGACAGTCAATTCAACATGGAGATATATTTGAACTGAATGAACACATTCATATTCGGTCTAGGGATTTGAAAAAGTTATTTCAGATAAACATTTGTTACATACTATCACACATTTCCCGTATCATTTCGTTACGAAAACTGTTGCACACAAAATCACGCCTTTTCATCTAAAATGGTTGGCAAAGCCTTTGTGGCACTTTTACAGTCTTTCTACCATAGACATGACATGTGGTGTGCTCAACGCCACCATTTACCAAGTATATCACTATTCTTTTGTTATGAAGTAAATTGACTTATTCCAACGTCAAGCGGGCTATGCACCCTTCCTCGACAATTATTCACATAAAAATAGATGAGTAATTTTGTTTGATCTCAATTGTTTTCTGAATAAATCGACTAAATTGCATTGGCTACGACCCTCCTTTACATAGACTTTACTTAAGTGGTTTTCCTAAGGAAATGACGAAAGTGAGTTGTGAAATCGCTTTTACTGGGGTGCTATACGAATAATCGATAAAATATTGGGATCGTTTAGTTAACATCAGCGCGCTTTTTTTTCTGAAAACAACTGTATGTCAGTAAGATTGAAACATGTACCAATAAAGTCGTACCAGAGAAAGATTCTACTCAGAAAATCTGTTATATAACCATAATAATAACCTCCATTTAGTAATCTCTACAGAAAAAATCAATCTAATATTAAACAGGCAATGAATGGGCGGCCATAGCCTATAGAAAGAACAAGAAAAAGCGCGTAGAATTTTGTTTATTTTTCGAGATTATAATCAAGAAAAACTTTCAAATCAACATAAATGATTGAGCTGCTTATATTTTGAGCACTACCTGGCTAATGGTTGGTTTTGTTTACAGTACCCGGTGGCGACTATGATGTACTCGTCGGTGTCGTCACACGAGATGTGTCGGTTGTGACATGAGGCCCGCGCGGGCACCTTCCGAGGGCCGCGCGGCCGCTGTTCTTGATGCAGAGAACGCCGCTCGCTCCGCTGTAGGCGGACGGGCGGCGACAGACACGACTTCTTCCGGCTCCACCAAATAGAACACACCTCCTTCGAAGAGCCGCTGCCCTGCGTAGACAGACACCTCTGCTGTCAAGACTCAGAGTCTCTCAGTGAAATCAGCCTCGAAAGTGAAAGCAGGAATCCTTCTATAAAGCGCAACAGCAATAAAAGAGTTACTTACCAAACTAAAGCGGAAGTGATCTCGAATTAGTGTAGATGGAACTTTATAATCTGAAGCTGTGATTTTCTTAGTGTATTTGTATACTGTGTACTGTTTGTATATATTGGTAATGTTCATGCATTAGATGCTTCTTCTTGTAAATAATATGTATTACTTAAGATGGGAAGTTATGCGCTTCATGTCTTTGTAATTAAATGTTTTTGTAAAATTTTAATAAATCATGAAAATTCTGTTGTCGTAAGTAGTGTCATTCGTCTATTCTATGTAGATAGGTAATAAGGAAAGTCAATTAAAATAAGTAACTGAACTCAATGTTGCAGTAATTAAACATGTCAGTGGTTAGTTCTGCATTGCTGAGAGGTTTCCATTCCTGCTTTTTGATTTCTTCAATAATAAGTATTTGTACTTATGAACTTGTATTTTTATTATATTGATGATTGAACTTCTTAATGACTTGTTTAATTTATAAAACTGTTATTTTTTAATAGGAAAAATAATATTAATGTGTAACTTGTAAAGTAAATTGTGATAATTGTGAAGGTCTAATCATCCCTTCCGATGTTTCTTTATTTATTCTACAATATAAGTTTAAGATGTTTACTTTTTAAGTTTTAAACATAAAAACTCTAATTGTTGTTCTTTGTAAATTTTATCTTACCTGAAACAAAATAAATTGTAAAGATTAGCATTTTCAAATTAACAAATTAGTATTATGAAATGTCTTGACTGATATTACTATTAAAATAATTGTTAGTCGATACAAATCGATATAATGTGAAGATGTTCATACTTTTCTTAGAAAGATTACAATTGTCTTGAAATAAACACCTGGATATTGATTATGCTTGAAGCTCTCAGAGTTCGTAGCTGTTGTGGGCGACCAATGGGTCTAGCACATCGGTTGACCAAAGACGTCGTTACTTCCGTAACGAAGGTCGTCATCAGCACAAGTACCAACTTCCGTATCACTCATACATTTATATATGACACGTAACTGAGTCTGTCCGCAATCGACGCCCAACTTTATAATATTTTCAACTTTAATTCCTCAATTAGGGGCGTGTAATATATCCCAGTCAGTTCTATAACCCGTTTTTTTTTTTCTTATATATGCTTACAACTACATACAAGACCCACGCTTAACATAAACCAATAATTAAAAACCTACAAGGACAAGATATATATATATTTTCGCATAAATTTGCGATACTGATTTGACTTTATTTAAAAGAAATGTTCTGTTTTTCTCCATGTATTTGCATTTATTTGACTTGGCTAGCTTCACAGCTCAGTTGGTAATCTCTGCCTTCTAGGCAGGTCGTGAGTTATCTCCCAAGATGAACATGTCTGGGTGCTAAAATATGTATTATATGTTTCTATTTAATAAAGTATGTAAGTGCTATCAGTTTTCTGGATCCCATAATAAAGCTATGCTTATTTCGGGGTTTAGTGATGCTGTATGAAGGTCCCAGCATTGCAGTGACTTTGCTTCTGAGGTTCGTAGATGCCATGGAACAATCCAACTATCCCACAAGAACCTTAAAAAGTGGTTTACGTCACACTCCTGCTAAAGCAAGTCAAAATAGTACATAACATGTTCATAGAATCAGAATAATCATTACTACATAAATGATTTATCAGAATTAAAAATCTATATATAACAGGGTAAGACGGTTTTGTCCCTTTCGGGCATGCATTTTATTTCTTTAACTAATCAATATAAAATAAATGTATATCCTGGAATATTATTTAATCGATATAAATCAAATGTCATAACTTGCAACGCGAAGATGTACACTTTTGATATCAGGCATTTTCTTAACGAATGCTGTCAGTTTTAGAACCAAAAGAATTTTAAACAATTGATAAATTAATTACTAAAATCATTCCTAATATTATTTAGATAACTATCTACTGTACATAAACTAAAATTTATCAGGGTTTTTGGTCTCAACCATCGTATTACAAATACAGTATACTCAAAAACTTAATATAGTATGTGTATATAAATATTTATATACATAACTGGCTTTTCTCAGAAACGTTGAACTGAACTGTTGTTCAAAACTGCAATGTATATCTTCCTTTCCTTTCAAAGAAAAGTTAAAGAGTACTCATTCCACTACATGTACCTGTATAGCTCAAAAAAAAGTCACGAAAAAAATCATGTCAAAGTCACTCAAAAAAGATTTTCATAATCACAAAGTTGCAGCTGGGTAGTTACAAAAATCATAGTTCATTTCATAATTTTGTCACATTAAGGTAATCTTTAAGAGATATATAATGTTGTATTAAACATGTTTTGTGATTGGCGATACTTCTGTTTCTCCCGTGATACGGATGCGTACCTTGTGTAAAGCATGCTATCATTTATATAATTTAACATCCGTATTCATAATCGATATAAACCTATTTGCCAGTGCCTGTTTATTCTCATGTAATAACAATTGTAGCTACTTCATAAAACTAGTCGAATACCTATTTTGCAACATAATATCAATAAAATTATTCATGTAATCATTCGTGTTAGATGTTCTAGATTGCTAATAGCGTATATATGTTGAAACACCTATAATGTAAAGTTAATTTAAAATGGGTTGTCGTATCAAATTTATATAAAGTAATATTTTTTACATTATTTTGTTTTATTTATAAATTTATACCAGAATACGATCGACAAGCGAGGAAAACCGAGCGCAAGCTGAATGTTCATCACAGAAGGTTTGACTAGGTCCGGGAATCGAATGGGGGACGATGAAGGATGGAGCTACCTTTTGTGCACGCTTACTTCACAGTACTATATGTGCAATAGGAAACGAAAGCTTCATAACAAAAGCAATACAACTTGGGTCCTACCCTACTAAGTATGGGAAGGCCAAGTCACTCTTTATACGCCCGTAACTCTGAGACGGGAATGCTGCATGTGCCTGTAATTTCACCGGCAACCATACCTTTCAAACCGGAGCACCGTAATGTGAATACGACAGAAATAGGTATGGTGTTATTTCTTATGCAGAGGAACTGGGCTCTACAAAGGGGAAGGAGCCTTGTTGCTCGCGTCCGCAGATGATGACCCTTTGAATCCCTACGTAATCCCTACACGTGTCCCCCGGGTGGTGCGAAAGGAGCAACCCAAAGTAGCAGTAGAACTTGTGCTAAGTTCGCCCGGAGAAGTACTGCCACCACACCTGGTAATCTGCCGCCAAGCAGCAATGCACTCGTGTTGCTGTGTTCCAGTGGAAGGGAGTGGGTGCCGGTGAAATTGCAGGCGCATGAGACGTAACATCTCCATCTCGGGGTGACAGACGCAACGCAATGCGACTTGATTTATCACGTACTTTGGTGGAGAGGACTCGAGTCGTATTGCTGTTGCCTATGGGAGGCGGTTACCACTTAACATCAGGTGGGCCGTCAGCTCGTTCTGTCACTAATATGATATAAAAAAAAGTTCTACTCTCTGCGTTTTTACAGGATTACGAAAAGAGAAGGCAAAATGTAAATAATATAACTACCCAAAATCGTTGGCGTTAGTGTAAACACTACATGCGATGCGTTAGTAATGTCATTAAGTGTAACACAATAGAAACCGTAATTAAGCTCGCGTCGATACAGTGCGCCCGCAGTCTACAGTTGTGGAGCTACGAAACTAAATGTTCGTAGTTTCGTAGCCAGTCTACGGCCGTGTCTACAGTGGTTTACGAAGCGTTTTGTGGTCTAAATTTGAAAATAAGTTATGTAGTAATTTTATCTCATTTTATTTTAATACATTTTTGGCTTTATCGTGAATTGTATTTACTCGTGTTATTTCTTGCATATTTGTAATTTCTAATATATATGTATAAATATATTATCTCTACGCAGAAGTCAGAGCCACTTAGCAACTGAGCTGTAAGGTTAGTTAAACGTAATCCTGTGTTAGGTATATGAAAATCTTGTGTTTACTATTTCGCTTACATTCGTTACTGAGCACAAGGCCTTTAAATGGCTAAAAAGAACGCTGCGAGTCCTACGGTTTTATGAGAGCTACAGAACATTTTGTGCAAAAATTCTAATTGAATCCATATTGAAATATAAGCTAGTACTATGAGTGTTTTATAACGATAGGGCTGCCATTTTGCAGTGCCAAGCATTTTTGAAATAATAGAATGAAGTAATTGAATAAAATGAAATGATTAACGTAAAGGTAGGTATCACATTAATATATTAATTACAGAGTCCTCTAAAAACACTTATCCCTATTTGAATAGCTCTAAATTGCCATTCACAAGATTTGACGATTAACTCTAGGTAATATGTTATTTCCTGATATTATATTCTCACTTGTTCGTGCCTGCAAAACCCATCGAAATCAGCTTCTAACCGAACTATAAAATTTGTCCTACTAAATCTCTGAAACCATCACTATTATAAATCTCAACACATCTTCTTCATTTCATGTTTAAAGTCTTTTATTTTATTGTAGGTATATCATTTTACATATCTTTACACTGTTATTCCTTCGCTGTTTTGAGAACAAGATAATGAAATATTCATTCGTTATATCGTCACGCAAAAACGGCTATATCAATGAAACAAAATGTTTCAGCGTAAAATAAATAACATTTAGGCTTCTTATTTCTAAGGAAAACCCCTTATGTATAATGAGAGTGAATGAGTATAATCTGCGACGGAATGGCTCCAAACTTCGGATGTGAAATACCATCAAACGTAAATTCGTCGTTATTTTTCTTGGTTGTTTTGAGAATGCTGTGCCAAAGACATATACAGTAACAAAATATCTAAAAAAATCTGCAGAAACATAATACGATGTAGCACACATGGAATAAAATTAAGCCATGTGGGCTCAATTCAATCAGATAAATGGATACACGCGTACGGACGATTTCTTTACGCTCCTGATGCGTAGAACCTGATAAGGTTCGTTTCTGACGGCAAAGAATAAGTAAATCAGACCTTTGAATTATTCACGAAAGTGGAATCAGAACGACACATACCCAATTTCGGTGACAACGTTAGACAGGCTTGCATTCGCTCTGTATTCAATGGGATTTTTTCTTGCCGACTCAATAGATTCGAAGTAGTGATAGAAACGAATGGAGTTTTGTTTCATTATTCGCAGAATAGACATTTTCGTAGGCGCAAATGGTCTTGTTAAGCATTCGCAGTTTTATATATTATTTTCGTAATCATAGGTAACGGAAAACGTTAATGTTGCGACTTTGATTTCAGTCTTGCTTCTTGAGAATCTGGACTGGGAAGTACTTTCTGTAGTCAAATTAGGAATTACTTGAGAATTAATTAAGGAATAATCGTATATTTTTCTTATCGCAAAAAAAAATCTTCATAGTTCTTATAGCTTATGCTGCGTTTTTTATTACAATGAAGGAAATTTACACTTAGTTGGCAAATAAATTTTGTAAGTATTTATATTTGTATTTGATGTGCCGACAATGACGAGTGCATAGGTTTTCCACGTAAATTAGATGGACTAAATGGTAGTTCCGTAACCTACATAAAAAGAAATAGTATCAGACATTCAATCTTCCCTATTTACCTTGGACTTATTTTCTCTACTATTCATTTTGAAAAATGTATGGTTCCCTTCAAGTTCTGTAAAAGGAAGAATTTCGCGAGAAAGAGGAAGAATTTAATAAATAAAAGAAAAAGGCACCCTTTGAAGTATATTTCACAAAACTCGACTAAATTAGATTTTTTTACGACATATTGATAGTAAAACGGTAATACGTAAAGATCAAACAAAAACTTTGTTTCCTAATCAACTTTAAAAAAAAACCGATTCAAAAAACATTCGAATTTTCTTTTCTTCATGGATTGTTATCAGTTAGTGAAACTAACTAAAAAAATTTAGTTGTCATGTCTGATAAAATGTATGAGTGTTCGTGGAATAATGAGCTGTTAAAAAAGGGGGCCACCTAGCCCGATGTTCCGCCATCAACGTCACAGAATGATAACTTTTTATTGATTTCAGATTATTTAATTGTTACTTCTTTATTATTATATACTATTGCCTATTCTTACACGGAGGATCAGAAAGGATTGCGCTGCTAAAAGTATTTTAAAAATCTTGTAACTTTTCCGAACTAAATAAGAGGCGTTTGTAACCCGTTTCTTTAAATATGCTACGGAATTCTATAAATTCTGAGATTACACATAAGTTTCGCACATCCACGTAACGACCACGAAAATTATTTGTATCGCAAACAGTAATAGGGTTGTTTAATATTCAGTTGAATTACAACAGGCGAACTGACATTGATCATTTATACTAATTGAACTGATCGACTGGCCTCATAGCTCAGTTGGTTAGTAACCCTACCTTCTGCGCTGTAGGTCGTGGGTTCGATCCCCACTCAGGACAAACATTTATGTGACATTGGTAACATTGATGTTTGTTCTGTCTGGGTGTTAATATGTATTTTATATATGTATTTACAAAAGAAAAGTATATAAGCATTATATCAGTTGTCCGGTTCCCATGATACAAGCTATGCTTAGCTTACTTTGGGCTAGACGGCGCTGTGTGAAATGTCCACCATTATTTATTTTATTTTATTTATTTAATTATCATATTAATTCGACTAAGTGGTCTATTTGTACAGGTAGTATGAAGCAATATGCTATATTTGTGTGATAAATTACTTTAAAACGTACATCAATACGCGAATAATCTGATTATCGGTTCATTACAGTGTAACGTTTCAGCTTCATCGGAGAGCCCATCCAAAGTAAATAACGGGATATTTTTTAGAATAGAAAATATTTTAAATGATTCTCAAACTCCTATCAAATCTGTATAAACGTATTTATTTTTAATAGGTTCTTTGCTGAACCTTCTTTTTTTTATTTATATAATACTAGCTTTTACCAGCGGCTTGGCTCGCGTTAATGTTGATTTTGTCAACAAATTCTGTTTGTCGATCATACAGATATCATTGACAGAAAAATTTTTTTTTTTTAGCTTACAGCCATCTCCTGAGTCCAATCTAACTCTATATCAAAATTAATCAGTATAGATTCAGCTGTTTAGACATGAACGCGTAAAAAAGAAAGAAACTCTCTTTCTTTCACATTTATAATATTAGTTAGGATATGACTTAGGTCTTAATTAGGATAAACTAACCTTAATTTTAGAATTCTATTTTGAATTTGGATTCGATTATTAAATTATCCATTATATTATGTTATCAAATTTATACACAGAATTCCCACCCTACATTTCTAAGTAGCGTAAACAATTCCAAGGTCAAAACTACCCCTCCAAACAACTCATCCATGTGTGGGCGTTGGCAATGAAAATATTGTAGTGAAAGTCAAACGACATAACAAAATACCTATTTAGAAAAACTTGGGTTATATGAAAGAAGTTAAACTTTGCATAACATTTTTGTTGTCAATCTAATGCCGATAAATGTGTTATTATAAATTATAAACCTACCAGAATAATGTCGAATAAACATGTGAACGGGCTTGTTGCTCAGTTGGTAGTAACTCTGCCTTCGCCACTGTAGCGGATTCGATTCCACCCAGGACAAACATTTGTATGAAGAATATAAATGTCTGTTCTGTGTCTGGGTGTTGATATGTATTATATGTATTTACGAATAAAAGTATATAAGTATTATATCAGTTGGCTGGTTCCCATGATACATGCTATGCTAGATGGCGCTGTGTGAAATGTCCACCAATATTTATTTATTTATTCTTAGCTTACTTTGGGGTTAGATGGCACTGAGTGAAAAGACAACCAAAAAAAAACTAAAAGAGCCTGTGCCTTTTTTTTTTTTTTTTTTTTTTCCGGTGGGAAAATGCTTTGCGCATGCCCCCCGGTTCGGGGAGAACAGGGGGGGGTATGTCCGACTCTCCAGTAATTGAGGCAGCCTGCTGGCCTACGGACTAAAAACCCACCGACATTCCTACCTATTACTTTGGTGCCAATGCATCGTCAAACAACTCATCTTCTGATGAGTATGTCGAAGCTGCATTAACACCAGATGGAGTCACGGGGTCTCTTACGAATTCTACCGCGGCTCCATCGGTAACTGTCTGCGTTAAGCGGACCCCTCTATCTTCCCTTGGGGAAGCGAGATGCCCCGGAATGCTAGGGACATCTCGCGTCATTGAAGACCTGTGCAATGCAGAGACGGGGCTCCCCGCTCCCGAGCTCTGCTGGTCTCCATCGAGTGAAAGTTGTAGGAGGAATTGCCTCCTTCTTCTTCCAACTCTCCGCTTGCGGCAATGATCTGCTTGAGGATCTTCCTCCCTAGCTCGCTCCGCTGCTTCCTTCTGAGAGATTACATCTTCACAGAAGGAAATCATGGCCTGCCACGATCTTTCACTATCCAACATAGCTTTGACCACGCTGGACAGCGAAAGATCCTGCCCAATCTCTGCCATTAGTGCCTGTCGCTGCGACACCCAGGCACTGCATTCCTCTAGTGTGTGCTGCGCTGAGTCTTCGGCTGCAGCACAGTGTTTACACGAGGGATTAGCCTCTCTTTGAATACGGTGCAGGTACTTAGCAAAGCACCCATGACCGGTCAGCACCTGCACAAGCCTGAATGTTAAGGCACCGTGTTCCCGGTGCACCCATTCTTCCAGCACAGGTTGGAGGGCGTTTAAAGTCCAACGACCAAATATTGCGGAGCTTAATTCTCTCGCCCATCGTCCAAGTGCAGAATGTTGAGCCTGCGACCTAGCATGTCCGATTTCTTGGGGTGCTAGGTGAATTCCCTGGGCCTGCTTATCTTTTTTAAGCCGATATATATCGCTTAAAATCTCTGCCTCTATGTCCCAAAGAGCCTGTGCCTTGCCACAAGTGAAAAATATTGGTTAAAAACAAACGTATGAAATAAATAAGGAGGTACTTAACTTACATAATAATAAAGTCATATTTGGGTCAAAATATAGTTATTCTCCATAATATCGTTGTGTTTACAGCACATAAATCCAAATTATCCCTCACAGACCTCTGTCCACAGCGTGATATAATAACTGGGTTACACGGAAGAAATATTTTATACAAACATTCGTGTGACACGTCCGACCGTCATCTCAGTCTCGACAATTCTCGGCTTGTAAGCCCTTCATAACTGTTAAAAAAAGATCGAAAGTAGTATTACGACCCAAGGGTGGGAGTTTGATTCCTAGTCCAGAGACTAATAATGTTTACATCAATGGAAACTGTATATACATAGATAATTAATGCTCTTCCTATCAAGAATTAGTTTAAAATTAAATACTTATTATTGATATCACTGACAGTTGTAAAAAAGTAATAAAGATTAAGGCAAATATCGGTTCATTTAATGAACCGATGTTATGTGATGGCCTACGTTGCTCGGGTCCGTAGATAATTACCCCCTTTTAATTCCTACACGTGTCCCCTAGGTGGTGTAAAGGAGCAATCAGAAATAGCACTAGAATTTGTGCTAATTTCGCCCGGAGAAGTACCGCCACCACACCTGGTAATCTGCCGCCAAGCAGTGATGCACTTGCATTGCTGGGTTCCGGTTGAAGGGAGCGGGTGCCGGTGAAATTGCAGGCACATAAGACGTAATCGGGGTAATGGATGCAACGCAATGCGACTTGAGTCATCTCGTCCTTTGGTGGAGAGGACTTCAGTCGCATGCTGTTGTCTGTAGGCAGCGGTTACCACTTAACATCAGGTAGGCCGTCATCTAGTTCTGTAAAAAAATATGTTTTGAATGCCTTGTGTCCGCGCAAGAGTGCGGTGATAATAAAGTTATTGCGGAAAATAAATCGTATCCAAATAAATAAATTCACTTGAGGAAGGTTTATAAAATTAGGTCATAGTCCCAAACAGGTAATTATAGTCCTATATTAGGTAATATGGATTTATATTTCAATACTTAGGGTATTAGTACTATTATTATAACTAATATTACTAGACATTAAAATCTAGCTACCCCCAGGAACAGGAGTCTCTGTGTTTACGAGAGCAAATAAAGTAAGTATAAGTGAAGTTACTCGTAGCATTTTAAAATATTCCAAGCGTGTGCCCGCCATGAACGCCGAGAATCAAATTCTCGATTCTCGATACCGGCCGGGATTAAGGGGCGGTCTCTATCGAACCATACAGGACAGCGTGTGTTATGATAATTATATTTGGCTGGCAGTGTTTGCGTGCCAGTCAGTGCAGTATTTGAATTACCACCACAAATTGCCAAATAGCTTTTAGCGTGGAACATATTTTGAATGGTCTATTTTACACAACAGCCTACCAATATAATACAGTTTGACAGTTCAGTATGTAGCTTTGCCTTCTGGGCCGTAGACAATAGCTTTTGTAATTCCAACCCAGGACAAAGATGATGAACGTAGAGGTTTGTTTTGTGTATGGGTATTATAATATAAAGCATTCATTTAAGTATCACTATATCCTAATAACGAGAATTATTGAAATGGGAAAGAATAAAAATGAAAGAGGGGTAAAGCAGAAATAGTCCACAACAGAACTCCAGTAATTTGAATCTTAAATACGTCTATTCAAGAGTACGGAAGTTTCCATCGCTTGGAACTTTTCTGAGACACTCTGCTCAAGAGAGATACCTCCTTTAATTTAAAGGAGCTTCAGTGCCTAGCTGCGGCTTTGTGCACCAAGCGGATAAGCTGCAGCGGAAATTAAGGGTGTCTTTAAAAGTCAGACGTTTCAGCGGACAAATGCAAATACTATTGCTGTCGATAAAATAAGTAGAAGACCCAAACGGTATGAGTTATATGATGGTCTCAGTGTTGTTTTACTCCCGATGGTGGCGCCTGGATCTTAAAATTACTCAAGTGAGTCTAAACTCACTTAATCGGAACACATAAATAAATAAATAAATAAATAAATAATGGTGGACATTACACACAGCGCCATCTAGCCCCAAAGTAAGCTAAGCATAGCTTGTATCATGGGAACCAGACAACTGATATAATACTTATATACTTTTCTTTTGTAAATACATACATATAATACATATTAACACCCAGACACAGAACAAACATCAATGTTACAAATGTCACATAAATGTTTGTCCTGAGTGGGGATCGAACCCACGACCTACAGCACAGAAGGTAGGGTTACTAACCAACTGAGCTATGAAGCCAGTCGAATAGCTTGCCAGCAATTTGCCCTACCACAAAACTAAGGTTCCTCGCTGTTTGTAATATTTTTCTTCCCCGGCAGCTTGAAATCATTGTGGTATTCGAACCCACGACTTATAAAAATCATTTGTATCGTATGTTGACGTCACAACCAAGTCATAACTTTATATACACAGGAACACGGTAGCTACAAATATAATACACTTTTTATAGAACAGTGTATTTTTTACAAACTAAACATTTAAATTACTAATGAATGCGTAGGATGAACTTCCAATGATCCAGAGGAAAATGAACATAGACGCGATTCGACGTTGAGAATGACGCTTAGTATAAGGCCATCTTGCTCGTCGCACACACTATTGGAAACTGAAGATCACGATTTTCTACCCGTCAACTACAGTTTTCCTTTATTATATTGCTGCCCATTGTACCATTTATATGTAAATTTGACTGCTTCCTTGTTTTTGTTTTTATAATGTTGAACAATAAAGATATTATCTATCTAAGATGTCCGCTCAACGTACATACCATGTTCAATTTAAAATAATAATACTGAATGTAATCTATTATTGTGTGATCTGTGGGTGATTTAGTCGCTGGTTTCGTGATGAGGGATAATATTCTCGTACCCCCGGGATTCCAACCTCAGAGGTCGAAAATCACCTCTATAATCTCACCTATTATTCCACTTATACTGACTATAGAAGGTACACTTTATGATTATGTACCAAAGATTAGGCGGAATTACAGCAACCACAAGCTGAGAGTTTCGTTTCCACAAGAATGGACCACTGTAACTGTATTTATTTTTATGAGTTTACAGACAATATTTAATCTAATTGAATTTTATTACATAAAATCCCATAACACTGTAAAGTGAAGCAGAGTCGAGTCGATTCGAGCCATTTAAATAGGTACACACATATTAACAAAAAGACAGAACAGACATATATGTTCAAGAAACAATGTTTGTCCTGGGTGAAAATCGAACCCACGACCTTCAGAGCAGAAGGCAGAGTTACAACCAACAGAGCTGCTAGGTTATTTTTTGATATATATTTAATATTTACTTTATAACACCCATTTTGGCCGCAAACAGACATCAGAAACAGCCCTCAACAGGCTAATAGGTAAATTAATAGTTAAATAATTCATTGCTTTTGTTTTATAAAGTTCAAGTCACCCATTATGTATTTGATGAATGGAGATAATTCATCAATTATGATTAATATGTTTGATTAACTATTTGCGTAGGACAAATTTATTATTATTTTTCAACTACTGGCCTCAGTTTAATTGGTAGTAACTCTGCCTTCTGCTTTGTAGGTCGTGGGTTCGATTCCCACGCAGGACAAACATTTTTGTGTCGAACATGAGGGTATATATTTATTATGTGTTTGTATTTACAAGATAAGTATATATTTATTCCACTAATTGTCTGGTCTGAACAAGCTATGGTGCTTTGCAAAATGTCCACCAATATTTATAATTCATTTTAAATTTATTTAACATTTCAAAAAGACATGTACAATGTAAAATTACACAAATACGTATCATATTATAATTTTAGAAAATGCCAAAACTACACATAAGTAAGTTGGCAAAATGTTGAGTAAACATATTACATGTACCTAATAGTCGTAAGTTCGCCTGCTGCATGATCCGTGATCACTTACTAGGATAATTAAGTTCAACTAATTGCGCACTTTATCTCAAGACACAGGATATGTATCAAGCGCTAAAATATTACCCGTCTGCAACGTAGGAATGACTGAAGATGGAATTTATTTACGGAGGGCTACAACTTGGCGTAGCTTAGAATTTTCTCACGCTCACATTACTTGTGTGTATATTCTTCTACGTTTTGAGAAGATTGCACGTTGATAAATGTTTTGTCTGTATACTGTTGTAGATTTTTAGTTAAAATGGAATTGTCGGTATCAGAATTGTGATTTACAACACCCTTTTAACATTGTTAATTATGAAAGTTTTCAACTGAGAACTCAGACGATTTCGACAAAATTGACTCGATCGACAGTCGCGATCATAGTCGCTCAGAGGTATAGATTCCGGTCTATTATCAAGAAATCGCGGGTTATGCATTTATGAGTTTTTTGACTTGAAAATTGTAACTAACGAATCTAACAATTTTGAAAATTATTTCAGTCAGTAGAAAGCTACGTCATACCGCAAATTTTATTGAAAAAATGAAAGTAATGATCCTCCTTTTTATGTGTCACTTTTAAACTTAGTCGAATTTTTTTACGCAGTTTACTTGATAGACGTCAGCAGAAGTTACTTAGCTTGTTGATATACTTTAACACAAAACTATTAAACTGCTGGTGTAACCATTTCTTTAATATTCACTGTGTCGTATGGATGCCAGTGTTTGCTACCGGTGCATAAGTTTTTAAGCCTAGATAAGAGCCGGCATACAACTTTCACTAGTTGAAGATCTGTACAATCTCCCGTATGAGATACGGAAGTTTCACCATGACATAATAATTTTCAAAAGCTTCTCAAGGCAACTTGAGAATCAAAGCAAACTTAGCAGTAAGTACGCGTGGTCTTGAAATTTTTAACTTGACTATTTAACGTATCCGAACTATTTCGTCAAGAATTCAGTGCACAAAGGTTTGACTGTTCTCTAGTAGACGGGAGTGGCTTAAAAAGATTCAAATATCGGTACTTCTAAGCACTGAAAAAAGGGTTTTAAGGATTCGAAGGCTCAGACACTAAAACTACTAAAATACCTATAAACACCATTCTGATAAGGCGTTACTTGCCTTTTCAATATATCTGAGTAAATAAGTAAATAAGTTTAAGCCAATAGCCAGATTCAATTTATGAAAATGTAAGTAACTTAAGCTTTAAAACCGGGAACGATGATATTTTTGATTCAAAGTATGTTTCATTTCATAAGGCTCATTATAGTATTAACCAATAAAATATGTACATTGAATTATTAGCCTTACCTATAAAAGTTAAGAAACTTACTTACTTACTTCTGTTTTTTTTTTTATCTAATACAGTTACAGAACGAGCTGACGGCCCACCTGGTGTTAAGTGGTAACCTCAGCCCAATACAAGTGATGCGGCTTGGGTCCTCCCCTACTAGGTACGACAAGACCCAAGTCGCAACGTATGCACCCGTAACTCTGAGACGTGTAGGTGGAATGTTTCGTGTGCCTGTAATTTCACCGGCAACCACACCTTTCAAACCGGAACACAGTAACGTGAAAGCGTTACTGCTTGGCGGCAGAATGGTGGCTGTACTTCCCCGGACGAACTTGGCGAGAGTTCTACTGCTCTTAAGATGTTTTTTAGAAGTTTATATGAATAATATAATATAATATGGTTTTATGTATTGTAATTTTCTAAGGTATATGTGCCTTCGCAATAGCAAAAGGGTTCACGATCTCACATATCTATGCTTATCTTGAAGGTAAGAACTAGACAATTATTATTTTATAAAAATCTACCACCGGTCTGTTCCCGAAATAACAAACAAAGTTGACAAGATAGATAATAAAAGTATAGAAGTAATTTGGAACCAACTTAAGTACATGACTTTAAATTAAAATAGTTTCCGAAAGTTGCAAAGCGTTCTACAGAGCTCATGTCTGAAAATGCAGACACGACTCCGGTCTAGAACTTTAGTATTGAAGTACTTTACCGCTGGAGATTCAAACGTTATTTACGTTATTACTTGTATTATGGTAATGCAACGGATAAAATAAATCAGGACAAAACACCAATAGCGGTGAAACTGGAAGGAATGATAACGATATCGAGTTAACTTATTTAGATAAAAAACGGTGACAGCATTTAAGCCAGTTAGGTACCGGCGAAACAAGTTTTGTTGGAGGTGGAAACGAGGATCAAATATTAAATGAATAAAAAAAATTGAAAAGAGACTTAAAATCGTTAGAAATTTTAATCTGAGTAATATATCTTTATATATAATAATAATAATAATAATAATAATAAAAACTTTATTTGAGTAAACCACATTATACAATTTTGTTATAGCCCTGGTTTCCGAACTAGCGTTAGCTGTATGTCGGCAACCAGTTCCTTCCCTTACACAAGTGATAATTATTGAAGTTGGTTTAACATTTCTAATAATATATAATTATACATGATAAAAATTTAAACTGATGAAAATATGTATTAATTATAAATATGATCTGTATTGCCATACATTTCAAGGGTTAAAATCGTCAAAAATAGGAAGTATATATTCCAGCATTTATTATTTTTAATAACTACAATTTATTTTAAGTTACTGTGTTTTTTTCTGTTTTACATCAACTTATAAAGCCATTATACATCATATTCCCAAAGTACAATGAAAACAAGTGAGCCATCTAAAGAGCGTTTCCAATGATCTATTTTATTTAATCTAAGTTAATGGTAAAAAAAAAAACAGCCTAATATCAACATAATTTGATACCTCGTTGCATTCCTATCAACTCGATTCGATTCTCCAATTCAGTTACTGGATAGGGCATTCCTCTTTTATTATTACCTAGCATAAGGTTTTACAGCAAACTTTCATCACAAAATTGGCACCTTTAGATGCCCTGATTCGATAACCATATGGGTAAAAAATCTAAAGCCGACCTGTAAAATATTCTATTCGAGTGTGGTAAAAGGATTTTAAGTGTGCCTCAAAGGCTCCTTTCTTGTAATTATAATATTTAGCGCTCCATAGAAAACCAATAAATAATTTTCTTGTGTTATACTCTACCTCTGTACTCATTCACTGCTGGCCATAAATAATATTGTTTTAAGAAAAGTAAACGGCTAAAATACACTTATTTTCACACATAAACCCCCTTGTTACGTTGTTTATCGTGACATACAAATATCGCATAACGGAACCTCGTGTCATGGTAGAGTGATGCCGCATTACATGCTTCCCCCTCGAGAAATAATTAATTTATCATCTACGGCTACGAGCAGAAAGGTAGTTGTTAATTATATACTGATGGGAAGAAGATTGATATGTTATGCGCTAATTATTTACTATGGGGAATTAACAGTGTGAGATGACGATTCCAGTATTATAACAACTAGAAGTCTTATAGGTTTAAAGAAATTTATTCTCAAAAGAACATTTTTACAGTTCACTTACATGAGATTGTTAATACAACTTAAATATACTTTCGCTAGTCGGATCTATAACGAAACTTACCAACAACACAAATGTAAAAGTAAAAAACAATTTATTGAGTTGTCAATTGGTAACAAATATGGTACAAAACAAAAATTCCATCAAAACCAGAAGTGGGTAGCTTTCCGATCAAAATTACTCAAACTACCTTAATTTTTAAGAATGGGTCGGTTTAACGAAGTTAATAGTCCAGGAGCTTACACTAGATTTTGTTTAGTATTTTTTTAAATTATAAATTTTAGTGGTTTATTACTTTTAACAATTCTAATATTATTTATAATTTTCATTCAAAATATATTTTTTTAGTTTATTTTTGTAGATTCTAAAATTCTGACTTTCTTTTACTTCGTTTGGAAGTTTATTGTATAAATGTACCCCCTTCGAATAATATATTTCTTTTACCATATTTTTCTGTTCTTGGAGTTCGTAAGTTTATTTTATGTTTGTTTCTTAGTTTATATGTATGTTTTTTTAATGTGAGGTTTATATTGGTTTGTGTAGTGCCATCCAAAATTTTTCTAATAAATACACACATGTTGAGATTGAATATTTGGGATACATTTAGTAATTTGGTTGTTTTATAAAGTAAATCGGTGGGTGTTAGATAATCGTAGTTATATAAGCGTTTGATTATTTTGTTTTGCGTAATTTGTAAATCTTTAAGTGTTGTTTTTGAAGCAGATCCCCATACCTCGACTAAGTATTCCAAATGTGGTTTTATCAGAGAATTGTAGATTGTGTTTCTTAGTTTTGGAGGTATACAGTTCCCTATTTTACGTAAAGCTCCTGTTAGGGAAGAGAGTTTCGATCTGACGTGTTCAATGTGAGGTTTCCATGTCAGTTTGTCGTCTAGTAGTAACCCCAGATATTTTTCTTCGTGGGATTGATTTATCACATCTCCATGCACTTTAAGAGCGGGGATATCGGAAAACTTTTTATTTTTGGCGGCAAATATCATATATGATGTTTTTGACGTATTGATTGTGAGAAGGTTATGTTGAAACCATTCATTAAGGATGTCTAGATCATGTTGGGCTTCCTTTATAATATTCTCTATAGATGGACCAAAATAAAAGAGGCAAGTGTCGTCTGCGTATAAAGTAAGATATCCTTTGAGTCCTATTTGATTGATATTGTTGATATAAATGAGAAAAAGTAGCGGTCCTAAAATGGAGCCTTGGGGAATTCCACATGTGATATTTTTCGGAGAGCTCATGTATTCGCCAATTTTTACTACCTGACGCCGGTTAGTGATATATGATTTAAAAAGATCGTATGCAATTCCGGTGATACCTAGGTTCATTAGCTTTTGTAATAGCTTAGTATGGCTTACAGTATCGAACGCTTTAGGTGGGATAACTCTTGCGCTGAATCATTGTCTTATACGAAGCGATGACGGTTCAGTTGCTAGTGACGTTGGCTATTAGGCCGTGGGTTCGAATCCTAAAGTAAAGGAAACACCATGATGAAATCATTGCGTGGTGCTAAGGTACTGTACAAAAGTAGCATCACTTGAGCCTGTTCCCAATCCGTGCATGCTACATAATGGCCTAAGATCAGGTAGTATGAAGATAAAGTAGAATTGAGAGTAGCGAAATTAGCTCTTAAAAAAACTTATTGAAGTATGTGCGCCTTTCCCCCCCATCTACAAAGTAAAGCTCTATCTACATAAGACTGAAAACAGTCTTTTAAATTTCATGCGTTCTCTCTTCTCTCTGATGTAAATAATTTACATCAGAGAGTGAAAAATCTGATTAATAGCTACCATCGTTGAAACCAACGTTAATTATTATCGATTCCCAAATATTATCTTCCCACGCATTGTTAGTAATGATTGGATTTATATTTGGCCTCAATTTTGGGAAGGGTTTTCTCGAGATAAGTTTTTACTTATTCGTGGGTAAACAATAGCAGCAATGAGCTCACCACTTATCAATTATGTACCCACGATATCAGATAATTACCCCAAGGTGAAACATGGTTTATTGATGCTGTGCCTACACTTACAGGGAAGAAAGATAATATGAAAGTATGTATGTATTAGTGCGCTTAAAGCATAATGGCCTTATCCTGCGGTATCTTACCGCAAATGAATCCGAGAGGAGGCTATTAATAGTGTGGGCAGCCTCAACTAGCGCTGCTACTCTCTCAGGTCAAGTCTCAGCTTACATTGAACCACTCGTATATCTGGTGTCATATTCCTAAGTGTAGATATAAGAAATTTATAATATATATCACGGCAAAAATTTCTCATTATAATTCGTCGTTTTACAAAACGGCTATCCGCTAACAAATTGTCGCCATTTTCTTAGACAATGATTGACGTTTAGCCATATACTACTCTAATATATACATAATTGTGGCATATTCATTCTTCTAAAACTAATCGTATGAGTGGCTCTCTCGAATAATAATTGTGGTGAAAGTAATTCTTTCACACAAGTAAATTACTTAATGGATAAAAAGGCTTCTTCCGTGCGTCTGGGATATAAGATGGTCACGATATATTCCGGCACCTTTTCGAGAATACGGTATAACGCTCATACTTCATTCAAGTACGAAAACTCTTTGGTTCACATCAGGATTTGAACCAACGCCCTCCGGAAAGAAACTCGAAGTCAAAAAAATTCACTCTCGCTTATTATGGTTTACCAGGGTTAAATCAAAGGCTAAAAAGATAAGTTATTTACCAATTACTGACTTCCTTTGAGTAGTATTTTGAGAATAAATCCCTTTATTGATAAAGTACATTCAAGTTGAAAGGTAAATCATTCGGAAAATTAACTAATGAGATCCCATACTGCCGAAGTTACATAAGTATCATTGGACTCTGGGGAATCCATTTATTATATTAAGGAATTTTCTAGAGCAGATATTTGGATATACGAGAGATAATCAGTTTATCAATAGAAGTAACAGATCAATACTTTAAGAACCTCAATAAATGTGTTTATTTTTAAATCATAAAATACTAGACATGTTTTGTACAATCAAGTTTAATGTTATGTTTAAATGTTTTTTTTTATATGATACAGTTAAGCCGACGGCCCACCAGGTGTTTAGTGGTAACCTCGGCCCATAACTACTAACTAAATGCCCATGCCCATTTTTGCCGCCAAGCAGTAACGCATTCGGTTACTGTGTTCCGGTTTGAAAGGTGTGGTTGCCGGTGAAATTGCAGGCACATGAGACATTCCATCTACACGTCTCACAGTTACGGACGCATACGATGCGGCTTGGGTCTTGTCGTATCTAGTAGGGGAGGACCCAAGTCGCATCGGTTGTTATGGGCCGAGGTTACCACTTAACAAGGTGGGCCGCCGGCTCGTCCCATAACGGTAATTCATAGAAAAAAACTTAATGGAAATTTTAAAGGTTCGTTTGCAGCACCTATGTGCGTTGTTTCTTGCAACACAAAAATCAAATAACATGAAAATATCTCAGTTTACGTTTTTATCACTTAAGGAGAAAAAAAATGTTTTACACCTATATTCTTATAATGAAAAATGCAAACAGTCAATCGCCGCATATAAACATAAAGCAAAATACAATACCTGCCGTTAGTACACCCTAGATAAAATCAACAGAAAATGAAAGGCGTCTCTACGCCTTTCATTTTCTGTTGATTTTATGGTACTCTTACCATACCCCCAAAATGTCGTAAACTCCTATTCTTCTTTTGAATTATCACTATATATAGATAGTATCATCTTATAACCGTCAAGTGAGTGTCTGACCACGACAAGCAAAGGTTCCAAAATCGTTTGAAAAAATTAAATGTTCATTGCCATGTGAAAGCACAATTTAAAATAATGTTCACATATTGAATTTTGTTGAAAGTGTCTAACTAAAGTATTTAATTTGTTTTACCCTCTGTTGCAGTCCACTACTTTTTCAAAATTCTTTATCGGACGACTTCAAAACAAGCCGAATTAACCAAGTTTAAAAAAATTGTCCTCACATAGTTTTCGAAGAGCTGTCTAAAAATACCTTACCGCAGCATATGCCCACTGGAATTTTTCATTAATGTATTTTTTACTTTAATCTTAAGTTATATGGCTGTAATACGTTATTAATGTGCGAAAGCTGAAATAAAATTTATTGATTGATTGATTTACATGAAATCCTATTTTTTTACGGATGTCCATAACACTTTTTAATGTCATCTATTTTATTTCAATAGTATTCGAGTGAAATAAGTGATAAACATTTTTTTATGTCATATAGTAACGGAACGAGCCGACGGCCCACCTGGTGGTAAGGGGTAACCTCGGCTCATAACAACCGATGCGGCTTGGGTCTGGGAAATTTGTCTATGTTCTTCAAGCATCTATGTTCTTCACACAAATCCTGGACCCACGACCAACAGCATTACCAACACACCACTAAGCTGTGAAGCCAGTCGAAATGGCTGCGACATATGGACAGAAGAAATTATACGGGTTCCGTTTTTTGCCATTCAGCTACGAAACCCTAAAAAGGTCGTATGTCCAGGGTTGATATGAAGTATTAACCCAAACCGCCCTAGTCAACCTTTGGTTTATAAATTATAGGACCGAGGATGTAATGTATCCATTTACATAATGTCCCTTCCGAGGGGTAGAATAAATAGCAGTACTTGAAGCACTTGTCACATATTGACGGGATAGCCCATTGTTTTGGAGATTTTATTATGATTAGAATTCTAGCTTAGTTTACTTCACATTTTACTGAAAAACAGGCTCTTTCGCGTACTCATGAAAACATTTTCAGTAAAGGATTTTATTGTTTAGTTAGGATTTACGCCAAGTATTTAGTAGAAACTGGATTTAAATCAATCTCAAACCAGCTGTAGCAAACACCTTTCATCACTTATACACTATTGAATTGGAATATGGCCATAATTAAGATCGATTTTTTGCGCCATAAGTCGAAATTTGTTAATCACATACAACTAATGAAACTTAATACAGATGGTCCCATACGTAACGAATTGGATACCAAGAGTTTTACCTTGTTTAATTGTATGCAGAATTATTTTTGAGCTGTACAATAACGATATCCATCTATTATATAACACATCAGTTTAATAAACCAGCAGTTGCGAACAAGTAGTCACATATCGGTCGAAACACCAGACGAAGCAATCGATCCATCGTAACGCGACAACTTTTAAGGGCTCAATAAAACTGGAATGGCGTTATCTCAAAATGAAAATTCTTTACAGCGGTAGTGAAATTCCTTGTATTTCGCCATGAATAAGTTACTACATGTTAACAAACAAGTCTTTTACAAAGGATTTTCCGAGATAACACAAGGAAAAAGGATCCTTGCCGTAACTCAGTAGGGCCTATTTATAAATAACCACGTGGAAATTGATTTAAAACTTGAAGGACCGAATATCAGCTACTGTTGGAATTAAGGCCCCTATTTGTGTGATACGATATTACTTGTATCTGCCCACATAACTACATGTAAATAAATAAATATTGGTGGCCATTTCACACAGCGACAGAACTGATAGAATACTATACTTTTTTGTTAATCGATACATATAATAAAAATTAACACCCAGTCACAGAAGAAACATCTGTATTCCTCACACAAATGTTTGTCCTGGGTGGGAATCGAACCCACCGCATAAGGCAGAGTTACTACCGAGTTGTGAGGGCCACATAGTTTGGGCCTAGATGGCGGTGTGTGAATTGTCCACAAATTTGATATTATATTAGTAAATTTTACTCATAAATTTACCACCAGCTACAATAAATTACGCAAACGATTTCAACAAATATTATTTCCTAGAGATTTATACTGACAGTCAAGAGAATGAGATGAGGGCTACGGAAATACTTCCCCGCATGCGGTTGCCTCAGACTTTTCAAGCGTCATCCCTCCATTCACTAATATTTACTACCCACGCAATCTCTACAATGACGTCACGACCCCCTATTTTTACAGATTTCTCGTGTTTGCCCTTCATCCTACGTATAACGTAGGCGGAACAACATCCGAGTGACTACGTAGTGGAGTTAAGAAGTGGGTAGTGCGTAAATGTTTCACTGAACAATATCAACCAACCTTTGTTTTTTTGTTTAAGTTACGGAACGATTTTGCCTACCTGGTTTTGAGTCCTCCCACTTGGTACTGAGGTATAAGAGGACCCAAGTCACATCGTACTTCGCCCGCAGCATACACCGAAATGTCAATTGTCAGTACTTCCCCGGACGAACTTAGTTATCAGCTTCCGTATGTCGCAAACGTAAAACTCAAAAAGTAGCATAACTATGAAAAAAACGAAAATATATTAGTATTCTATCAGTCATCTGGTTCCCATAGTACTTAGCTTCCATAGCTTGCTGCTTTTTTAGCTTAGCTTGAAGCTAGATGGCGCTGTGTGGAATGTCCACTTAATCTTAACAGATTGCGTATCCATGGTGCAATATTAACTTCAGTTTTTAAAGTGTTTACAGATTCTCTTCAGTGGGCACATTTATAAAAGAGGCTAAGGTTCTCAATCTGCTAGCGTCATTTTTTACAATCGAATAAAAACCCATCACGAACAATTTTATGTAAATAAAAGGCGACCCCCGGAAGTGGACACTTAACTCGGGGTCGGATTAGGGGGCGACCCGTTTGTCAGTTGATCCGGGGGACTAAACAACATGTGAGTGATCAAGGACTATCTGCTTGATGGGGATCCCGTGCGCATTTGACTGGAATAAATAAAGCTACACGTGACCCGTGAGCTACACCTTGCTGGCTCAGATTGATCACTGCCATCAATGCCGAGTGTTTCCAGCACAGTTCTACCTGGTAGTCAATTAGACCACTTGAATAATATCTAGTTGGTTATCAAGTACGGAATTATTTAACAAATTATTCACCGTTGTTAGATAGCTCAATTGTTTGTAAATGTATTTTATTGTAGTTTGTAAATGTTGGGGCATTATTATTGGTTAGTTCTTTTAATATAAATAGAGTTAAGATTATTGTAACAGAAAAATAAATATACTCTATTCCAAAATGGATCGGACACGTAAGTGGAGAAAAATGCAGATCAAAGATTAACTAAGAAAAAATGTTGTAATATTCGTGCACAAATAAATACCATACAAAACATTTTGTTTACATTCCAGTAACATGTCTATACCATTTCCAAAAATACAGTCTTATGTTTGGACATAATCTGAAGCTACAATCATGAGCGTAGTGCAGTGTAATTAGTGGTATAAAAGTCATAATGGTGCAAAACTAAAAGTTAAAAACAAATCCAATTCAGTAACGGATTTACTTTACATTTTAAACACTGGCAAGCTTAGCGAATATGGGCGTATCTTATATTACTACTAGCGGGAGTGAAATAAATATTTTCACGGGTTTAACATCAAATGGATACGGAATAAGGAAATTGTAACTTGAAACAAATGTACGTAACTTCACCGGTCATATTCCCAACCTTTTTCTATGTAATTTCCGCGTTGTACCCGGGCACTAACGATAATAGTTTTGTGAGTCGCGTTTTTTGCATCGTGGTATTTGGACTCATACATTTTAATATCCTCACTGACTGGCCTCACAGCTCAGTTGGTAGCAACCCTGCCTTCTGCACTATAGGTCGTGGGTTCGATTCCCACACAGGAACAAAAATGTATGTGACATAGATGATTGTTCTGTGTCTGGGTGTTAATAATATGTATCATATGTATGTATGTACAAAAAATGTATCAGTTGTCTCGTTCCTATGATACAAGCTTAGCTTACTTTGAGGCTAGATGTGAAATGCCCAGGAATATATAAAAAAGCTGGTTGCCGCCTTGGTTACACCATTTACAATATCGCTAAATTCTGAATTTCAATAATAACAAAATTTACGCGTTTCACGTCGACCTAAAAAAGTGTAACGAGACAATATTGTACACCCGATCAAATAATCTATTATTAACAACGAATCTGATAATAGTATCCAAACCGGTTCGATAAATTTCTTCACCACTTTTTTAAAATTTTGTAATTACAATTTTCACCGTGCCCATAGTATTTGGAATAAGCAAAAAACCACGTTTACCCAATCAGTCGAAATTCGATTACAAAAATCATTGAACATTTGATGATTGTGGTAATTAATTAGTTAAGTCATTAAATTATGCAATGACCTTATACCACGGAAAATATCACCAGCAAGTCTGAGCTAAATTGATCTAATAACCAACAAAAGTCTATCTATTACTATCTATCAACAACGGAAAACCCAATAAAATGTTCAGTCTCCGTTAGAATAGACATTAAGGTATTGGTTTCCTAGGTCTAGTTAACGAGGCGCTCAACCCGGAATAAAGGAACCATTATTCTTAGCTTTGAAAACATGATTTGAGTTTCGCAATCGGCTTCCTATTGAGGATCAAGTTCTATGGCGAACAAAAGGAAAGGAGAGCAGACATTTTAATAAATCGATATACTAGTTTATATAAGACATGACTGTCTATCTTATATACGCACAGCCCATATCTCTGGAAGCTTGAAATTTAGAGGAACTTTCTGAAATTAAAGGGGTAAAACGTTCGTATGAAAAATCGCATTCCTTGAATTTACAAACATGAATCATGTTCAAATAATCTTCAATACAAATTATAGAAGACTAGTAATATATCTTCCTACCATTTTTAGATTAAATTCACCTAGTTATTTATATAGCTATCAGATACAATAATACTGTTATCGTAAATGCCACAGGCCACAGAAGACCATACCTGGTATATTTACTAAACCTGATTGCACACCCAAAACCTAATCTAAAGTCTGAGTACTACTAAGTAGTAGGGGTACCAGATGGTCATCTGATAGGATTGATCAATCTTATCTTATGAGACAAAGGACCTGCGATATCTCGTAGTTATCGAAATTACGTCTATGACAGTTATATCTCGTTAATACGACTAAATTGTCGGCTCTGTAGTTAAGCTGACAGTAACTCGCTACAAACCGAGAAATGTTCGATTAACGGCTTTACTCATGTCATGTCTCTATGTACATATGATTTTATGATCAATCCTCCATATTGTTCGATAACAAGGGGTGCGCCCGCGACTGCACCCGCGTAATTCAAAGTTAAAGTCAAAAATGTATCATAGAATTCATAAAGAAATGGCTTGGAAACGTCAATAGTCGTAGAATTTGGTTTACTCCCTTTTCTTCTTTCCACCTGCGAGGTAATTAAGCTGTGCGCGAGTTCAACAGGATTATTTCAGCATCCTATCTTCGCTCTGCTCTCAAGTGATAAAGTGCTTAGCATAGTGAGGGTATGTACATGCAAAACTAGCGAGGTGTGTGAGAGGGACCACGACGGAGGGAGGCGTCCGAGGAATGTATGCGGGTGATACTGGCCTCATAGCTTAGCTGGTAGTAACCCTGTCTTCCGCGCTGTAGGTCGTGGGTTCGATTCCCACACAGGACAAACATTTGTGTGACGACATAGGTGTTTGTTCTGTGTCTGACTGTTATGTATTATATGTATGTATTTACAAAAAAGTATTGAAGGATTATATCAGTTGTCTGGTTCCCATGATAAAAGTTATTTACTTACTATGGGGCTATATGGCGCTGTGAAAATGAAAAAAAAATGCGAGGCTGTGTGGGTAAGCGAGCTATACTACCAATCAACAGATTATGCTTATTTGAGCTAAAGTTTAAAAAATAACGAATGAATATCACTTACCGCTTACCTGCCCTAGAATTGTAGCACAGCGCTTTCACAAGTAGTCCGCTACGCATTCTCGCACTACTCGGTTTCATGTACAGCTTTGGTGGAAAGGGTCACACCGTTTTACATCTGTGCTACTTTTCGTAACACCAACACTTTCCTCGCACGTTGGTGGTATAAACGCAGCTTTAAGGGAGGAATTTTCCAAAATCCCGTCTTAGCAAGCGTCACCTGTAGTAGTATTCATTTTAGACTCGTGATAGCGAGTGAGTGAGTGAGTTAGTCCATATATATAATACTGCTCAACAAATGTTGTATGTCCATTTAGGCTCAGTGACGGCGCTAACCATAACTTAGACTAAGCTCAGTTTCTCTAACCTTGAATGTTGGCTCAATGCCCACTTCCAACGGAATGACGCTATAAATTGAGCATAATAAATATGTTTACCATTTGATTTATGTAGCCAATAATTGTTGTTTGTATATTATATGACACGCTGAGATGAATGTGGGAGCTAAAATATATAAATATGAGACTTGTTGCTTTAACTGCCACCCACATATTACGGCACCCTCACCTGACCAGACCACAACCAAGATGTGACCACTACTAGTACCACTATCGTCTATCATCTATCATCTATCATCTATCATCTATCAGCTATCATATCACTATCTCAAAGTCACTTAACTGAAAGTGACATTGTATCTAACGAATTAAAAAAAATGTGCGTAAAACAATGTTAGAAAAAAATAGTAGTGCAACTGTGTAATGAAAAAATCCCACTAATTCGTAATCTTCGCTGTTATATCCATTATTCATTATTTATTTCTCATACTCCTTACTCGGACTGAAAGAGAAAACATATAAGTCAAACAAGAAACAGGGAGCATAGATAGGGATGTGACACGTTAACCGGTCCAGCTTTATTTCACAATGAAGGCGTATTTATTGCCATGGATAAAAATAAGATATAAAAAAAAAATATCAGACAGTACTGCTTTTCTATTAATCATGCCAAACATATCAAAGACAAAGTCAAAAACTTTATTTCCATAGAATTCATTAAGAAGTGGCTGGGAAACGTCAATAATTCAAAAGTAAGGTCACGCGTCCTTGTCGCTAAGTTTGACGCCTGTTCAACCCTATCCAACCCTCCATGGGGAAGAACAAACAGAAACCCCTAAAGGAGGATTTCCTTTTTTTCACGAGCACGATCCTGGTAACAATCTGAGTACTTAAATCTATGTTACATTTGTCACTACATATCTATCTATCTATTCGAGTCACTGGTTCTCTCGAACCGGTGTGGAGAAAGGATTTTAAGTGCGCCTCAAAGGGCTCCTTTCGTGCACTTGACACATGTCTTCCAATTTTTAGTTCTAGGACATGTCGGTTTCCTCGCGATGTTTTCCTTCACTGTTTTGAGAACGTGGTATTGCGCACATCAATCTTTCAATTGAAAAACTCATAGGTGCACGTCGGGATTTGGACCGGCGACCTCCGGATTGAAACTCGGGGTCAGTACCACGCGCAAACTTGTGACTACATAAAATCATCATATCAATCAGTACTTACTGGGTTATGCTTGTTTCTGCACACTATGAGATATCTTGGAACGCGATGCATCAGTGACTTAGTGTATCAGTACTGCAGTAAAAAACTGGGTATCTTGTTTTAGCATACGTAGTCACAGTTGAAAAGAATTTTGCCGGACAGTAGTCAATATTTTCCCATCACTCTCTCGAAACAAAATGTGGTCTTCGCAGATAACTAAGCTTTGGCTTCGTTAGATGAGGTAAGTCTAATGTTCTATATTATCTGTATGGGGGCAACTTACGGCTAATAACTTGACAGGTATATAAATAGGAATTTTAAGGGTCATGTTCTGACGATCCCAACTCGGTTGCTGGCTAAAATTACTCCATTTATGTTAAATGGTTAAATGAACGAGATTTTTAAATAAAGAAGTTATTAATAACTTTTGAAATGTAGTTGATATATTTCAAAATGTTAACTATTATTTTTCCCAGAAAGGAAGATAAGAGAATATCATGGCTTTGACCTAATTATTTTGTTAAGAATAGTAAACGTGGTATTAATAAAGACCTGCCTGCCTTTGCCTCAAGGGGTTAGGCAGAGCCTAAATTGGCCGCGTTATACTTTTCAGAAAACATTAACTTGAGACCGTACATGTGATAAGTGGTGAGAACACCGACATCACACCTTTTCCATGAAGGGCTAGGCGGAGTCTAAATGAACGTAGACGTGACAAGTAGTGATATGACTGACGCGAGAGTTCTACGAATAACTCTACTAGAATCCAGTATTTATTTTCATACCTAAAATAACCTGATAGCCATGTCTGTCATTCTTTGATAACTGATATGCTTGTTTAAATATGCAGTACAAGTAAATACAGACAGACAAATTATAGTGTTTGAATTAATCACAGCAAGCCAACAAAATTAAAAAAAAAATGCTTTTTTTATGTAATACAGTTACGGAACAAGCTGACGGCCCACCTGGTGTTAAGTGGTAACCTCGGCCCATAATAACCGATGCGACTTCTGTCCTCCCCTACTAGGTACGACAAGACCCAAGTCGCATCGTATGCGCCCGTAACCCTGAGACGTGAAGGTGGAATGTCTCATGTGCCTGTAATTTCACAGGAAACCACACCTTTCAAACCGGAACACAGTAATGCGAATGCTTCACTGCTTGGCGGCAGGAATGGGCATGGTGGCAGTACTTCCCCGGACGAACTTGGCGAGAGTTCTACTGCTCTTAAACTAATTTTCTAACCAAATTCACAAATATGACAAAAGATAATTTGTCACACAATATCATATCGGGCTTCGTACAGCCTGTAAGCAAAACTATAATCCGGTGAAAAACCGTCCCCCGGTCAGTCGTTAGTGCCAAATAAATCGCAACCTTTTTTTCCCCCAAACGGAAGGGCAATAATGAAATTTCGACGACGATTAAAGGCTCGAATAAGCTGCGGAAGGGAGATACCCGTACATCTTCGCTAGCGCTACAAAAGTTGATTGGGGCCGCGGGTTAATACGTATACTTGGATACTTCACTGATTCCGGTTTTACGTAGGGGGACTAAAATTCATGCCAGAGACATCTATGTTGCTCCATTCGCATAAGAGTCGCGATATTTTGTCTACTTATCTATGATATTTGTTTCATCGTGGTCTTATGTTGACGTTTGAGAAAAATTAAAACCTACAATAATTTGTTATTGTTTCAAAAACTGACATAATAATAATATTGGTGGATATTTCACACAGCACCATCTAGCCTTGAAGTAGCTAATCGTAACTTGTATCGTGGGAACCAGACGACTGATATAATTCTTATATACTTTTTTTTTTATAAATACATATAAACACCCAGACATAGAACAGACATCAATGTTCGTCATACAAATATTTGTCCTGGGTGGGAATTGAACCCACGACCTACAGCCCAGAAAGCAGCATTACTACCAACTGAGCTATATGGCCAGCCAAATACATAAATTGTTATAGTTGAAAATGAATTCAATCCACCGAGAGCAAACAAAGCAAAATACAAATATTATATAATAAGGGTCAGGACCACTAGACCACCACGCTCTCATGATCTCATAATGAATGAAAAGAGACTAACTTTAATATAGCGTCAAACTAAAAGTCTGTAAAACATGGCGGCCATTATGCATCCATAAACAGTTCAGCAAAGAACAGAAAACTATTTCGATTAAACTAAAACGGAAAAATAGGGCAACCAGTCGTTAATCATTGGGATTTCTACAATTCCGTCCGTGAGTTGCGAGTATATTGGTCCCGTTTCATACCAGGGAGAAAATAGAATAACCCCAACGTAAAATTATTCCAATTAGTTGCAAAAAGAATCACCGCCATTAATAATTCAAATTCATTTAATTAAATTAAGTTATTTAATACTAGCTGTTGCCCGCGACTTCATCCGCGTCGAATTCGGTTTTATCACACACCCCTATTTTACCCCTTGGAAAATTAGCTTAAGTTACTTCTTGTTACATCAACTATCTGCCAGTGAAAGTCCCGTCAAAATCGGTCCAGAATTACGGAGATTAGCGGGAACAAACAGAGAGAGAAAATTATAAAATATGTTGTTTTGGTATATGTACCGTGTATACATTATATATATATATATATATAATGGACCATATGGACTTAGTAAAAAGCGGTTATTTTAATATTACAAACAGACACTCCAATTTTATTTATTTGTATAGATGTATAGATGTTTATATCTTTTAGCCATAGCCGATTTCTCCACTATGCAGCTTGCACTATATCGCTTCTAGTGAAGGAATAATTGATGAAAATAATCATTTACACAATAATAATGATAATAAAAAGATTTATTCACAAATAGCTAAAAAAGTTAAACATTTATCAATACATTTTTCATTACCAGTGGCTTACTATTATTTTAATACTCTGATACTAATTAGTAAGTTTATTAGAACAAAGAAAATTTTCAATTGTTCTTGGATTCGTACTGATTGATTCAATTACCTGAAGGCATTTAGTTTCATGTCTCGTTTATCATTTACGAGAGTTTTGGATACGTAACTATTTCTGACTATGAGCAGTCAAAGTCCTCTGTACTACTGAAACTTAATATAAAGAGTTAAAGTACGCCCTAAAAAGTGCTTTTAAGTACACTCTCTCCTCACGATGTGTTTTAAGTATAATTTGGAAGTATTTTTTTTATATTCTAGATATATGGGTGCTTGTGATCTTTATACTTTGAGTTTTTTTTTCAAGTTTTGTTATGGAGTATGGAATAAATAACCCAGCAAATAAACTGGTGCCCATTTAAAAAAATACTTGAATAAGTGTGTGTACGCATGCGTGTCTGTCTTGTCTGTTTTGTGAAGGAAAAGCTGACGGCCCACCTGATGTTAAGTGGTTACCGAAGCCAATAGAAAAAAGCAATACGACTCATGTGTTCTTCTCGTATGTAGTAAGTAAACGTATTTCATTTATTTATTTGAATACTAAATTGCCGTTTAAACAATATTTTAAATATCTAAACGATTTTAGCCTTTATCTATACACCACGCGAATACGATTTCGGTTCCGGTTCCGGTTCACGCGGATTTTCTATTTCCCTTGGCCATTTTCAATAATAGTAATTTCTTTATTCATCAAATTTTTGGTAAACCAAGTAAATATTTTTGACGACTGAGCTTCATCTTATATTTTATTTTAGTGGGCGATCCAGATGGCTCAAGTTTAATACGATTTATGTTCACAATTTCTAATTTTTTATTTAACTACATTATAAACATAAAACTTCAAAAACATTTTATTAAAAAAGGTCTGGTTATACGAAACAACATAACCACTTTAATTATTTTAATAAACGTTTAAAAGCCCATTACTTTCTCGAATAGATGTAGTTCGCTGTGTAAACTCATTTACCCGAACATCTTCGTAGACGTTGTAGAGCTCGCTACGAAAGTCGCTTATGTAGATTCGTAGCGGTGGTACTACGCGACCTAATTTAACCGTAGCTGACAAAGCAATTGCGTCTCGCACAAAATATTAATTTGAATTAAACATTGCCCCTTATTCTGTATACAGTTTCACGCGGTGGACAGCCTATAGGGTATTGCGTATTGAGAAAATTCACATTACAGTAACTCCACTTTCTGAGCTGTAGCTTGTTGATTCGCACTTAGAGCAAAAATGTGGGACGAACGTAGATGTTTCTTTGTGCGTATGGATGTCTTAATATATTAGTATGCGTTTAGGAAAAAAATATAATATCAGATATCGAGTTCCCATAATAGCTTTACTAATTTTGCCACTAATATTTATTACATTATAAAATGTAAGGGTTGCTTTAACTATGTAAGTTAATCTTTATGGTTTATTTTTTTTGTTCTTTATGTTTATTCTATGGAAATAAAGTTTTTGACTTTTAGATACTTTAACTTCACGTTAATTGAAAGATTACCTCAGCTAATATCAGCTAATAGCAGATATTATGAGGCTAATATCATCTAATAGCAGATATTATGAGGTAATCTTTCAATTAATTAATTAATCTTTCAATCACTACAGTACATTCATGTTAAAATCAATATACTATAACAAAAAACTTAATTATGAAACGAAATCTTTTAGGAAGGTCAAAATCTACAGTCGAAATCAAAACTCAGACAGTTATTGATGTATTTAAGCCGTAATCAAACGTCTCGTTCATTTACCAATCTTCCATACAATAAAATTTGAATGAAGGGAAGGCAAGACAATCAGCGATAAAAGCGGCTTTGTCCACATTCCCGAATAGATTTAGCTTGTACAATGAGAAGTGAACATCAGAAAGGAGTTATGATCCATTAGTGGCTGACATTATATTATTATGCTTTTTTTTATACTTATTTCTTGTTTCTGGGTATTCTTTAAACAGTTTAATGAGAATTGAGAAATAAAATAATGCCCCGTCAAATCATTTTATAGATATAATCATTATCATGAATTATTCGTGAATGCAATGAATATATGTATAAATAATTGAGATTCGAAATAATTTTTGAATTGACCCATACAGGAAGTCGACGCAGATAATGTCAATGTCAAAAAAACAATATGTATACTAGCTGTTGCCCACGACTTCGTCCGCGTGGAATTCGGTTTTATCACGCACCCCTATTTTACCCCTCGGAAAAGTAGCCTAAGTTACTTCTTGTTACATCAGCTATCTGCCAGTTAAAGTCCCGTCAAAATCGGTGTAGCCGTTTCGGAGATTAGCCGGAACAAACAGACAGACACACAGACAAAAATTAAAAAATAAATGTGATTTGTTATATTGTATACATCCATATGCACTTAGTAAAAAGCGGTTATTTTAGTATTACAAACAGAAACTCCAATTTTATTTATTTGTATAGTTTTACAAAAAAAAGTATATATGTATTCTATCAGTTGTCTAGTTCCCATAGTACAAGTATGCTTAGTTTGGGGCTAGGTGGTGATGTGTGAATTATCCACCATTATTATTATTATTATTATCTGTTCGTTACAAAAATGTAGGTCCTGAGTGACAGCGCGAAGGCAGTTAACTACCAACTGAACTGTGTCAAAGAAATAATTGTTTAAACGAAGCTAGATATTTATAAGAAATGCCTCACTGGTTAAAATGTATCTATTCTGTGTCGATGTTAATGAAACTCGAGCGATATCAACTTTGAAGCCATTGTCGCGTCGGGTGATGCTTTCAAACTGTTTTTTGGTGGGAAAGTTGTTTTGAACTTTAACGACCGCGAGCCATTCAATGTTGTATTTTTATTTTTATCATATAAATAATAAGAGATAACACCCAACAGACACATACGATGCGAACTTAGCTTAGTTGATAGTACTCTGCCTGCAAAGCGGAGTTAATACATTATGGTTACTGTTTATACATTGTGTAATAGCATAACTTTTGTTTGTGTAACTGTATATAAGTGACATACAATATAAATAATATAATAATAATATAACAGACGTGTCCTATACTTTTTAACAAGCAGTGCCCGCGGTTTTGCCTACGTGAATTCGACTGTTTAGTTCATTCATTTGACGGTTATTTCTATCAATTTGTGAAATTAGCCATAGTAAAAATAACTTTAACTTAGACTACTTTTACTAAGACTAATTTCTTTTCTTATAACACCAGCTATCTACCTTTTCAGAGATTAACGGTATCAACATATAGATAACAGCAGAACTGACAGAATGAAACTTTTTTTTTGCAATAATGTGTCTCATGTAATATACTTTCATATGCATTCTGCAAAAAGCTTTTATTTTGACATTACTATCATATTTCCGCCTACAACATAATGAAGGTATCGTAGAGGTATTTTTTTATTTCAGAAAGTTACGAATCGGTATGATGGCCCGTCCCAAGATCGGGTTAACAGAGATACAAATGTCCAAGATCACAAATATCCAAAACGAAAAAACTTCATCTCAACCACACAAAGCTTGTCTGGCCGGGTAACGAACCTGGGACTCGCCAGTTCACATTTGGTTTAGTTACAAAATTTAAAAAGTCTTATTGTAATTTCCTAAAAGTAGAAATTTTTGAATATTAACTGTAACAATGCAAAGTATAAATATGGTAAAGAGCTTTTGTGATACAATGTTAATAAAGTGGAATCCCTCAACTTGCTCGCTGTATTTAAGTGGGTCTTGAAATTTGCAGGAAAATTAAACAGATTACCTATAAAAAGATGCAAAGGGTTGATAGGACGTACAGTCAGAAGTATAAGTAAATTAGAAATTCATTAAGTTTATAATAGGATATAAATAATAATAAAATAAATAAAAAAAATCATAATCATGGGAATAAATGTTTAATCCTACTTCAGTTTTCAATGAAACAATTCGATCACATTACTTAAGTACTTTGACTGATTAAATTGTTCCTAGAATCAGAGACTAGAAAATGTACTACAGAAACTATGTATTTCTTCAAACATTGTTTTCAAGAAAACCTGAGAGTTTCTTTGCTTGTATTCTGAAATTGTTTTGGTCATCACTAGGCATTTCCCATAAAAATAATAATTCTGAAATTATGTCTATTTTGTATGTGTATTTTTGTAACTATTTCTACCTAAAACTGAACTGAATGGTTTTTTATATTCTTAGATCATGACTTGTTGAAGCTTTTTTATTCCGGCACTACGGTGACAAAGCAGCCGATACCGGCAGATTTTGAAAAAAACTGCTAACACAGTCACAGTAACAAAAATATATATTATGTGAACAAAAATATAACCGACAATTTGTTAGTTGCAAAAATACTAAACACACTTTTTTTTCTGGCGGTACTGCGAATAACTTTATTGCTGCTTGCTGTGTAATTGCCTGTTTACATAAAACTGGGCTTTGGGAAATTAGTTTCATTGGAAGAAGAAAGTTGCCAGTGTATTTTATGAAGACCTTCCTCATGTACGTAGTGCAGAAGTTACAAAAAGTTAAATCATTATGCGTTTGTGCGATATTTATAAACATTATTAATTTAAAATTTGTATTGGGAAGCCCAGGGTTGATTACCCCTTACCCTTATCATTGGTTTCAGGTAGAAAGCAATGATTAAGTTAAGTTCTTTGATTTACTATTCTTTAAATGCTCTTTAGGGACCAAAAATAGGACTTATCATGAACTATCAGCCTTATTTAGTATTACTTTTATAGCTTTTGTAACATCAATTTCTTTTCCGCAAAGCCACAGTCCCAAGTAAGCTAACCTCATTATTACAGAGCAAGGGATAAATAATCTAAAACGCAGGCAAATTACCCATTTCCGAGGGTAAGCCCAAAATAAATTAAAGGGGTTAAGTTCAGCCGGTGCTGAGTACTTGTTGCCTTCGGTTTCTTCCCACAAGATAACGTTTTACACCTTGATTATTTTTTTCTGTATTCTCTAGTGTGTTGAAAGGATTTTAAGTGCGCCTCAAAGAGACTCCTTTCATGCACTTGACACATGTCTTCAAATTTTTTGTTCTAGGACATGTCGGTTTCCTCACGATGTTTTCCTTCACCGTTTTGAAAACATGATATTGTGCACATAAATCATTCATACGAAAAACTCATATGTACACGTCGGAATTTGATCCGGCGACCTTCGGATAAAAACTCGGGGTTAGTACCATTTTGTTAGTACCTACTTAATGCAATTATAATTTAAAGCTGTGTTAGTAATTAGTAATAATTTAAAAAATAAGATTTCAAATTCAATAAACAATTCCCATTACATAAAAATATCACAATTTAATAAAATTTTCATATATAGTTAGTACTATATATTTGTACACTAGTAACTAAATAATAAATGGAAATTAATTGAATTTTTGCAACGAACAAACAACATTTTTCATACACTGCATTTGCTCGCCTTTTACCTTTTATATAGCATAAAATTCCCTCATGCTTTTTGTGTACCTCCACAAAATGAGTATAATACTTGATATTTCTTACATTGTCTTGAGGTTCACATTCGCTTTGATATGGTTTAGATTCGGTAATCATCCTCCAGTAGCAACGTAACGGTTTAATTTCCCTAAACTGTCGACTAGCTTTCTGCACGTCTCGTGGGAACGCACTATGCATTTATGCAGTCTTAGGCCACAGTCTCCTATTTGTTCCGAACGCTATTTCCTACCAAGCTTGGCAAATACTGTACCTAAGTACATCTTTTCGATTGGTTGATGTAAGCTGCGTCATGCCCGGACAATTTTCACAGATCAATTTGATTAAGCAACATTACAATTTTATTTTTAACCGGCTTCAGAAAATGTTTTTGTAAAATTGGTTTTTTCGTTTTGCTATGCATAGTAATTATATACTAAAATTAGGTCAAAAACTCTGTTGTTGAATTTAAAAAACTATAAACTAATTCCCTTACAAAGGACGTTATTGAAAATTTGTAAGTAATATATGTATGACAGCTAGTCGAATACATTGATAACTAATATGTATAAAACCTACTTTAAAGAATAATATTGAAATAATAACAATAAATTATCACTTCATTTTACTTCATAACAAATGCATATTTTCTATTACCAAGCCCGCAACGTCAACCTGTCTGTCTGTCTGTACGGTCCAAATCTTTAATGAGATGTATCTCTTGAAACTTAATATTATACTAAATTCACTTACTTGATTAAATATATATATAAACAACTAAAGAAGAAGTGTTATTTAATATCTTTTGGTTTACTCTATCGTAACCGTAAAAAATTCGTTAAACATGGTGTGATAATATTGCATTGGGTAAAAAGACTAAATCAAGTAATGAAATGCGGCCAAGTGTGGTGGGTCGGTATGAGCTAAAATCCCGAACTGAATAGAAAGAGCATAACCTTTGATGTAAAACCCTCAGTGCGCGAGTCTATCTGGCACTTTCCGGTTTATTTCACTAACCAACGTGAATAGGAGACATTCTATTCCCCGAAGTAAGTTACCGGCTTGATTTCCACTAGCAAAGTGGCGGTTGATTCGATAACAGATCTATTCGCTTCGACTTAGCTTGTTAAGTGCTACGATTTGTTTGATTGTTCTTCATCACGCGTGGGTGTTTAATAAATAAGGGCTTATATAGTATTAAGAACAAAGTTTTGTTCAAAAGTCATTTCTTCAAATCCAAAAGTACCTAACTCTTGTAGGTACCGTTATATTCAAGTCATATTTTGCCTTATTATTATCTGTAGTTAAGAATAAATTGATAACTGAGCTGACGATTGAAGCCGCGATTCTTCGTCTTGCGAACAGGGTACCAATGACTACCAATGACTGTAATCAGGGGGATAAATAAAGAGAAAAATACCCTTCTACTGAAACGATGGGTTAATTTATACCCTTACCCCTTTCTACCGCTAAGTACTGATGCATTCTCGTACATACTGTAATGTAAACATAATTCTAAGTAAGTTAACCTTTTTTGTAAGAAAATATCAAAAATTAACTTTATTATTATGACGATGAAATTGCACGCACATGAGACAATCCACCTTCACATCTCATGGTTATAGGCGCATACGGTGCGACTTGAGTCTTGTCGTGCATCGGAGGAACGAAGAATTATTGTTTTTGGTGGCAGAAGTTACCACTAAACACCAGGTGCGCCATCTGCACGTCCTGTACCTTTATAACTTAAAAAAATTATTAATAGAAATGCATAATTTACAATTAAAAATGTATCCAAAGTTCCCCCACAAGAAAACTTTTATAAAAGTCACTTACCCTAAGAGACAATAGAAAATATTTCTGTATAAAAAAACGTTTTTATATGGCAATATAGCTGATTAACAAGACGATCCATCCAGATTGGATAAATAAATTGGATACCTCGCCATTTTAGTAACAAACCTTCCGAAACTCTGTTAGCGTTTCGTCAGCAGAATTTTGATAAATTATCTTAAATGAGGTACACGTACTGATACAAAAAGGGTAGCCATTAGGGTGGAGCAGGGATGTGCCTACAGTTACGTGTAAATTCCGACCAATATTTTAAAATAATAATGAAGTTTGATATAATGTCAGACAACAGCTCTGTTAGTAATGGCGGCGGCTCGCGATGGGTTAGCTTGAGCTTTCCGTAAAAAAACATCATGAAAGAGTAAAGCTTGGGAGGCATATTTCCGTCTGGTTCACATTATAAGTCTCACTATCCCACGCTTTGTGAGATTTACCTTCATATATCCGAGTAACTGACGCAGTGTACTTGCCATACCTAAGTGGGGGATCTAAATCTTTTGCTGTTTTGATAGATAAGGTATGATTGCTCCATCAATCTATATGTCTATGCAAAGAAAAGAAGCGTGAACTTTAAATCATGTGATCATTTGATTTGGATAAACTATCAAATAAGTGATGAAGTAATTTGTAATTATTTAATGTTATCTATGATTTCAGACATTATTAGTAAGTAATTAGTGCTTGAATAAATGAAATGAAATGAAGCTTTGCAGATAAGAATATTTTTCTCAATGAAGAAGATTGAGAAGAATTGATTACCATCAGTTGAAGCTTTTGCTCATTCACACAGCTCATTTAAAAAAGGGAATCGTCAGCAGTTGAGTAGGTACACGGCTACTTAAAATCAATCATGCAGACTCGTGACCCCTTGTCGCGCTGACGGATGCGGGTCACGTCCCGCATGTAGGGTCGCTTGTGACCCCCACGTAGACAAATAGGACCCAGTAGATCACCTATTGATACCCCGCCAATGAAGACGACGTGTCGTATAAATGATTAGCGTCCTTAAAGATAAAGCTCCCAATGTTCCTAAAGTAAATCGGTCTGTAATTGACAAGCGATAGTGATATACTATATCTAATATAATACCGTATTATCACATGCCTTCGCATACTGTTAATTTTCTAAAATATACCGTGTCGTTTGCCGTTTTGCAAACGTGGTAAATAACTTATATACATATACATTTTCAAGTGGAAATCTGGGTGCTATAGTTGCTACGGATTTGAACCAGTGACCTGCAGATTTGAAGTGCAAGGTTTGTAATATAGCTAATAAGCGAAGACAATTTCCGAAAACTTTACCATTTGGTCTTGCTATGCAATCAACAACAAAGTAAATATATACTTAGTCATTATAATGTTGCTAATAATTTATGGAAACGGTTTCTCAGTGTTATGTTGTATTTATCATCTATAGTTATCTGTCTCTCAAAATCTCTCTGCCTTTAAATATGGATTATTTTTTATTTATTAGTATTGTTTGACGTTTACAATATACAATAATATGTATATAACTTCTACTAACATGAAATAAACCAATTGAATTGGATTATATTATTACTGATAACAGTGGTTGCCATAGGCTCCATAAACTCACATTATGATATTTTGATGGGGCTAACTATTGAAAGCTTTGTTCAGGTTAAAACTACCATCATTTATTTATCTGACTTACAAGTGTTGCAAACTTTCGGAACAAGTTTGTTGAAATTACGACAAATTAAACATGACGCAAGTGAGTGCCTCTGCCTAATAGCATAACGTCAATCCACGCAAAATATGCTGCATTTAATATGGCGAGAATATCTCAAATACAAAAGCCAAAATAAAGACACGTGGGTTTTCAGTACTTCTGATGATGTTCCCATCTGCGTATATTCCATCGATTTGTCTCACAGATAGGGTCACGAATACAAAATACATTTCAGAATACTAACATCGCAAATAAAACAATATATGAGGCATTGACACTGAAATCTCGACGTTGGCCAAACGCCAAGTGATTCGGCTAAGCGATAAGATACTTAGGAACACACTTTCTTTACCCCACTTTGTATCAACAACTCCGTAATTTAGTTAGGGCAAGTTATAAAATAGCTTCAAAATAGCGTATATAATGGTACTGTTGTAAATCACGAGCACTTAAATAACTTAGAATAGATAGTCTAACTTTATATGTGTTATGTTTAAGTTTGTCAAATTGCTCCTCTTGTGTATTTCGCAATCTTCTGTGAGTTGAGTAAATGAATATGTGTCTTGATGTAATATCGTCTACCATTTCTGAACTTCATTCCAAATTAGAAACTGTGTGTTACAAGGAAGACAAAATCCTAGACAGAATGTCCTGACTGACAGACAACATACCGCCTTGATCGCCGGCTTAGAGACTTGAAATTTTGAAGGTTTTTCGTACAACATGAAACATGAAACCTGTAAATACTGGAATTTTTAAGCACTATTTACTACTTACTTAGCCCACGCTCAAAGCGCACTAGCAGCTATAACATACTCTCGTATTTCGTTAGAGTACCTACACTTTTAGAAATTATCTAGATATTTAAGTAATGACCTGAAAATAATTATAGCTACAGAACCTATAACTGAGAGGTTGCTGTAAACGAGTATGTTCACAAGTAATTTGTTCTACGTAATTATTTTCTTTGGGTTAACTAAAATGTTAGTACGACTTGTGAGTTTATTTTGATTCCCGACAACTGAATGCTTGCGTCAAGGTCACCGGAAAAAAAGTAAGCTAATTCGAATATGCCTCAGTGAATCATAGAAAGAGTTTATTTAAATAAAAGCTTCCGACTTCATATCAACCACAACTATCAACTGAGCCGTGCTTCCAGATAAACTACTAACCTCATTTTTCACGGCACGTTGTTACTTCGAGATGATCCCCTTATCTCGTTCTATGAGGACGATATCTTTGTAGTAAGTGCTTCAGCTTCATAGGTAAGTTACCTTTATCGATGCGTTGGAATATTGGGTCGTAACACTATCTTACCCGGTTTTTTACAAAAATCCCTCAAAGCCTGTAATCCTCTTTCATAAAGCGTTATTAAGACCGTCATATTTTTCTATCAGATGCTTTTATACTTATTTGTTTGAGTGATTATATACATTACCTTATTTATTTATCTTCAGGGTTAAATTTCAAGGTCATGATCTCAAATGGGGCTTCAAAGGCAAGAAATATAAGCAAATACCACGCGAATAATGTCCCAATCAGTTAAGACAACTTGATTTGTCAAATTCGCATGCAATTTCTCTATAACCATCTAGTGGCCAGCCCTATTGTCGGCATTTTAGACCATCGAGTAAGCTTCCTAATATTGACGACAATGTATTATTTAACAAAAATGTAATAAGTGCAACACATGTTTTAAAGATTGGTCACGGTTCTGGTTACCTGAAATAGCAATACCCACTTCACAGGCGATACGAGACATGGATACCATAATTTGAAATTCAGGTACGTTTGCCAAAGTTCATTCAATATTAAAGGTCCTAGGACACGAAGGCGGCATCCCAAAACCATCCTTTCACAGGTGACACCAATAAAAGTTGAAACCCGAAGATATTTAATTAAACAGACTAACATAAAAAGTAATGTGACACTTGAAATGGGGATCGAATTAAATCTCACGTCTGAGGCAGATAGCGATTAGCTCCACCTTGAAATTCATTTCGACAGTCACCTTGCGGCCTGAAGACAATTTATAGGGGTGCTTCGGAGAGCAATCAACTGTGTCGCTGTTACCAAAAGGAATAGAGGTGGTGAGTAGTAGCATTCACGGTAGATAACTATGACTACACATGCCCTCGTGGTTATACCTAGTGGGATCATAGAACTAAAGTTATGGCCACATAGAAGACATGTTCAATCAAATGTTTATCGTGGTCATGCTGTACGACAAAATAGTAATATTACAACAGAGGAACAGTCTTTCAGACTCCTGCAGAGCAAATATAAGGAAAATAAATTTGAGCGTATAAATAAGGTCAACATTTATTTCTACCAATAAGCATTTAAACGGTGAGGGAAATCGAAACAATCTCCGCGAGCAATCTTAATAAATTTGAAAAGTCTTTTCTAGTGGAACGCTTCGTTTCTATGCTCCATGGCAGATAAGGTCCGTTTAAATATTGCACGCATGATGCTGGGAGCGATTAAAACTTCATTCTGGCTTTTATCGGTTTCATTACTGTCTATTCGCATTTACGAAAGAGGTGTTTTCAAGTGTATCTAAGTACATAAAAGTTTTTAGTGTTCTACGCAATAATAGTAAACGCGTTAAAGCAGTTTAAATGTTTCGTATCCAGACATACTGAGACTTAATTGTGAAATATTTGACGTCACCAATACTACATGCCTTTTCAGGATTCTATTTACAATGAAAGGATACATACATACCTTCCTTCAAACTACACTTTCATTACAAGATCATATAATAATAATATTGGTGGACATTTCACACAGCACCATCTAGCCACAAAGTAAGCTAAGCAAAGTATCATGGGAACCAGACAACTGATATAACACGTGTATACATTTATTTCTCAGTACATACATATAATACATATTAAACACCTATGTTCGACACACAAATATTTGTCCTAGGTAGGAATCGAACCCACAACCTACAGCACAGGTTTACTACCAACTGAACTGTGAGGCCAGCCAAGATGCACGGAGAAATAATAATAACGCCTTCACTTTTTGCTAACAATAAGTGAAGTCGTTATATTCTCGATATTGCTCCCTATCCAATTTGCGTACCACGGGCTATATGTGAAAAACCGATTCCTAAGGAGTTATTAAAAAACCAGATTATCTTCTTGTGTTCTACCTGAGCAGTAGAACTCGCCAAGTTCGTCCGGGGAAGTACTGCCACCATGTCCATTTCTGCCGCCAAGCAGTAACGCGTTCGCGTTAATGTGTTCCGGTTTCAAAGGTGTGGTTGCCGGTGAAATTACAGGCACATGAGACATTCCACCTACACGTCTCATAGTTACGGGCGCATACGATGCGACTTGGGTATTGTCGTACTTAGTAGGGGAGGACCCAAGTCGCATCGGTTGTTATGGGCCGAGGTTACCACTTACCACCAGGTGGGCCGTTGGCTCGTTCCGTAACTATACATAAAAAAAAAAAAACCTGAGCTTCGTTATCTGGATGGTAACTTGCACGCTAAGTTGGCGAGTTTCCAGACGAGCTTTCGTCGCTTTTAATACTCACAGCATCCACAATACGATGAGTTATGAAGCATGCGTCGAATTTTGAAGGATTTATACGGCTAATAGAATGGAAAGAAGGTATCCTCATATGTGGTATTGACTTGATCACCTTTGACATAAAACGATGGGGATTTCTGCCAGGAGTTCTCGTAAACAGACTTAGTAATTCCATTTGCAGGCTGTAGTGATTGCTGATAGACGCTTTCAGCGAATGGACTTAGTTATAACTTATATAAGGCTTTGTTGGATAACAAGATTGTATATACCTTTAGTGAAATTATTACGAAAAATCTGGTACCTAATAACTTCAACAAAAACAAAATTTGTTCTGGCGTAATATGTTTTGAATTTCATACGATATTAAGAAAGAAAGAAAAATATTTATTTTGTAAAAATAAATAAAATTAGGTACAAATAAAATAAAATGTGACTTGTAACAGCAAAAAGGCTACCACTCGGTATGTGCTGTATCAGCGGTGTGGCTGGTCAGAACTGTTTTTTTTTTATTTATTTTTTTATTAAAAACTTTGCGGAAAAATGAAACTGTTAAAATTAAAGCGGGAAATTTAGTAAATAATCAGACAAAGTATAAGTTGTTAGTAGTTATAGTAAGCCGCTTTGTAAGCTCCGAAAAATGCGAATTTCAGCGGATCGTAGTAAAGCGATTTGTTGCTGATCTCGTAATCTTGCGATTGAGTCTACGGGCACGCGCTTTGGTGATGGGAAATCGTATTCACTGGAATGGAGGAACCTACGTTCGCAAGATTTAGTCATATATCCCTAACCTGTTGGACTGAAAGCCTCATCTCAACACTAAAATCTAATAAAGTAATTCAATTCGAAGAAATTCATTTACTTCTCTAGGTTTTGTATCACTAAGTTTTAACCCCTACCAGAAAAAGTATTTAAGCTCTTCGAAATAAGAATCCAGTTTTATCCCGCTTTACTTCAGCCCTAAAAGAAACTGAATCACATTGTCCGTTGTGTCAACTTTCAAGATTAAAAAACTTTCTCCGGATTAGTTTTCTTTCTTCGCGTTATCTTTCTATCTTTCCATTTAGTAACATAATTTCTCTACGAATGGTTCTCTGTTCGTAGTACCTGTACCTGTGTACCATTTTGCGCCTTATTAAACACATTCGGCGAACCGAATTTCCGCCTTTACATTCAGCCTTTTGATGTTCCCACTGAAAGGAAACCAACTTCTCGGCAAGTGATGGGTTAACAGGGAGGCCAATCGATGACACAGCCTTCGCAATTTTGATACCAGAACATACCATTTGGGAGGCCTTGTTGCTCGCGTCCGTAATTAATAACCCTTTGAATCCCTACACGTGTCCCCCGGGTGGTGCGAAAGGAGCGACCCAAGTAGCAGTAGAACTTGTGCCAAGTTCGCCCGGAGAAGTACTGCTACCACACCTGGTAATCTGCCGTCAAGCAGTGATGCACTCGTATTGCTGTGTTCCGGCGGAAGGGAGTGGGTGCCGGCGAAATTGCAGGCGCATGAGACGTAACATCCCCATCTCGAGGCGGCGGTTACCATTTAACATCAGGTGGGCTGTAAGCCCGTTCTATCACCTAAATCACATTAAAAAAAACCCTATTCACAATAAAACTACCTTAAGGGTAGTTTAATTACAATCTATACAGTTCTACATACCCTTAATTTATGTATAAATTCTAACGTAGGTACGTAATAGAGACTCGTTATCAAATTGAAAGCATTTAATGGTGTCGTGAGCGCGAATTAGTCCACAGATTGCATCTGCATTTTAGATTGTCAGTCGCGGTCGTGTCGCAGTAACCGCTCCCCCGCTTAGTAGGTACGCCGTTTGATTTTTACGATTTTTTCATTTAATACGAGTAGAAAAATACAAAGACATAATCTGATGAAATTTAGTTTACTCATGGTTAGAACTAAGAATTCAAACATTCACTGGTCAGGTATTTATTCGCAACAGAAGAACTTTAATAAACCCGTTTCGGAATAATTTTGTGTAATACATATTTATTAGTAAGTACTTGCTAAAAACCTGGTCAAATAATACTTTTGCTTTCAAAATCAATCAAAACTTATTCAAACCAACGTGACAAACACAAACGTATGCTTAGACTGCGGAAAAAACAATTTTATTACTATTCATTGCAAAATCGAAAAGTAGATAAATAATGTGCAGGGAAAATAATCAAAAGTGGCTAGAGTGGGTATTTGAACGTATTGTTTATGGCAGATACCATTCTACAGTCCCTGATGAATGTTTTCGATAATTCACTTAATAGGCTAGTTTATAAGCTGCAAAAATAAATGTTTTTTTTCTCTCTCCTAAAGTATTTATATATCTTAGGTTTTAATGGCGTATAACGGTTATGTAATACGATTTGCTAACAATCATTGATAACTCTTTTAAACATTTTGGCGTGAATTTTTAGGAAAAAACATTGAAAAGGCGATACACAACTTCAGACTTGTAGAACTTGCTGCTTCAAAGATTTCGTTAGTCAGTAATTTTCTGTATTAATTAAGAAATATACATTTACTAGTTAGTAATGCGAGTAACATTAATTGGCATTTAATGTACACCTGTAGAATGAATTCTCTCGATCTGTACTCTGACTCTTAACCTCTTACCAGACGTCATTTGATGCTGTTTTTTTGTCAATAAGTACTTGTTTTTTTACGTGACTTAGGTGACGAAATCTGACGGCCCACCTGATATTAAATGGTAACCGCCACCCATAGACCACAGCATTACGACTCAAGTCCTCTCCAACAAAGTACGAGATAACTCAAGTTGCATTGCGTTGCGTCCGTCACCCCCAGACAAGGATGTTACATCTCATGCGCCTGCAATTTCACCGGCACCCACTCCCTTCCACCGGAACACAGCAATACGAGTGCAACACTTCTTGGCGGCAGATTACCAGGTGTGGTGGCAGGCAATTACTATGAAAATCATGTAAATTGGAGTTGAGGATATATAAATTAGCCACCATATTTGGTGAAAACACGATTCCGATGAAAGCGGCTTTCATAAAATCCTCCCATATAAACTATGACATTTAATTTCACCCCCTGAGAGGTAGAACATCCCTGAACCCCATCTTATCGAGTGTCTTCCTCAGAGAAACCATGCAAATTTAAGTCTCGCAAGTTTTAGCATTTTCTGAGGTTTTGTGATGAGTTAGTTTGCAGTTTAATGTTCCATTTCATTATATATTATCCATTCATGACGTCTACTATAGAGTCATTAATTATTAGTGACTGAAAAGTCCTTTTCTTTCATGTATAGCTATAATTATAAAGAATGCACTTCAATGATTAATCCTTTGTTGATATTTCAGCCGATTTATTACAACCAACACAGCTACACTTCGAGCAAACTAAGTTAAATCGTTTAAATGATAAAAGCACAAGCCCTCTCAACCAAAACAGTCGTTCTGAAAAATATTCTGTAACAAAGACTAAAGTGATACTTATTTGTGGAAATATTTTAACGTAGCGATGTTGGAAGCGGAAATTCTTAGAAATATTTTACAACACGCTGTAGCACTACCCAGTGAGAATTTCAATTTACGGAAATGTTACCTACAGGTTCTGTTGCGTCGCAGCGACACGGTAACGGGACGACACCGGGATTAAAATATGTTGACACTGTTCACTGAATAAATTGGTAAGACAGAAATCAGTATTCTTTTTTGAAATTTTTTTAATATGGGAAAAATTGGAAATAAAAAAATTCAACTGAGTTACAATCTGAAAAATAAATGATCATTGATGATGACATACTTCTTTCTAGTTTTTTTTTTTTATAATTTAAAATTCAACCCATCGTTTAAAAGGGGAATGTTGGGGCTCTGCCAATCCCTTGGAGGAAAAAGGGCGTGATTCTTCAATCAAAGGGGATTCATAACAACCAGATCGAATAATAACAACCAAATTACAAACACTAAGTAGATCTTATGCCAAGTTCGTCCGGGAAGTATTGCCACTACACCCATTTCAGTTGAGTAAAAACAAACTCTAAATAACTGAATTCTATAAAAGTAACATTGTATGTAGATTTGCACCCTAGAATCTTAAATCTTAGCAAGTTTACATATAAACTGCCTCATATATTATTGTTTCCCCGAAGCCAAATCGCCTAGGCATGCTGAGTCTCACATCTTGATGATAGCTTTATCTTTAAGGATATTATTGCTCAGGCCATGTTATTTATCGATTGAACAGAAGAGGGTAGTTTTCGTCGTGCGAGCAGGGTAGGAATAGACGAAGATTTAGGAAGATATTAAACATAATAATATATTACACAATTGAGTAAAATTAGAAGAATTCAAATTATCATTCAAGCATAAGCATTTCTTAATATGACAAAAACATTAAACCAAGGAAACAGTTTTTTCATGTCATTCTGTCCTCTGAAGGGCAGGACAAGGAATTAGCCACTTTTCACCTTGTAAGTTACACTAATATTCAAAAAGTTACTACTGAGCCAATTTCGCTTCTCTGCTTAATTTTATTTGTATGTCTTACTCTTCTTATTCTTACTTCTTAGTCTTACTTAATTCATTTTAACTTTCATATTTTTAAGGTATTTATTTCCTTTTTTATTAATTTTCTATGTGTTAAGGTAAATGTTATGTACACTTATTATTGTGATATCAGAAAGGTCTTTTTGTTATTCTATTTTAGTTTAATTGTGTAATATATATGATGTTTGTGTACTTAAATAAATAAATAAATACACTACCGTGGGTACGAGACAGATGGTGACAAGTGGTGAGCTCATTTAAATCTGTTAACATGTGTTCCCTCAGTGTTTTCCTTCGCAGTTTAGACGAATTTGTACAGCGCACTTAATTTGTATAAGACGTGTAAGTATTAAGTACACTCTTCCTCTGTCTCTGAGTCTGAAGCTATCGATTTAAAATTAGTAGGACCTAATGACTTTATTGACGACTGGCCTCACAGCTCACTTGGTAGTAACCCTGCCTTCTGCGCTGTAGGTTGTGGGTTCGATTCCCATCCAGGACAAACATTTGTGTAACAAACATAGATGTTTGTTCTGTGTTTGGGTGTTATTATGTATTATATGTATGTATTTACGGAAATATATATAAATATATCATTTGTCTGGTTTCTATGATACAAGCTATGCTTAGCATACTTTGGAGCTAGATGGCGCTGTGTGAAATGTCTACCAATATATATATTATTAATCTGATTTATCTTTTTCAGACGGAGAAAGCTATAGAGAGAGATATATTATATAGTCAACCGAATCAGTCGAGAACTTCCGGGCCCTTGAAACGACTTTTTATTCTATATTATTTATTTGGTTCATTAACAATATACCTCTATGGTGGTCTTAAATAAAAACATAACACAAGTAGGTATGTGTTTCCTCAATTAGAGGTTAACATAACGCACTAAAATATACCCATAAACATAACGAAGTCCATTGCGTTGCTAATTAGACATGTTTTACAAAAAAAAAACAGGCTGGATAAAAAGTTTGAATAGGTAGCGTCCTGAAATGAAATTGTGATGAACTCCGGTCATCTGGCAACACTAGCAGAGAGAAGCCAGAGGGAATTTATTTCAATTTGAATCTCTTTAGCCAACATATACAGTATTTAACTGGGACACGACGTTGCACTTAGTCCGAGCGATTTAACTTTTAGCTCGAAGAGGGTTCTGAGGTAGCGTAAAACCCAGGTTTTAACCGATGCGTGATTTAACCTGTGATTTTAACCTACTACGACTTCTGTCACAGATTCTCTCGGACCTGTGCGGTGAAAGGATAGAAGTGCACCTCAAAAAGATCCTTTTGTGCATATGACTAATATCTTAATTTTTTTTCTAGGGTATGCCAGTTTTCTGTCGATTTTTTTTGACCATAACTTATTTGCTATTTACTTATTTACTGTTCCTTCAGGTGTAAGTACCGCCTTGCTTGTTCACGTAAAAAATATAACCTCTCTCACGACGTCAAAAGATGCTCCGTTCTTTTAAGTAAATCCAAAAGATCTCTTATTAGGTGCACACCGGGAAAAATCTTTGTAATTTAATGAGCAAGCAAGGGACAAAAACTTCCTAATTTGTAATGAATGCAAGAAATTATACATCGTATTTCTTTTAAAAAAAGCGTTTAGGTAATAGATATAGCGTTTTTAAAGAAAACGCGCCCCAACATGATGCAATTAAGGAGTTCCTGCAGCCACCATCAGACTCCATCATCAGACAAGCTCTATGGTACCATAACAAGTATATGCTACTGCATATATCCAGTAGATAGGTACTTTTAAAGTTGATTACAAATTTTAAACCGAAAATACGAAGGAAGCAAGTTACTAGTCAACAAACTTATAGAAACGAAGACTTCCGAATAGAGCACAGCGACGCAACTGCAAACAAAATATATCCTTCAAAATGTTTCATATAAATACCGCAACAAGTCCTCAAAGGAATTCCAAGTTGGATGAAACCGCAAGTTCTTTTAACACCACCTAGTTCTGGATCAAAACTTCGAAGGCAACAAGTTTATGCATAGTTAGCTACAGAATTCGTAGTGCATGAGATTTCCTAAACCTACGTTACCAGGAAGTATAGTCGACAAAGTGGATTTACGAATTGCTGAGTGAAATTATGCATGCATTTGTAAACTTTTGCATGTTGAATTTCTTGGTACAATATATCGTTTTTTTTTAATTTAAATAAAATTTTATAGGTGATTTTTCTGTTTCGTTTTTAAGTTTATATTTACATACATATATGATACATACAAATATTCATAATAATCGATATAAACTAGATAGATAATAAATCTATACAAATAAATAAAATAGGAATGTCTGTTTGTAATATTAAAATAACCGCTTTTTACTAAGTGCATATGGATCTGTACATGTACCAAAACAACATTTTTTACAATTTTTGCCTGTCTGTCTGTTTGTTCCGGCTAATCTCTGAAATGGCTGGACTGATTTTGACGGGACTTTCACTGGCAGATAGCTGATGTAACAAGGAGTAATTAGGCTACTTTTCCGAGGGGGTAAAATAGGGGTGCGTGATAAAACCGAATTCCACGCGGACGAAGTCGCGGGCAACAGCTAGTATATTACAATATATAAGTGAATAAAACCTACCTCTTTGAAAGACGCTTTAACTTGCGAAACTGTTGTAAAATTAGGCATGTCGCCGACTATAATAAAAAATGTAAAAGTCTTAACAGTTTTCAATTTTAACAGAAGCTAGGATAAGTCACAAGATACCTACTTGAACCCTTAAATCCTTTAGACCCCAGTTTCGTTCGGCGGAAATCCGCTAAATCGAGGCTAAAGACGGTTGTGAAATATTGATAGAATTCCAAGTGATAAAGTCAAATATTTTGTAGCCTTGAAACAAGATTTCGTGGCAAACTTATTGGCAGTATATCTAATTGACAGTATTTTTCATGAATATAAGTTTAAAACACGCTTAAGTAAAATACTATTAGTTTTTAAAAGTACTTACCTTTATTTTGTTAATTAGGTAAAAATAATTATTTATCGTGATATTGACAATTCATTTAGTTCAATCTTAGAGAGGAAGTTGACCCTTTCTAAAATTGTATGAAACAGAATTATGCTTTCCACGCTACTAAAAATCAGTAATCAATAGTACCTACATAATTATCATTATTAATAATATAATAATAATGGTGGACATTGTCACACAGCGCCATCTACCCCCAAAATTAAGCTAAGCATAGCCTGTGTCATGGGAACCAGATGACTGATAGAATATACATTTTTTTTCGTACTTACATTATTATACATATTAACACCCAGACACAGAACAAACATCTATATTCATCACATAAATGTTTGTCCTAGGTGGGAATCGAACCCATGACCTACAGCACAGAAGGCAGGGTTACTACCAACTGAGCTATGAGGCCTGTCAAGTATTAGAAGTATATTATTAGGTAGTAACCTTTTTGGGTACGAGACCAAAAAGGTTACTGATTTACATTATGCGTAGTATTAAAACAACCGGGAGAGGGGAAAACCGTTGTTTGGATTATAACAAACTTTAGAATCCTATTATAAGTGAGCAAATAGGTTGGAATCAATTGGAAGAATAATGTTCAATTCACAGGAATTAAGTTGATCAAATTCCAAATCCCTCTTAAATTTTCAATTCGGGTCGTGGAGGTATTTTCATTGTATAGGTAGATAATAGGGGATTAGATTCCGTTCAAATTCGTCCACTGTGGGCCCCGCTCCCCGTAAAAGTAGTGCGGATTAGACGCAGAGACGTGTCGAGAGGTATTACATTTTGTAGGTAAAGTACCTACCTGCACGGAGTAGTAAGCTACCTATTCTTTGTAGAAGCTTAAGTATAAGATATTGCTTAATATTTCACACAGCACCATCTAGCCCAGCAACACTAAGCATAGCTTGTACTATGGGCCATATAATACATATAACCAGTCAATTGAAAGAATACATATAATGTAGGTTTTTTTTTGTTAATTACAAATAGTACATACTAACACCTAGACAGAAAAAATATCTATTTTCCTCGAACAAATGTTTGTCGTGGATGGGAATCGAACCCACGACCTGCAGCGCAGAAGGCAGAGCTACCAAATGGGCTGCGAGGTCAGCCTTACCTCAAACCTTTTAAAATATTTTGTAGGATCATCTTCACAACCTTCTGCCCTTATCCCACATCGGCGTATGGGTTTTTTCAGTTTCCCTGTCAGACGTCATGCCAGTGCCCACTTACTCATATGAAGTTTCACACCGTCCATCTTTTCACTGCCTAATTTAACTAAAATAAAATAGTAACAAAAACCTTCTCAGTTCTCGGCTTTGCAGGCCCTCGACTAAGGAAAGAATGATCTAAAACAATGGTTTTTACAAGGGCAACCCCAGGGGGGAGGCAGGGATGGGCAACTGACCCCTAGATTCGAAAAAATATAGCCTAATGCAAAGCAACCAAAGTCCACTCGACTCCCTTACAGACTGGATTTTGTAATTCCATTTACAATCGCCATAGAGGTGAGTCGCACTACCAGTGTAAAGTTTAATATGCTCTTGACTGTACTTATAATCCATACTTTTCCCATTCTCCATAAATCAAATTGATCTTGATCTTTTTATAACATATATTTTAATGAAAGTCCAATGTGCATGAGCTTTTAAATAATTCAACTACATGCCTACTCTAACATTTTATTTTATTTTTTACGATATTTTAGGTACTAAGAATTAATTATATAAATAAAACAAATTGGATTTATTTTAATAGTTCACTAGGCAAGTAGCCATATTTATAAAAATCATCTATAATAGATCCCACAACAGTTTTGTAACTATCCATCGCGACAGCTTTCTCCTCTGGATTGTTAAAAACCCGCTTGCTCCTGACATGACCTTCTTCCTGCAAACCATGAGAGAGCCATAGAGCAGTATTTGCTGTTATGAGACAAGTCGGGGCCACTATTTTGAGATCCCTGGCGAACGTTTGTGTTGAGTACACTGACTGGGAATCCACACCGCTCTCTTTCAACGTTAGATTGAATGTTTGGTAATAGCTGTCCAATAACTGGTGATAGTATTTCCGCCTGAGACTTGTGTCTGTACTGCTGACAATGAGATATAATGTGTCATAAGCTGGGCTCGATATCCTAGTAGTTTGGTAGTCTATTAAACAGCTGGACACTGCTTTATTCATCTGAAAGATAAATGATAATGATTCAAACAAATGAATTATGGTGGAAAAAATGGTTATCAACCCTGTCATATGCAACAACTGAAGATATTATAAACATCATACATACTTTATTTATATTATTATTATTTATTATTTATTACTCGTAATATTTACTCTTACTTAAACTTGTCTATAGATTTTATAAATTTTCACTTAATTGATTTGTGATTGTAAGAGGCGTAACCGTAAACAAATTAAACTGTAACGTTTGGTCTCCACAGTACAGGCTCAGCCTAGTGTGGACACCGCCGAATTATCCTTGTGTCTAAAATACCATCAACATTATACCTTTTATTATACTTATTTTAAGTCAAAGTTTAGTTGCTAAGTTTGTGTATATTGTTGTAAATAAATTGTTTTTCATTTTTCATTTTCAATTGTACTTGTTCACAAAAATTCTCAATTATTATAGATGACATTTATGACATAACAAGAATACTAATTTTTGTCTCTGAATTCTAGGATAATTGGAATTTTCTTCGAACTTCTCGCTGCAATTTCACTTTTGTAGAAAGTCATATCTATCTATCACAAAATCTATCTTGATGCATAAATATGCCTATAATTACTTCTTGCAAATAAACTGTAAAGATGCATGATTTTTACAAAAGCTTTCATTAAAACGATAAATGTAATAAATAATTTGTGACCCTTTAAACATGCACTAGCATTGCAGGAATTTGAGACATATTGAAAACTCACCTCATATTTGAATAAAATGTTTTCTTTCCAAACATCACCGTGGCAAATACATTTCCCGTTCACCATCTCATTTGTCTTATCAAAATATTTCCCGCAGTTTCTCTTTAACTTTTCCAATAATGGTGCATGTTGTGTATTCTTAAATTGGACCAATGCTTTTGCCAACCTGTCTATCATGATTTCCATATATCTTTTATTAGTCTTCTCAGACAACGGTACGCAGACATCAGTTATTTCATCGTATACTTTGGAATCTTTGGCTTTCAGTATGAACGACAGGGCATGCAGTCTAGCAAGGGATCTCAGCGCAACAGTCACATGGTCTAAGTCTAGGAACATTTCATTGACATAAGGCTTGTAGCCCTCTCTGTTCATGTCTTGCATAGCAATCACTTCATTGCAGTAATCGTCATGTGTGTAATACAGCCTTGGTATCACCAGCTGAGAGCTCGGTGGAAGGTTTTCTTGTAATACACGATACTTTTCGAGTAGGTTCGTGTATACATAGATTTCTCTTATGAATAGAAGCGTTACCGCTCCGCTTACTCTATACCGCTCATCTGTCGGAGCTAGTTTTAAAACTATGTGTAGCTCAACTAAGCCATTTTCGCCGCTACCGGTCAATGTCACCGGGATGATAATACCGAAGAAATTCTGGCCGATGCTGTCGAGCTTCGATACCAAATGCTCACAATCTTTCAGGTTACAATTAGAGGCGACTTTACTCACGATGCTGCTGATATATTCTTCAGAAATCGAAGACATTTTGGCCGCACTGCTCATTCGGAAACTTGTGTTTTTCTAACATGCACACTTAGTAGGTTAAGTTGATATAAGAACTTTAGCACGATTATCACAAATCCTCTGAATATTTTTGCCATAAAATCAATATTACCCAAGTGACAGTGTTTTCACCGCTTCATTTTCGTACCTGAATTTTGTATTGATTCATAGTGAAAAATTGGATTCATTCAACGCGATGCATGCGAATTGTAAACATGTCAATGTCATTTTTTAATCTAACTCTGTGACTTTGACAACTCTTTAATGTTAAAGAAGCAAAGGAAAACAAGTAATTTTAGAGCTAAAAATAAATATGTACTGGGACATGGATTAAAATACAAAATGAGTTCTGTGTTCTATTTGCAAATTACAAGTAGAAAAAAGAGCTCAGGTTTACAAACATTGACAACTAGTATGAAAATTACTAACGTACTAATGACAAAATATTTTGTTCCCCCTTTGGAAAGGCAACAGAGTTTTTATTATGGCTAAGATCCTTCTATATTAAAGTTACCTTACTATTGACGTACTGTCTGGAAAGTCACGTTTGTACGCGCAAATGTTATATGCTACATTTGAGCGCACTGAACTAAATGGCTGCCAAAGAAGCCTAATAATTCAAGTTTTATTGTTAGTAAATAAAAGAGATAAGTTTATTCACATCACAAGCATAATTCCTTTATTTTATACTTAGTTAAATAAATAAGTATAAAATTAGTCATTAACATTAGGTACACTGAGAACATGAAATAAAAACATCAAATGAGAATAGCCCACGGTGAACTTTAAGTTCTTACCGAATATACGGAAATCAAATTAATAAACAATTTAGAAAACTAAATAACAATGGTAGAACGGTTGTTATACTAAGATAGTTGATTGATACCGTATTTATCGAGTACATACCTGACGTTGGACCACTTCTCTGAACGTCAACCGTTCGGGTCCAAATGTTATTACAATTAATTAGGCAGGGTTGAAGCAAAGCTGAACATCTAAACAGCCGGTTAGCATGCAGCTCGCAATTTTCGATCTCCGCCATGGCGCCTGTCATGGAATAGCTAATAGTAATTTGTACCGAAGTGGAGTCTATTTCCGTTTTTGAGACGATTGGTACCACAGGAAATAGAGCCAAACATACTGAATTCTCTTTTCGTGAGGTGGTTTCTAATCCTCAAAGATTTAATAGGTTAGTAGGTACGTATTAGCGAATCTACGACCCTTGAGCTTAGTACCACACCCAATCATCGATAGAAGCAATTATATGTGGCTATTGTTTAAAGTGACAATTAATTAAATTATAATCACGAAGCTACTTTAAAAATTACACACGAACACAGAACCTCCTCCTTTTTGAAGTCGGTTAAAAACCATCTTGCATCCGTCTGTCTGCAAGAGTTATAGAGTTACCGAATAACTTTACTTAATAATAATAATTTTAAATCAATTGGCCTCACTGCTCAATCAGTAGGTAGTAACTCTGCCTTCCGCACTGTATGTGGTCGATTCGATTCCCACCGAGGACAAAAATTTTCTTCTTGTGTCTGGATGGATAATTTTACGAAATTACAAAAAAAATACGTACCATATTTTTGTTATTCTATCTCTTGTCTGATTCTCACAGCCATTATAGTTGAGGGCTAGATAGCGCTGTGTGTGTGTGGTATTTTTGGTTGAAATGCCTGTAAATATTTATTTATAACTGCACGCTTCTGCGACGTGTGACCAAGTAGCTGCATGCAGTGCTGCACGGAAGGATAGCCACAAAGCGGATTGTGCTCAACTTCCCGTGAGTTTGCACTAACGAAACATTTAAACGATAACATATTGAAAACTCTGTGTACCGTTTATGTATAGAACAGTGCTTGCATAGTTATAAAACTTGTAAAAGCGCAACTTGTTTCAGAAATGTTGACGGGAAAGGAATTTCTTATCTTTTGTAAGGAATAGGTAATTTTAATTACGTTTATTTTAGGACGTATTTTTAATTGAGAAAAGTAAATTAGTGGATATCAGTCAGACTGGCAGTCTATCTTAAACATTATACTCTACATTAAACTTTGGTGTTAACACTAATATGCATTTCGAGAATTTGTCAGGAGTCCAAAATAGGGTTATAATAGAAAACAAAATATTAATGTTCTCTGTATTTCGAAATGGTTGGTATTGTATACTTGAAATTTTACATATAGCTTCCTAAAACAGAATAAATATACTTAGTATAAACAAACCTATTGATTCCGCATTATTAAATGTTAGGGAAATGAACTATCGCTTTTTTTATTTTATTAATTTCACCATATTTATATATTTAAGTATATATGCTGCGACGGGATAAATCCATACATTTACAAATACTACCAATTCGCAATTCGAAGCTGGTGTGGGGTATTTTAATACGATGGTGGGATTTCAAAATTGGTGCAATTCGAAAACTAAGCCATGTTATTTGGAGGCAGAAACAAAATGTCGCAAATACAATTTTACGACATACGACTGGCCTCATAGCTCAGTTGGTAGTAACGCTGCCTTCTGCGTTGTTGGTCGTGGGTTCGATTCACACCCAGGACAAACATTTGTGTAACGAACATAAATGTTGTTCTACTTCTGGGTGTTAATATGTATTTACAAAAAAGTAGGTGTATTCTATCAGTTGTCTGGTTCCCGTGATATAAGCTATGCTTAGCTTACTTTGGGACTAGATGGCGCTGTGTGAAATGTCCACCAATATTATTATTTTCTTTATGAATTGCGCGACATTACATCTACCCACAATTCAGAATAGATATCTGACATTTATATGCTCTAGACTGGTAATTGTGTTTCGCTACCATGCCTTACTTCATCTCTAACAAAGACTTGTTAGTGTAACAGGGTAAGGACATAAGAGTGCTTATGTAGCCGATATAAAACCGTCCCTCAGGGAGCAATCACGAAGAAAGGTTAGCCACGGGGGCTTCTTGAGCCGGACAATCAAATTTAGCTGCACCGACGGGTTAATCGAGGATTAGGTAGAGCAGCCCGTTACGCTGATGGGAAACCTCTACCGGCGCGGCGTTACGTTATACGCTTACAAACTCATTATCCGGATGTTTTAGTATTAACATCTGAATTTTTCTAGATTTTATAACGGATTACTAACGGATTACTAACGATATCCGTTAGTAATCCGTTTATTTACGCCGTTTTACGATATTTTTTCGTAAATCTTAGTACTGTCTATATGTGTGACGTTTCAATACAACAGACAAATTCTAAGACTTCAATTGGATTTATTTTATCTGTTTTGAAACTGTTACTAATGCGATCTCTGACGCCCATAAAAAAATGGTTTATTTTATTTATTTATTTATTTATAGAAGTGCAAGACGATAATCGATCTGTCGACGAGAAATCCTCGGAGGGAAGTGGAGTGGGCGCGTGTGAGTGACGCGGCCACTCGACTTCGCGCCACAGAACCCGTCTCCGGGATCATCCACAGCCGGGTAATTTATCGCTGCCAAGCCAGATTACTTATTCTCGAATGCCATACGGAAATTGGAATATCTAACGCCTGTATGGGTGCTAGATGTAGATAGATGGACGCCACGTTTCGTAGTGATTGGAGTGAGAAATTTAATGATATCGTTTATTGGTCGTATTAGAAACAGTACTAAAGGTTAATAATACTTAGTATGTATGTGCTAAGAAGAGTTATGTTTTGAAGATTTGTGAGCCCGGAGACCTAAACTAAGTGTGAACTTGTATTTTAGGTATCAGTAGGTACTAATCCGTCGAAATTCACGATATAACCAGTATACAGAATAGAAAACTAAATACATTTCTGGTTAGTAAATGTTTATTATGTGGCCTCACAGCTCAGTTGGTAATAACTCTGCCTTCTTCCGCTATAAGTAGGTTGGATTACAAATACAAATATAAAATTTGTATTACCCAGGACAAAAATTTGTGTGACGAACATAGATGTTTGTAATGTGTATGGCTATTAATATTTAAGTAGGTAATATATGTATATCTATACATATAAATAAAATTGAAGTATCTGTTTGTAATATTAAAATAACCGCTTTTTACTAAGTGCATATGGGTGTATACACGGTACATATACCAAAACATAATTTTTTTCAATTTTTGTCTGTCTGTCTGTCTGTGTGTTCCGGCTAATCTCTGAAATGGCTGGACCGATTTTGAAGGGACTTTGACTGGCAGATAGCTGATGTAACGGCTGATGTGAGGAGTAAGTTAGGCTACTTTTCCGAGGGGTAAAATAGGGGTGCGTGATAAAACCGAATCCCACGCGGACGAAGTCGCGGGCAACAGCTATCTGCCAGTCGTGTATAAAATTATTCATACATCTCATTATCCTCTTTCTTGAGTAGCTTGTATACAGGTATGTTGTTAATCAAAATGACGCGGGATATCAACAAATTGCGAGTTGTGATGAACAAATCCACTTAAAACTTATAAGAGCGTTGACAGTTTTTGCTTAAGATACTTCTGCCACCTAAGTTATTATAAAGTGGTGTTCCCAACTTCCAACAAACATGTGAGTTGACGTAGCTTCTAGACTGTACTGTACATAAGTTTGCTACGTTGAAATATGTTTAGGAACAAACTGTATCTAGGTTTTAGAACAGTAACTGAATTAAACATAAAAGAAACTTGTTTTTCCTTGTGATAATATAATATCTGAGATTCATTTATTGTTTTATAATTTATTAATATATATAAAAAAATTACAGGTTTTTCCTAATACAATAGAATAGTTCAGCACTATCAAATCACAATACTTACATTATCAAACATTGTATAGATGTATCCTTTATGATATCGTCCTGTGAACAGTGGAATGTGTCAGTATTCTCAGCCACTAGATTGAGCGCTCACATGGTAATGAAAAGTATGATAAATAGTATGATGTGACCTCCGTATATGATAGGTTTACCGGTTGAGAGCCGTCTGCTCTCACCAAAAACCCGTGTAAACGCTGTCAAGGCCATCTGCGGCCAACACCAAATTGTCAGTCATAAAAAAAAATGTAATAGGATTATGTCTATGACAGGTAAGGATAATTTATATATAATTTGCTACGTGATAGTCGAAGTCAAAGTCAAAGTCAAAAACTTTATTTCCATACAATTCGTAAAGAAATGGCTTGGAAACGTCAATATTCAAAACATAAGGTCACGCGTACTTATCGATAAGTTTGATGCCTGTTCAAACCCTATCCGACCCTCCATGGGGAAGAACAGACAAGAACCCCCTAATGGAGGGATTCCTTTCGTCAATTTTTCAATTCCTTCGTGCTCGAAACTCAACAACTTTGTCAACGTTGATCATTGCTGCGATATTAAATTAGGTGGATTATGCTAATCAACACCAATTTCGATTTAGACTGACTTTTTGACGCGACCCAAAGTGTCATCAAACTGTAAAATATGCAAATAAGCAAAGTATTTGATCCTTTGACTAACGATCGCAAATATTCGTTCTGCTCCTGCCAAAATACACGCAGACTACAATAATCATCTCAGTTATATAGTGCAAGAGTAACCGTAGTAGTTAATTACTATCCAATATTTAGCAGTATTCAATCAGTCTGAAAATATTTTAATGAGTCTAAGCTAAGCGTATTACACTACACAGAATCTAAATACCGAGTGCTGAATATTAAATGTGTAACAGCTAAAAGTATTTTCTACAATATTCTGAAAAATTATTTGTAAAAAAATGTATGATAAAATATAAAGGAATACATCCTTTAAAAGGTTTTTAGTTCTTATGTCCTTGTTCTTACAAAAATTGTTCTCGGTTGGAGGACACTGAACGATTTGTTACGGGAATGAATTATTATATCGGGATTAGGGCTCCTGTAATAGCGTAGCTCCAACAACTTGTAAATAGGGAAAACTTAATTTAATAACAATAATTAATATTGGTGGACATTTGGCACAGCGCCATCTAGTCCCAAACTAAGCTTAGCTTGTACTATGGGAACCAGACAAATGATTAGAGTACATATTTCTTTCATAAACATTACATAAATACATGTTATACATGTAACTATTCATATATTTCTCAGGGGCAACATTTTTCACGTAGAAACTATATCAAAAACCCAATGCAACCTATATCTGTGCAAGAAGGTCGGTGGGTAAGCGGTCGTTATAGATGTCTCCGGTGACTTATCAACACAACAGAATAGATAGTACATAATTATAATAGACGTCGTCTGTGATTTGTGAGTTATCAGGCGCCCGGGGGACCAGCAACCTACAAATGCTAGGGAACACCCTTCAATGTAATAGTTGTAATAGTTTTTTTAGATTTACCTATATAATGGGTGTCCGGTAATGAATGGATAACCTTGAAATGGGTCTTAGTAGAACTATTGGGCATTCGGAAAAATATATCAAATAAAAAAAAACAAGTAGTATAAAAAAAACTAAACAAAACAAATAAAACAAAAAACAAAACATCGATATTATTTAAAAAATACATATATTTGATACTACTTGGTTTTTTTTATTCTACTAAGACCCATTTCAAGGTTATCCATTCATTACCGGACATCCTGTATAACATAAAAATGAAATAAATAAATAAAATAGTCTGTTTCGTTAAGTTATTTTGGATGATGCGAAATGAGTATCAAAAAATTGCAAGAATGTTAGGTTTTCGGGGAATGATAGTCACTTGATAGGTTAGAAGTTTTTATTGCTGGCAACGTGAGAAGTTGCAGTGGATTTTTCTTTTGTGGACAACTTCAAGTGGTCAATTGTTTTATATCCTTAGTTTCGCTTTTGGTTTCGAAGCGCTTGCTATATTTGTTTCATGATATAAAATAACTTTATATGAATAACTTTGTGAGTTTGAAATCTAATACTTTTCATATATCCTGCAATAAACATCTGATGCTGACTAATGAAATTATATTTAAGTACGATTTGAGGATTTACCTTGTATTTACTTTTATTTGACAATGTTACCTTATTCCCAAGCAGTGACGTTAACTACATTTTTCCCCATAGTCTGTAGTTACGGCGATTCAAAACCTTAATTAATGACATATATTTTTCAGCTCAAACAACTTACGAGACGAGGTTATTTATAATAATCGTCATTGAACTTACAATTTTTGCCATAAAGCCAGAGGCCCTATTTTAAACGTCACTGGAAGCAATAATTTGACGCGCTCTCTAAAACATAAAAGTAATCTTAAATTCCATATAACGTGTTTCTTTATGAAATTTCACACAGCACCCTCTAGCTCCAAAGTAAGCTAAGCATAGCTTGTATCATTGGAACCAGACAACTGATATAATACTTATATACTTTTCTTTTGTAAATACATACATAAAATACATATTAACACCCAGACACAGAACAAACATCAATGTTACAATGTCACATAAATGTTTGTCCTGAGTGGGGATCGAACTCACGACCTACAGCGCAGAAGGTAGGGTTACTAACCAACTGAGCTATGAGGCCAGTCTAAACTAATAAAAGTCTTAACTAACGTGTATAAATTAATACTGTAAAAAATATATCAAAATGCTGAATAATAACTGTTTTATCCGCATTGTCCTTTTATAGACAATACGTATCAAAGTTTAAATGGAATTATAGCATATTTAATCAAGCAAGGACTGCCCATATTCAGCAAATCCTCAGGTGTGCCGCAATTAAGTACGATGACGCCATAGATACAGCCATTTTCATAGGTATTAGCAATCGGTTCGTTATGCCGGCAAACGTGGTAATTACTACTGGAGGGCTCCCAGTACCGTCTGGATTGCTTCACCGGTACCGGTGGAAAAACAGTCGAACTTCATATTAAATAAATAATTCATAAATATTGGTGGACATTACACACAGCGCCATCTAGCCCCAAAGTAAGCTAAGCATAGCTTGTATCATGAGAACCGGACAACTGATATAATACTTATATACTTCTATTGTAAATACATACATATAATACATATTAATACCCAGACACAGAACAAACATCAATGTTCGTCATACAAATGTTTGTCCTGGGTGGGAGTTGAACCCACGACCTACAGCGCAGAAGGCAGATTACATTATTATCATCGTTATTTTGGAATCACTGGTTGAAATCGTTTGACTGCGCAGGTGTTTTTTGTAATTTTCGCTTTATATGCGCGTTGCATGTCAAAATCAAAACGGATAAGGAAAAGTTGAATATCCGCGATCGTATCTCGAATAAAAATAACTGAAATTTGATTTGGTCGTTTTATATATCTGTGATCTTTAAGCAAAGCTATAAGAAGCTTAGAAATTTTACTTATGAACTGCTAGTTTTAATTGTAATAACTTTTATCAATAAAAATTAAATAAATGAAATTAACCAATTTACTCTGGTTAGATCAATTAATTACTAATGTGTCTATATAATGGAAATTTTTGTGTCTCGTTATAACTAACAGCAGCGTTACTTTTTATGACTTAATACCTTTATGACTGTTTGCTAAAAATAGGTTTTTCTTCTTAACAGATAAAACTATCTTGATAGCGCATTCTAAGGTTTTCTTTGATAATTTTCGAATATTTGGCAGAATTTCAGACAAGATTGTTTTCCGGTTCACTAGTTTATTCCAATTCAATTTAAGATTCACAATTTGATACGAAATCACTTAGAAGTTTCGGGCAGCTAATTGGCACATTTGTATTCTGATAAACGTCTTGAAAGTAAGATTTATTTAAACATTTCTGTTAGGAAATAAATGAAGCAAGTAACACCAATTATTGCTTTGAGCTCTGCGTCTCTGGGACGCACAGACACACAAGTAGTCACAAGTAACGTAGCGAAAGCAATCCATATTGAAATGTATGGTGACTCGCTCATGGGCAATCATTACACAAGCTAGGGTTGGTTAGGTTGCTAGGGACCGCGTTGCCTGGCATCGTGGCATCGTGGTGAGGTGAGAATCTTAATTCATCAAGTCATTCAAGGTTTGATGTCGCCACTTCAAATGGTAACGTATGTGTTTTGTGTTTATTATGGATAATATTATATATGTATGTCTTTAAAGCATTTATCATCTAAGGGCTATTTATTTTGTTTCCATATTATGTTGCCTGAAATAAATTACTATTATTATTATAATGCATAACGCATTCTCTTCACTATATACTCCGAGTCAACTCACATGATTGTGGTGATAAATTTCTCGTTTCGTACTCTCCTGTAGATCTCACGTAGCTGAGCTACGCTGCTACGGATAGTGCTACGTGCTACGTGGTTACGATATAAAAGCTGCGGTTTAAATGGCTCGACGATGGTATCGACCAGAGTTGTGGGAATCACGTCAAATCTGTATTTAAAAGAAGACAAAGGGACTGACTCACTGACTGATTATGTCTCTGTAACAATAAGTCTGAAATTTAGTTGGGTTCCTTCTAAGACGCGATTTCAGGGAATTTTCCAAAATCGTGTCTTAAAACCCTAACGCGGTAATTCCACGTGAGTGGGTCCAAAAGTAATTAATAAAACTCAATAACTACAGATACGTGAGATTCGTTAGATATCTCAAGAGTTACGGGCGCAATACGGGTGCAGCCTTGGTATTTCTATTAAGTAAATTACTTAAGTAGGGTAGGACAAATCGTGTAGCTGTTGTTATAGGCAGAAGGTACAACTCCAGTTAGGTCATCTGATTATTCCTTAAATTATTCACACAAAAACATATCTTTATAAAAAATTAACTAGTTGCTCGCGCAACTAGCCGCTTTTTACTACATATAATGTTATATTAATGTCCACATCCACAGAGTTAACACCACAAATTTTGGCGCTTATAGGTTTATATATACAAATTTAAATATTCATTTTAAACAATTGATGCTGCTGCATTATCATGGTGAACTGGAGCTGATAATGCCAGGGTTACTTGCAGAACACACAACTCCTCAACAGCTCGGCTCTCAGCAGCCATATCGTGTGAGTGTATTCAATTTTAAACCTGACTGATTGAATTTTATATTGTCTAGTTCCATAAGTAAGCCAAAACAAGATTGAAATTTGAAATAGTAGATAAATACATGTTGTTTGTTGTGTAAGTTAAGTTATAAAGGCATTATATTTATTACAGTATATTTGTTATAAGAAAATTAATTTTCCTTAAGTCTTATTTTTCTATCCGTACAAATTATCCTGAGGCGTGTAAATATACGTACAAAAGTAAATTGTCTCAAGAAATCTCACTGATATAGTTCATTCACACGGAAAATTGAACTTTCAGAGATACCAACTAGTTTACTTATCATCTCGTGTTTTATTGAAGGAGATTATTCTTTATTAAGGAGATAAAAGTGTGGGTCTGGTTTAAATTACGGCCCTTTGTTCTCTTTCATGTGAAGTACGCGTAACCCTGACTCGTAGGAAAAGCGCTCACCATAAACCATTGCACTAGCTACTTCCATTTCACTAATGTTTGAAGGAAAATACACAAAATAAATACGTTGTGTAATTAATGTGTTAATAAATGCATATTCAATATTAATAGACAACAGCTAACAAATATTTCCACTGAATTATTAAAAAATGATAACATCATTATTGCTAAGTTCGGTGCGAGTTCTAACCCAAATCAACCCTCCATGGGAAGAACAGGCAGAAACTTCTCAAGGAGGCGTTCTTTTAAAAGACGTTGCATAAGCATTTTTCAGTCAATTTAGGCGTATGTTTTTCGCACGTAATATGAACGTCTAATGAAATTCAAATTGGTAGAGTTTATTTGATATTAAGTCCTATCCACTTTTCCAACATGAGCTCATAATATTAATTTTAGCATTTTTCTATAACAATTCAAGCCTTAATATCTTTAAGGTTAAAAGGGTCGGATAGGGTATAAACAGGTGTCAAACTAAGAAATAATTACGTGCGTAATGCTAGCAGGTAATTAAGCTATTACCAGTACTGAAAATATAAGATCACGCGCAAATTAACGTATCCAAGAAATTTATTTATGAATTCTATAGAAATTTGTTTTGCAATAGAAGTATGTGTGTGTAATCGTCATTATTATTACGTATAGTAATTGTCTCATAGTGACGTGAGCAGTATCATGCGTTGTAGTTTATTTTAATGTGGCCAGAGGCAGGGCTATATGTCAGTTTTGTCAACAATACAACATCGATATTCAAGTTTAATTAAAGAAACCATCATTCTTATCAACAAACTGTTCTGTAGCTAAGTTTAAGATTTGAATCAGTAACCTTCGGATTGTAAGACTGGATCCGAAGCAATCCGGCCACCACTTATCTCCCAGACGAAGTCTTTCCTACATCGTATCCAGAAAGGCAAAACCCTTTAAAATATAACCAACTAATAAATCAATAAATAGCATTAAAGCACTTGGCAAAAAAAGGTTGAAGCAACGGAAACTTTTTAGCAAACACTGCAAAAGTTCGGAAAGAACTGAGGAAAGTAAACTCATTATGTCAATTTAGCTTCCGTGTCACGTCACCGTGACAATAAACGAATTTACGGAACTAAAGGAACTGGGAAAATACGGAGGAAAGCACGGATGGAGTTCCCCCAATTACTGAAACCCTACTCGTGTTTATTGCCACATCATTATTTTAACTACTTTTTAGGTTATGTTTGTGCCTGTAAATTTGTCGCAATTTTTTCATATCACAGATACTCCACTATCTACACTAATGTTATAAAGAGGTAAAGTTTGTATGAACTTCTCTAAAAACAAAAATTCTGCTTTGTAGGTCGTAAATTACGACGAACATAAATTTTTGTTGTTGCTTCTGGGCGTTAACATATACTATATTTGCACCGCAAGGGAATTCCGAGTATAGACCATCATATTTTTATTGAATTAATAATATTAAATTGATTTATTTTATTTGTCAATAATTATGAGACATAAGATTATGTCAGCAGCAGCCTTTTGTTCTATTTCAGACAGTTTTATGTATTGTGGGCCGGGTGGCAGCTATTAGTGTTATAATTATTGTGGCCCGTAAAATATTTATGTTCCAAGATATTTGATAGATATATATATAGAGATCATAATATATTCACGTTAGTTTAGTCGAGACTTACTAAAGCAAGAAAAAACAAAGCACAATCGGTTCTCAAAAGTAGGCTTTTATAGTTAATTTATGATATCTACCCTACCTCTACCTCTACCTACCCATGCATCAGCGAAAATCTTAAGGAGTATTCTGCCAAAGCTTAGGTACATATATAAAAAATATGAATCAATAGCTAGTTAAGCTGTAAGCAAACATCTTGCAAGTAAAACAACAAGTTTGACATTGGAACGGCTTACATACGCAAGGAAACATGAGCAGCCGCCCAAGGTTAAGTGCGCATTGAAAATTTAAACGCAAGGACGTCAAAACGCTTACGTGGCAGCAATCAACTTGTCACCCTATAAAATATGACGTCCCGCCGTCCCACCCTAAAGTCATTAAGCATCAGCTTCCTCTCATAGAAAGCCTTAGTCACTTTTCAACTCCAAAAGTGTATACTACGCGATCGAGCATCGCCACAAAATGAGTTTTTACACAAGCAACAGCCTCTTTCCGAATTCTTCCATACCCATACCGAATGGATTCCTCGCCCAAATGGAAGAAAAACCAAAGCAAAGCAAAATAGTGTTCCTAGACGTGACGCCAGCTCGCACGCCCATCATGAACGTATCGGCGAACGCTGTCGCACCGATGAGAAACAACTTGATAGATCCTAATATTTACAAGGACATAGTGTACGAAAATATCAAGCCGGTGTTTGCAATACTGCGCATCATGGGAGTCCTTCCTCTGACCAGACCGCGTCCAGGAATAAACCGCTTCCAGATTGCGTCAACATCGATGCTGTACTCGGCATGTATATTTGTCTTTCTCGTATGCTACGTGCTGTACCTGTCTCTGAATAAAGTACAAATCTTGCGGACATCTGAAGGGAAGTTCGAGGAAGCCGTAATAGAGTATCTTTTCACAGTCTACCTGTTTCCAATGACCTTGATCCCTATTATGTGGTATGAGACGCGGAAAATTGCTAGTGTCCTCAATGGATGGGTGGAATTTGAGGTACGAATAGACAGAATGGCCTCATGAGCTCACAAATCATATTTCCATCTTGCAATCCTTTCATTACATTTATTTTGATTCCAGGTGGCGTACAAGCACTTATCGGGTCGTCCCGTGCCGGTGAAGCTCTACAAGAAAGCCTTAATCATCGCTGTCATCATTCCAATCTTGTCAACGACTTCGGTGATCATTACTCACGCGACCATGGTCCACTTCAAGGTCATGCAGTTGGTCCCTTACGTTTTCTTAGAGATACTGACTTACCTGCTCGGTGGATACTGGTATCTCCTCTGTGAAGCCCTCAGCGTCTGCGCGTCTGTTTTAGCAGAAGACTTTCACCATGTTCGTATTTATCTTACATATTATTTTATCATATATTTATTTGCGTTGTTTATTTTCACCTCATTTCAGGCTCTTCGCCATATTGGACCAGCTGGAAAAGTGGCGGAGTACCGAGCTCTGTGGCTTCGCCTGAGCAAGCTCGCTCGTGATACAGGAATTGCCAACTGCTACACGTTTACCTTCGTCAGCCTCTACCTATTCCTTATCATAACGCTGTCCATCTATGGTTTACTGAGTCAGATCTCTGAAGGCTTCGGGATCAAGGACATAGGGTTGGCGCTGACAGCGTTTTGCAGCATTTTCTTGTTATTTTTGATATGTGATGAGGCTCACTACGCTTCCCATAACGTAAGTAACCATTTCTAACTATGATTTTATTAATATAAGAGACAACGCAAAAAATACATCTGAATGCAATGCATTTGCTACATGAAAACCGATGTCAAGGGAAAGCGATAGTGGCACATACCTGGGTCAGAGAACTGGTATTCAAGTGATGCAGCCGTGTTATTGATTTAACTGTTTTCCACCAGGTTCGAACCAACTTTCAGAAGAAGCTCCTCATGGTAGAATTGTCCTGGATGAATACAGACGCACAAACTGAAGTAAACATGTTCCTGCGAGCAACTGAGATGAACCCTTCACAGATCAGTCTCGGGGGATTCTTTGACGTCAACCGAACACTGTTCAAATCGGTACGATGCTTGGCGCCACATATTATCAGCTAATTGCCTAAAAACGTTAGTGATGTAGCATCAAACATTATTCCCGATGATCTTCCCCTAAAATATTGCTTAATTTATAATTGAATAAAGAAATATTTATTTAAAAACTTAATTTCGTTTATTACCGGTTGAGAGCCGTCTGTTCTCACCAAAAGCCCGTGTAAACGCTGTCAAGGCCATCTGTGGCCAACAGCAATATAGTCCATTCATAAAAAAAAAACAATGCGTTTACCTCTTGCCGTAGCATTATCGTAGGTTTAATAAGTTTATTGAAAGATGGTGTACGCGAAATAACTAGACTACTTTTAGGCTGCGTTTCCACCAGAGATGTGCGATGGAAATGTGTCGTGCGAGGATGTCTAGCTGTGCTGTGAAAATGTGTGGGTGTTTCCACCAAAGCTGTGCGATGATAATGTGCCTACGAGGATGTGTAGCGGAGCTGTGAAAATGCGCATTAATGTGTGGCGCGAGGATGCGTTGCGAAGCTGTGAAATGTGTCGACGGGGGTGCGGTGTAGTGGGAGCGGAGTAACGCGAACGCCTGCCTGCCGCTCACCGCGCTGCGCTCACGTCTCACTTTGCTGTCGTAAGCGCTTGTAGTCGTACGCATGTCGTACGGTTGCGTGGCATAATGGACGAAAAATTAATTGATGCCGTTCAAAAGTTTCCGTGTTTGTGGAACACTTCTTTGTCATTTTACAAATGTAATGAAACTAAGGACGCTGCGTGGGAGGAAATAGTCAAAGAAATACAATATAAAGATGGTAAGTAATAATCATGTATTAAAATCAGGTATATTAAAATACAAGTTACAATATTTGGGTATTTATTGTGTGCGATGAATTCGTGACGAAATACGAGTATCTTGCCATGACACTTTTCCTTGATTATTGAAATAAGAGCAGTATTTCTCTCTTACATCATAACTATCACTTGACACGACGACGGAAATGCTAGGAACCGATACAAGAGTACTTGTATTTGTGTTATCAATGCAATCCAAATAATTACTTTGTCTTTCAATTAAAAAATTATGCATTACACATGTGGCTTTTACGATTTTGTCAACCGTTTCCACTCTGCATTCAAAGTCTTTACGATACACATACCACTTTCGTGCCAATACACCGAATGTAGCTTCTACAATGCGACGTGCCCTCGAAAGTCTATAGTTAAATATACGTTTCTGTTGGTCTAACTGGTCCCGCGGATATGGGCGCATGAAATTTTCCATCAAAGGAAAAGCCTCATCTCCAATGAATACAAATGGTACTGGTTCACCTCCTTCATATAATGGTTCAGGTTCTGGAAGATTCAATCTTTTTTCTTTCAAATATTTTCCAAAAACACTATCATCAAATATTCCAGCATCACTAAATCTTCCCATGGATCCCACATCAACCATTATAATCTTTCTCCTAGCGTCAGCTAAGCACATAAGCACTATAGAAAATCTTTGTTTGTAATTAAAAAAAGAGGACCCAGTGTTTGCAGGACACATTATATAAACATGTTTACCGTCTAGAGCCCCCAAACAATTTTTAAACTGCCATAGCTCTTGAAAATCCTTTGCTATTCGCTTCCAGTCGTCTTTGGTAGGTTTTGGAATAACAAGAGGTTGTAAAACAAGCCAAAGAGCATTACAAACTTCTGCCACAATTCTCGACACACTTGCTACTCCAATCCTAAAATTTTCTGCCAATCGTGTGAACGACGAGCCCGTGGATAAATACCTGCAAAAAAAGGAATGTTTATAATAATAGTAAGAAAAATAATTAACAAATAAAAAAGTACTCTTTACCTGTTACTGATTTTTTGCGATCTGTAAGACAACATGCTTGGTATAAAAATGTTATATTCCTAATCATAATTTTCTATTATTTCAGTGAAAAGCGCTAAGTATCGTTGGAAACAACTACGGGATAGCCATCGGGACGCGCTAAAGAGGCAGAAATCTAAAAAAAGCGGACAGGCTACAACCAAAACACGTGAATGGAAATACCAAAAATTGATGGAATTTCTTTTACCGTACATGGCCAACAGAGATAGAGAGTCAAGTTATAAAGAGGATATTTCGTCACCAAATAATGAAAATGACTCTTCGCAAAGCACTCAATATTCATTAAACCAAGATGACTCTTCGCAGAGCACTCAATATTCATTAAACCAAGATGACTCTTCGCAGAGCACTCAATATTCATTAAACCAAGATGACTCTTCGCAGAGCACTGAACATACACCAAATCAAGCTGACAATCCCAACAATCTTTACGAAATAGCCTCAACTTCAGGCATTTCAACAGATTCGGTCACCCCGTCATCATCAAAGAAGAAAAAAGGCGATGAATTATCAATTTTAATACAAAAACATATGAAAAATCAAGAAGATTTTCGAAAAGAAAGGCAAGAATTAAGAGAACTTTTAAAACCAACGGACTGCGATGATACTGATCATTTTTTTCTTTCAATGGCGAAAACATTTAAAAAATTACCAGATTACATGCAAGTTCCTTTAAAAAGGAAACTTTTTAATATGATTAGCGAAGCCGAAGAATCTTACGTGCTGACGTGGTATAATCAAAATATTGGTTATTCTTCAAGCTCTGGTAGCAGTATAGCAGTAGGTAGTAATATAGCAGGCCAGATGGATTTGCCGCCTCAGCTGGATCCTGAACAACTTGGTTATTCTTCAAGCTCTGGTAGAAATACAAATAAAACAGTGGGCCAGATGGATTCATCTTTCCAACTGGAAGCTGTACAACCAGCATCTCCGGGAACACAACATTCAGACCTACAAACGCCAAATACTTCAAACAAAGTAGGAACAGAGCCTAATTTGCCATGAAAAAGAGGAACTTGTTGTCTACTTATTTTGCAGATTATGATTACTTTTCAATTAATATGTTTAATAAAGACAAAATTGATTCAAACTATTTTACTTACTTTAAACATACCGCCAATTTTTCCTTGGTGCTGATGCATTCTCTGTAGTGAGTGTCTTCTTTCTTGATAATGTTCTCAATCAAATTGTGTAACTCATAAAAGTTACTTCTAGATACTCGATAAGAATTTTCGAATATTTCATCATCAGCCGTATGAAAAAAGGTAAAGAATTCTCCATGTAATCGATGATATTTAATATGGTTACGTATCCAAAACCTGTGTGTTCTTGTATTGCTCAAAATTATAGAACTAATAAACTCCGTATCTTCTGCTTCCATTTCTTCATCACAAATTGTTAAATATAAAAGTATTTTCTTTTTCCAATTATCCATATTATTATCTATTTTGCGCACTTCTACTTCCAACAAACTCCGTCTATGGACTGGCTGGTACAGTATGCGCAAACCTCGCAACACATCTTTCTCAACACACATTCCTCGCACACTTCCCTCGTACACATCCCTCGCACACATCCCTCGCACACATCCCGCGCTTGTTTTGTATGCGCAAAAATCTAGCTCCGCTGAGCCGTTTCCACCAGAGCTGTGCTGACCGAGGCAAGGTAAATGAAGCGATCCTATTGGTTCTTTACAAACACATCCCTCGCTATGCATCCTCGCACATCTCTGGTGGAAACGCAGCCTTAATCAGCTGGCCACATGGGCGAAGCCATAGACAAGCTAAAATACAAATACAGTGAGATTATAACTGAGTTTTTTCTTATCCAGCTTCTGGCAACGATGGTGACGTACCTAGTGGTACTGCTCCAGTTCCAGATAAGTATCCCTGATGAAACCCAAAGCGGAGAAATGCCAGAAGAAGTATTCAATTTGACGTCAGCGACGGAAGCTACGACTACCACTACCACCGCTTTTACCACTATCCTCACAACCCTCGCCAAGAAGAAGAAGAAAAATTAAAGACATAATTTTGTAAACGTTTAAGTTTATGCATGTTTCCTTTTTTTAATTTATCAGTAAGATAACGTTGGTCTCAGTAAAAGGAGTTATGAAATTATTTATGTGTGGTTAATTTGTGCCTCACATTTTTTTATTTTGTAGCTAATGTAACACGTAAATATGAATGCACAAATAAATTTAACTTAATAATATAAAGAATTTGCGTCACTTTAAATGGTGTAGGCTTATTAAGCTCTACGTCAGTGGAATGTTAGATAATAATAAAGTCGTCACCACCACTGAGGGTTAAGCTTGAAAGCTTGTTTTCTCAAAGTTTTTAATTTGTGCTGCCAACAGCAACGCATTAGCATGAGTACAGTAGTACTCCGGTTTAAAAGGTGTGCATGCCGGTGAATCAAGACACTCGTACCTACCTAACTATTCATAATTAACTCGTGTTGACAGTTTCGAAGTAATTTCAATGTCAACCGAAAATTATTATGATCGAACGACACGCCACAAGAAATGTCAAATGTCAATCTGACAATAGCAATAAAAGAATATTCCGGACTTCTGTGCTTTTTTGGAATCGTTTAGCTGTTTTCTTTTATCTTGGCTTCTCGTAATTCACTTGGAAATCACCGACTTTTCTGTATTTAACAATAATGGTCGACTACAGCAAGTGGAAAGACATCGAGGTGGGTATAATCAAATCGCCTAAAAGTGTATTTAATGTTAGTTTTTACCAAACGCCCGGTGTATTTCAGATCTCTGATGATGAGGACGAGACTCACCCTAATATTGATACTCCGTCGCTGTTTCGATGGCGGCACCAGGCGCGCGTCGAACGTATGGAAGAGCGACGCAGGGAAAAAGAGGAACACATGCAGAAAAAGAATGAAAATCTCAGACAAATCAATGCTTTACGCAAAAAGATTTCCGAGGCCGCTGCAGACAGTACCGACCTGGAGTCTCTTAAAAAATCCCTCGCAGAACTGCAGGAAGAAGAGATGAGGCTTCTTAAAAAAGAGGAGGATCTCAAGAAGAAGGATAAAACGACACCTTGGAATGTGGACACTATCAGTGAGCCGGGGTTCACCAAGACTGTGATCAACACTAAGCCGCCCCGGCCTAAAGATGAGAACTTGACTGAGGAAGAAAAGGAAGCGAGGATGAAGAAATTCATCAAAGAGAATGAAAAGCTGTTGAAAGAGTTTGGCATGTTGAGAAAGTATGATGACTCGAAACAATTCTTGATGGATCACAATCAGCTTGTTTGCGAGGAAACGGCTAACTACCTTGTTATTTGGTGCATCAATTTGGAAATGGAAGAGGTAAGTTTTAATTTTAACGTCAAAAATATTAAATAAAAGTATGGTCACAATAAAAGTTTAATGAAATAGAATAATGACCAAATTATACATAAACTATGCGTTATGTATTATGAAAGGATGTATGAATTTGGATTTTGACTTAAAATGTTTTCCCCATGCAGAAACATGGGTTGATGGCACATGTGGCCCACCAGACAATCTGCATGCAGTACATTCTGGAGCTCTCCAAACAGCTGGACGTGGACCCCAGGGGATGTGTCGCAGCTTTCTTTTCCAAGTAATGTATTTTAACTAGGTTTTATAATTCTACTATTGATTTGGTTCTGGACATTGCCTTACATTGCATTGTCTGAACTCTAAAGTTGGCTGCGAAATATTTTATCTCTTATCATGCAGAAGAACCAGTTTACAGGCAGTAGAACTTATGCTAAGTTTGTCTTGGGAAAGTACTTCCATGTTCACATGTCCGAGTTACTGGCATTGATGATGTGACTTGTGTGTTCTTGTTAGGGGGAGGACCCAAGTGGTATTGTGTGTTATGGGCAGAAGTTACCACTTAACACTTGGTGGGCCAAACTATTTTTGTTACCAAGCAGTAACACTCATATATTACTGTGTTCCAGTTTCAAAAGGTGTGGTTACTTTAATCCAGGCATGTGAGACATTCCTCAAAATTATTCAGGTATAATACAATGTGATGCGGTCTTCCCATACTCAAGTAGGGGAGGACTCCAAGACGTATTTTGTTAATAGGTACAGGTAACAGCATTTTCAAAGTTCCAAGAACCAAAACCAGAATTATAGTTTTCGTGGTTAAATTGTGTGATCCGTTTTAACTTCGAAACTATAGTTATGACTGTTTTGAAGGTTATAGAGTTTATAACAACCACAAGACTTAATTCTCATAAGAGCCAAGAAAACCGAAATACTAAAAAATACTAAATTTCTATTACTTTCATAATTCAATAATGTGAAACATTACTTCTTACATTTTTAGATAGGAATATAACACATCAGTATCACTGAATCAAATATAACAATAGATAACCCTTTTATAATATTAATTTATATTTCCATGTCATAAATTTAGCGATGATGAGATAATGGATAAGCATTTTGGCCAATACCGACTGAAAAATCTCTCCAAGTGTTCCATTATTTCACACAACACTTTCTGTTTTAGCTGCTGTTGTTTTTGTGTCATCTTTCTATCTTCTTCTTCACATGGTATTATTTTTTGTTGCCAATTCTTAGCAACTCCGTCTTCTTTCTTCTTCTCGACGTGCACCTATGAGTTTTTCGATTGAAAGATTTACGTGCGTAATACCACGTTCTCAAAACGGTGAAGGAAAACATCGTGAGGAAACCGACCTAGAAACAATAATTCAAAGTCATGTGTCAAGTGCACAAAAGGAGCCTCTGAGTTTTTTTTTGCTACTGGTACTATAAGGATTAATCAAATTGTTAAATAGCAAAAAAACCTGTTTCCAGGATCCAGGTAGCAGAAAAGACATACAAAGATTCCTTTGATGACGAGCTGAAGCAGTTCAAAATCAGAATCCAGAAGCGAGCTGCGGAAAAGATCCAGGATGCCCTCAGAGAGCAGGAGGAAGAGGAGAGGAAAGCTAGGCTCGGTCCAGGCGGTCTGGATCCTGTTGAAGTTTACGAGGAATTACCCGATGTGAGTGTGCCCTTTTGTCAATTCTGAACTGGATTGTGAAACATTGTCTTTGCATTACATTAATGTATTCCGGTTAGAAGGATGGGCTTGAGAGGTTGCTAAACTTTATAAGGATATACCTAAATCACCCCATGGAGGGTCGGATAGGGTTTGAACAGGCGTCAAACTACTAGTAGTTTTTTACTTTACTTAATCATATATAATTTTTGGTCCAGGAACTCAAGAAATGCTTCGACGCGCAAGACGTTCCGTTGCTGCAAGCCACAATAGCAAAGATGCCCGAGTCCGAAGCCATCTACTACATGAAGCGGTGTGTTGACTCCGGGCTGTGGGTGCCCGGGAAGAACGATGATGATGCCAAGGATAATGCCGAAGATGGTGACTCCAAGGAGACTCCACAAACGTCGACTAGCACCGAAGAGGTAGACTGAGGGTCACCCAGGTGCAGTGACATTAGCTTAGGCCTGCATCTCAATCAAATATTGGACTCTCGACAAAAACTGCTGTTCTTATCCGAGTGTAAAATAGATTTTAATTTCATTATCATCTGTGTAGTCATATATCGTGGCATACAGCATTTAACTAATCCACTAAAGCATTTACACGTAATTTCGATTAGGTTGCTTGCGACTTGATATTGAGATACCTTTTAATTTTAGTGCAAATGACTATGCTGACAATTTGAGATTTAAAATAAACTGTAATTTTCCACAATTTTTTCACTTATCCGACCATCAGGGCTATTGTAGGGGCCAGTTTACGGTAGTAAGGGTGAATTTCCCCGAATTGAGCACTGATTTTAATATATTCCCCTGAATTTAAGCTGGATTCCATGACAGAACTCTGTCGCCCCACTTAAGTCAATGATACCATCACAATTACACGATTATTTCATTAATGTCTGTGCCGAGATATTCCATTCCAAAGATATTCACAAAAAATATTTCGAACAATTATCGCCATGCATAATCTTCTAATGTCAGTCGCTTTAGTGTTTTTGAGTTGTTAAGTCAATTTATTAATTTTTCTAGCAAATAGATAAACTATAGCTATTCGTTATTTACTACTACTACCAAACTTATTCATTATCGAAATACATTCATTACAAAGTTCAGTTAAGTTTCAAAAATTCGCTTCCCTTTTCCCCTGTAAAAAAAACTGGGACCACAATAAATGCTCACATACTCGTATGAGTCAGAACCGATGAATTATTTAGTGGCAGATAGGACTTGGATGAACTATTATGTATAGCATTAATATATTGGACAGTTAGTAGCTAAAGTTGATTGCCTGCAAAGCGAGGTCCCGAGTTTGATTCTAGACTGGGGCAAATATTAATGAGCATATTTTGCTTTTGGGTCTTGTTTGTGTGATGAGCTATGTGTCTATGCCCACTTTAACCTGATAGGGGAAATCAATATAGTCCCGGGGTGTGTGGTTTTACCATTCTGTGCAAGAAGGGAGCCTCTTTGAGGCATATTTCAATCCTTTCACATTCAAAGTAGTTAGTGGCTTTAGTCATATTTCCATTTAAATGACAAAATATATTTTTAACCGACTTTAGGAAAAGGAGATTCTTAATTCGTTCTTTGTTACCACATTCAGACATTTATAAACCGATTTGAAAAATTATTTGTATATTTGAAAGGATATTTATTTTTTCATTCAGTTTGGTCCCAGTAATATGGTTTTTAAATCAAAATAACTGGAAAAATATGGTATCCGCGTTCAGTATAACGAGGAAGTCTGTTTTCCTGTTTTGCAGCGTATATATATTAATAATGGCGGTTAGTTTCGGCGGTCAGGGAAACGTGCGAGTAAAATGATATTATAAACTTGTACTTTTTATATAACAAAACTACAATAGAATGAGAGTGGGCGCGGCGAGGCTACGTGAGCAAATGCGGCGGCAGCTGCGGCCGCCCCTCCAGTTTGCTGTAGTCCAGGTGAAATTCTTTCGCCACCTGCGACAAAACAACAGACACGAATGTACACTTCCATTTGTTGTGTATGTCAAAAGTCAAAAACTTTATTTCCATAGAATGGCTTGGAAACGTCAATAATATTCAAAACATAAGTTCACGCGTACTTATCGCTAAGTTTGACGTCTGTTCAACGTGATGTTTTGAATATAACTTATTGTCATTTGTTTATGTATGGTATGTAATGGTTGTGTTAGGACATACCTTGCGCCAATTGTGCGCATCAAAGAAGTAGTAGGTGCCGCGCTCGTAGGTGGATGTTTTCTCCACCATGGGCATGCCGGGCGCTTGAGAGATCCACACCTTTTCCTCCATGTGATACCGCCATTCTCGATTATATCTCCAAATGTAATATACAAACATATATCAATATGATATGATACAAGCAGCGAACACAGAGCTAAAGAGTTGTCTGACCAAAATGATGGCTTTATTTTAGCCAGCCGCATAAATATTGCTATTGGTTTTAAATGAACCGGAGTTTTATGCCAGTAACAGTAGATTTATTTATGGGAAACAAACACAGTACCGATAAGCTCTACAATGGATTTTTTGTCAATGACGGATCCTGCTGATGATCCCCCCTTATGTTCACTGGTATTTTCTACCCACAATAACATAACTTGTTTTCTTCCTTACTGGAGTATGGGAAGACCCAAGTCTCATACAGATGCGCCCGTGTGACTTGAAGATGGAACGTCTAATCTTGAACAACACACACACCCTTCAAAGTGAACCATAGCATTGCAAGTGTACTACTGCTCAGCTGGAGAAATGGGTATGATGGCAGTACTTTCCTGGACAAACTTGGTACAAGTTATATGTTCCACATAAGTTTTACAATGAATGGGGCATGTGGAAGCTCTGGCAGAGCTTCCACATTAATGAACCCCATTAATGAAAATTGCAATAAGATAGAGAAGAGGAAAGTAGGTTACCAACAAATAGACATATTGTATAATGTATATTTTAAGCAGTAGACCTGGTAACAAGTTCTTACGGAGAAGTACTGCCCCACACCTATTTCTGTTGCCAAGCAAATGCAAAGGCTGTACTGTGTTCCTGTTTCAAAATGTGGTCGCCAGTGAAATTACATAGTGAGTACCACAGTCAAGTTTAACGGGCGAAATACGTTTCGACGCCGGTCTTCCAATAACTAAGTAGGTGAAGATCCCAAACTGTGCCGTTATGAGCCGAGGTTACCGTTTAACGTCAGGTCAGCAACTTATCGGTGATTTATTAAAATAAAAAATATTATTAATATTAGTATTATAATAAATATGAGACATCATAATCATGAGACATTCCACCTACACGTCTCACAGTTACGGGCGCATACGATGCGACTTGGGTCTTGTCGTACCTAGTAGGGGAGGACCCAAGTCGCATCAGTTGTTATGGGCCGAGGTTACCACTTAACACCAGGTGGGCCGTCGGCTCGTTCCGTAACTAGAATACATAAAAAAAAAGACGTGTGGCACTCGGAGACTGCCGCGGTAAAGCTATTGCGCGTGATTTTTCAAAAAGTTCTGGTATTTATCGATAGATGGAACTAAAAAGTATCACCGCTGTGCCGGTCGGAGTGGGGGGGTGTTAGGTTTTTTCGTTACGGAATTTCTGGATTCGGTCTCCACGCTCAAGGCCCGCGATAGAAGCTATGCAATAGCTTAAAAAAATAATATATATATACTCACAATTCCGACGCGGCCGCAATCTGAAGTACATCACCGACAAAACAGTAAAACAAATAAAATAATAGATCTTCCTTATATCGACTCAGTCGTAGGGGCGCCAGCTTTTCTCTGATGGAGCCATTTATCAGATACTCGGGAGGCACATGGTAATCCATGTCTTGTGGCCTGCAAATATATATCAAACGTTACAGCTTCAATAATTAACAATCTACGAGATATGTGGTATCCCTGCGTCTTCCCAAGTAGGAAGATCGCCGAAGAATAATCAGGAAAGACCATATAAGTGATAGCCATAGCTTATCTTGGCCGTAATTTTTCAATTCAATCAGAATCAGCAAGTCAACTCGTAGAGCGCGGTCCAAAAATAACTGCATCAATACGATTTATTTACATTTGACTGGCCTCATAGCTCAGTTGGTTAGTACCTACCTTCTGCGCTGTAGGTCGCGGGTTCGATCCCCACTCAGAACAAACATTTATGTGACATTTGTAACATTGATGTTTGTTCTGTGTCTGGGTGTTAATATGTATTATATGTATTTACAAAAGAAAAGTATATAAGTATTATATTAGTTGTCTGGTTCCCATGATACAAGCTATGCTTAGCTTACTTTGGGGCTAGATCGCGCTGTGTGAAATGTCCACCATTATTAATTTATTTATTTTTCAGTCTGAATGTCATGATGCATAAAACTTAAGATTTATTTTTCTATTAGTTAGCAGTAACACATATATTCCTGTTTATTCATACCTGTAGGTACAATAATAGTTAGTAAAAACAAAAAAAAATGTGAGCCGTCACGGGACGCCTGGCAGATGTGAAACATCGACATTATTTTGTAAGAAACTAAGTACCCCATCACTAATAATGTATATGATTTGTCGTAACCTTGAACGGACCAATCAGCGCTCATGCCGTGGCGACGCGTCGCCAAGCCAGAAATCTGTTTTACGTGCGGCTATAGATGTTTCACATCAATAAAAATAAATTTATGTATCTTTAACTGTATATAAATAGAAATTATGATGAGCCCCGGTGGACTGACCTTTGCCCATAACAAGCAATATGGCTTGGGTCCTCCCCTACTTATTTTATTTTTCAAACAGAATCTACAGCTCTTACTTAAAACTACTCTTACAGCCAATAACAGATTCAATTTATATTTTTTCTCAGGCACAAGTAAACCCAAGTCGCATCCCATATAACCCTTAAGACGTGAAGGTGAAACGTCTCATGTGCCTGTAATCTCACAGGCAACGCAGTAACCCGAATGCATAACTGGTTGGCGGCTGAAATGGGTACGGTGGCAGTGCTTCCCCGGAGGAACTTGGCATTAGTTTACTGGTAATATCTGCTATAAATATACATATTTCTCACCTACAAGGCGTATCCGCCCAGGGGCCAGCGAAGGTGAGATACAGGTTGTCTGGCGAGTTGAGGTTAAGCCCCAGCGCAGTTAGGTCCTGCCCTAGCGCCAGTTGGACCAGATTAGGGTCAGACTCAGCCGCCCGGATAAACGTCAGGAGGCCCACAATACCAAACTGATTCGGTATCATCGTCTCTGGTATATTCGTTACTTTACCTGAAAGTTGATACATGAGGTTAGCCCATCTCTACAATTTGTTAATAAATAATTTGTGTAAATCAAAGTAGCTTTGCAATTTTTTTGTATGACTGAACTGAAATGTAAGTTATTCTCAACAAATTATTTCACTGGCCTCAAAGCTCGGTTGGTAGTAAGTAACTTTGCCTTCTCGTGGGTCGTGGGTTCGATTCCTACACAAGATAAAACATTTGTGTAACGAGCATAGTTCTGTATCTGGGTGTTAATATGAATTACATGTAATGTATTTCAAAAAAGTATATAAGCATTGTGTGGTTCCCATGATACAAGCTATGCTTAGCTTAATTTGGGGCTAGATGGCGCTGTGTGAAATGTACACCAATATTTATTTGTTAATTACTTCTCTCTCCACATAATTTAAATAAGCATGAATCAAAATGTGAAGTTTTGCACTTAAAAGCAAGGGCAGTTGGATGCGCTCAAATGTGGAACTAAGCTGTCATCTTGTATTTAAATACAGACGAAAATAAGGAGAAACAGTAACTATTGGTTATTTAATGAAATTAACAAATATTAACCAAGACGTTGTTAATATTTATTTGATTGAAAGCTACTTTGATTTACTATTTTGTGTTTTATACAAACCATACACTTCCTTTGGAGGGGCTGGCGGGGGGACTTAAGAAATAAGTTAAGATTAGTTTCAGGATAATGTATAGCCTAATTAGACAATTACACTAGGGTTACTAGTTAGCAATTTAAAATACGCATAATAGCTGGGAATGTGGTATATCGGTGTCGATTTTGCTAGCATCAAATTAAACTAAAATCTATATAACATAATATGTTTATCGAATAACTGTTTATCTCTTCTAGTTTTTATCTATTCTAGTAGTTCTTATGTGTGGTTTGATTAAGTTTGATCAGCCACCAAATCTCACCAAAATCCCAAACTTTAAAAAACTTTTAAGACCTTATTAAAATCTTTAAACCAGTGTTAGTAGTCATAAAGCAAGCATACGCTACCCGGCCCCGTACAAAGTAGATGCAAACTGATACCTTCAGGCGACGTCTGTATCCCCCGCTTGGGTTTTTCGACGTTGTTGTGCGCGGCGTAGTCGTTCTGCGGGGGCTGGTGCGCGGGCGCAGCGCCTGCCGCCCCCGCCGCGCCCGCCCCCGCCGCGCCCGCCGCCCCCGCCGACGTGCCCGGCAGCGCGGGGAAGTCCTCGGATGACATCGTGAACTCGGACTGCTCTGACGTCGGCTGCTTAACCATACCCACTGGCGGATTACACAACAATCTATTAAACTATACACTGACCTCACGGCCTCACTCGTTTGCATCCCCCCGCCTGAAGCTGGAGGTCGTGAGTTCGATTCCCACCCAGGATAAGCATTTGTGTGATGTTAGGTCTGTGTCTGGGTGTTATATCTAGTTCCCATGATACGAGCTATCCTTAGCTTACTTTGAGGCCAGATGGCGCTGTGTGAAAATACACAAGTTATGACAAGTATCTTGGCTGATCTTGGCCTGAACTTCGGATCCAAGTTCAGGGTTGCAACAGAAATAAGGGTAAGGTTTCAAAAAAGGGGGATGAACGCTCAAAACAACACAATGCTTGATATCACTGCAGGGCTTTATCACCCAACAAAAAAAATGCTGGCTTTTTACTGGGTTAGCTCGACTGAGGAGTTAGCTATTTATGTCAATTATATTGTAAGAGTGTCATAATGGATTTCCATCCACCATCAACTTCAGTACACCCAAGATCTGTCTGTCGCAACTGAACAAATGGCGTTGTGTTTTTTTTTTTTTGTAAGTGGTAACCTCGACCCATAACAACCGATGCGACTTGGGTCCTCCCCTACTAGGTACGACAATACCCAAGTCGCATCGTATGCGCCCGTAACTCTGAGACGTGTAGGTGGAATGTCTCATGTGCCTGTAATTTCACCGGCGACCACACCTTTCAAACCGGAACACAGTAACGTGAACGCGTTACTGCTTGGCGGCAGAAATGGGCATGGTGGCAGTACTTCCCCGGACGAACATGGCGAGTTCTACTGCTCTTAAACTTTTAGTTTTGCAACAATTTATTTTACCGTATTGATCGCGCGCGATGTATTTTCTTTGTGTTTCGTTTCCACGCTGTTTGGATTCGTGCGAAGATATTAGTTGCATTTGATTGTTCAGAAATGGTTGGAAGCTTATTAAGCTCACCTGGCCACTTCCGCTCGCAGGTGTTTCGCGGGTCACTACGTTGAAAATATTAAAGACTATATTTGAAGTAAACAATTTTAATTATTTAACTTTTAAAATTATCATTTTTTTTAATGTTATGTAGTTTTCCGTATATATTTTGTTTACGAAACAGGGACACTTAACCATAAGATTATATACAAATCAGACGATTTATTAGAACTTGGCAACCCTGAAACAGACGGCAAAATGTGCTGTCTCGTACCGTGCAGGTGACATCGAAAGAGACAACAATATTTTATCCCTCGACAGCTAACTCCAGTGTTGCCAAGACTAGCCGCCAGAGCTAAACAGCGCGGGAAACTCACTGAACGTAAAAAAATAAAGAAATCGTGTATTATGATGCTGCATTTAGACTATTGTCCACGTCCGAATCGATTGTCCAACCATCGCTAGTGTAAAGGGTGATTCATGCAGACGAATAGCCGAAATTAAATTTAGCCTTTTTGTTGTATATACAGCATAAGGTTCGGGGGCGGGAGGATGGATGGAGGTGACGTCACTGGTCGTACATACATACATACATACAGTGGGGTTGAGGCACTGACCGTAAGGTTTGGAGCCGGGGGGAGGGGGCGCGGCGGCCGGCGCCTGGTCGCCCGCGCCCCGCGCCGTCAGCGAGGGGAACTCGCTGAGGTCGAGCAGCGAAGGTGTTGACGTATCACCGCCCTCGCCGAACACAGAATGGTAGTTGCTGCCCGCGTTGAATCGAGACAGATTGCCCATACTCGACTGGAAATATTAAACATTTATTTATAAATACACAAATATTCCACAGATCAAAAATGTTGAACGCATGTTCAATACGAAAAATGACCCGCATGGACTTTATGAAACCATGTATGGTGATCAATAAAGTATTATCTATATATGTTCTGCTCAAAAAGTATGGTTGGAATTTAGCGTTTAATCTTTAATTAATTACCCTCAAAATTCCGAAACGAACCAAATCGGGCGTAATATAATTCAAACTAAAACCGGTACCATCACGTTTCGCGCAAAAAAGGACAAAACAATGGCAAAGCATTTGCAGTCAGTTGACCTGAATTTAGTTGATTTTAAATTCAACACAGTGGCGTCACTGACTTTAGGCATGTAAAACGTGATTTTGATACATAAATTCACAGAAGTTGTGACACCTTTTATTTCTCTTTTTAACACATATAAAATGAAATTAAGAGAAAATCATTGTGCAAGTTGACTGGCCTCACAGCTCAGTTGGTAACTCGACCTTCTGCCCTGTAGGTCGTGGGTTCAATTCCCGCCCAGGACACACATTTGTGTGACGAAAATAGATGTTTGTTCTGTGAGGGGTGTTAATATGTATTATAAAAATGTATTTACAAAAAAGTATGATTTCAATCGTTTGATTTCTACGATACAAGCTATCAGCTACTTTGGGGCTACATGGCGCTATGTAAAATCCATCCACCCATATTTGTTTAAATCGCTTAGAATAGTCATCATGAAAAACAGAAAAAAAAATTACATATGCACAATTTTTTAAGAGCAGTAGAACTCGCCAATTTCGTCCGGGGAAGTACTGCCACCATGCCCATTTCTGCCGCCAAGCAGTAACGCATTCACGTTACTGTGTTCCGGTTTGAAAGGTGTGGTTACCGGTGAAATTACAGGCACATGAGACATTCTACCTACACGTCTCAGAGTTACGGGCGCATACGATGCGACTTTAGTCTTGTCATATGAAGTAGGGGAGGACCCAAGTCGCATCGATTATTATGGGCCGAGGTTACCACTTAACACCAGGTGGGCCGTCGGCTCGTTCCGTATCTCAATCACATAAAAAAAAAAAACCCGTATCTCACTCACCATAGAATTAGAATTAGGTTGTGATGACAGTGATGTCGGCATGGGCACCCTCCTGTCGGCGAATGCTCGCTGACCGAAGAGTGTAGACCGCGACGCCATGGAGGGCGGCGCCCCGGGCATCGCCGCGGTGCTCCGGCTCGGCGACAGGGCGCCGCCGAACGTGGGCGTCACATGGCCCGACACGCCGCCGACGAGGCCCGAGCTGACGCGACCGCCGACACCGCCGCTCGCTAAGCTTCTAGGCGCTTGTTGGAAGTTCAAGTTTGCCATAACCTGAAAATATTAACACATGTTTAAATTATAAACATTGGTGGTAATTTCACACAACGCCATCTAGCCCCAAAGTAAGCTAAGCATAGCTTGTATCATGGGAACCGGACAACTGATATAAATACTTATATACTTTTCTTACGTAAATACATAACACCCAGACACAACAAACATCTGTGTTACAAATGTCACATAAAATGTTTGTCCTGGGTGGGAATCGAACCCACTACCTACAGCGGAGAAGGGTTACTACCAACTGAGCTATGTGAGGCTAGTCAAAGCTGATGAGGCTAGTATGTGTAGTATTTTTGTTTTGTTTCATTCAATAAGGCAAATATTGCATGTTCAAAATTTGTCTTTTGTCACCAGATATAATGAAATTAATGAAAAAAAAATGGTCATGAATACAATTTACCCCGAAATGTATATTTTATTTATTACATGGAACAGTTTAAACAGTAATAGTTAAAATACGTGTTGATTTAATATACAAAATCCTGTTCCAAATCCTGATGTTACCTGGTGTAATGTACCTATTACTTCATTACACTTTCAAAATGAATGGGTCAGCCCTTATGGCCAGATCCTATCTATGATCCGTCCAAGACAAATTCAATAATTTGTACTGATAACAGTTAATTCTTGTTCACTTTGCTATGATAATCACAAATAATTCATTGTGTACTTAATATTTTCATTGAAGATATAATAATAAATAAAAATAATATTGGTGGACATTTCACACAGCGCTATCTAGCCCCAAAGTAAGCTAGGCATAGCTTGTGTCATGGGAACCAGACAACTGATACAATACTTAGATATTTTTTTTTTGTAAATACATACATATAATACATATTAACACCCAGACACAGAACAAACATCTATGTTTCTCACACAAATGTTTGTCCTGAGTGGGAATCGAACCCACGACCTACAGCGCAGAAGGTAGGGTTACTTACCAACTGAGCTGCGGCCAGTCATTTTTATATCATCACTCATATTCATATAAAGATAGATATGAGAGTGTGGTGGTTTAGCGGTACTGACCCCCGAGTTTCAATCCAGAGGTCGCCGGTTCAACTACCGATGTGCACCTATGAGTTTTTCGATTGAAAGATTTATGTGCTTAATACTACATTCTCAAAACGGTGAAGGAAAACATCGTGAGGAAACCGACATATCCTAGAACTAAAAATTCGAAGACATTTGTCGAGTGCACGTAAGGAGCCTCTTTGAAGTGCACTTACGATCCTTTCACCACACTGGTTCGACAGAACCGGTGACTCGAAGATGATATAAAGATAGTGGAAAAGACTTGACTAATGTTCAACAAGTTGTGGGAAAGCTGAAAATAAATTATATTGTTCACAATACTTATTAACATATTATGAGGTATGGCAGAATCTACTATGAAATAAGTTTAAGTTTAACATATGAGTGACCTTAACATTATTAAACTGGCGGCAAGATTTTCCATAAAACCACATAAAAATATACCAATGATCATCACTAAATAATTTGATACTAAAGCAGCAAATTACATTTCTCTATTGCTTATAATGTTTTTTTGAGAATATTATCTTTTAATGAAGTCTCATGTGAATATTTTTGTAACAAAATGAAAAGATATATATACTCTATATAAATAATGAGCTATTTCTCAAGGACAATGACCACACTACAAAACCAAACTCATTATATGGAAAATACTAACATTTCCCAGGTAACAATGTTGCTTCTGCAGTTTAGAACTTCAGTTACAATCCCAATGACTTGGTTTATCATAAGAGTGACACTTTCAGTCTTGAAATTCATTTATTCGCACTGCAGTAACCAAAAATTAATAAGTGCATAAGTGCATAAACTCTGTGGACAATGGTAAATTGAGAGGTAGGTTTACATCATGGTCCATAAGAGAAGTCAGGGTAATTATTTATGTTTAAAATTTAACAGTATATGCCTGTTTTTTGGAAGCATCTGTTGCCACTGCCACAAAAGCATTTATTTAGCATCTTGGATTTGCCAGACTTTTATCAACTTTTATGACAGAAAAACACAAGCAGTAGGTACCCAAACATGCAAGCATACGAGTAGATATATAACAAATAAAGATAGGTTAAATGAGATAACGTTTGTTATTGACAACAAAAGTTGTATTTTATAGAAACTTAGCAGTATTTCATGATGGTTACTCTCCTGTCATACAATGGCGACCCTGGCCGAATGTTTCACTTTAGTTACATCTATTAACTATAAATATTTACCTAATATGTAGACGACCGTCCTTGTGCTGCAATTTCAGTTCAAATATAGATGGGTCATAATCGAGTATTCGCTCCAGTAATAATTACAACCACTCCAATGAAATAAACAAAAGTTTGTTGACTGTCCAATTTTGACGTAGATATGGGCATTCAAAATTTTGTTCACCAACTGAAAATGTGTCTGAAAGTGTCTATGCATTTAACACTGCTATAAAACCCTGAAAACGTGATACATCTTTGCGTCACTTAAAAATATTCTAACAATTTCACTCGGTTCCGTCGAACGCCACATTACCCTAAACAACTGGCGGCCATATTGTTGAAAGCAAACGGAAACTGATAGCAATTTTCAACTGATAAACTTATATAGTCGATTATTCATCAAAATGTTCCCAAGTAAAGCTGTAAATCAAATATAAAAATCAGTCATTATTTTACATAGTTTATTATAGATCTTTGAAGGTTTTATTAATACAACTTTTAATAAAAACATAAACAATTTTGATTTAAATAAGTTTTGATCATGACTAGAACGTCACAAATTTTACTTACCAGAAGATAAAAAAGGATTTTTTTGTTGAAGTAATATTCACACGTTCGTTTTTACATACGATTAGAGTTCTCTCAAGCCATAGCTTGATACAAAATCATTTGGTACAATGATTTGCCAAATCTCTTGAGAAACCTGCTGTTGTCTGTTGTCCCAGCAATGAAGTGCAGGAAAAACAAAAAATATTTGTCCACTAAGGTCATTTTGGCTTCTTCAGTCATTTGGACTGTTACAATGAGACTGCCAATTTCGTCCTATATAGATTGTTTAAGGCAGGTAATGACTAGCCGCCCTCTACACTAAATGGCACCCTCATTTAAGTATCACTAGTAACAGGGAGCTTTCGGGCCATCGCTGATGAAGATGGCTAAAGGGTATCAAGTGCTGTACTCTAGTTTCACTGCGCTATTCCTGGCGTTATGCTCATAAACAATTCCACCGCCAATAATTAAACGCTAATGCTACTTCATTATTATTGTCCTTACTAGAACTACTACATTAATAGAATAGAATAGAATAGAAAAGAATAATGTTTATTTTCATATATGAAACACATAGGTAATAAATTAAATTATAATAAATTAGGTGTACAAATATGTCTCGTCATGAGTCTAATTACTATTTTCTTATATTCTATATTTAATTTCTTAAAAACTACACATTTTGTCGCTGTAAAGGGGCGCTAGATAGAAGGACAGTAATGAATTTATATTTATATGCAAGACCAGCAAGCAAAATATTCTCAGAATGCATAACTACTATATGAAATCTTTGTACGGAACCGTGCTTGAACTCAGATTAGTTTCCATAGACAATAGATACTATTGTCTATGTTAGAAATGTGACTTTTTACCCATGATGGCAACTCTGGGATCATATGATTGTTCAATGAAGGAGCACGTCTGATAGGCGTCGTCTTACTTCTCGGGCCAGTTTTTAATTTTCTGGCTCTTTTACGGGCTGTTTTTCGTGTTAGTGGTGCTAAATAATAACTTACAGCCATGGCGCTCAGCGACGCAGATGTTCAGAAGCAGGTATGTCCGTGGAATTCGCTAAAACGAAATCCACACGTAGTTCTGTCGACATGGTCTTGTCAAGATAATTGATCGACGATTTTGCACCTACCGATTTGCGACCCAGTTGTATCTGCCATCTCAAATGATGATATATACGCTGTCTAGGTACAAAATAAGATGATTTGTGATGGAAGAATGTTTTTTCCTGTACAGATCAAGCACATGATGGCCTTCATCGAACAAGAGGCCAATGAAAAGGCCGAAGAAATCGATGCTAAGGCCGAGGAAGAGTTCAACATTGAAAAGGGCCGTCTGGTCCAGCAGCAGCGCCTCAAGATCATGGAATACTATGAGAAGAAGGAGAAACAAGTAGAACTTCAGAAAAAAATGTAGGTTGACCCTTTACTCTGCAGTTACATTTACAGCCCTTACCTGCAGTGCACAGTACTACACAATGTACTTGCATCTGGTTCTTAAATGACTATGTGCAAAGAGAGATTAGTTCACTATCTTTAGTACAATAACTTGTTAAAAGTATGTTCAAAGGAAATAACTAAACCCATGAATTTTCTTATTTGATGTCATATGATGTTTTTAACAGTTATCTTACTGGTTACAAATACGGGTGCCATTTATATGAGTGTGCGGGGCTCCGGGACCCATAAATAGTAAATAGAGGGTGCTTAGTACTTACAAGCATTTAAGTGACCTACCTCACCTACGGTATACCTTGAATTTACAATGAAATCACAATTACTTCTACCGAGTATGAAATGTGCAGTACACTTGTAAGGATCGGTAAAAGTCAGCGCCCCTCAAGTCTAATTCATATCTGATCGGTCATCTCTTGGAACTCCACAAAGATTTGTCTGACATGGTCATGACCCATTTATGATAAATTATCTATATATGATGTAATAAAACAAAGTATATATTCATAGAAACTGATTGCTCACAATCCTGATGCCACACTAGGATTGCCTCGGCCGTGCTTATCAGAAAATGCAGAACCAAGACAGGCAGCCATTATGATAAGCAATTAAATTACTGAAACCCTTTATTGTTTTATGAAATCACATGTCTTGTGACCATTGTCATCATCAATGAGTTTATAATGAAATGCTAATTCTGCATCAATATAAGTAAAAGAAAAAACATTGTTTATTACCTAATGTTTAAAGATAAATCACATAAAATTGACATTTAGCTAAACTGCATTTGGTGATATAGTCATGGCAGCAACTGACAGGGATACAAATGTTGTTTTCTATTTTGATATGAGACAATTTTTTTTCATATATGCAATTGATAAAATATTTGCCGCATTAGTTAAAATCTTTATATCTCTTGATTTTTCTAGAAATTATTCGTAACTCTCCTTGGCAATTTGGTTGAACCATATGAAGGAAGATGAAAATGTTTATCCAATGTACATCCAAATTATAAGCTGTCAAGGGTAGTCGTGAGGTCTATAGTGTTGTGGCATTTACATAATCATATTTCTTTAATATCTCAGAAAGAATATTTCTTTAATATACAAAATTATGTAAATTTGATCAAGATTTTGTGTGCATTTGGTTTGGCAAAAATCATTGATTATAGGAATCATCTGAGAATCCCCAAGGTGCTAGTCAATATACAGGGTGTCCGGTAATGAATGGATAACTTTGAAATGGGTCTTAGTAGAACTATTGGGCATTCGGAAAAAGTATCAAATAAAAAAAAAACAAGTAGTATCAGTTATCTATTTTTTAAATAATATCGATGTTTATTATTACCTATTTTACATTATTGTTTTTGTTGTCAGTTTGAAGCCATGATAGATATTTTTTGTACATGCAATATAATTTTGAACTGCATTCCATATAAAATCTATGAAACACTCAATTTCTTATATTTTAATCATAATACACTCATTCAACATGGTCATTGTCTCACATAAACATCCCAGACTGATAACTACCCTCATTGCATATTATTGATTATTATTGCTTGCCAGTTTTGGCTGGGTATTGTAAACCTAGCTCTTCCACTTTGCATCCAGACTAGTTGCCAATTTAGCTACTGAGATTTTACAAATACATATAATACACACACACCCACTGTTAGAGTAATAGAACCTCATTATGACAGTTGTGTTCATCTGTTAAGTATTTAACTGAGGTTCAATCTGACCAAAGCTTTCATAGATAGATAGATAGATAATCCTTTATTGGGTTTATTGTGGTCTTACGAAATTTCCATGTCTATCCATACATGGAAATTTCGTAAAGATTAATACTTAAGCTAAGGTAATACAATGGGCCTCCTTATCGCTAACAGCGATTTCTTTCAGCAACCTCTTCATCATATTCTACTTGAAGAGTCCACCTATGCATGGACTTTGGTTACTATTGCTCCATGCGAAATGATTTAGCATCGGAAGCTTCAGCTTTTATTTAGTTTTCAAACTAAATAAACTTGTCCAATAAATAATTGCAGCTAAAGTTTTACCAATTTCTTTTATGGCATTCTAGTGTGCAAACACTCAGCAGTCATTTTGAGCTGTGAAATGAAATATTATCAAAAATAGACCGAGATAGATAGTGTTGGGTAATTAGAAAAATTGTCTAATCTTTTACGTTTACTTCATTCAAGACAATAATATGATAAAATGTTATATAGTCAAAACATAGATACACAGTTTTCTTACATCTCATATGTCCCTTATTTTGCATAGATTTGCTGCCTTATAATACTCATAGAGGCTTAATTAAATACTAATTTGATTTACTTCTCTCAAGAGCTATATACTTTTACTCTTAAACATATTTAAAGTCTACTGATACCATCAACTTGATTACTGAATACAAATTATAAAGTGTTACCAATCCCTTGACAGTCAATCATCGAACATGCTGAACCAAGCTCGTCTGAAGGTACTCAAAGTGCGTGAAGACCATGTACGCAATGTGCTGGACGAGGCCCGCAAGCGTCTGGCTGAAGTGCCCAAGGACACCAACTTGTACTCGGAGCTGCTCGTCACACTGATTGTCCAGGCTCTCTTCCAGGTAAACTCTTATCATTCTATAACGGTGTCATCTCTCTGCCCATGTCTCAGGGTGAAGTCTACAATGTAGTCTTTCAAACTCAAAACTATTTTTTGTACTATTTTGTTACAAAGATCATAAATAATATAATTATTGGGATTCAATATAAAGCCTGTTAGGCACTGCAATGATAGCAATATAATATGATATGTACATATGATATGATACAAGAATTAAAAGATTTGAGTCTATTCTGTTTTTACGCTGAGGATACAGCTCACAGGACTCGAAGGGCCTCACAGCTCAGTTAATAGTATCTAGCCTTCTGCGCTGTAGGTTGTGGGTTCGATTCCCACCCAGAACAAACATTTGTGTGCTTATAGATGTTTGTTATGTGTCTGTGTGTTAGATAGATAGATAGATAACACATTTATTCGGCACACAGGACACAAATACATAAAAGAGCAATGACTAAAAATAATAAACATGAAGAAAAAAGAAATATTACAATATGTACCTGTGCCTCCAGTGCCGAAAAAGGGGTTGGCTCAGCATATGCTGAGTAATTTTACTCAGCGCTGGTTTTCAGCCAAAACCTGTGTTGATATGTTTAGGTGTGAGGTACTACCGAGCTGTGAGGCTGTGAGTAAGCGATTAGAAAGTAGTCTATCTTCATAGACGTCACTGTCCGTAATGTTGTGTCATACGCAGCCATGATACTAAAATGGTGAATGTTTGTTTGTCTGTTAGCTGATGGAGGCGAACGTGACGCTGCGCGTGCGCGCCGTCGACAAGTCTCTCGTGGAGTCTGTGTTGTCGCGCGCACAGACCGACTACAAGAACAAGATCAAGAAGGATGTGGTCATCAAGATAGATCCCGAAAACTATCTGTCGCCGGACACGTGCGGCGGCGTCGACCTCATCGCGCTCAAGGGACGCATCAAGGTGTGTTGTCACTTTCTTTGTTATGTCAATGTCAATGTCAAAAACTTTAAATTCATAAAGAATTGGTTTGGAAACGTCATTATTCAAAACATAAGGTCACGCTATCGCTAAGTTTGACGCATGTTCAAACCCTATCCGACCCTTGTTTTCGTGAGCACGATCCTTGTAGCAATCTGGGTACTTAGATATTACATTTATGACTACATAAAATATTGAAACAAATGTTTTTTTTTGTTTTTTTTTTATGTAATACAGTTATGGAACGAGCCGACGGCCCACCTGGTGTTAAGTGGTAACCTCGGCCCATAACAACTGATGCGACTTCGGTCCTCCCCTACTAGGTACGACAAGACCCAAGTCGCATCGTATGCGCCCGTAACTGTGAGACGTGTAGGTGGAATGTCTCATGTGCATGTAATTTCACCGGAAACCTTTAAAACCGAAACACAGTAACGCGAATGTTTGGCGGCAGAAATGGGCATGGTGGCAGTATTCCCCGGACGAACTTGGCGAGAGTTCTACTGCTGTTGAGCAGAGCTACATCAGACCCGAGGGGGACTTATTATATGTGTGGTGTTGTTGTAGATCTGCAACACCCTGGAGTCGCGGCTGGAGCTGATCGCGCAACAGCTATTGCCGGAGATCCGCACGGCGCTGTTCGGACGCAACCCCAACCGCAAGTTCACAGACTAGGCGGCACAACCACTATATTAAACTCACCTTACATAGAAATAAAATATTAATAAGTGTTTTCCTTTGCCTAATTAATATAATGCGTACAATTTTATCGCTTTGTAACACATGAAGTCGTCAGAGATTGATATAAATCATGGGAATTTCTGATTCGTGTCAGTATGTATGTACATTAGTTTCGCCTCTATTACCAACAGTGCTATTTAATTAATACAATTCATTCGTAGCGCGTTAATGTTTAGACGTAGCGTAGGCTTTGGAAACTTTAATTAAGATGTTACCATTTTAATAGGTCATACATTATAGGGGTGGGTATTAGTACTTGCCCGTACAGTATTATAGCACAAGTTCACAGCTTCAGGTAGATCAGTTGTATTAACTTAATGTATTTTCATAATAATCTTGGATGTTGTTGAATTTTTCGATGTATATTTAATATATAATATATCGCTGCTTAAATTTGATAGTGACACTAAACTAAAATAAACACATTTTTCAGGAGATTGATTTTGTTAAGCGACTGCGAGTAAATCCAACCAATCAGCTCGCTCAGTTGGACGAATATTAATTTTATTCACATAATACAGATTTTGCGTCGCTCTACACAAATAATTCAATTTTGTCACATCTGGTTTTGTGCCACTAACGAATTTAGGCAATTATATGTCTTGAATGTTACGTTTGGGGTTGTAAGTTGGGCTGTCGACGCAGCATCCCACGCTGTGTCGACTCAAATCCGTGTTGAGATTTGTCTGGGCGCAGTGTGGTGTCGGAGTTTGATCTTACAGCCGCATTAGACATTCATTGTGTGTTCTATCCTGGCAGTGTGACTATTTGGCTTGCTTTCCGTTATAAGAGCACCATAGCTCTGTACCATGTATGGCACTGTTAAAATTCTTATATGTAAATATATAGATGTGTTAAAATTCGTGTTTCATTTATTAATTTTAGTGATATATATCTTAGAATATATTTATAATTTATTTGAATCAATAAGTCAATGATACCGAAATAACTAATAAGTGTATAGTTACTAGAGAAACATGTAATAACAATATATATTTTATTCATAATTAAAACGAAATTATATAAAAAATTAACCCTAATTTGCACTGAATTAATTCCACTGGCACAATTGTAAATATATTGCCGTTCCTTTTAATAAATTATTCAAATATATGATGAAATAGTATAACTAATATAAACACTATGGACTTAATGTTGGACATGTCTCTACACCGTGAACATATTTTAGCAAACTAATATAATATATTTGTAAATTACAACATACTAGTGAGGTAACTATCTACTAACATTGAACGAATCACATCAATTCATAAGCATCCTTAAATATTAGTCACAGCTAAAGTGGTGTTCGCTTTGAACTATTAAATAGGCAAATTATTCGGCCCTACCCTTACCCTGTACTCCTAAACATGGCAACGGGATTTGTAGGCATCACACGACATGAAAATTGACACAGATATAATTAAACTACAAGATGCGACACATCCGGGGTGTATGCGGGTAAGTAACGCGGGATTCTCGGCTCATCGCGTCGCCTCGCACCCCTGTCGACAGCCAGGCTGATACTCCCAGCTTCCTTTACCCCGTTAGACTTCATCCTCCTCTGAGACGGCAGCAGCGAAGCCCTCATAGTCTTCCGCTTCTAAAAAAAAAATCAGCACCATAAGACCTAAAACGACCGGTACCTAACTACACAAAGTAAGTCTACTTACATCACGACATCGACACAACTAGATACCGCTTCCAGCAACATGTATGATCCACGAAAAGCAGCGGGGACAACTCAAATGAATTTAACTAAATGAACGTGAAAACTGTTTATTGATTATATTGTATTAATATTGGTGGGTAACAATACAAAGCTACATCAGGGATGGCAAATCTATACGCCAGTCTAGCTCTCAACGTATTTATCGTGTTAAGTAAATTATCAGGTTCGCCATCCCTGATATACATCAAAGCGTGTGCGTCGTCATTAAGGAGTATAAGTATACAAATTATATTTTGCTCTCTATGTGGTGCTTGAAGTTGTTGAAGTTTTCCACATTCAGGGCGTCAGCCTTGGCTCTGTTTACCTCAACGCAGCCGCGCCACCTGTCTGCCGCGTGGCGAGCTATCTCCAACCTCTTCTGCTTTTTGATCTGGTGCCTTTTGTAAACCACTTCGATTACTATGAGGACTATCCCCCCGATAATACCAGCTAGCACCAGTATGAACACTCCCGCCATGTTTTTCAGGCCTAAAGTGTTTGGAGTTTTTTCATTTTCTTCGCAGTTCAACATATTGTTTCTCAGAATCCATTGGTTATCGAGAGACTCCATTATACCACCTAAAATAATTTAAATTGAATGAAATTTATCAATAATACAAATAAAACTTGATTAAATTGCTTGTTACATACTTTCATGGAAATCAAGTATGGCCAATGTGACTAAATCGGCCCAAGGAGATCCTTTTTGAAGGCCGACGCCGTATCCTGATCTTCCAAACAGTTCGCCAGCCGTCACCAATTCACAGTCTTGTGCCGCTTCAAATTCAAGTCGAGAGGAATCCCAAATGAACGCCATCAATTTCCTATAAATATAAACGATAGTAAAATCATACATAAATAGGAAAGGCAGTATAACTTGCTATGAAACGTAGTGGTCTTACCCGCCCTTCACATCCTCAATGGCTTGTTCAGCGTTGTCGTAATTATTGGCCTCCATCGTTCGGTACATGTTAGATAGTTCGACCTGTCGTCGGAAGTACATATCTACGGCAGATCCCTTCACCGTCGCACATGTTAAGTTCTCCATGGTATTTCGCAACTAAAAAATAGTCAAAGTAAGTAAACTTCCATTAGTACAAAATAAGACATTGTTCAATAGTTTATTATGCGTACCCTTGCATCATTGATCCCGGTTAGTTTGGTTTTAGGCCGTTCAAGCACGAGGAAGGCAGCCAAATTGGCAGTGTACGAAGCAACGATTATCATAGCAAATCCTGCCCACACCATTCCAAGGACACGCGCTGAGAAGCTTCGAGGAGTTCCTGAGAGCGTAATACTTATATAAAATCAGGTGCCTATCTCTAGTTAACTTACATACCGTTAAAACAGAAAAAGAAGTGATTCTTACCTTCACCAATACCACTGTTGAGAAGTACTCCCCAAGCGAACCAAATGGCGCTGGACAGATTCAAGGCATCCTCCTCCGTTCCGTCAATGTTCGCCAGCTTGAACCTCCCAAATGGAGAGAAACGGTCCAGGAGATACAGCACCAAAGCTACCACATGTACAGATACCATTACCAGGATCCAGAGAGTATTCGAAAACGGTTGCAAGAAAGACACCAGCGTTGAAGATCTAGACGGCTGCAAAAAGGACTCTAGTGAGTAAAATTATATTTTTAAATTTTGGGGTTGGTACCGAAATCCCTCCGCCCATACCACAGGCTTATAGCGGTGATTTTGGGAATAAATAACCCCCACTAATATCAAAGTGAAGTGGAAGGACGGGCGGTAAGGATTTGGATAATAACCCCAATTTAGTAGGCATTAATCATGTCTCAGTTAATACCTTCTTCTCCAGAATCGTGATACCCTGATATTTGAACGGCTTACTGAACTCGATAAACTCCGCTCTCTCAGGATTAATTGTCAGTGGAGCGACGATCATATCAGCACGTTCATACACCAACTCGCCTGGTCAAATAACAAACAGTTAATTATGAAATTCAAATTCTTATAATTTCTTCAAATTAGTAGGTATACTTACCTATCAAGCCAGTCCATTCTTTCTTAGCGCCGGGTATTGAGTAGTTGCGGATGATGTAATGTCCAAATTGGCCATCCGGAGATAGAGCCAAAGAATACGTGAAATTGATAGCCCTTGATAGATATCGCAACAAGTCCATACAAAACCCTTTGCAACAGTAGAGTTGATCTAGAATCAAAGCAAATAACATCGGTCAACGTTTTTTTAATAGGAAATGTTTTTCTCAATGACGATTTCATACCCGTGTCATCACTGGCGTTATAATGTGGGCAAGGAATTTCTTCCGGGGAACATTCACCGCCGTCATCTATTCTCCGAGCATATACGAACGGCTTCTCTTCGATCGTCAAAACCTAAGAAGAAAGAATACTTCACTTATTCTGGTTGCTGTTTCGTACTAGATAAATATACCTCATAATGTTTATACCTTGAGATGGGTAGGTATCATAAAACCTTCTGGTTTAGACGGGCTGCGTCCCATCCAGATAATTTCTTGCTCTTTCAATTCCAATCGCATCTTCTGCGTTTCCTACAATCAAAAGATTCTAACATTGGAATATCTTGCCTAAATATGATTTTTTTATGGAATATCTTAGATCATTTTAATACACCTCTTTAACGAACCGTTTAAAACTAATAATTACCTTGGAATAAAAATATTTTCCGACAGCAACGTGCTCCCCTTGAGCCCTCACGTTGACCATATCGTATTCCGCATGTACTCTATCTCCATGGTCATCAAAAGCTACGTGTCCTGTTGCACCGTTCTCCAAACTTTGCTTTCGAATATAATCGAATAGAAGACGTCCAGTCGTCCAAATGGATCCAGAGTTGTCGCAGTCAGATGGGGGAGCGTGTATTTCTTCGGATTTATTCATATCTCTTATAGCAGATGCTAAAACATATCTGAAAAGGCAAAGTTCAGATATCTTTCAGATTCCCGTCTCACAAGCACAACATTCATCCAAATATATGTGTAGCTAGTAAAAATTAAAGAAACATTTTAAATAAGACTTTAAAACTTAAAATAACCACTTACATGGAATCCTGAATATGAGCTCGTTCATTAGTAGCATTCACTAGTCGCAGGCCAAGTAGACCTTCAGGAGCATTGGCAGCATCGAGAGCTTGCTCTGTCACCATCCAGACATAACCAGCCGTCGTCATGTTTAGGTATGTTGCATCACGGAATATAATCTCTGCATCTGTTTTGCTAAAATTATGAAAAAGTTCCTTAATACACCGATTACTTAGTGAGGAGGAATAAAGGCAGATTCTCTGACGGAATTTTCGAAACTAGGAGATAGATTAGTGCTTGTGTGTTACCTGGCATACATAAGGAAAACTCTAGCTTGAGCGCTCTTCACGTCCATAAGACGGTCGCTGAAGGAGTCCAAACCAGGTTCAAACTCAATCACTTGCTCCACGACAACCTTACGATCAACGTCTTCATCAATGCTTTGGGAAGTAGTTTGGAACCTGCAATAAATGTGAATAATGGAATCGTACACGATCGCGCCATCCCAATGGGAACCAAACTTTTTGATGGAGACATGGTAAAGTATATCTTACCTTCCAAGTATAGCTCGGCCATCAGTATCAGAGCTGTGAATAACGATGACCTTCATATAGTTGAAGTGTTTCAAAACATCAACCCACACATCCGCTTGATGGGAATACGGAGGAACTGTTCTCAGAAACGACACGTGTATGTTCTTGTCTGAGAATGCGGAGTCCCTGGATGATATTCCAATCACTGGGATATGGTAGAAGCCACTTGTGTAAGAGACGGCCGCAGGAGATAGGTCTCCGGTCAGTGGATGAGAAACTACAACTGCATAGACCTGAAACAGTAAGATATAGTGTTATCCACCACCAGAATTTGAGGTCAAGATAAAATAAAACTGAAAAACTAGTGATGATGATTTTCAGGCTTACCAAACAGCCTTATACTTTCTTGCGGTGAAGCCGAGACTGACGTTGAGTTTATAACTATTTTAGAAAGAGCTTACTTACCCTATGTGCTATTAGATCCTTGCAAACGTTGAGGGCTGTCTTGATCGGATTAGTATCCATGAGGATAGAATAATCGTGATAAGTGACTCCCCGCGGTACATAATGGTCTTTGAAATTTAACTTCTGCAATATAAAGTTTTCATTTACGTGGATATCCTTCGTCTTATTTTTGTACAATCTTTGTTTTTCATTCAAAATCTTTTCTATAGTACTGTCATGTTCATAATATGAGTCTACTATAATTAGCAGGTTCTCGGTTCATTCAATAAATCATTATTGGTTTTCTACTTACCGAGATGGTATCTTTGAAGAAAGCAATAGATTCGTTACTCGAAAGGACGCCTCCTACGTTGTAATAGGTAGGATTTGAGAACCTTCGGCGATCTATGTCTGCAGATACCAAAGAGGCACCGCAAAACAATAGAAAAATATTGTGTAAAGACCGCATCTTGACCTGGAAAACAATCATCTACCTAATGACATCGTTGTGATAAATCTGAATATTGAGCAGTTGTGTGCTCTGAATAAAACTGGAAATGACAAAAGGCCTAACCAAAAATGCTCTTTCATTTCCAGAACTGTAAATATATTTTTATTTGGCATGCTGTGCCGAACAAACAACAAAACATAAAACTAAGAGCAGATTTTATTAGGCGCTTCAAAATGTGTTACACTATAAATGTAGGCACACTTGTGTGAGCACATCATTTGTGTTTAGAGGCGAAAGTTTTGATGAGAATTAAATAATTCACACCCTCATTCTGACCACTACGATATTCACAACTCTAAACCCCCTTTATATACACTGATGCTGTTTGGAATTCATCTTCTTGCCTTGATTCGTAATTCACAATTCATTTTAACGGTGCATTTTGAGATGAAAATATTTTTTAAGTAATAGAAACATATGGGGATGCTGGGAGCTTTATCCCGTGTTGCCGTGACTACCACGCAGGCGCCAACTTTTCTCCTAATCAATGATGGAGAAGAGATGAGATCGGGAAATAAATAAACTTTAAGAAAGAAAGAAATCTTTGAGATTTATTAAGATGGCATAAGAAATGAAAAATATATGTTTATTGTATACGACAAAGAATATATTTCACTACATTAAAATTTCGATAGGAACAAATCAATGTGCATATTTTAATCTAAGTATCTTATAGTAAATAGTCACAAAGTAAGTGTTTTTTGACGTGTCAACGTCTTATAATTCGATAGAGCCGGCTGCACGCACGAAAAAACATGACTCATGCGGCGTTACCTCGCTCTGAGGCGTTCCATGTAAGGCTTGTGCAAGTGCAAGCGAGAGCGCGGAACGAGCGACAAAGAAGCACAATCGGCCTTTGCGTTCGGCAGCGTTCGACATCCGTCTCTCTCCTACTTGAGTGAGCGATGCGTCTGCGTGGACAGCTGCTAATACTTACATTTACATGTTTTGATCGAGTATCAAGTGCATATATACATAAAAATCTATTAAACAAATGAAATTAAAATTTTCTTTTGAAAAATGCTACCATTCCATCAGTATTTTCTTAAGACGTTGACACGTTCAACTATCGTCAGTAAACCGACTTTACAGACAACCATTTTTTACATTTAAATAATAATGTTTTTCTTCTACTGAGCATGTTCTTTTTTATTGTTGATTGAAATGAGTTTATGCATAACCTAATATTACAAAAATGAATGATACTAAAAATAAAGGAAAGAAAGGAACTTAATTCTTAATACTTTGATCTAATTACGTACTTACTATAAGCAAAAATAATAAACTAAATCTTACAAATAAAGCATGTAATCTAGTCTGACCCAGCCTCTGTGATTACTTTCGCTATGGACCATTATTTTGGGTATGAAGTCTTCAGCAGTGTTCACACTGAAATCTCTGGAGTAATGTAGTAGAACTCTTGATCTAAGGCAAGCGTTTTTGACGGAACCAAATTCCCAGTGTTCCTATTGATTAAGAATATACCTACGTAACAAAGAGTAGGTATCTACCAATATATAACTCAGCAATTTTGTTCCCCACATCAAAAGCAAGAATCCATACAGCTATTAGGTACTCGACGCTACTCAAAATAATGTCCATAACCAAGATTTTTCCGAAACTTGGATCTCTTAAGACCAGTTCCAAGGTCCTGGTGCTGGGGTCCAGGGTGCGGGCGCAGCGGCCCAGGGTCCCCAGGACGGCCAGTCGACGGGCGAGGGGCGGAGCGCCGCAGCCGCCGCCGTGGCCGCGTGGTGCGCCGCGCCGGCAGCCCCGGCGGCACCGGTGCTCTGGATCACTGACAACTTCAGGGCTTCTATGTCTGGAATATTTTTGGATGTTAAAAAAAGTAGAGGTAAGCTTTTCTAGCGTCTACAAGGTAGACTCCTGTTGACTCTACAGGGACAAGTTACCCGCGTTCTGCAGTCTGGCAGCCTGGTTAGTGGCGGCGCGTTGGATAGCCTTAGCTGCGGCTGCCTCCCTCGCTGCCGCTACCTTCTGTGCGACGGCCGCTCGAGCCCTGGCGGAGGCGAGCTGGGCTTGAGCTTGCACCGCCGCTTGAGCTGCCTCCAGCGCGTGCGCTCGGGCGAGGCGAGCTGCCTCCTCGCTGGAAAACAGATCAAGTATCAAAGATGGGAAAACGCAATAGTCCAAAATGTCTCTCACGAAACCTGGTAATCAAGAAAAACGAGATAGAAATGATTGATGATTTTGAATCCTACAATTAGCTTGAACTTCTGGTCAAATGTATAGAAACCATGGCATAGCAGTAGGACATTTTCTAATGCTTGCCTGGCTACCTCTTCTCAAGTTAGATAAGACTCGAAGCATCTTATAATTTTCATGTTGTTCCGGCAATCTCATACGAGAGTCAGTCAATCGATTCGTCAAATATTAAGTAAGTACCTAGATAAAAGAACAGATCTAAGAAATATTGAATATTAGAAGGAGCCAACCATTCCTAGCCCAATATAATAAACTCCTTCCTGCCTAGCATTTGTCACTTGTCACTTTGGACTGAGCTATGTCCTGAGGTTTTTCCGCTGAGACATGGGCCATTTCAAAAGACACGTCAAGAGTTTCCTACAGGATAGGCAACGCATTGGCATCCCCGCGTATACAAATGTCAATAGGCGATGGTAACAACTTAACATCAGGTGGTCTGACTGCTTGTTTGCCTAACAATCACATAAATATGTATATATATATATATATAAGGTCAGCCACTAGGGTCTTTATCTTATCCTGCACCTACCTCTTGTGAGCGGCTTGCGCTGCAGCCACTCCCTTAGCGCTGGCCGCGCTCTGGTGCTCCAAAGCGACGTGCTTGGCGGCTGCCACCTCGTGCTGCGCTGCCATCACAGCTGCTGCGGCCGCTTTAGCTGCGGCCACTGCGCCCGCCACGTCCGAACTTGTATCTAGAATAACATAACACATATTTTTGTGTTATAAAGTTACGGAACGAGCCGGCAGCGCACCTGATGTTAAGTGGTAACCTCGGTCCATAACAAACGATGCGACTTGTCCACTACTAGGTACAAGACCCAAGTCGCATCGTATGCGCCCGTAACTCTGAGATGTGTAGGTGGAATGTCTCATGTGCCTGTTATTTCACCGGCAACCACACCTTTCGCGTAACATAGTAACACGATACCGCCTGGCGCTGGCGGCAGAAATAGGCATGGTGCCAGTACTTCCCCGGACGAACTTGACGAATTTCCTAGAAAAACGATTTGCTATGTGGTCTTTACGTACTGATGGAACGGTGTATGTTATTTACCTTGTACGTGTACAGGGTGTGGCCAGGTCGGCGGGGCGGGCCACACCGGCGCGGCTGGCTCCCATCCCAGGCTCCTCTTGTCAGGCGCGCTACCACCTGCAGCCACCAGGAGAGACACAGCTATGATCTGGAAAATAGTCTCATGTTGAAGCTAAGATTACATAGAACCATATCTCGAATGGGCTTCATTTTCACTCACTAGTAATAAGAATTCGTGTTGGTGACAAAAGCCACCACGATTTTCAACGTGACAGGAGTTGAGCTTACGAGCGAAATCACTATGCTGTTAATAATAAAAGTAACTTGCTATTAAATCTACTGCCTATAACTCAAGAAAATAGCTAGGTGCACATACAATTTAAGGTGTGGATACGTAATTACATATGTAGGTATTTATAAAAATATATTTATATAACTATTGTATCAGGGTTCTAGTTCCCATACTGCACGCTACGTCAGATTGGGCCTAGATGGCCCTGTGTGTAATGTCCGCCAATATTTTTAATTATTATTTTGAAATTTCCAACCATCAGCTGAATATGTAATTGCATTCTGGTGATTCTGGAAACACTGATCTTATAAGAAGGTTGTAAGGGCTCCAAATCGCTCCACAGACGCGAGAAAATATATTTTACTTACCAAAGTCTTGAAAGCCATTGTGGATCGGATGTTCTCTGAAGAAAAGCTGGCGAAGTTGTGTTATCAGTAGGATGGGCACCAGACATTTTATATGACTGGACGCGGAAGACAATAGCCAACTAGAATAGAAAGGGATCACCATTTATTGGGAGTAATTGTATTGGAGCGATTACGTTGTTACGTACTGATACTGTACTGGCAAGATAATATCAAAACCATGAAAGAGTTAAATTTAATAATATTATTATAATTGATTTAAATTTAAAAAAATATAATATATTTAAGATCTACTGTAACCTACATGTTGACGCCAATAAATTAATCTTTATCTATATTCACATGGCATATTTTCGTCGAAGTGAAGGAACGAGCCGATGGACTCGCGTTTTTTCACCGATATCCTTTTTCCATAACAAGAATAAATATAGGTCCAGTTTTACCAATGTAGGTAAAAAAATATCTATACTAATATTATAAAGAGATAATGTTGGTAAGGTGTATGTATGTTGTATGTATGTCCGAAGTAAACTCAGAAACTACTGAACCGATTTCAAAAATTCTTTCACCAATAGAAAGCTACATTATCGAGGAGTAACTTAGGCTATAATTTATTTTCAAAAAATTAGGGATCAGTAAGAATTTTTTATAATTTTTGTCTGTCTGTCTGTTTGTTCCGGCTAATCTCTGGAATGAATGGACCTATTTTGACGGGACTTTCACTAACAGATAGCTGATGTAATAAGGAGTAATTTAAGCTACTTTTCCGAAGGGTAAAATAGGTGTGCGTGATAAAACCGAATTCCACGCGGACGAAGTCGCGGGCAACAGCTAGTTAATAATAATATAGGAAGAGATAATTTATTTTATTTTTTGTTGACGATTCTTTTGTAAGTAAATATTGAGTCCATTACTGTGTTACATGGAAGTTTCAATTTCCTCTAAATCACCGGTACCACCAGTCTTCAAACCGAAACAGCATTGCGTGTGTGTAATGCTCAGTAGATATGTAAAGGCGTCTGCAAAGAGTATCTATATTAAACCCATTTCTGCCTGCAAGCAGTAAATACATTCGCGTTACCTACTGTGTTATGGTTCGAAAGGTGTGGCTGCCGGTAAATTAATTATAATTACAGGAACATGAGACATTCCAACTTCACGTCTTAAGAGTTAGATACGGGCGAGGGCGATGCGATCATGGGTCTTCTGGTACCTAAGTAGGGGAGTTCCCAAGGCATAATGCTTGTTATGGGCAGAGGTTACCACTTAACACCAGGTGGGCCATCAGCTCGTACCTTTATCACTTAAAGACTACGAAGGTAGTGCTGCCCAGTACAAACACTGCTAATATAAAACTTCGTTTAGAAAAGTAGTCCTGCTACTGAATTGTAGATGGCGCTGTACACTCCGGGTTTTACAGATTATAAAAAAAATATGTCAAAGTCAGCAAAGTATCCATCCATTAATCACTGTTCACTCAGTCATCACACCAAACAAATCGATCAATCCCAGTTAATTTTTTCGTGCGGGCGGTCGTTTTGTTTCAAGGTAGTTGTGACTTTTTGATTTTCCTCAATAAATAGTTAGGTTCTGCTCTTTTTCTAACTTGTAGTGCACAAAAAGGATACAGTTTATGTTATAATCAGTAGATGTAAGTATTGTTATTCACTGATTACGTAAAATACAGAAAACTTACACTACACCGGACGAAAAATCAATATCATCAAGTTTTACTCTGTAATATGTTTTGGAGCACAGTGGAAATAAAATCAGTGATATTTGTGGATATAACATAAACATTTTATCTTTCATAATTCCATAGACTTTCTAATAATAGTATTATGTAGGCGGATATCAAAGCTATTTAGGATAATGTAGTGTTTGTTAGAAAAACAAACAATAAGTATCGCCATCACTGTCTGGCCGCTTTCGTAATGAATTTTCTTTTTTGATCCAGTTCCAAAAATCACCAAAAATGTCTGGGACAACTCAGAAACCACAACTTCCGCCGCAGCAGTTTTCGTGAGTTATATTAATTATTAATTTATTATAAATTGTAGCCGGAGAACTCAGTTTCCCTTACAATAAACTATCTGAAAGTACTATCATTGATTGATATGATAATCAGCATACAACTAATCAGATATATCAGGACATAACCAGTAATAAATCTGATAATACTGGCTAATGTGCAACTGATTTATTTGGGAATTTGTATTTATCTCTAGGTAGAGACCTGTGAGAGATTTTTGTTGCATGCTGCTCTTCTACTATTTCTATTTCCTTCTCATGAGACATATACTGTATTTTGATTGGGTCATTTCTGTACACCAGTCCATTTAGCTAAATTAAGGATTAGGGACCATTCTAGATGTGACGTGTCTGGACGAAGGAGACGTGGATCACATTGGTTTAGCTGTCCTAGACTGCTACGTTCGCTGTATGACTTTCTACCTTCTGATTGCCCTCTTCCTGCGTCCGTGAAATGCCTCCTCTATGCCATTCCTTCTCGCTCTATTAATTATATCCTCTGTAAATTTCTTAATTTCAATAAAATTCAATTGTAATTTCTTTCTTTTCCTTTTTTATAATTCCTAGTGATAAAATAATTGTAAAATTTCATTTGTTGGTCGGCAATGAATTACTTTGCTAATACTTGTGGATTATTTGACGTGCACTTAATATTGCGAGCATACTCAGTGTGCAACCTTGTTTGCATTAAACAGTTTTATCTGTAATGATAACAAGGTTTATATTAAATAACAATAGCTTTTACTACATTCCTTATGACTTATGGAAAACCTGATTTAAAGCTAGAATCTGCCTTTTTAGACACATTTCTGTTGCCTTGGTTTTTAGTTTAAGGTAGGTTTAATAGTATGGTATAGGTATATGGTAATAGTATATTACTGTTTTGAACTGAAACAAATTGTACCCTTCTTAAGTGTTTAAAATGTTATCACTGCTGAGACTTGTATAGTAAGTCCCATCCGTCCTATTCAAAACATAAGGTCACGCGTACTTATCGATAAGTTTGATGCCTGTTCAAACCCTATTCATCCCTCCATTAGGGGTTTCTTGATGTTCTTCCCCATGGAGAGTCGGATAGGGTTTGAACAGGCATCAAACTTATCGATAAGTACGCGTGACCTTATGTTTTGAATATTGACGTTTCCAAGCCATTTCTTTATGAATTCTATGGAAATAAAGTTTTTGACTTTGACTTTGAAGTAGTAAATTTAAAAAGTTTATTTTGTTACAGCTATAATTTGAAAGCTCACTCCCATAAAAAAATCACATTACATTATTACCAGGTTATATGCATTCACATATACCTAAATTGTACATACGTATTACAGTCTGCTTCCGAAGATCATCAACGGAGGCATAGCCGGCATTGTCGGTGTCTCCGTGGTCTTCCCGCTCGATCTAGTCAAAACCAGACTTCAGAACCAAACCGTCGGACCAAATGGAGAGAAACAGTATAAAAGTATGTAAGTATACATACAGTTAGTGAGTCAGGGGACGTAATAGTAATGTGGATTCGTCCACCACATTGCAAAAGGGTATCACTTAACAACAGACGGCCCATAAACCTTCACTATAGCTTATTGATTGGTAAAGCTAACATTCATTGTTGCACCTTGGTCCTGGTAATTCATTCCAGGTACTTTTGGTTTGTTTCCAGATCTATCTATCTATTCGAGTCACTGGTTCTCTCAAACCGGTGTGGTGAAAGGATTTTAAGTGCGCCTCAAAGAGGCTCCTTTCATGCACTAGACACATGTCTTCGAATTTTTAGTACTAGGACATGTCGATGTTTTCCTTCACTGTTTGCAGAAAAGCAATGATATTGACTAGTTGCTGGATAAATGTAGGAAATATTCATAGCATTAACCTGATCGTAACCACACAAATTAATGGGATGACAATTAACTATTAAAATATTCGTTTGATCTGATTTGCTAGGATATCTTCTGAATAATTAATATTAAAGTCTATTAATTTTACAATATATTAAAATACTACGACTAAAATAATGTATGCTGTGCCACTGTTATCATTCAAGTTCAATAAAACCTTGACCTTATACAATTAAGTTATACTTTAATCTTGTTTATTTATAGAAGAACTGCAAACTAATTTTAGATAGTTTCATGAATCATAATTTGTACAAGAATGATATGCATAATATTTCATTTTTAATTAGATTCTTTTGCTTGCAAATCAAATATGCATCTAGTTCTTTCATTCTGATAGACAGACAAACGTTTATTCGTAGAAGAATTGCAATAGTTACAGCCCAATGCAAAAAAAATATCTGATTTGGGTTGAGACACATTTACTTAACTTCTGTTTCAATTCTGACCATGAACATTAACAATCCAATAAAAGTGTATTCTGAATTATTCTGTGATAAAAGTTAATTACACCCATATTTTTATAAACTACAAGAAAATCTACTTCTCAACAATCTAGACTTCTAGATCTACTGAAGAACTCATTTTCAGATTTATGTTTTCTCCTTTTGGTTCTAGAATAAGAATCTTGTTATTTTTTCAGAATGTTTATTTTCAAGATACTATTTATATTTCCTTTTATTTGGTAACTTAATACTAATTAATTTAAGTAGTATACAAAATATTTAACGCAAACGATATTGAATTGATTGTTAGACAAATGCTAAGGAGATTACCGTAGGTCATGGTGACGTTTGACCTTCGATAATCTCCAACAATGACCTTCAGACTCAGTTAGACTTTTTTGGTGTATTACACCAAAAGTCTAATTGAGTCTGAAGGAGTCTCTTCTTCGAGTCACCGGTTCTGTCGAACCATTGTGGTGAAAGGATTGTAAGTGCGCCTCAAAGAGGCTCCTTTCGTGCACTCGACACATGTCTTCGAGTTTTCAGTTCTAGGACACGTCGGTTTCCTTCACCGTTTTGAGAACGTGGTATTGCGCACATAGAGGTATATCTTCTTCTTCTGGAGTGAAGTAGAGTCTGTGTAACCACCGTTGTCTCCGGAAGGTTGGACTGTTTCAAGAAGACGTACGCGGCCGAGGGCTACTTCGGCATGTACCGCGGCTCAGCCGTGAACATCCTCCTCATCACGCCGGAGAAGGCGATCAAACTCGCAGCCAACGACATGTTTAGACATCTCTTGACGAAGGACGACGGGTATGACGTCACGATTTTTTTTTTAATTATATGGAATTCGGTTTTATCACGCACCCCTATTTTACCCCTCGGAACAGTAGCCTAAGTTACTCCTTGTTACATCAGCTATCTGCCAGTGAAAGTCCCGTCAAAATCGGTCCAGCCATTTCAGAGATTAGCCGGAACAAACAAACAGACAGACAGACAAAAATTGTAAAAAATGTTGTTTTGGTAGGTATATGTACCGTGTATACATCAATATGCACTTAGTAAAAAGCGGTTATTTTAATATTACAAACAGACACTCCAATTTTATTTATTTGTATAGATTGCATCAACCTTACATCTACCTTGTAAGGGTGTTGCACACACACAGAACTTGTAGTCGTTTTGCTAACATTGGCCTCTTCTCTGTACTAAACCGATTAAAGCGAGTTTAAAATATTATAGATATCTATATTTCAGACACGAGATCAATTTTTACATTGTGATATCACCATTCATACAAAAAAGTAAAAGAAAAAATTAGTTTAGTGGAAAATCATTTTTATAATTAATACTCAGAAAATAAGCAGTATTTCACGAAAACCTTTTTGTAGTAAAATAATATCATTCAAACCACTCGTGGGCGACATATTTACTCGTAGACTGGTTTACAATTACACGTTAGTTAATTCGACAAATATTCGAAATTATGATAATCAAAGTATAATAAAGTGTAAATAAGACTGGCAAAGTATTCGCAATTTTGGTCTTTTGGAACCTCATTGACATGTCTAGTTACACAAAGAATTTCAACTCGTCTAGAAATGTTTCCATAATGTGGCTAGTTATATGTCGAGTATATTACCATAATTGATTCACGACCATACGCGGCCTTCAGACATTCATACATTAGATGGCAGTACCTATCCTATATTCAACTGACCAGTCTATTACTCTTATGTGTATTATTTATAAAGTCAAAGTCAAAACTTTTATTTCCATAGAATTCATAAAGAAATGGCTTGGAAACGTCAATATTATTCAAAACATAAGGTCACACGTACTTATCGATAAGTTTGATGCCTGCTCATACCCTATCCGACCCTCCATGGGGAAGAACAGTCAAGAAACCCCTAATGGAGGGATTCCTTTTTTTTCGCGAGCACGATCCTTGTAAACTAAAAAAAGATATTACAGGATGTTTGTGTGTCTTTGAGCAGAGCGACATCAGACCATATAATAATATATTTTCGAAAATATTCTTTTTTTTATGAAATGGAAACAGAAAATGAGCATTTCGAGATATTCCCGCAGAATAAATAATAACGGATGCTTGGTTTCAAAATCCATCTATCTGCTAAAAACGCTTAATTACATCCGTTTGAGACTAAATATTTCTAGAATTGGTTGATTGAGATTATACCGTTCATCAATAGTAATCATAAGTGTTGATCATCCGTAAATGTCCTGAACAAGATAATTGCCAGCATAAATAAAATTTATTTAAAAAGCAAATCATAATATGATGAATAAATTTTTTTATAATAATATATACGTTTTCGACCGTATCAAAACGATCATTTATACATTATAAGGGCAGTAGAACTCACGCCAAGTTCGTCCGGGGAAGTACTGCCACCATACCCATTTCTGCCGCCAAGCAGCAACGCATTCGCGTTACTGTGTTCCGGTTTGAAAGGTTGCCGGTGACATTACAGGCACATGAGACATTTCGCCTGTACGTCTCAGAGTTACGGGCGCGAGATGAGACTTGGGTCTTATCGTACCTAGTAGGGGAGGACCCAAGTCACATCGGTTGTTATGGGCCGAGGTTATCACTTGACACCAGGTGAGCTTCCGGATCTATCCTTAAGTGTATCACATGAAAAAATAAGCTGAATTCAAGCCCAGAATGTAACTATATAATGTAGCTTTTTTCCCTGCACAAAAACTGCAACATTATACATATTATACTTTTGTATCGGTCCATTTAGTTTTCAACAAAAGTTTCAGTAGGTGTAAAATATTCTTTAGTGTACACTGCCGTCTAATGTTTGTTAACTGTCCTATCCATCCAAAGGTTGCATGGAAGAGATCACTCTAAGTGATAATGCCGCCCATTGTACTCATTTTTAATATAGTGGTAATATTGTAATTATTATTCTTTGTTTTGGGTGTACAATAAAGAGTTTATCTATCTATCTATCTATCATTTAGTTAACTAGCATTCATCACGTTTAAGCCATTTCCTCTGTCGTAACCCTAATTAAATTGCTACGGTTGGTAATGTTTCAACGCTGTATGCGCCCTATATTCATCTAAAATTATTATGCTTATATTAGGCGTAATTTTTCGGGCTCAACTCGCCATAGACCCAAGTCTACACTCATCATACTCCAGACTCCTTTAGGATTCCCGGAGAAAACCGATGTTTCTGTTAACCTTCAAACAAGGAAGAAACAAAATTGATGTAAAGAACAAATAACCGCTTCTCGTCAAAACGCATCGTATGAGTCCGAACACAAGATGCCGTTGAGGAGTTCTTCTGGCTTGTTGGGTATCCTGCAGCATCCTGATGATGCCGGCGCATCAGCTCAAGAGAGAGAAAAAAAAAGAAAAAGAGAGAGGAAAGAAAAAAGAAAGAAAGAGAGCTATACTTGTGACAAGTGACAGGATTTCAAACTATCGAATCGTTAACACCTGTGGAAGTTGTTAGCCATCAAATTTGCATTCATCAGCTAGAAAACAGGTCACCTTCAAACGATTGAGCAGATTTTCTTGAAATAGCTCAGAACACTTTCGATAAAGACACGTTACAGATTAAAAAAACTTAGTTAAAATCGGTTCATCCGTTCAGGAGCTATGATGCCACAGGCAAACACACAGATATACACACTACTAATAACTTTTTCGTCGGGGGTTAAAAAGTGGGTTATGCTCTGCCTACTCCATCGGTGATAGTACGAGCTGACGGCCCACCTGATGTTAAGTCGTAACCGCCGCCCATGGACAACAACAATACGACTCAAGTCCTCTCCACCAGAGTACGAGATGACTCAAGTCGCATTGCGTTGCGTCCATCACCCCGAGACGGGGATGTTAAGTCTAATGCGCCTGCAATTTCACCGGCATCCACTCCTTTCCACTGGAACACAGCAACACGAGTCCATCATTGTTTGGCGGCAGATTACCAGGTTTGGTGGCAGTACTTCTCCGGGCGAACTTAGCACAAGTTCCACTGCTACTTTGGGTTGCTCCATTCGCACCACCCAGGGGACTCGTGTAGGGATTCAGAGGGTTATCACCTACGGACGCGAGCAACGTAGCCCCCCAAATATGTATGTTGTATTGAATATTATTGACGTTACTATTGAAGTTTTTGACTTTGACTTATCATTGACTTATCAGGTCGTTGGCTATATCACGTCAAATGTTGGCGGGCGGTATGGCGGGCGCGTGTCAGATCGTCATCACCACTCCGATGGAACTGCTCAAGATTCAGATGCAGGACGCGGGGAGGGTCGCCGCGCACGCTAAAGCTGGTGAGGAAATATTTTTTTTTATGTTTGTGAAAGGAACGAGCAGACGGCCCACCTAGTGTTGAGTGGTCACCGTTATCTTCCTGTGTTAGGGATGTTTTGATTGTTTTGAAAATTTTGCTAGGCTAGTAGCTAGGTAGTAGTGTAAACATCCATATGCACTTAGTAAAAAGCTGTTATTTTAGTATTACAAACAGACAGTCCAGTTTTTTTTTTGTATAGATATATTCTTTAGTTATTCATGCTAGAAGTATTTTGAAGTATTGTGAGTATCAATTCCAGGAATTGATAAGGCTAGACCTGGCAGCCCTGTGTATATCATAACGCCACGCCCCGAACATAAATAACTTTCAGTGTATCGCCGGTTTATAGTGTCGTCTTGATAACTGTGACGTCATAAACGGGTTAAAATAGAAATTAGCATACTGCACAGCTGGATGGGGCGTTATGACGAAGGTCATCACTCTATCGTTTCATGTATATACTGATAATAATAAATAATAAATAATGGTGGACATTTCACACAGCGCCATCTAGCCCCAAAGTAAGCTAAGCATAGCTTGTATCATGGGAACCAGATGACTGATATACATACTTATATACTTTTCTTTTGTAAATACATATAAACACCCAGACACAGAACAAACATCAATGTTACAAATGTCACATAAATGTTTGTCCTGAGTGGGCATCGAACCCACGACCTACAGCGCAGAAGGTTACTACCAACTGAGATGTGAGGCCAGTCATATAATTATATTATCTTCGAAATCGACCTTCACGTTAGATCCAAACTATTCATTGTCTCCAAGCGATAGTATCATATTAACGTCGAGAAGAGTATTAATAAATGTACGTACTGACGACGACTGAGACGTTCTTGAAGGTATTTATTTAAATCTCTATTATACAGGGTGTCCGGTAATGATTGGATAACCTTGAAATGGGTCTTAGTAGAACTATTGGGCATTCGGAAAAATATCAAATAAAAATAAAACAAGTAGTATGTATCAAAGAAATGTATTTTTTAAATAATATCGATGTTTTGTTTTTTTTTTTGTTTTTTTTTATACTACTTGGTTTTATTTTTATTTGATATTTTTTTCCGAATGCCCAATAGTTCTACTAAGACCCATTTCAAGGTTATCCATTCATTACCGGACAACCTGTATACTGCTAGGCAGTGACTGGTAATGTCACATTGAAACCGGTTTCCAGACAAGTCTGATTTTGTATGCGTTCGCGTAGCTGAAGTTTGATAGACCATTTTACTAAGTCAGTACACAAAAGAGTCTGTTAACCGATTCAAATGTTAGCGGCATAGTGAAACAGTCTTTTATATTATTTTCGTAGTTTTACCAACGTTTTGCTGCACTAGTTGAGCTGTTTTGGACTTTTTATTAGAAAGCTTTATCGCTGAGAACTCGTGCTACCAAGCTTCCAAACTGAGAGTTTAAATCATTTATACTAAGAATAATTAAGTAATTAAATAAAGGTACTATAATAATTATATTGGTAGACATTTCACAAATCACTATCTAGCCCCGAACTAAGCATAGCTATGGGAACCAGATGACTGATAGAATATATTATCCTTTTTTTTTTTTGTAAATACACATTAACACCCACACACAGAACAAACAACAATGTCCGTCACACAAATGTTTGTCGTGGATGGGAATGGAACCCACGATCCATAGCTCAGAGGGCAGAGTTATTAAGGACTGAGCTATGAGGCCTGTCAAGTGCAATGTCAAAAAATCAATGCAATCTTATAAATAAATCTTTAACTTTTCTTTATTTTTCATAATTTTCTTCCTTGTACCAACAGAAGGGCGGACGGTCGTAAGAACAACAGCCATGGAGCTGACGAAGAAACTTCTCAAAGAGCGAGGCATCATCGGCCTCTACAAGGGTATCACCGCGACCGCGGCGCGCGACGTCTCCTTCAGCGTGGTATACTTCCCGCTGTTCGCCACACTCAACGACTTGGGGCCCAAGGAGAGACCTGGTGGGCCACCACCTTTCTGGTAAGATACATAGTTGCAAAAAAGGAAGTCCTCCTTTAGGGGTTTCTTGTCTGTTAACTCCCAAGGAGTTAAAAGTAATATAATGTCGAATTTCGATTAGTGATTTAATAATCGATAGTTAATATATGTATGTTGTGTGAAGGTGGTCATTCGTGTCGGGGTGCGCGGCGGGCTCGACGGCGGCACTGGCCGTCAACCCAATGGACGTGGTGAAGACCCGCATGCAAACCCTCACGAAGGGCAGCGGCGAGAGGCAGTACACCTCTATCATGGACTGTGTCACGTGAGTATACACGCTAATTATATAAAGGCGAAAGTTTGTATGTTTGACTGGCCCCACAGCTCAGTTGGTAGTAACTCTGCCTTCTGCGCTGTAGGTCGTGGGTTCGATTCCGATCCAGGACAAATATTTATATGACGAACATATAGCTGTTTGTTCTGTGTCTGGTTGTTTACAAAAAAAAAGTATACAAGTATTATATCAGTTGTCTGGTTCCCGTGATACAAGCTATGTTTACCTTGCTTTGGGACTAGATGGCGCTGTGTGTAATGTTCACCAATATTTATTATTATTTTTGTTAATGTTATTATTATGTGTATTTTAATTGTTGTCACTATTATGTGTCTTTTTGGGCAATTATAAATATTTTTGTCCGAAATAAAACATTTTGATTTTTAAATGAATTCCCAAATTGATAATATGAAATAATGAAACTATAGCCACGCATAAAGATGAGAACTGAATTCTATTCTCATATTTTCGTGTATTTTTATGATTTTTTTTTTATTAATTCAATTGACATGTGTATTTTTTAATTTTATTTTTATGATCTTATTTAAATTTTGTTTAGTATTTTTTGGCTTTGTTTATTTAGAATAAGTATGGGTCCATTGTCACCTGAAATAAATGATTTAATTTAATTTACAGGAAGACGCTGAAATACGAGGGTCCGACGGCCTTCTTCAAAGGTGGCGCGTGTCGTATGATAGTAATCGCGCCACTGTTCGGTATCGCGCAAGCCGTTTACTATGTCGGCATAGCGGAGTACCTGCTCGGACTCAAGTAAACACCTTACGACCTTATGACCTTATGCACCTTATGACCTTCCATAGACAGGAAATGCTGCTGTCAATAAGGTCCATTATCATTTGTCATCAGTTTTTAGTTTAGTCGCGGTGTAGCTAGTCTGGTCGTTGTGTATAGATGTTTAGGATGTAACCGCATTTTTTGCATAAGGTCGTTTGGTAAAATATTTTTCCCTGATGTAGTATGGAAATAATTTAATGCAATAATTTCGCTATTTGATATCATTAAGTATAAATATGTGATTAAATTAAATACAATATTAACAGTTCTGTCGATAGGTTTTGGCAGAAAGTAGATTATTGGCAGACAAAATGTTTTTTTGGATGGTATGAGACAAAATATTTTGAAACAAACTTAAGATGCCAATCATACCTCGCGAGAACTGTATGAAAACTATAAATGATTGAGTCAAAATTAAATATTTTACCCAGTGATGGATTATATCTTCTAATTGTTTATAATTTATGTTACAAATCAACTTTACTAATTTTAAATTATTTTTATTTAATTATAAGTTGTAAATACATTATCAAAACTTTTACATATTCTTCATGACATGATAATTATGATATTATTTTAAGTATATGAATATAAATCCATGTCATCCAAAACGTCATACTATTTTTAGCAACATTCTAGTTTCTAAATTAAATGAATTATAGTTATTTTTTTTATGTAGTGTTATTTTTGCTTATAAAGCGCATTTTAGCTCAATTTTCTTTAAATAAGTGGAGTATTAAAGCGATATTGTTATTATATTAATTACTAAGCAAGTAATTTATTGTCATTATTTATGTGTGTGCAAAAAACCGTCAGTTTGATGAGCATTTTTATTTAAAAATATTTTATAAAAACAATAGTTACTATATTTTAAAATTCCACATAGTCTTCCGTTTATGATATGCATTTAAATGTATCTTGCTGTGTCGATGTCCTTTATAGTATTTGGTGTTGATTAGTGTTTAATGTAAGACATATTAAGGATATATATTATTGACAATAACAGCCGCTACTTATAATAATATTAACTATACATCATACTGTCAATTCATGGATCTATAAGATCTAAGATCATTTAAATGGAAGACAACATACATCTGAAGATGTATGCATATAGATGTATGACATAAAACACGGCTCTTCTACATTATTTTGCTGTTAATATAATATTTTTTTCCCCTGTAATACTAGAATTAGCTTTGTAATTAATTAGTTCATAGAATACACAACTATCAACAGTATCGTGCCAATGAAACAGTTTCGCCACCAGAACAAACATTGTGTGCGATGAACACAGATGTTTTTACTGCGTATGTATGAAATGTATTTACAGAAAAGGCATATGTACTATCAGTTGTCTGGTTCCCATAGTAACAGGCTATGCTTAGTTTGGGGCTAGGTAGTGCTGTGTGAAATGTCCAACAATATTTGTTATATTATTTATTAAACAAATTTTACACTCAAATAAATTGATAAAATTATGTTTATTAATGCTAATATTCATTGGATGCGATTATTGCCCGCTCACATAAAATATGTATTGTATTGTAAAGCAACGCAAAATATTATTTTTTATCGTTGTATTATTTAGTGCATATAGTCTTATACCTGAAAATTTATATTATCAGGGAGTACGACCCATGTGCCGTCAATTATATGTTTTTTTTCTATATGCACTAGTTTACTATTATTTACCTATATTTAGGCTGTGTATATGCTTAACACGCCTTGATCGATATAAGACAATAAATAATTATGTAATAGTAATAAAATTGTCTGTATTAGTGTGACATGTTTCCGTGTTGTCAATTATTATCGTTTATCATTGGTATTAAATTAAATTTCCTTGTTATAAATGTAACAAATATTGAATAGTAAGCTTTGCCAAGGAAACCATTTGTAATGTATTCCTGATATAAATTAACAAGTCGCTATAAAATTGTGTAATGAAATACTCATCACTGTTGAAAAAAATGTGTGTGCATGTAGGTAGGTATTTTTGCAAATGTTTATTGTTAGACGGTTGAATCAAATATAGTTAATGATCTCAGGCGAAGGTCTATTTCCTTTGTATCATTATAAGTCCTGAAGATAAATCATATTTACATCTATGAGATAAATAAATCAATTTAAAATGATGAAATGCGTATTCTTTGTTTTAAATATTCGCTAGGGATATAGAAATTTGCATTTAAGAAAATAAGTCAACCCGTTTATTAAACTATCTAGTATGGTCGATAATAAGTTTTTCACTTTGGAAATGCGTGCGCAATACCGTTTTTGAACTGGTAAGGCAAACTTGTATAAAGTGGTGTGACCTGTAACAAAAATTCAATGACAAAGCTTATACTGAATAGGCTTGTATCGCTTTATATTACATTACATGATTTCAAGGGACCCTTACCCTAATTTAGAGAGGTGCACTGAGAGAACCCTTAAATGGTTAAACTGATTACTTTTTTTGATATTAAATAAATAAGAGTTGGGAAAAGTTAAGACACGATCGTAGTGTCCGGACCTGCCTAAATGTCTAAGCGCTCTTCTGATCAGGGAATGTAGTAACACTTGGCTGTTAGGGACCTGTCGCCCGTCATGATTCACATGTTCTATCCCGCGGCCGGCAGAACGTCGTACAATACCGACAATTTCGATAAACGATTACCAATTACCGGTATAAATAACCATTTTGTAGCACCACTTCTACTACTCAGCGGTAGATTGGCAGTTTTTAATATTTTTATTATAAGTTTTGTGCAATGGCAACATTATCATGAGTTGTCAAAATTGCGATAGACCGACGCTGCCGTGTGTAGTTTGTTTTTTAATTTTTGTACTTTTACAAAAATAATTTATTTCTGTGTAACATAGGTGTGATTTAACACTCAGACTTGTTATTTATTAGACAACAATGGCTACAATAGGCCCCAAGAAGGATGGCGGCCCCAATGCCGAGTACTTTCAGTCCTCTGAATCACTGGCACAGTTTGATCAAATTCGTGTTTGGCTCCAAAAAAACTGCAAGAAGGTTAGAACTTTTGCTATGTGTATTGTCCAGCTAGGCAACATAATGCTGTATCATATTACTACAGGTCCTGATCATTAAAACTCGTAAATTCACAAGCTTGCTTAGTAACAATACAAAACAAAATTGTCTCCTAATGAGTTTATTTTACAGCATGTACAAACGGACCCTCCTACTAAAGAAGGCTTGGCCCAACTGGTGGTTCAACTTATCCAGTATCAAGAGAACAAATTGGGCAAGAATGCAGCGGATCCACCATTTTTGAGACTTCCGGTGAGTACTTGTTTCTGATGCATAGCTTTGGGTCCGCAGTACACTTGCTGTCAGTGTGCGTGATCCATATCTGTTACATGAGCTGACTACTTAGGGTGTCAATATACTATAACATTAGTATAGTTAGTATTACTAGGTTCTATACCTTATCAAAATACAGCTTAAGTTTCTTGCAGTAGCAATTAACTTTGGCTGTGTATGTGTATTAAATCAATTGTTTTTGATTTGAGCTCATCAAATAACTGTCGACTACACATTCTATGCCTTGCCCATTTCTGCTGCCAAGCAGTAACACGTTCGCGTTACTGTGTTCTGGTTTGAAAGGTGTGGTTGCCGGTGAAATTACAGGCACATGAGACATTCCACCTACACGTCTCAGAGTTACGGGCGCATACGATGTGACTTGGGTCTTGTCGTACCTAGTAAGGGAGGACCCAAGCCGCATGGGTTGTTATGGGCAGAGGTTACCACTTAACACCAGGTGGGCTCGTTCCGTAACTGTATCACATAAAAAAAAAACTAGCAAATATTTTGGTGACATTAGTAATGATTTACCTGTATAATTCAGAGAATACAAATATTCATCTAAATCAAGGTATATAGTAAATAAAAGATATAATTTTTTCAATTTGAATTGGATGTTATGGTTTGGAAAGGATCATTTTGAAGTAAGAGAGGCGCTGCATATTTATGAACTAAAACTCATTAAAAATATTTATTCAAAATATATAACAAATTGAATTTATTAATTAGTAAGAATAAAAATAATTTATTTTCTTAAAGCGTACACAACACCGATTACATACCATAACTAGGAGAAATTAAGTTAATTTAAATTAGTAGTTTGCTGCATCGGCAAACACAAACTGATTTTCCGGCAGTCCCTTGGATCCTGTTCCTTCAATTGCAAACAGGGAACCAGCCTCTGGTTGCTGTGCCCTCTCTGCAGCACTCAGCCCAACTCGGCTAGTTGTTACAAAAAGTGTTGAGCGATCGTGTCCACCAAACATAACAGAGGTCACTTTGTCAGCGGGTAGTTTGTGCTGTTCTAGTAATTTGCCAGCTCTTGAATCGATCTTTATCACCTGCCAAAATATAATTATTTAGTATCACCCAAAAAAAAATAAAAGCTACTCTTCATTTCTTCAGTCAAGAAATATTAAGACTTTTTATCCTTAGTGGGGATGATAATGCCTGCACAGTGGAGTGTATTGTGCATTTTTCAGTAAAGCATAACAGAATTCCAACTTTAGTATTATTTTAAAAATTGATTTGAAATTATATATGAATAATTCTCTGACTAAATAAGATAATGCTGCAGATTAATATGACAAGCTTAATATACCTTCATCAACTGAGTAGTCTGGAAAGATTAATGAGTTCTTTGCCAAATTTAATTTTCCAATACATGTACATATATATTATATTGACATATTTTCCCCGAAGAGGCAAGCAGGATATTGAATGGGCCAATTCCCTATGGTATTGCTCATAGCCATCATGTGTTTTCCCACAAACAACTTTCTTGCAATCATTTCTGAGAATTCCGACAGCCAGGATGAATTGCCAAAGAACTTGATAAAATATGAGAAATACCTTTCCACCATTCCAGCATGCAACCCACAGATTGCCATCAGTATCGATGGTGAGACCATCCGGGGATCCGGTTACGTTGTTGCCTTGGAAGCTGAACAGAGTCCTTCTGTTACCTGAATATGTTTAAGATGTTTAATAATAAATAAATAATGGTGGACATTCTCATCTAGCCCCAAAGTAAGCTAAGCATAGCTTGTATCATGGGTACCAGACAACTGATATAATACTTATATACTTTTCTTTTGTAAATATATACATATAATACATATTAACACCCAGACACAGAACAAACATCAATGTTACAAATGTCACATAAATGTTTGTCCTGAGTGGGGATCGAACCCACGACCTACAGCGCAGAAGGTAGGGTTACTAACCAACTGAGCTATGAGGCCAGACAATGTTTAAAATGTCATTTATCTATTGACCTGTCTACATATTGTCACATAATGAAACAACATTGTTTTTTAAAGAGCTCATACACTGAGCTTTGTTTAAGTTTTTATTATACTGACGCGACGTGTTTCGTTTGTTGTTGAATTAGGGAAACAAATTTGTGGACCGTAGTTACCCCGCCTCACATCTTAAAGGTGAAAGGCTCAGTAAGATACGGCTTGGGTATTTCCATCCAGGGCATCCATCTAAATATCTGAGGGGTTCCAAACATCTCAAAAAAAACAAACTATTTCTTGGAACTGATACAGAGTTGTAAGCCAAATATGCTCTCGCTCCTGCTCGTTGAAACTTACGAATTTCTCCCTTCTCATCGAAACTTACTTTCTCCCTTCTCATCGAAACTTACGAATTTCTCCCTTCTCATCAAAACATACGAATTTATCCCTTCTCATCGAAACTTACGAATTTCTCCCTTCTCATGGAAACTTACGAATGTCTCCCTTCTCGAGATCAAAGTCGAATACGTCGATATTCCTCGTCGGCGTGTCGATATAGAACATGAACTTGTTGTCTGCCGTCCACGCGATACCGTTAGACACCGACACCGGGCGGACCATGGCTTGCGGGTGTATGTAATTGTGTTCGTCCATCTTGTATAGTGTGGCTTGATCTTTGTCCAGCATGGTGCCTATCTCTTTGCCTATGGTGCCTGAAACAAAACGCCAATCTTGTGGTTATGATACTGCACTATATCTATACAAATATTCACAATAAAATTGGAGTGTCTGTTTGTAATGTCAAAGTAAATTTAAATAAATAAAAAAATAAAAAATAACTCTGGCTACTTTTATTAAGGTTAATTCTAATTCGCAAATGATACAAATGACTTAACCACTTAGCGACACTTTAAGTCACAAACTGAATTCAATGCAGTCCCGTTAATTTTTATATTAATTGCCATCCCAGGTCATGAATTAGACCTCTAAAAAACTATATTAAAAGAAACTGTCCTCTAGTGTAAAATTTATCATCATTGCACTGTATGCATGTATGAGGTCCACAGTAAATAATAAAAATAATAATAATAATGCGCAATACCACGTTCTCAAAACGGTGAAGGAAAACATCGTGAGGAAACTGACATGTCCTAGAACTAAAAATTCGAAGACATGTGTCGAGTGCACGAAAAGAGCCTCTTTAAGGCGCACTTACAATCCTTTCACCACACTGGTTCGACAGAACCGGTGACTCGAAGAAGAAGAAGTAAACATCCGTCTCAACACTTAGATCCCCCAAATTTCCCCAGAAGTCTAGCATATCCTAAGACAGGCAGACAGACATTTCTTAACATGTGGATGCGGAGAGGCGCTGGGACTGGCGATGTCCAGCTGTGGACTTAAACAGTCTGATGATATCATACCAAACCAAAGTCTTCCTTTAGCGTCGACCTTTCCGTCGTTACACCTGTTGTCCGGGCGGCCCAGGTCGACCGCACTCAGCATCCGCAACCCGGTGTCGTTCTCATTGCTGTCCCAGGATAGGAAGTATACTTCTGACCGTACTGTGATCACCACAAGCTTTGGGTTCTCCTTCACGGTCACCACCAAGGATACTGGACCGTAAGCTGTACAAATATATGACAATTTTAAATAGATAAAAACATATTGGCATAACATAACTGGCCTCATAGCTCAGTTGGTTAGTAACCTTACCTTCTGCGCTGTAGGTCGTGGACTCGATCCCCAGGACAAACATTGATGTGACATTTGTAACGTTGATGTTTGTTCTGTGTCTGGGTATTATATGTATGTATTTACAAAAGAAAAGTATTTAAGTATTATATCAGTTGTCTGGTTCCCATGATACAATATGCTTAGCTTACTTTGGCGCTAGATGGCGCTGTGTGAAATGTCCACCATTATTTATTTATTTATATATTTCAGCACAAACATAAGAATAACAATTACATAAAATAGCAATACAATAAAAACAAAAAAATTAAGTTTCTATATGCCCTGTGCTGAAAAAGGGGACGGCTCAGCATATGCTGAGAATACTCAGCGCTGATTTTTAGCCAATAAAACCTTTAATATTGACGACACGAACAAGGTCCGGCAGCCGTGCGGTTAACACGTAACTTAAATTAATCATTTAATTTTAATAAATAGAACACAAAGAGACTTTGTAAGTGCTGATGGGTATTATTTTACAATATTTTTTAGGGCAAATTTGTAACTAAATTTTGAACCAGTACTCGTATCCCGAATAGCTGAAATTTAGTATTGAGGCATAAACCTGATGACAATGTAATACTATGGTGTGAGCTAGAGCTGATGCTGTTGCCAGGACCACCTGCAAAGCACCCAGCTACTTGGATTTGTCTTAAAAAGCACTCGGTGGTTCGAGGACTGTAAAACCTAGTTTGGGAAAATATTTTTCAAAAATTTTTTCTACTATTAAGTAATTGTATTTATGTATAAATTACATTTGTGTTTCTTATCATATTTTTGTTTTTTTGGCGAGTTCTTGTATGTAATATATTTTTATATCTCATGTGAAACATTTTTATGACCATTGTTTACAGTAAATAATGAAGGTTAAAACTTAAAATGTTCATCTTTAGTAAATATTTTGAATATAACGCATTTAAATTGACCAATAGAAATATGATAGGAATTTTCTGACTCGTGGTCACCTGATGAAGTCTTATGACTTGTATATAGTTTTTTTATGTTTTATGGTTAATATTGGTATCGCATTTTTGCGCATTTTTTTTTGCGTGCGCGTCAAATAGTCTCCTTTCGTGCACTTGCAGTTGTTGCAGAGAGCGTGGTGGTCTAGCGGTACTGACCCCCGAGTTTCAATCCGGAGGTCGCCGGTTCAAACCGACGTGCACCTATGAGTTTTTCGATTGAAAGATTTATGTGCGCAATACCACGTTCTCAAAACGGTGAAGGAAAACATCGTGAGGAATCCGACATGTCCTCTAACTAAAAATTCGAAGACATGTGTCGAGTGCACGAAAGGAGCCTCTTTGAGGCGCACTTACAATCCTTTCACCACACTGGTTCGACAGAACCGGTGACTCGAAGAAGAAGAGTTGTTGCATTCTGATAGGGTTTGAACACGCGTCAAACTTAGGGATAAGCACGCGTGACCTTATTTTTTTAATATTGAAGTTTCCAAGCCATTTCTACGAATTCTATGGAAAGTTTTTGACTTTGATATAAATTTTATAAGTGAAAAGTCTTTGGTGCACTTGGTACACGATTTACTGACCTATGTGCCTTGTGGTGACGTTCCCGGAGTCGACGTCCAGTCTATGTACGTTCTGCGCGTGTATGTCGACCCAGTACAGCGCGTTCTCGGTGCCCGCCCAGTGAGGACCCTCGAAGTGCTCGCCGGTCCCGTATACCTTGGAAATCACTCGCGTATATACAAAACTAGCTGTGAATAAGTCATCCCACGGGAACACTGCACTTTTCCCGGATCAAAGTAGCCTATATTATGAGCTATCTTTGATACCAAATTTCGTCCAAATCCATTCAGCCGTTTTGCGTGAAGTGTAACAAACATCCATACAAACTTTCACGTTTATAATATTAGTAGGATAGTCGCATCTACAAGCTGCTGTCCACGGCTTCGTCCGTTTGCTACGTAATGTAAACTAGCCTTTCTGTTATGTCAGGTCAACCTATGTTAACAATTTCAGCCAAAGTTTGTTCAGTAGTTTTGTTTTGAAATAGCGACATACAAACAGATATACTTTGGCATATATAATACTGATGATTGTTTTACTTAATTTCGCATTTTTTATACTTGCTGTTGCCCGCGATTTCGCCCTCATGGCACCGGAATACCTGTGTTTAAGGTTTCAGCTATATAGTAGTTTTGACTTGAAAGAGTAACAAACATCATCCATCATGGCAAAAAGACATACTTTCCCTGACTCTCAACTAATATTGGCCGTTGGTTTAAAACGATTAATTCACGTAAAGCTGGACACTGTGGCATCCCCCCGTATAATCGGATTTTTCCACCGTTTCCTCTCCACTCTGATGAATTTCCCCCATTGCATATTCATAACACTTATTTGAATGTTAATAAAATAAAAATATAAAAAAGAAATACATATGATCATCATTAAACTGTTCTGTTATTAGACTAGGCAATCTTTTAAAACAAAATAGTCAACAACTGTCTTAATTATTGTAATTCGTTAATAATTGCCCGTTATAGAGTTATTAACTGACCAGTTAAATGTTGCAAGACATCGACTATGGTCAGTAAACTTACCATAGGTACCCACGATGTTACAGAAACGGATAGCCCTTCTAATTTCATAATACCAACTTTGACTATAAACGTGTTTTTAATTAACTTTTGTGAATTCATTCCTTTTACACGTATAATATTAAATAATAAGGGAAAAAACATATCTATATTTAGACCACATCGTCGAAACATCAGGTGAGATTGCGGTCAAATGCTCGCCTAAAACTAATATAATAGATATAAACTCACGTTCTTTATGAGAGGCGACGCAGACCTGTATCCATCAATGTGTGACGTCAGCATCATTAGTACAAAACCATTGAAAAACCACATTTTGTGTAACATTATTAAGTTTATTTAGTCATAAATTTATATAAATTCGCGGTCGGTAAGTTGACGGTGCAAGCGGCAGTCGCGGCTTGCGAAATATAACTGATGTCAATGCCACGCTCCCTGTATTTGTATACTGAGAATGAGATTCTAGTGTTCTGTATCGCTGTTACCACTTAGACATTCCACCTTCACTTCTTAAAGTTTAGGGCGCAGTATAATGCAGTTTGGGTCTTCTTATACCTAAGTGATGATGATAAGGCCGCCCATTACCTTAGCTTAAAATTTAATCTTTACGAAGTTTCCATATATAGTGGTCAATATAGTATTATCTATCTATCTAAGATCTTGTTCCCAACGATAGGACTTTAAAAAACTGTTTTAAATAAATAATATTGATAACTTATCATAATATAATATCTCATCACTCGTAACAGAGATAGATACTCTATACAAGATAATCAGTTATCTGTTTAAGGTAACTCATCACAATAAAGCTAGTCGACAACTACTAAAAAAAAAAAATTCACAAATAGACTAGAAAATGGTACCTAACTATTTGTTTTCGCATTGAGATAATTACACCTATTTCAATTTTTCCTTTGTAGATGTTTTATTATTTGCTATTGTTGATAATCGTCGGATATTCTGAGACCTAACTGGTTCTCAAACGGCCTAACATACAGCCAGACATACCTAAGTAACTATTATGTGTGATTGTGACAAAGGCCAACATTATTAAGTTCTCGTCCTCAATTGAAACACCAATTAGTTCCTCTCGGTGAAGGTCGGCCAAGGTCGCGCTCGCGAATCGAGTTCAGATCATTTCGTTCGTAAAAAGTGCGACAAGTTCCGCGGAAGCTGAACCAAAACAAGGTCTTGTGTTACGTGTGCCAATTCTAAAGTCGGCTTACTGAGATTTCCTAAAACACGGAAATCTGGTATTGTTGCACCCATGACGGGCACCATATAATTAAGAGCCATAAAATTATCCTTACCAAGGCTTTGCCCACATACCATACAGGCTTTCTAATCACCTGTATATATTATACTGCACTAACAATGAATCTATGCTTCCGTAGTAGTCGTGTCTTTCCTGTATTGGTTTCAATTAGTTATTTAGCTATCGTCTAAAAGTCTCTGAGAATAAATCTAAGAGCAGTAAAACTCACGCCACGTTCGTCCGGAGAAGTAATGCCACCATGCCGACTTCTACCGCCAAGCAGCATAGCATTCGCGTTACTGTGTTCCGGTTTGAAAGATGTGGTTGCCGGTGAAATTACAGGCACATGAGACATTCCACCTACACGTCTTAGAGTTACGGGCGCATACGATGCGAATTGGATCTTGTCGTACCTAGTATGTAAGACAAGTTAGGAGGGCCCAAGTAGCATCGTTTGTTATGGGCCGAGGTTAACACCTTAACACCAGATAGGCCGGCGGCTCGTTCCGTAACTGTATCATATAAAAAAGGAGGTACTTTCCCAGACTGACTCCTCCGACTTTAACACGACACAACACAAGCTATCCCCACCACCTTCCAATAAATAAAAATGATTCCTTGCAGAATCATCTCGTGCCAAATATAATTGTAACAATTGATAATAAATCCTTGCACGGGACAGCAATTGCGAAGCAGTTTATGTGTTCAATAGAGACATAACCATCCATATCGGTACTGTGTAATATCAAGCCTATTTATAGTTATATCACACATGTTATTACAACGTCTGAAAGATAAAGCCATCTATTGGCATACTTGTATTGACAGGCCTCACAGCTCAGTTGGTAGTAACCCTGCCTTCTGTGTAGGTCGGGGTTTTGATTCCCACCCAGGACTAACATTTTTGTGACGAACATAGATGTTTGTTCTGTGTCTGGGTGTTGATATTTATTTACAAAAAAAAAAATATAAGTATTATGTCAGTTGTCTTGTTCCCATGATACAAGCTATGATTAGGTTACTTTGGAGTTAGATGGTGCTGTGTGAAATTACCATGATTTAAGAATTTTATTCAGCCGTAAATGGTTGTGGTTCTGCTGGCAACAGAACTAAACTAATTACTAATTTAAGTCGCTCGGTATCTACAATCGTCGAACTGTATATTTCATTTCATTTATTCAAGTACAATTCTCTTACAAATCATGTCTGAAATCAATTAAACTAACTTAATCTAGATAACATTAAACAATTACAAATTATAAAAATATATATTTATATATAATATATAATTATAAAAATAAATAAATTAAACAATTGAGAACAGAAATATTAAGATGTAAATTCATCAATACTATATGGGCAACTTTCGAGCCAAAGCCTTTTTAATTTACTTTTAAATGCTATAAGACAGTCCATACTCTTCATATTGACTGGGAGAGAATTAAACAGTTCAACAGCTTGATACCTGCACCCATGCATCACAACATTCAATCTCGGACACAATGGAACCTCAAGATCCTTTCTTCTTGTGCTGACTCTCATCTCTGAGATCTTTGCTTTTGCGTTTCATATTTATTAGGATTCTTGACAACACAAGGACAACTAATATGTATATCCAGGAAGTGTTAGCAGTTTTAGACTACTAAATTAATGAGATCATTCAGAAAGATAATGAAGAATATCGGCCCCAATAGTTAACCTTGGGGAACACCTCGTTGTGATGTGTGATTTTGTTCCAGATGAAAGTGTTCATGGACATGAAACCTGGCGGTGGTCTGTGCACGGTGCTCGCCACCATGTTCCGCTTCAAGTCGGAGCAGCGGTGGCGCAAGTTCGACTTCCAGGTCGGTAAGGTATGCACCCGCACCCCCCCGCCCCCGCCCCCGCCTCGCTCACCGCCCCCCGCCACCCCCGCAACGCACAGGGCATAACACATCACAATGCGACACGCGTCTCACATCACACCAATACCAGTATATATATAGTTAAAAAAAATTGCTTCTGTCCGTGACTGAGCTCGTATTGCCAGATAAAAAAAGTTGATTTTGATACTTTGGCTTAGTAATTTTGAACATAGGTGTCCTATGTCGCGCCAGATAGCTTTAGTTTTGGCTTGAAGGAGTGACCAATAAGTATTCAAATATTGTATTGGTTTTGGAAGGTAATATAACTTATAAATTAAATACATTTATTGTAAAGTAATATCTCAAACGCCTATGGATGAATTGTTGGGCACAAGCTCGTAAATAATGAATATTAATTAATTCATGCTTGTCAGACGCGTGTTGTTGCTATATGCACGAAGGGTATGAAATACTAATTTTATTATACGTTTTAACACATTAAAAACCATTTTCTTTTTTCTGTAAATGTTTTAAGTTTTATATTGGTTCTCTCAACATACAAATTCTGATGTTTGCTAGATGTAATATATCTATATAGGTGTGGTTGCCAGTGAAATTACAGGCACATGAGATATTCAGTCAGGTCTCAGAGTTACCGGCGAATAAGATGCGACTTGGTTCTTGTCGTACCTAGCAGGGGAGGACCTAAGTCGCATCGGTTATGGGCAGAATTTTCCACTTAACACCAGGTGGGCCATCGGCTTGTTCCGTAATTGTATCACATAAGAGAAAAATCTTTTTTAGAACACTCATCAGTTGCTTTGGGTTGCAGATCCAAATCATTCAGTTTTATATGTGTTTGTTTCAGATTTTCATAAAAATGATTTTCAGATTAAATTAACACTTTCCATTGTATGTAAATAATGATGGGAATCGACGGAGAACCTTGTTTATGTGTGAATAACATTTGTTTTTATGACTAATACATTTGGTTGACTTGACTTTTCATTAAACGCATGTCATGGATTTTTTTAATTTAAAACACATTTATAAATATTGTATAAGTTGCAAACACAATTTAAATTTCCTATTTATTTCTACTATCCAAACCATTCTTTATTATGAAGCACTGACACTTTTTAGACTATTTTAAATGAATTTCAATTAAACGGACATATCTAACCCGCACCGTTTCTCCTCCCTTCCCCCCCGACTTCGTCATTTTCAGAATCCGTCTCGCAAAGACCTGAACGTGCAGATGATGCTGGAGATCGAGTCGTCCCTGTTGGGCTCCGAGCTGATCCGCACTCCTTGCGTCTTCATCCGCCCCGAGGTCGACAAGGCGACCGCCAACAAAGTTAAAGACATCGTTAGCAATCACCAGGGAGAGATTTGCGGTAACTAATCACTTTGTAGGCCTGTGTAGCATATAGATTATTTTTCCTGCGATTAGCAGTTGAAGATTTTTTAAGCTATTGCATAGCTTCTATCGCGGGCCTTGAGCGTGGAGACCGAATCCAGAAATTCCGTAACGAAAAAAACCTAACACCCCCCACTCCGACCGGCATAGCGGTGATACTTTTTAGTTTTTCCATCTATCGATAAATACCAGAACTTTTAATGACTTTTTGAAATATCACGCGCAATAGCTTTACCGCGGCAGTCTCCGAGTGCCACACGTCTTTTTTTTATGTTATGTAGTTACGGAACGAGCCGACGGCCCACCCGGTGGTAAGTGGTAACCTCGGCCCATAACCGATGCGACTTAGGTCCTCCCCTACTAGGTACGACTACCCAAGTCGCATCGTATGCGCCCGTAACTATGAGACGTGTAGATGGAATGTCTCATGCTCATGTGCCTGTAATTTCACCGTTATGTCAAGGTACTGGCACCAAACTGCCTGCAAGCAGTGTTGCATTCACCTTTCTGTTCCGTTTCGCAAGGTTCGGTTGCCGGTGGAATTACGGCACATGAGACATTCCTTTTTCAGGTCTTTACAGTTACGGGCGCAGGAGTAGACCAAAAGAGCTCCTAGGTTTTCTAACTCAGTAGTAAATATGCGTTGAGTAAGCTTATTAGATTATTTCTCATTATTCTTCAAAAGTGCCAATTCTGTAGATGCGAGTATAGTATTCAGACCAAAATTAAATATAATAATAATATAATCTATTGTTTGACAATTTACACAGCGCCATCTAGCCGCAAACTAATCATAGCTTGTACTATGTGAATCAGACAGCTCATAGAATTCATATATACTTTTTTGTAACATACATATAATACATATTGACACCCGGACACGGAACAAACGTGGGTTCGATTCCCACCCAGAAAAAGAATTTGTATGACGAATATGGATGTTTGTTATGTGTCGGGGTGTTGATATTTATTATATGTATGTATCTATAGAAAAGTATAACAGTTGTCTGGTTATCATGATACAAGCAATGCTTAGCTTACTCTGGCGCTAGATGGCGCGGTATGAAACATCCACCTATATTTATATGTATTTACAAATAAGTATTATATCAATTGTCTGGTTCACCTAATACAAGCCACGCTTAATTTTGGAGCTAGACGACACCATGTGAAATGTCCTTTTATATCTCGCCTGAAACACAGGATTACCTAGTTCAGGCTCCCGTGTTATATATACCTATGTTTAAATAAGTTTTATGTTCTTTTTTATATTTACAATGTTTTATTTGAATAAATTTATTATTATATATATATATATATATATGATGATCATCCCCATGGAGGGTCGGATAGGATTTGAACACGCATCAAACTTATCGATAAGTACGCGTGACCTTATGTTTTGAATATTGACGTTTCCAAGCCTGTTTCCCTAATGAATTCTATGGAAATAAAAGTGTTTGACTTTGATGTGTTGTACAGAGGAGGAGGAGGAGGCGACGCACATAATATACCCGAGCGTGGACCCGCTAGAGGAGGAGTACGCGCGGCCGGTGTTCCGCCGCGGCGGACACGCGCTCGTACACTGGTACTATCTGCCGGACAGCCACGACACGTGGGCGCACTGCGAACTGCCGGTACCACGCACACGCACACACGCCTCACTCACTCACTCACGCACACGCACACACGCCTCACTCACGCACACGCACACGCACACACGCCTCACTCACTCACGCACACGTACACGCACACACGCCTCACTCACTCACGCACATGCATACGCACACACGCCTCACTCACTCACGCACACACGCCTCACTCACGCACACGCACACGCACACACGCCTCACTCACTCACGCACACGCACACACGCCTCACTCACTCACGCACACGCACACACGCCTCACTCACTCACGCACACGCACACACGCCTCACTCACTCACGCACACGCACACACGCCTCACTCACTCACGCACACGCACACACGCCTCACTCACTCACGCACACGCATACGCACACACGCCTCACTCACTCACGCACACACGCCTCACTCACTCACGCACACACGCCTCACTCACGCACACGTACACGCACACACGCCTCACTCACTCACGCACACGCACACACGCCTCACTCACTCACGCCCCGGTGACCTTCCGCGCTGCAGCTCGTGGGTTCCATACCAGGACAAACATCCATTCGTCACACAAATGTTAGGCCTGTTTGGGAATCGAACCCACGACCTACACCGCATAAGGCAGAGCAGCCAACTGAGCTGTGAGGCCTGTCTAAATATCTCTTCATTATTTCATACTTGTATAATATATTTTTCAAGTTTTGATTTAAAAACCAAACAACCAAATCGGTTTATAAATGAATGAGATTAAATTTAACATACATCAAAGTTTATATGTGTTATATGTACGTATTTGCAAAAAAGTATATAAGTATTATACCAGTTGCCTGGTCCCCATGATACAAGCTATAGCTTACTTTGGGGTTAGATGGGGTTGTGTGGTAAAAAACAAACTAGGAATCATTCTCTTTCATTGGCAATACAGTCGGTTTCTTCGTGCAAAGTTTATATATAAATGTTGCTTCGTATATGTGCATACATATGAATAAATGTGTGTCCAGGTGGATGTCCCGGAGACGGTGAGGTGGGAGTGCGGGCGCGCGGAGGCGTGGCGCGTCACCGCCACCTGGGCGCTCGACCTGCCGCTCTACAACGAGTGGATGAACGAGGAAGACTACGAGCTCGACGCCAACGGAAAGAAGAAGGTAATATACCCAGCTCGTCTCTCACTCAACCATACACCATCCACAAGACGTTCAGACACTACAGCCCTATATGCTTCTCTACTTTGGGTTAAATTTATATAGATTGGTTTTGAACGGGCATAGTTCTGTCATTATGAGTACTTTTTGTAGCCAAATTCGTCCGATAAAGTAATGCTATACGAATTTCTGTTAACAGGTACTAAAGCGTTATGGTATGGAAGATATCTTTACCTCCCGGGTTAGTTAGTAACTGTGTTACGGTAAACGATTCTCGTCCCATACAAATATGGACTATTTCAGCTTGCATTGCGGCCCTTGAACCAAACAACAGACCCGAGCTGTCCGTCTGAAGTTCTGAGCGTCTAGCGATAATATAAGCCTGTATACTTTCGGACACGTGAACGGTCGACGGTGAAGTTACAAGCACAGGAGACATTACACCTTCACGTCTTAGAATTACGGGCGCAAACGACGCAGGTTGGGTCTTGTACCTGAGCAGTCGAGGGCCCAAGTCGTATCGCTTGTTTATGGGTAGAGGTTACAACTTAACATCAGGAGGACATAAGATTTTTCATAACTTTATCATTAAAAAAACCTGGATTGACTGTGTTGTTTTTACTATTAAGAAATATAATAGTAATAATGGTTTGAGTTTTTCATTATTGGCATCATTCTTCTTCTTTCGTGTCCAAATTAAATAAAACTTAGCTACAACTACGTTTTTGGTGGCTTTCATCAGATCGTTCCCTGTGTATGAATCAAGGGTGATTGGTGTCATAATCACGCAAGTTCACTTAACACGTTTGCCCAGCTTTGCTCGATTTGACCGCTGAAGTAAAACGCAAATTGTATATAACTAGATCCACAAACTACGCCTTTCCGTGGATGATCTGATCCCCGGCGCGGAAACCTCAAGCAAGAACAAGAAGGGAAGCAAGAGGAAGCGTTCACCGTCGCCGCCTCCGCAGAAAAACAAGAGGAAAAGGTACTTACTGTTTGAACTCTGCATCAGATTCTTTGTATTAAGTTGGTGTTAAATTTATAGCCATTTTGTTATTCGAAGATTCACCAATAATTTTGGTATAACACAGATTTCCTTCTTTCCTAAAAAAACTTATGTTTCACTGTTTTATAAGTTTTATATCTTATCATATTTTTCATTATTTAGAATTATAGAAAATATGATTATATTCTATTAAAAAATATTCTGGAACAGTATAAGAAAAAAGAAGAAAGAAAAAAGACGTGTGGCACTCGGAGACTGCCGCGGTAAAGTTATTGCGCGTGATATTTCAATAAGTCATTAAAAGTTCTGGTATTTATCGATAGATGGAAAAACTAAAAAGTATCACCGCTGTGCCGGTCGGAGTGGGGGGGTGTTAGGTTTTTTTCGTTACGGAATTTCTGGATTCGGTCTCCACGCTCAAGGCCCGCGATAGAAGCTATGCAAGAGCTTAAAAATATTCTCGAACATTGTAAGTGGACTACATCATTTTGTCCCACTGCTTGGGAAGGTTTCACTTAATAGTTCTCATTCTAAGGGTGACTCCATATTGTCCGATCCGACAAAGATATTAGGCGCCAGTCCACTAAGGAGTGTAGTGAAATCCATGATATTTGTAGATCCGTTTTAATGTCTAGTCCCTGCATAAAGTTGGCTTCATTGGCTATGTAATGTGAGCAAATTTTTAAATATGTAATGAGACACTACCTTTATACTTTTTCCAGTATATCTTATCTAGTATTGTGTCACAATGATTTTTGACTGTAGTTATGAAAACAAGATAAAGGCATTTTCGTTATTGCAGCCGCGTAACGAAACGTCGCGACGAAGCTGAGGACGAGGACGATAATACGTCCCGGGACAACACGGACGTGCCCACACCGGCTTCCGACACCGCTGACAAACCTGCTGAGCGTAAGTACACCAACTAAATAATTAGTCGTTTATTATGCATTTACAAAAAGTATATAAGTATTATATCAGTCATATTATATGTCTGGTTTCCATGATACAAGTTATGCTTAGCTTACTTTGGGGCTAGATGACCCTGTGTGAAATGTCCACCAATATTATTATTGTTAATAATAATATGTGTCGCTTCTAAATCTATAATATTGTATATAAATATTGTAATACATTTCTATTGTTCAATCAAGAGACTGTGTGAACTAGGAATTACTAAAAGTAAGTATACCACATCTTATAGCGACATAAAGTCCTGCTAGCCGTCTGGGCTTTTAGCCAATATTGGATAGTCTTAAAATATCGATCATTTGTCGTAAGCGCTACTTGTGATTGTGTAGCGACAGGTGTGGGCTCGGGTTCGGGCTCGGGCTCGGGCTCCGGCTCGGGCTCCGGGTCGGGCGCGGGTGCTCCGGAGCCGGCGCCGGCGCCGTCAGCCCCGGCTGCGGCCCCCGACGCGCCGAGCACGCCGGCGCCGCCCATCGACGTTCACGAGGACTCGCAGGGGAAACACTCCGACTCCAACACCCAGGTATTGTTACTATATATATTTGACAGCACAGTTGGTAGTAACCCTGTCATCTTTTAAGAGCAGTAGAACTCGCCAAGTTCGTCCGGGGAAGTACTGCCACCATGCCCATTTCCGCCGCCAAGCAGTAACGCGTTCGCGTTACTGTGTTCCGGTTTGAAAGGTGTGGTTGCAGGTGAAATTACAGGCACATGAGACATTCCACCTACACGTCTCATAGTTACGGGCGCATACGATGCGACTTTGGTTTTGTCGTGCCTAGTAGGGGAGGACCCAAGTCGCATCGGTTGTTATGGGCCGAGGTTACCACTTACCACCAGGTGGGCCGTCGGCTCGTTCCGTAACTACATAACCACCAATATCAATAAATATAAGATAATAGCCTATATTTTCCTCTATTTTGCAGGAAACTTTGACTAAAGAAGAATTGGAAGATAACGTGACGGACCAAACTCATCACATCGTGGTTCCGTCCTACTCGGCGTGGTTCGACTACAACTCGATACATACGATCGAGAAGCGAGCGCTGCCGGAATTCTTCAACGGGAAAAATAAGTCGAAAACACCCGAAATTTATCTCGCTTACAGGTGACAAACCCGGTAGATTATAAGGGCGTGAAATGTTTTAACAACCTACAAATATTAGTAACATATGGGAAGTTCGATGTCTCAGATGGGTACCATGTAGTGATGCTATCGATTCGATATTCCATTAAAAACTTAATAACACTGACGATTTTACGCTATGTATCATTTCCAAATAGAAAATTTCGTCGAACACTAGACGTAAAGCAGATTCTTATGAAGTCTTCATGTGTTCAGTCCTAATAATGGTGTCGATTCTATTCACATTAAACTAAACATAAACTGATTTTGAAACCTTTATACTATTCCACTCGATATAAAACAGGACGCTATTACCCTTTGGGTAAATAATTAATGACCTATTAATGACAATCTAATATTAATTTAGAAACTTCATGATCGACACATACCGTCTGAATCCCACGGAGTACTTGACGAGCACGGCCAGCCGGCGCAACCTGGCGGGCGACGTGTGCGCCATCATGCGGGTGCACGGCTTCCTCGAGCAGTGGGGGCTCATCAACTATCAGGTAATATATGTTGATAGAGAAGCACCGGCTGAATCCCACATCCCACGGAGTACCTGACGAGCACGGCTAGCCGGCGCAGCCTGGCGGGCGACGTCTTTGATAAGGGGAAATAAGTTGTTTAAGTACTTACGTATCTCAATCCCACTGGCTGCGCCATATATAATCAGGACTATTTGTATCTTTACGTACTATTTATTCAAGAGTGGCCGTGAATCATAAGCACATGAAACGTTCCACTTTCTGAGAGGGCAATACGATGCGGCTTTGGTCTTCCCATATATAATAGCTAACACCTACTTGCTTATTTATTTAGTCGTATATATTGTGTTATCCATACCGTATGTGCCACATAACACAGAACTGATATAAAAAAATGTTTTTAGAGGGTTGAACATAATATTCGTTGTTTACAGTTGGAAGCAGAGTCCCGTCCGACGGCGATGGGTCCGCCGCCCACTTCGCACTTCCACGTTCTCTCCGACACACCGTCAGGTCTGCAGCCGCTCATAGCGCGCGCCCCGCAGCCTGCCCAGCCGCGGCCAGGTAACTAACAATATGTAATGTACGTGTATCGGTGCCGGTGTAATTACAGGCATGTTAAACTTTACATCTCTCAGTCTCGTAATGAGGGAGGCAATACGATGCTACTTGGAGCTCCCACACTTCAGTACGTGAGAACACAAGTTGTATTTTTGTTGATATGGGCGGGAATACTGCTTCACATCAGGGTGGTCATACGCTAATCCCATTTCGTCATATTAAGAAAAACATTGACTTTTTTAACACCCAATACTCCATTTATCTTAATATTCTCACAATAATTATTAAAAGTTTGAAAGAAAATGTGTTCGACAAAACGATAAGCTTTTTCTCACATTATTATTGTGATGTTTCAGCGGAGAATGTACCCAAACTAGAGCCCGGTCTGCCCAACGGGGCTGAATCGGGCGCAGTGCCGCCTGCAGCCGGAAGCGCCTCGCCGCTTGTGAAGCCGCCGCCCGAGTTCGGGCCCAACCCCGGACTCAAGCTCGATCAGGTAACGTACCCAAACTAGAGCACAGCGTGCCCAACGGGCCGAGACCAGTGCAGTACTACTACACATCAAATGCCTGTTGCTTCATATAAATGTTCAGGTGGTGATAAAAATATCTAATTTAATTCAATCGTTTGAAAATAATTTGATCATTTGAAAAGACATTGTTCCAACATTTTAAAATAAATTTTGTGTGCTGAATATTGACATTCATTTAGTTCTCTTTAATTACGTAAGATCTGAAAAGTGTGACTTATTACTTTTTAATCCTCATCTGGATGCTTACAGTTTATTGGAAAATTAAACTGAAATATAACAAGCAACAAGCAATTACCTATATCTCTAACGTTGCATCCGAATATAATTTGCCCAAAAAAAATTGTTGCTATCGGAAATAAAAATGTTAACTATGGCGCTGCTTATTACTGACGGAGTCATCAGTATAACATAAACCACTAGTATATTGTAATATGATTCATATGTTCTGTGTTCAGTACCGCGGCGGGTCTCGCGGTCGCGAATGGACCGAACAAGAGACGCTGCTGCTGCTCGAGGCGCTGGAGTTGCATCGCGACGACTGGAATCGCGTCGCGGCACACGTCGGCACTCGAACCCACGACGAGTGCATCCTACACTTCCTGCGACTGCCTATAGAGGAGCCTTATCTCAACGACCCCGCATCAGGTGACTTGACCCAGCTGTCTCTAGCTCCACTGTGCAAATTGGAAACTTCAAGAGAAAGTCAACAGTCCTTGAATCAAATTTTACAGAAGTTGCTACTTTTTGTCACTAGATCTTGTAAAACTGTAATACAAAGCCTGGTGGCAGTGAAACTAAAATTTGTAGAATTTCTTAAACACTACATGTGTTTTTGATCATGTTTCGTTGATTTTACACGCCGGCCCTTACCAATTACATAATAATGATTTATGGTCTTTTTCAAATTTTTCTGAATATTTTGTACTTTGCTAAAAACAACTGTTAGGGACAATTGCTAGGATACTTCTTGTAACTACAGTACTGGCAGTGGATCTTGGCAACTTTGAAGTAAGCTGTTAAAAGCCAAAATATGATGATGTTTCATTCCATATCTCCTGCATGGTAAGAGACAAAAGCTTTTGCAGTCAACTTTAGACTTGCCAACATTCATTGCCATAACTGTACTCTAGCTAAGATATCCACACTATTCACCAATGATCTTACTTAAACCGTTACTTAGCGACTGATAAGGCTAAGTAGTGTTATGTCGAATCCGACTGAATTTAAAACAACTTGACACAGATAACGGCAAAACACCGATTAGCAATTTTGTTTTTTATGTAATTTTCTCTAGAGACTTTAGCAATAAATTTGTTATCAGGCGGCGTCTTAGGCCCGTTGGCGTATCAGCCAATTCCGTTCAGCAAGACTGGCAACCCTGTGATGAGTACGGTGGCCTTCCTGGCCTCGGTGGTGGACCCTCGCATCGCTTCCAAGGCCACGCGGGCTGCTATGGACGAATTTGCCGCTATCAAGGTAACGTTTGGTTCATATAACCTAAGACAACCTTTTCTGTAGCAGTAAATAACTGCTTAACATCAGGTTAGCCATATGCATTCTATTTTTATATGTGGCAATATTACGAGACGATCTGATGGTCCACCTGGTGTTAAGTGGTAACCTCTGCCCATAACGAGCAATCTGACTTGAGTACTCCCCTACCTAGGTACAACAAGATTCAAGTCGCATCTTGTGCCCGTAGTTCTGAGACGTGAAGGTGGAATGTCCCAAGACATTCCACATGCACGTCTTAGAGTTGCGGGCGCATACGATGCGAATTGAGTCTTGTCGTACCTAGTAGGGGCGGACCCAAGTCGCATCGCTTGTTATGGGCCGAGATTACCTCTTTAACACCAGGTGGGCCGTCGGATCGTTCCGTAATTGGATAAAAAAAAAACAGCGAATGCTCACGTAATAATCTGTCAGCGGATAGAACTGGTTATAGATAGGAAGTGATCAACAGGACGAGGTACCGGCTGCGATGATGGAGGCGCATGTGAAGGCGGCCGGCCAGCACGGGTCCGCCGCCGCGCTGCAGGCCACCGGCATCGCCGGCACCGCGCCCGAACCCACCGGTAACTTATAATAATAACCGCTGTTATGTGCTATATAATATATAGCGATTATTATTATATGCTTATAATAATAACCGCTTGTGGCAAGCGTCCGGTGCGTGGCGACACCGCGGAGCCCGTTACTCCTAGGGGTCAGTAGAGGCCCCTGACCCTCGGCTTGTCTTAACTGCCCGGTCGGGGGTGGAGTCGCAATTGTTCAGTTATTGTTTATAAAAGATAATGAAATATATCTTGGTATGCTCGACTAACACTGGCGACAGGTATTTTCGTTAAAATGATAACATTTGAAAAGCCCATATTTATAAATTTCACTGGTATTTATCTCATCGTCGTACATACAATTCTATGTTAGGTAGCGTCGGTAAATAACGAACGAAAATTGATGAGGACATGTTCAAATTCTTAATTAAATTATTTCCTTTGTTACAATATTAATAATAATTAATTACATTAATAAGAAAAGATATATTTCTATCTATTAAAAACACAAATTGTGAAACATCCGGTGTATGTACGAGAGGGCAACCATATTTGTGTGTGCCTTGATACAGGTAAATAACTCGCTGTCAGTTGTTATGTGAAGAAGGGGGAAATAAGTTTACTTAATCGTAATGGTTACTTATTAGCAAAACGATGCTCTTGCCAACATAATAAATTCGTTAACGACAGGCGAGAAGAAAGAGAGCGGCAGCGATGTGAAGAGTGAACCGATGGAAGTGGAGGAATCCGACGTGAAAGTGAAGGATGAGCCGGGGGACAGCACCGCGCCCCCCGCCGCCCCCGCCCCGGCCCCCGCCCCCGCCCAAGCCCCCGCCCCCGCCGCCGCCCCCGCCGCCGACGAGAAGGAGCCCAAGGAGGAACAGCCCTCAACGCCGCCGGGTAACTACTTCAGCGTGATACTTCTGGTTGAGATATCCACAATGGACATATTTTTCTGCGGAGAGCTTGTGCCAACTTCGTCCGGGCGAGTGCTGCTGCACCTTTAAAATCGGAACAGTAATGCACATGCTTACTGCTTGGCGGCAGAAATACGTGTGGTGGCAGTATTTCCCCCCCAACGAACTTGGTGCAAGTTCTACTGGTTTTGGCTGGCTTCACAACTCTGTAATAACCCTGACATCTGCGATGGAGGTCGTGGGTTCGATTCACACCCAGGACAAACACTTGTGACGTACATATACGTTTGTTCTGTGCTGGGGTGTTAATATATTAATATGTATGTATTTACAAAAAATAAAGTACAAGTATTATGTCAGTTGTCTAGTTTCCATGATACAAGGTATGCTTAGCTTACTTTGAGACTAGATGGCGCTGTGTGAAATGTCCACCAGTATTTATTCTATCAATCATTCGGTTCCCATAGTACTGAGTATGCTTATATTGGGTCTAGATGGCGCTGTCTACCATTTTATATATTTATACTAGCTGTTGCCCGCGACTTCGTCCGCGTGGAATTTGGTTTAATCACGCACCCCTATTTTACCCCTCGGAAAAGTTTGACGTTTTATGTCACGTCACACGGGAACGCGGTCGAACGGGATAAAAAGTATCCTATGTCCGTCTTCTGGTAGCTACCTCCCGACCAATTTTCAGCCAAATCGGTTCAGCCGTTCTTGAGTTATAAATAGTGTAACTAACACGACTTTCTTTTATATATATAGATGTGTGTGTGTCAGGTATGGCGGGTAGCGGCGGCACCGTGGACGCGAAGCTGCAGTCGGCGGCGGCCGCCGCGCTCGCCGCCGCCGCCGTTAAGGCGAAGCACCTCGCCGGCGTCGAGGAGCGCAAGATCAAGTCGCTCGTCGCGCTGCTCGTCGAGACGCAAATGAAGAAACTCGAGATCAAACTCAGGCACTTCGAGGAGCTCGAGGCCACCATGGAGAGGGAGCGAGAGGGTAACCATACTGAGCTAACTAGTAGCTGTACGACTTATGCTAAGTTCCTCAGGGGAATAATGCCATACCCATATATAATGCTTTCGCGTAACTGGTCAAGGGTTTGCTTGCCGGTGAAAAGGTACGTGAGCCATTACACCTACTAGCACTTGTAGCGCGAGCTGGTTTCCGCAACTAGGCCACCAGTGGGCCCTTTTTACTTGACGGGTGGAGGCCGCTAGTCTAACCACCCGATGTCCTCCAGAAAGGCCAGCAGGTCCTAAATTCCAGTGCAGGCCTGACTCGTCCGGAGGAAGGTTGCTCTTTGAGCCATTCCGCCTTCACGTCTCAGAGTTACGGGCGCATACAATGGGACTTGAGCCTTGTACCTAGGAAGGGGAGGATCCAAGTCGGATTACTTGTCATGGGCAGCGGTTACCACTTAAAACCAGGTGGACCATCAGATCGTCTCGTAACATTGCCATATAATTACTAGCGGCCTGTATTGGCATGGCTAGCATTCGGTATTTACGACTGGAACTCTGCATTATCGCAGTATTCTGTAGCACTCAGAGATAATAATGTATTAATATGATGTACCTTCCTATTAGTGTGAGAATTTTCAGAATCAGATCAGTAGTTACGGAGACTATCCCCCAAATACATGGAATTCACCGCTTTATACTATTAGTATCAACTAACTTCTGTGGTCTCGCTGTTAAAGCATTTATGTTAAACGATAACTACACGACAATTTTACGCAAAAAAAAAGAATCTGTTGCTGCTCTCTATTCTAGTCTACTCTACTTTGCATTCGACTGGGATTCAGAATTACCATTATTATTAGCGAACTTTGTCGCTAATGTCGTAACGCCATAAAAGATCTTGAAGGCCAAAACGCCTAGCCGTAGGAGAGTGTAAGATCAAATAACTTATCCAGACTAGACTTAGGTAAAGGACCATGAGAGTCATTTGACGTACAAAACCGCCTGTACTGCACAACTCCTAAATGTAATTGACTTCCAGGACTGGAGTACCAGCGGCAGCAGCTGATCCAAGAGCGGCAGCAGTTCCACTTGGAACAGCTGAAGGCGGCCGAGTTCCGCGCCAGGCATCAAGCACATCAGAGGTAGGGGTTTCTTGTCTGTTCTCCCCTATGGAGGGTCGGATAGAGTATGAACAGGCTTCAAATTTTGCGATAAGTACGCGTGACCTTATGTTACCCGTTGTAGAGCGTGGTGGTCTACTGGTACTGACCGCGAGTTTCATTCCGAAGGTCGCCGGTTCAAATCCCGACGTGCACCTATGAGTTTCTCGCTTGAAAGATATATGTGCGCAATACCACGTTCTCAAAAAAGACAGTGAAGGAAAACATCGTGAGGAAACCGACATGTCCTAGAACTAAAAACTCGATGTCATGTGTCAAGTGCACGAAAGGTGCCTCTTAGAGGCGCACTTAAAATCCTTTCACCTTTCGATCGCTTTAGAAAATCCTACTGATGAGATCTAAATTAAACTTTGTCGGTAGATTAAGGTAGGATTATGTTTTTTTAAATTGCTGATAAAAAGCGAGCCATTATTTTCTAAAATTTAAAATTACTCACTTCTTATATGAAAGACTGATTTACATGAAACGAAAGGAGTGTGGGTATGTAAGCGCGTAGTGTATTGTCTGTTGGAGCCCCGTCTCACAATGTCGCGTCCCGTCCAGGTTGCAGGCGGAGGGCGGAGGCGCCGCGCCCGCCGCCGAGCAGCCCCCCGCGCCGCCGGACGCCGCCCCGCACGCCGCGCCGCCGCCCCACGCCTAGTGTCGTAGTGATCGACCGTGGGGTGCGCGCGCGCCCCTCCAACAGCAGAGGGAGCCTCGTAATGTTTAACAGTCAATACTTGTGAGTTCGACCACCATTTTGTAATTTTTTTCTACAGTTTTCCAATAATGTATTTATCTATATCACTCTTAGTGATAATGCTGCCAATTGTGCTTATTTTAATGGTATAATTTCTTGTCAATCATATTTTTTTTGTTTTGGTGTACTATAAAGAGTATCTATCTATATAAATGAAAATTAAATGCTATTTTAAGTGAAAGCGACACTGAGAAGGGATGGAACGTATTGTTAGCAATTTATTTCTAGACTCTCTGTTGTCCACTCATCTCTGCGTGGAATTCGGGTTCAACACGCACCCCTATTTTACCCCTCGGAAAAGTAAGCCTACGTTAACACTTTATTACATCAGCTATCTTACAGTAAAAGAGCCGTTAGAATCGGTCCAGCGGTTTCGGAGATTAGCCAGAACAAACAGACAGACAGACAAGAATATTATAAAGCTGTTATTTTGACGTTACAAACAGACAAACAGTTGGCAGAATGGAATTGGTGGTCGAACAAAACAAAACTATAGATTAGTTGACGGCTTCTGTATCTACGTTTATCAGAAGTATAGTATAAATATGTTGTTAATATGTATATGTATGTATATTTCAAAAAGAAATAAGATGCATATAAGTATTCTATCCATTATCTAATTCCATACTACAGGCTCAGTTTGAGACATTACACACAGCGCCACCTACCCTCAAACTAAGCATGGCTTATACTATGGGAACTAGATAACTGATATATATGCATTTTATAGAAATACACACTTATACATATTAACACCCAGACACAGAAACAAACATTATGCATTATTTTAAGAGCAGTAGAACTCTCGCCAAGTTCGTCCGGGGAAGTACTGCCACCATGCCCATTTCTGCCGTCAAGCAGTAACGCAATCGCCTTACTGTGTTTCCGGTTCCTCCTCCGGTTCCGGTTTGAAAGGTGTGGTTGGCGGTGAAATTACAGGCACATGAGACATTCCACCTACACGTCTCAGAGTTAGTAGCATTCTTCACTATATTTCTGTTCTATAGCAAATGTAGGTCCATTTCCATGGAAACAAGATGATCTTTTAAGTTAGCAGTATCTAAGGTATTCTAGAAACTTTTTTTAAGGGTTAAAATTGTTTAAATTTAAGTTAGATATAAGATAAGATACAGTATAAAGAACGAGTAACGTATAAAACTTTGTTTTACAAGTTGGCCGATATTTGAACATTAAAGTGTCTGTTTTAATTAAAAATTTAACTGAAATAAGACAATAGGGCAAAGTGTATTCATGATTATGAGCGTACCCCTAGCACATCTAATATATAAGAAACAGATATTGAATAAAAACAAACTGAAATATACATATTTGTGTTTTTATGGTTCCGCCCTTATTTCACAACCATTTTACTCTGATACTATCAGCACTTTACCCTACCGAGGACTTCCAATTTTTTTATTTAGAGTTACGAGCGACATTCCAACCACACGTCTCAGGGTTACGGGCGCATACGCATTTGAGTCTTACTTAAGTAGGGGACCCAATTTGTATTGACTGTTAAGACCATTTGACACCAGGTGGGCCATTAGCTCGTTCCATAACTTTATCATATACAAAAACTAAAAACTGGTGTCACTTCCTAGCCTATACATACGAGTGATCCTTAAAGACGATCTCAAAAATTCAAACAAATATTAATATAATATAATAATATTGGTGGACATATCATACAGCGCCATCTAGCCCCAAAGTAAGCTAAGCATAGCTTATATCATGGGAACCAGACAACTAATATAATACTTATATACTTTTCTTTTGTAAATACATACATATAATACATATTAACACCCAGACACAGAACAAACATCAATGTTACAAATGTCACATAAATGTTTGTCCTGAGTGGGGATCGAACCCACGACCAGCGCAGAAGGTAAGGTTACTAACCAACTGAGCTATGAGGCCAGTCAAATAGGTAACGCATCAGCGTAGATTAATGAAACCTCACACGAAGATGATGGATGATGACTGATTGTATAATATTTAGGTAATCTACTTAATTATTCATTGATATTAGTATTAACCATACGAAATATTTAATGTTATCTCGGTTTAAGTGCATTCAGATATGATATTTAATAAAAATGTTTTTGAATAAATGGTATATGATATGATATCTCGTAACAGTATTATTACGAAATCAAAATGTAATTCAACATAGCTTGGAATTATTTTAAATTTCTTTTCACGTTTTTTTTTCATGTAGGTGATAGAGCGAGCTGGCGGCCCACCTGATGTTAAGTGGTAACCGCCGCCCATAGACAACAACAATACGAGTCAAGTCCTCTCCACCGAGATGACTCAAATCGCATTGCGTTGCGTCCATCACCCCGAGACGGGGATGTTACGTCTCATGCGCCTGCAATTCCCTTCCACCGGAACACAGCAACACGAGTGTATCACTGCTTGGCGGCAGATTACCAGGTGTGGTGGCAGTACTTCTCCGGGCGAACTTAGCACAAATTCTACTGTTACTTTGGGTTGCTCCTTTCGCACCCGGGGAACACGTGTAGGGATTCAAAGGGTTATCACATACGGACGCGAGCAACGTGGGTCCCAATGTAAGTATGTTAATATATATAAATACGGCTGGCATATATGGCTGGCATACGGCCAGCATAACAAAACTTTAAATGGTAGGAGAGTCAGAAGGTAACTTTATCCAAATTGAGATATTTTTCAGAATGTAGCTACTATCTGAGCATTCAAGTTCTGATATTCCTGCGAGAAAATCAAAAATAAACATCAAACACGTAAAATCCTGCCTTCTATGCGCCGTGGGTTCGATTCTCACCTACGACAAACATTTGTGTGATGAATATTGATGTTTGTTCGGTGTTTGGGTGTTAATCTGTATTTATATGTGTGTTTGAATATATATGTATTCTATCAGTCATCTGGTTCCCACAGTACAAGCTATGCTTAGTTTGGGGATAGATGGCGATGTGTGAAATGTCCAATATTTATTTAAATATTTAATAAATAAAAACAAGCTAAGTGTGTACACATGAAATCTAAATTCGCAGAAGGAAATATTCTGTATAGTGCGCAACCTTCTATGAGTTAATTTCTGTAATTGGGTGTTAGGCTCCGCCCACCGCGGGGCGAGCGGGGCCTGAGTATATTGGTTACACCGCGTCTTATAATAAAAGTAACGCGCCTTCGTTTATATTTCCGATAATCTCAGTTTTCGTTGCACTGCTCGGAACTGCATTATTTTTGTGTCACTGCAAATAGAATAAAAAAAACCAATGTTTTTATACATTTATTTTGTAATTGCATTGCATTTTGCAATCGCTACCGATTCAGAAGAGTCCAATTATACGATTTCTATGGTGAGCAAATTATATTTACGTTATAATACATAAATATTTCTTCAGTACTTTTTCCGTGGTTTTGGGTTTTTGCCAAGTATTTCGAGCTTCCACTGAAGGCAATCATGAACCATAGCGTGGTGATAGTGCAAACGTCCGGCTAGCTACCATCAAGTTGAAAATCTCCCCCAAGCAGTTATATATGTCTCAATAGCATCAGTTAAGTAAAACAAACCAAAACTTGTCATTTGAAGCATGTTTTTTTTATGTGTTACAGTAACGAACAGCCGATGGCCCACCTGATGTAAAGTGGTAACTTCTGCCCATAACAAGCGATGCGACTTGGGTCCTCCCCTACTAGATACAACAAGACCCAAGTCGCAAGTAACCCTGAGACGTGTAGGTGGAATGTCTCACGTGCCTGTAATTTCACCGGCAACCACAGTAACGCGACCGCGTCACTGCTTGGCGGCAGAAATGGGCATGATGGCAGTACGTCCCCGGACGAACGTGCCGTGAGTACAGCTCTTAAATTATGAATACTTGAAATTTTTAAACCAACCAACCCAACCCCTCAAACATTATGTATTTGTTCATAAGTTCATCCCTCCATTAGGGGCTTCTTGTCTGTTCTTCCCATGGAGGGTCGGATAGGGTTTGAACAGGCATCAAACATCGATAACTACGCGTGACCTTATGTTTTGAATATTGACGTTTCCAAGCCATTTCTTTATGAATTCTATGGAAATAAAAGTTTTGACTTTGACTTTAAGGTGTCTTCAATAGATAACCGAGGTAGCCCCGCTGTGTTCGCCCACGCGGAGAGCCCCGTCTGGGATCAGGAAACCAACAGCCTGTACTTTGTGGACGTACACAGTCAGAATGTCCACCGTCTGGACTACACCACCGGGAACATATATACTAAACATATTGGCAAGTTGATTCATAGACATACACATTAATTTATTTACCACTGAAACACATTAGGTACAATTTTAATTAGATAGTAGCATTATTTGATGTACATATCCATTTATTCTAATTGAACACATAGAAAATATAAGAAATAAAAAAATACCCTCTTTGTTTCATACCATCTGTGGCCGAGGCAGAGGCGACTGTTAGAATGTCCCGTGGTAGCTCATGGTGCTTGCTTGGTTTACAACACACACCTATAACAGCAATGGGAAAGTGCAAAAATAATAAGAATAATTGATTTCAGGATACTTAGAATTAAATATATTGACGCATATAAATAGATCTCTTAGTGACTAATATACATAAATAACTTAAGACTACAGAAAATGTAAGGGATTTTATTTCTTGGCCGCTTCCCTAAAGCGTCCCAGCGATCCCAGCAGGCCAAAATCCAGGATCAAGGATCATTTCTTTAAGTTTAATTGAAAACACCATAATTAAGTGCCGCGTGGGATTCAGTTAGCGACTGTATTTTTTTTTTTTGCCTTTTCTGCCATGCCCCATATTATAATAACTGGCTGCACTCCGCGGCGAATAATATCCGTACGTTTTTCCGGGATCAAAAGCCTATGTGCTATTCCAGACTATAATCTATCTCTATGCCAAATTTCACCCAGATCCGTTCAACCGTTCTGGCGTAATTGACTAACAAACATACATCCGTTCATCTATACGAAATTATATGAATACCTGATGATAACCAAATCTATTTAGATAAGAATTTTACATTTCCTACTTAAATTACGCTGTCAGATTAAAATTAATTATAAATGTATCTTTAAGTCAATTTTTATCGGTTTCAAATCAGTTAACATTAATGTAAACAATATTACTCACATAAAAATATAAACAGAAATTATGTCGTTGCGAATTTTTACACGTCGGCTTACGTTGCAAAATTGATCACAACGTAAATCCCGTTTATTTTAAAGGGGTAATTGTACATCCCATGTCCACTCTGAAAGTCTGTTCCAAAATTGGTGGACTAGTTTCGGAAATAGCGTCCTACATACAAACTTTCCCTCCATACATTATTAAAATAGACTAGGGTTTATCGTCCCGGCTTCGCACGACTAGCGTGTGTATAATTTACGGCTGGACCTCTTATTCCCAATGAAATAGCACTCAGGGATTACCTCTTTATAATACATCTCATCATCTACACTAGTGTGTATGCTTTATGTTTGACGCAATACGAGAAATAAAGAAGATACACCAGTGAAAATAAACGACCTAATCTCTAAATTAAATTATTTATAATATAATAAATATTTATTAATAAAATAAAATCAATACTAACATGGCAGCGTGTTCGCACCTGTACGAATTTGACCTGAAATTCTGAGCAAAAACATCATCATACTTCAAGAGAAGTCGAACTCTCGCCAAGTTCGTCCGCGGAAGTACTGCCACCATGCTCATTTCTGCCGCCAAGCAGTAACGCATTCACGTTACTGTGTTCCGGTTTGAAAGGTGTGGTTGCCGGTGAAATCAGGCACAAGAGACATTGCACCTACACGTCTCAGAGTTAAGGGCGCATACGATGCGACTTGGGTCTTGTACCTAGTAGTGGACAAGTCGCATGACTGGCCTCATAGCTCAGTTGGTTAGTAACCTTCTGCGCTGTAGGTCGTGGGTTCGATCCCCACTCAGGACAAACATTTATGTGACTTTTGTAACATTGATGTTTGTTCTGTGTCTGGGTGTTAATATTTATTATATGTATGTATTTACAAAAAAAAAGTATGTAAGTATTATATTAGTTGTCTGGTTCCCTTGATACAAGCTATGCTTAGCTTACTTTGGGGCTAGATGGCGCTGTGTGAAATGTACACCATTATTATTATTATTTTTACAGAATATGGACAAGTGAATGTTGTATCTCTAGTATGTCACAGCAGTCGTCTCATAGTCGCGGTGCGCTCGGCTCTCTACCTCCTAGAGTGGGAGGTGGCAGGCGACGCAGCATTGCGTCTCCTCACCACCGTGGACCACGGGCTGCCAGATAACGTCATCAACGAGGCTAAACCAGACGCAGCTGGCAGATACTGGGCAGGTAAATAGACATTGGCCCGATACACGCTCTCATGTTTCTAGGACCATACATTGCTCTATATTGCATTTTTATGCGTTAATATGTAAATAAATATTGGTGGACAAACACAGCGCCATCTAGCCCCAAAGTAAGCATATCATGGGAACCAGACAACTGATATAATACTTTATTTTTTATTGTAAATAAATAAATATTCAAGAGACTAGAAACAGAACAAACATCTATATTCGTCATACAAATGTTTGTCCTGGGTGTAGGCTGTATGTACGACGTGGGTTCGATTCCCACCCAGTACAAACATTTGTGTGAGGAATAAAAAGATGTTTGTGTCTGGGTGTTAATATGTATATATTTACAAAAAGTATATTAGTACTATATCAGTTTTCTGGTCCCCATAACAAGCTATGCTTAGCTTACTTTGGGGCTAAATGGCGCTATGTGAAATGTCCACTAATATAAAAAAAAATAATGTGAGCCGTCACGGGACGCCTGGCAGATGTGAAACATCGACATTATTTTGTAAGAAACTAAATACCCCATCACTAATAATGTTTATGATTTGTCGTAACCTTGAACGGACCAATCAGCGCTCATGCCGTGGCGACGCGTCGACAAGCCAGAAATCGGTTTTACGTGCGGCTATAGATGTTTCACATCAAAAACTATACAGACCTAGCTTGAAACAAACCTTGTTCAGGCAGTAAGGGCCCTCACGTGGGAGATGAGGTGACGCCCGACAGAGCCACACTGTACAGCGTGTCACAGGAGCGGCTGGAGCCCCGCGTCCATATCCGTCCTGTTTCCATATCCAACGGGCTCGCGTGGTCGCTCAACAACTCCGTGTTCTACTACGTGGACTCGCCCACGCACAAAGTCGAGGCGTTCGATTTCAAGCTGACCACGGGCGAGATCAGTACGTAATCAATGTAACTATATTATAATTGAGGGTATCTTGATGTCTGACTGACTGGCAGAAATCGCACAACAAGTCCTCTGGTCCTAGAGAGTGTGGCTTACAAGACTGAGGCGCACATTAGGGAAAGAGTTTCGGAAATTCCAAACTCGTTTCAATTTGAAATGTAACGGCAACGGCCTGTATAAATCGTTTTAAACGGTCCGTCGGACGAAAGAGATTAGATTTTTTTTTTTTTTTTTTTTTTTTTTTATTTATTACATAATAAAAGTACATTTCACAATTTAAATTACACATCTTAAAAACTATATTGGGAACTATATAATTGGGAATAGGTAAGAGAGAGCGAGACATAGGTACACCAATATACCACGTTCTCACGGTGCAGGAAAATATCGCGAGGAAACATGTCTACAAACGACATGTCCTAGAACAAAAACTTCGAAGACATGTGTCAAGAGCACGAAAGGACGTGCATGAAAGGATTTTAAATGCGCCTCTAAGAGGCTCCTCTTTGAGGCGCACTTATTATCCTTTCCCACACTGGTTCGAGAGTACTCTAATAGATAGATAGAGCCCAATTTAAAGATTAAAAGAGATTTGAATACTTCATAAGTGTGTTCATAATTTTGTGTGAACAGGTGGACGAAGAACTATTATCGATATAAGGGATTACGGGTATGACGATGCGATACCTGACGGGATGACCATCGACAGTGAAGGGCATCTGTGGGTGGCGCTCATGTTCGGAGGCACTGTAAGAGACAAATAAACATCCATCTAGCCTCAAACTTGCATAGCTTGTACTATGGGAACCAGACAATACATGATTTTTGTAATACATACACATTAATACCCAGATACGAAACAAATACACACTCGACACACAAATATTTGTCCTGGGTGGAAATCTAACCCACGGCCTGCAGCGCAGAAGGCAGTTACTCCCAACCGAGTTGTGAGGCCTGTCAAATGCTGAAAAGACATATCTAATGCAACTTCAAACAGGTTGCGCATCTAGAAATTGTAAGACGATTCGAATACTTTTCGACATAGAATCGTGAAACAGAGTTCTCAACATGTTTCTTAAAAAGTTTCGTCAGTGCAAACTCACATTTACAAACATAATTTTACTCTCATATTTTTATTTCGATTTGGTGAGCAGGAAAGTGTCATATCTATCTATTTAACTAGTTTATCTTTGATGTGACAGCCAATAGAGAATCACACATTGAGACCAGTTTTAAACAGAATCTGATGTAGATCCATTTGTGTGTTTCAGGTTCTCCACATAGATCCTGAAGCGAGGAGTGTTGTGTTCTCGTACAAGCTGCCAGTGGCGGAGGTAACGTCGGTCGCGTGGGGAGGGCGGCGCCTCGACGAGCTGTTCGTGACTACCAGCCGGGGGGGGAGGGCAGAGCTCGGAGGCGCCCTCTACACGATACGACACACGGGCGCGACGGGCGTGCCGCCGCATTGCTTCAAATACCACGCCGCAGATCAATACTGAACTTAAACTGATGATATTAAATAAATGGTTGTCATTAATTGGTTTTCTTAGACGTTAACGCCTTTTGATTTCAGATTTATTCGATGTTGTGTACGATTATGTAGCATTTACAATTCGCTCATATACAAAAATAATAGGTAGTAGTCGAAAAAGTTATTTTTGCAACAGTTTATATTACCTAGAATAAATAATAAATAATGGTGGACATATCACACAGCGCCATCTAGCCCCAAAGTAAGCTAAGCATAGCTTGTATCATGGGAACCAGACAACTGATATAATACTTATATACTTTTCTTTTGTAAATACATACATATAATACATATTAACACCCAGACATAGAACAAACATCAATGTTACAAATGTCACATAAATGTTTGTCCTGAGTGGGGATCGAACCCACGACCTACAGCGCAGAAGGTAGGGTTACTAACCAACTGAGCTATGAGGCCAGTCAAGACTAAGTAAGAGCTATTTTACACTCGACTAATAGTCGTGGTGACCGCAGCGGATACTTTTGTATCGAGTTGCAGTCGCATCAATGTTTTTGTACAGAATACAAGTTAGTGAGTTTTAAACATGTCTCTGTGATAGTATGTTATTTTCGGTTTTCGGAAACAATTTATAACGCTGGGGATTCTGGATAAAATCATTTATGTCCGTTTACAGGGTGAAAATATACCATAGTTAAATAATGAAATAATTTATTAGAGCACAGATACAACCAGAGAAATGTAACAAGAAATAGTATAACATTTTAAAATCTAACAATAACACAAGGTGACAACAGCGAGACTAGATAATTGTCGTCGATCCTTCCTATGTATATACACGAAATGACACACTGCGCTTCGCCAACCATTGATCATTCTCTCTGAGGCGTACGCATATAACATGTAAGTCTACAATTTCCCTCTTTCCCTATCCCCATCATTCAGTGGAGGAACTCAAAAAACGTGTTGCGTTTAAAAAAAACGAACATTTGTTCGGCCTAAAAATGACGGAATTCAGTTCCATTTTTCACTTACAATAAAAGTCACTGGCAAATCTCGACCTCCAAGTTACTTTTCTTACTTGTAGCGCGAACTGGTTTCCGCAACTAGGCCACAAATGGGCCCTTTTTGCGTGTAGTCGACCTCCAAGTACTACTACTACTAATCATGTTAATACCCCTCTCATGAAAGGATTAAAGTGCACCTTAAAGGGGCTCCTTTCTTGCACTAGTACTAGGATCGTAATAGTTTAGGTGGATCCCTTCTATTGCATTATGTCATCTGTGTACGCCCCCGGTGTTATGGAATATCAATTTATAGCGATCCGTCTCAAACGTTTCGCTTCTATCAAGACATAATAATAACATTTATATGATAACACCGAAAACAGTTTCAAAATTCGATACACATTTAAAATACATCAAAATATCGGAGAAGACACTGATATAATTTGCATGATTTGTATTAAAATAATTGTATAATAATATACAGCATATTAGGCACATTAGTACGATTTATTTATACACAAATTACAAATAATTAATCGATTCAAAGTCATTATTTTCAATAATTTAAGCGAATTTCAAAGTATTAATTTAGCAAAATTTTGAGAGTTAAATTGATTAAGAGATTCTTTAATTGACTTACATTATTTATATTAATAACACGAAATATATAATTATAGGTACATACAACTCGTTTACCCTAAAATTTTTGTTTTGGTTTGAGTAAAAGTCCAAACATTCAAATTTTACTTAATTATTTATCAAAATTTACGGCAATACTTTTCATTCGCTTCTATCGTATTCAATATCGCTGGCAGTGGTGCGGCGTTACACTAATTGATAACGATATAATTACGATTTATATTTAACGGCCGTTACATATCGGTTACGTTGCGTAGCAGAGAAAGCTGCAACTTAACGTAAACGATGTGCGACCTTTATTATTTAGATTTCAGTAAATACAATAATCTAGTCGCCGATAAATTATTATTTGAATATGTTTTGTGCTAACTAGTTCTAATTTGATATAGGACGTGAACTAGTCAGTATTTACTAAACTACTGCCGTATATTTATTTCTAATGTAGCTTCAGATTAATAGTAATATTTTACAACAGTAACACACATTTAACAAAGAAGACTTCTATAGAATTGCAAAACATGAACAGTGAACATACTTTATGTTTTAAATCTTTTAATCACAACAAGTTTATAATATATCTCACTTTAACGTAAACATTGACTAAAAGCCAGTAAATATAGATTCATTAGCTAATCCTACAGGATCCTATCCTATTATAACATTCGTCGTTTAAATACTCATTACGGCCGCATTTATGACTAATTTATTCTTCATTCTCTCAAATGGTGCTTTGAATATAGGATATTTTATCTCTATATCAATACTGAAGCTTGTTATTTGAGCCCTAATTTGTTTATCTAGATTTTTAATGAGTCTTTTTAAATTTCTTTACAAAAATAAAATGTTATGTTTTCAACTGTGTGTCCACTACATTACATTACAGCTTGAATATAATGATAGTGCTTCTGTGGATAATAGACTAAATTTATTTTAGGTAAACACATCTTTTTCACTTCCTAGTGAATGAAAAGAGACAACATTTGTTTAATTAGGATAAATGATAACACCTAAATGATTCCATTTAAGAACTATTTCAATAGACAAATAATATACAGGGTGTCTAAGTATCACACACATAACTAAATTGTATCATAGCTCGTTAACTCTCGTAAGCGTTCGGGCGGATTATATTAGTGATGTGTATCACTAAACTCTCAGTAAAGGAGTGAGTAACACGCGGCACGGGGCCGCCGCTGCCGAGTGCTACTGCACGCATGATATCCGTGATATCACTTGATCAGTATAATTTAGTCTACAAGCTGACTAAATAAAGATGACTAAATTTTATTCAATCTAATAATTTTAGTTTTATTAATTCCATATTTAATATAGACACTGTTTCATGTTATCCATATTATTTGAAGATTATATAGAATTTAGTCATCAAGCGATATCACGGATGACTACATTTTATTCAAACTAATAAGTTTAGTTTTATTAATTCTATATTTAATATAGACACTGTTTCATGTTATCCATATCACTTATTGACCATAATTTAGTCATCAAGCGATGTCACGGATGACTAAATTTTATTCAAACTAATAAGTTTAGTTTTATTAATTCTATATTCAATATAGACACTGTATCATGTTATTCCCATCTATGTAAGTATAAAGTAGACAGAAATTAATGTGTATGTGTATGTATAAAGTTAGTTTACTTGTTGTCTGGACGGGGGGCGTTGTGTTTGGGCGCGATGAGTCCCGCCATCATGTCGAACGTGTTCCCGTCCGGGGTGAGCCGCATCTCCCCCGCGTCTGTTCTCACCAGGAGCCAGCCGGAGGAGTCTATTCCGGTGACAGTGCCCGCTACCGTCGTATTGCACTCCGTTTGTACTTGTATCTCTTCGTTCCTGTGAACAAAGCGTTGAGAATGGAAACAATTCCTTCACCATTTCTTTTTGGTGGACATGTCACACTGTGCCGTCTAGGCCCAAAGTAAGCTAAGCATAGCTTGTATCATAGGAACTAGACAACTGATTTATATATATTTTTATTTAAATTTTGACGTTTTGGAAATAGATCAGGTCAGGAGTACCCTAAACCGACAAGCATGCATGAATAATGTTATGAGAGTGGATGAAGCAAAAGAGGCATGTCAATCCTGAGAGAGGCATGAAATCCTTTTCTCTGCCTATCCCTCCGGGAGATAGGCATGATTCTATGTATGTATGTACATTGAGATGTTACGTGCACTGCTATTACCAAAATAATTTTGGGTATTTGAAAACAACATTAAAGAAAGCACCCTATTCGTGGTTAAAACGAGCCATTGACCCTTTTCCGCCACCAAGCAGGACATATTTTTCGCGTTACTGTGTTCCAGTCTGAAAGGTGTGGTTGCCAGTGAAATTACAGGCACATGAGACGTTCCACCTATAAGTTTCCGGTCGGACAAGGTCCGAGTCGAACTCAGAGTTACGGGCGCATACGATACGACTTGAGTCTTGTCGTACCTAGCAGGGGAGGACCCAAGTCGCATCGGTTATGGGCAGAGGTTACCACTTGACACCGGGTGGGACGTCGGCTCGTTCCTTAACAGTACTACTCACGTGTGCAGCCAGTAGGCGTAGTACTGCTCCCGGAAGGCGTCGATTCCGCCCTCAGTAGACATGTACTCCAGTATCCGCTCGAGTTGTGAACAGTAGCGCGCCAGGAACTTCTCCACTGACATCGGCGGTAGAGTGGTACCGTGTTCTCGATTGTGCGCTGAGATTATGTCGTTCACGCATGTAGTCGGTACGCTGTTCGATATGTTCACGCCGGTGCCTGAAATAATGTTTCAAAGTTTCAATCACTCAATGTTTCAAAACGTCAACCTCAATGTGGGGGGAAATATAGTTAAATTAATCGTTCAGTTGTAGATTACAGGCACATGAAACATTCCACCTACATGTCTCACAGTTACGGGCGCATATGATGCGACTTGGGTCTTGTTGTACCTAGTAGGGGAGGACTCAAATAGCATCGGTTGTTATGGGCAGTGCTGGTTACCAGTTAACACCAGGTGGGCCGTCGGCTCGTTCCGTAACTGTATAAAATAAAAAAGTCATTTCCATATTTTTGTTTTTTTTTTATTTATGTTTTCTGATTGCCTTAAGCATGAACACTTTAATGCTACTAATTATAATTATGAAGCAGCAGACATTTCGAAGCCATCTTGTACCAAAATTAATCTAATCCAACCATTTGAAAACTAAGGCGTTTGTGCATTGACCCCGTGTTACCCTATCCCAGTTATTTTGAGTAGTAATTATAGTTTGGAATAAAGTTAGTGGGAACTCACCAACAACCAGGATTACATCGTCGCCCACACAGTTGGCAGTGGTTATTGTGCCGCCTATTTTAACCTCCCGACCGTAGTATATATCGTTAGGCCATTTTATTCTGTAATAACAATAACAATTGTACATTTAACAACCGACAAATGCGTTCACATTTGAAACAAGAAAGAAAAACATTTATTTGACACGCCCAACAAAATAAAACATTTAACAAAAATATACATACGTATGTTGTAATCATAATTATAATACTAACACTAATAGGTACATCAAGCCTAACACACAAGTACTAACTTTTTTATTTGTAAAACAAAATACTTATACGACAGGTTTACTGTGGTAGATTATTTAACGAATCAAATAAACTTTATTACAGACAATATACTAATACATACACAATAAAAATAAACAAATAATATACATTAATTAACTTGTTTTTTGTTATTAGTAAAAAAATAAACTAAGACTTATAATTTATTGTTAGTATATAAATACTAAATAAACTACACAAACAAATATATTGTGCACATTGCAAAGGTAGACTGAGCACCTGCACAAAGCGCCTCTCTGATCGTGGGTTCGATTCTTAACGAGGACAAACATTTGTGTGACAAACACAGATGATGGCTTTGTCGCTGTGCTAATGAATTTACATAAAAAAAAAAAAAAATATCACACACCTTGATAATATTTATATATTTTTTCCCCGACGTTATGACCTTTAACATTACACTCTCGGAGCATAGGTTACGCTCTTGCGACTCCGTTATTATTATTATATGTATCAATGTCACAGTGTGATGTGACGTGACGTGGTGTACCTTATGTCTAGATGTTCGTACGCGGGCAGGGAGCGGATGGCGCGCACTACCGCCAGCGCGGACGCGTGCTGCACCACACACACCTCCGGAGACATCCTCTGCCACACCTGCGACCACCACACCACCAATAATACCATAATAGAACAATACTAGCAGTGCCCCGCTGTTTCACATGTTGTTTTCATCGACAACAGCATTTTTTTTATGTGATACATTTACGGAACGAGCCAATGGCTCACCAGATGTTAAGCGGTAACCTATGCCCATAACAACCGATGCGACTTGGGTCTTCCCTTATAAGCATTACAAGCAAGTATTACAAGACTTATATGCACACGCTTATAAGTACGCGTGAACTTATGTTTTGAATATTACTCATTGACGGTTCAAAGCCATTACTTTATGAAATCTATAGATATAATGTCATTTTGACTTTGAACAGGTCGAAAGAACTCTATGTTATATACCACAGCTGGGCGGCAACACTTTGAAATTCAAATTCAAAGCGTTTATTGCACTATTTTGTTACAAAGATCTAAATATATATATAGGATACAAACATAAACCTTATTAGGGCACATCAATACTGATTGTAGTGTACATTTTCTTTTCCGGGACGAACTCAACTGACCGTTAGTACAATAGGTTGTCTAACCTGCAGGGATATGGCGGCTTGGCCAACCGGCGTGATCCAGAGGTTGCCGCCGCGTCCCCTGGCGGCGAGCTGCCGCCGCGCGACCGCCGCGACGCCGTGCGCGAGCGCCGCGCCCGTCACCCGCATCGTCGACGATATCGTGTCCGTGTACACCACCACGCGACCGAGACACCTCGTCGTCAGGTTCTGGTAACAATGTATACATTCATTTATAACTATTAATTATTATCAATTTCATTAATTGGTTGGGCCGGACATCTGGCTAGACGTGGTGATGGAAGATGGAGTAAGGTTTTGACCGAGTGGTGGCCCAGATGAGATCAAAGGAATCAAGATCGACCGAAAGCACGTTGGGTCGACGACATCGTAAAATCTGCTAGAAAAACTTGGACGAGAGTGGCGCAGAACAGATTGGGCTGGCAAAAGAAAAGGGAGGCCTATACCCAGCAGTGAACGATTACACGCTAGGATAATGATGATGATTCATTACTATGGTTTAGATTTGTGAATATTTTATAAATATTAATTTTAACCAGTATTATAGTCACAATGACTAGCTGGTATGATTTGATGAGAATGAAAATTGACTTGTATAAATATAACTAACAAAAATACTAGACTACTAATGCCTTTTTAATATATTTTTGCACTGCACGGTGATGCCATCTAGCGGCGCAGTACACAACAACTCACATCGTAGTACTCGACGGTAGAGAAGTGTTCCGGACACTCGTACACGTGGACCGGCAGGAAGGACTCGGAGGGCGGCCGCTGCGGCGCCTCGTCGCGGAGACACCACTGCACGGTGATGCCATCTAGCGGCGCAGTACACAACAACTCACATCGTAGTACTCGACGGTAGAGAAGTGTTCCGGACACTCGTACACGTGGACCGGCAGGAAGGACTCGGAGGGCGGCCGCTGCGGCGCCTCGTCGCGGAGACACCACTGCACGGTGATGCCATCTAGCGGCGCAGTACACAACAACTCACATCGTAGTACTCGACGGTAGAGAAGTGTTCCGGACACTCGTACACGTGGACCGGCAGGAAGGACTCGGAGGGCGGCCGCTGCGGCGCCTCGTCGCGGAGACACCACTGCACGGTGATGCCATCTAGCGGCGCAGTACACAACAACTCACATCGTAGTACTCGACGGTAGAGAAGTGTTCCGGACACTCGTACACGTGGACCGGCAGGAAGGACTCGGAGGGCGGCCGCTGCGGCGCCTCGTCGCGGAGACACCACTGCACGGTGATGCCATCTAGCGGCGCAGTACACAACAACTCACATCGTAGTACTCGACGGTAGAGAAGTGTTCCGGACACTCGTACACGTGGACCGGCAGGAAGGACTCGGAGGGCGGCCGCTGCGGCGCCTCGTCGCGGAGACACCACTGCACGGTGATGCCATCTAGCGGCGCAGTACACAACAACTCACATCGTAGTACTCGACGGTAGAGAAGTGTTCCGGACACTCGTACACGTGGACCGGCAGGAAGGACTCGGAGGGCGGCCGCTGCGGCGCCTCGTCGCGGAGACACCACTGCACGGTGATGCCATCTAGCGGCTGGACGCGGCAGCCGGCCGGGTTGCCGGCGCACCAACGCTCCACCAGTTGGAGCTTATGCTGTTATCGAAAATATATATACATATTAACAAACTCTTTTAAAGGCTTAGCACAAGATCTCTCGTCGCATTAAATATTTGTTTTGATTTCAAATCTGTCGATAGGCATGCAATTAAAAAGTGAATAACTATTAGGGTACGTTCTTGTATACGTAAATATAAAAACGTACACAATTAATACAGGTATGAATAAAATTGATTTTGAAATTGAAACAGACTGAAACAAAAGATTCGATATCTTGGGAAAGAGAAAAAGAAAGAGAGAAGGAGAAAAGAGACTGTTTGCAATTGTCAATATTTACAAGTCATTTTGTTTAACAATATTATTTGTACGTAATAAATAATGAATGAGAGGTAACTGACAGAATGTGTCTAAAGAAAGAGATGAAACGTAAGCACTGACAATTGCAATTTTCTACGAACAAATTTTAGACTGAGAAGTAATGGTTAAAGTTTTTGATAAAGAATACTAGAAATGGGAAGGATGTAAATGGGAATGGAAGGTATAAAATAGATAATACGTTTTTGGGGGTGAAAAAAACGGAAATATTATATTAGTTGGTATTATAAATAAAGTAAATAACAGTAGTAAGCATACAGCACTGAAGTATCGACCAATTTGACTGGCAGTAAAAAAAACAGACTATTTTCGGTAAGAATGTAGGATTTTCGTCCAAGGCACTATTTATTGAATATATATGAGACTAATAGCTAAGAATTATAAGCGAAAACACTCCTATTTCAACGGGTTCACCGTACAACCAATACTTATAGCACAAACATTAACCCTATACTATCATAAAACTTATTAGGAAGCCTTCGCTGAGTACTTGGATAGAGATGTGGACCTCATAGTAAAACTGAAGTGAAAGAAAGTGGAGACGATGAAGCTACCTTCTGTATGACAACAAAAGGCTGCGTGGCTTCTACGCAATCGGTTAACAAATTTCACCGAGAAAATGTCACGCCTTGCGATACAGTAGAAGTGGTTAAGAAAATCAAACTGAATATCTAACCATCAATATTTATTTCAAAAACGAATAGTAATAAATAAAATAAAAAGACGTGTGGCACTCGGAGACTGCCGCGGTAAAGCTATTGCGCGTGATATTTCAAAAAGTCATTAAAAGTTCTGGTATTTATCGATAGATGGAAAAACTAAAAAGTATCACCGCTGTGCCGGTCGGAGTGGGGGGTGTTAGGTTTTTTCGTTACGGAATTTCTGGATTCGGTCTCCACGCTCAAGGCCCGCGATAGAAGCTATGCAATAGCTTAAAAATAGTAATTTTCAAATGAAACTCTCCAACAACAAACTAAAGCATAATACATATAGTAGAAAGTATATCGCAGATATCAGGATAAAACCATTTTTTCGCCGCCAGAATGCCCGTAGGTTATGTATGCTCTAAGCGTATACTGTGTGTAAGCAAGTTAAATATAAGCAGCAGTGTAATACAGCGTGCGTACAATTTTGACACAAGTGTTAATATGCGAAGCTGCAAATAAAAAGAGATTTCAATAAATAAATAAACACCCATATTGAATCATGATATATAAAATTATTGTTACGTTAATCCTAAGAACGTTATAAAGAGCAATACGCAGTGTTCAATTTATAAATTAATCAGATAACATTGAATTGCGTACAGACAGGACGGGATTTTTTGATTGACATGACTGATGTCGCTCTGCTCAACGACAAACAAAACATCTTGTAATATCTTATTCCAGTATTATATAATGTTACATTGTAGTAGATTTTTACAAGGATCTTGTTCGTGTAAAAAAGGAAACATTGCTTTAGGGGTTTCTTGTCTGTTCTCCCGTGGAGGTTCGGATAGGGTTTGAACAGGCGTCAAACTTAGCGATAAGTACGCGTGACGATGTTTGGAATATTACTGACGTTTCATTTCTTCTATACGTAAGTAAATGTGAATAAATTATCTTTATCTTATCTTGAACAGTTTGTATTGAAATCTCTGTGCGAAGCTTTACAAAGGGTGTGTGTGGTGTGGTATGCACACAGAGAGTTGTGAAGCGTGGCTGGTGCGTCTCACCGGGCATCACACCGTCACGTGGCCGGGGCCGGGGCCGGGACGGGGGCCGGGGCCGGGGCCCGCGCTGCTCGCCCACGCCCCCTACACAACAACGCTACGTCACTTGTCCACATTCATACAGAGGTGAGTGTACAGTGAACATCCGCGACACTTTGTATTCCACACACTAGTGGGGAAGGAGACCACGATATAATACCTAAGGACTGTGAAAAAGATGATTTCGATAAATTAACTCAAATGCGCAAAAGAGGGACATATTAATAAGTATTGGTGGACATTTCACACAGCGCCATCTAGCCCCAAATCATAGCTTGTATCATGGGAACCAGACAACTGTTTTTTTTTGCAAATACGTACATATAATACATATTGACAACCAGACATAGAACTAACATATAATATTCGTCATACAAATATTTGTACTCGGTGGGAAACGAACCGACGACCTACAGATTAGAAGGCAGTGTTACTACCAACTGAGCTATAAGGCCAGTCGTATTATGTTTTTTTTTATTTTATAATAAAAATATGACATTGTTAGTTCCATACGAGTTTTATTTCAGGATTTAAATTTTGTTAATTATGTATGAAAATATAATTGTAACATTACTGATTTACATAAAGAATACAAAGTGCCTTGTGAATTGTATGATATGAATCAAGAGTGATATGTGATACCAAATGACGGTGTTCTCTAAGAAGCCACGACCCAATCACTAATTAATATAACATTATACACATTACGATGTAAAACCAAATTCATAAAATATACATTGTGTAAGACAATCCCTATATCTTTATCTTTATCTTGAATCTAGTCGTAGATCGCTGCAATTGCAATATTGCATCAAATCAATTATTAACAACTCTGGGTGAGACTACTTACTCTCGATATTTGATCTTTTTTTTTATGTCAACGATGAGGCGCACAAGCTGACGGCCCACCTGATGGTAAGTGGTTACGTTTAAACTTATTCATGTTAAAACATAAACATACCGATGTTTTTTTTTTTATGTAATACGTTTACGGAACGAGCCGACGGCCCACCTGGTGTTAAGTGGTAACCTCGGCCCATAACAGCCGATGCGACTTGGGTCCTCCCATACTAGGAATGACAAGACCCAAGTCGCATCGTATGCGCCCGTAAATGTGAGACGTGAAGGTGGAATGTCTCATGTGCCTGTAATTTCACCGATTTGAAATAACACTAGTTTCTTCCTAGACAATAATTAATTAAGATATGTTTTTCTGTTTTCGTGTTAATTTTGTTTGTTTTTCTTCTATGTAGTAATATTTATATAATTTGTTACTTTGTGGCATCAATAAAAACTTTTTCTTTCTTTCTTTCTTAACACGAACAATTAAGATGCCTCTTGGGGCACTTCGCATGAATTCGTACGTATAACTAAAATTTATATATTATATACATTTTTAACCATTTATATACATATATAAATGATAAAAATGAGAAACAAAGTACTGAAACAGTGAAATTAGTTTCACTATATATATTTATTTATGTGAACTGTAGAGCCATTGCCATTAGAAGTTAGGTGTCTTTATATAAACACAAATATCTAAAAATAAAATTCATGCAGGACCAACCTCCATAACTAAGATATGTCAGTCGAAATCTGATCATATTTTCTTGTAATTTTTGGTCGTTGATCAAATAACGCGATCTGAAGTCCTATATAAGTATCCTAGAAGGCTGCATCTCATTAAACCCAGAATAAATTAATCTCTATTTTTTATTAATTTGCAGTGATCCACCAGTAGATAACAATTAGGGAAGGGCAGTATTAAGCAATAATATCTCACCACGTGATTTCCCAAGAAGTATCCCCTGGTGTAGTGAATCTGTGTGATCTCCACGGGCGGCTTTACGTGGAGCCCTAATATATCACCGAGTATTTTGTGGATTATCTCGAGGCGGGCTTCGTTCGATCTACTGCCTTCCTCGGCCAAGTAATCGTTTGGATCCGCTTCTAAATGTATCTGAAATGTCACATCAGAGCTTTTGAATAAGATATTAATTAAATATTTTATTTTGTTACATAGCTTTTTATGTTATTTTAGTTGTACGCAATTTATGCTTAAGTTAAATTCAGAATTTCAATTTTGTTATGTATTATTTTTAGAATTGTAATATTTTGTGCGAATAAATAAATAGAAGCTAAGAGCATGGTGGCCCAATGGTGGCCAGGTCGCTGGTTCAAATCCCAACGTGCACCAATGTGTTTTTTTCGCTTGATAAATTGATGTGCCCGATACCACGATCTCAGGTGAAGGAATATATCGTGAGGAAACCGACATGTCCTAGAACCAAAAATTCGCAGACATGTGTCAAGTGCACGAAAGGAGCCTCTTTGAGGCGCACTTAAAATCCTTAAACCACATTGGTTCGAACGAACCAGTGACTCGTGGGAGTAGTATTAAGATACGTGGACAATACTGAAAGCTCCTGCAAACTGATCACTTGCGTTAAACATAATAAAAATGTAATTCCTATTTTTGGACATGTCTGTCTGTTTTTCTGTGTGGCACCATTGGGCAGTATTATACTGCCCAATGGTTCCAAAGCAAGAAAATGTATAAACGTCTTAAATATTACAACACAGCACTATCTTATTCTATCGCTTTGGATCGTATATAAGTCGCTCTTTTTTGCTCCAACACTGTGGCGTAAGTATATACATAGCTCTCTTTCTATTTCCCTCTACGTCATATCTTTCTTCTCTCTCATGTAACGAAATGGGCCTGAACTTGACGCGTCCTTAACATTTACTCTCCATTCTCGTTTACTATATTATATATTATCAATCGCTGCGTAACAGATTTAACTTCAAAAACTGATAGTCAGGTAACCAAATAACGCGCTGTGGGCTTACTTGTGAGAATATAGCTACGCCGCCGTTGGTGAGATCCGTGGCTTGGAGCAGAGATGGCGTCCGCCACGTCTCCTCGGAAGCCAGCACTTGTATGTCCAACTCGTGACCCGGGTGACCGGTGTACTTCGAAGGCCTGCGCATTCAATGAAGGCTTTCTTTACTTGTTGTCCCAAACAGTTTAATATGAGTTTTGTTCGCTTTTCAGTGACATCTACACTAAAATATAAACCTTGACCTCATTTGAAAATAACTCTTGCAGATTTGGTATAAATAAATAAATATTGGCGTACATTTCACACAGCGCCATCTAGCCCCAAAGTAAGAAGCATAGCTTGTATCATGGGAACCAGACAACTGATATAATACTTATATACTTTTTGTAAATATATTGACACCCAGACACAGAACAAACATCTATATTCGTCATAAAAATATTTGTCCTGGATGGGAATGGAACCCACGACCTACAGCGCAGTAGGCAGGGATACTACCGAGCTGTCAGGACAGTCGCAGGTATGGCTTACGGATTCCAGATTTTTGTTTGCATCTCTCTCTTTCGGACCAGCATGCGAGTTAACATTATAGTATAGTATTTTTTTGTCTTCTCTTCTCAGTTAGGATGGAAATAAACGATAGAGACAGGTCATGCATTTACAATTAGTACTTAATTCCATAGAGTTCATATAAGATATGAATTCTCTCTATAAGTTATGACTAACTACCATAATCAAATGGGTATTTACAAATGTTCATACTTCGATAATGAATGTGCAAGAAATCATAATTGGTAGCTAAGTTGTGTTAAGTGTCCTAACGTGTAGCAAATAAACTGATGTACGCGTTAATTGATTGAACACTGTATTATATTTAAACAGCTCGATAAAATATAAAAAAAACTGTTTTAATATCGTGAAAATGCAAATTTTATTAGCCCATTAAACACAATTTTCATTCGTTTTTTTTTGTTTTCATGCACAAAAGCTATATAATTTTGGTGGACCAATTTTGAATGTGAAGCTTAAATGGATGCAAAAAGTCCTGCAAAAGCTCATTCTATGTATGTATATATTTCAAAAATGCAATATATTACTATTACTATGGATATAATACAAAATCAGGTCTATCTAAAAACTGTATTTCCTACGAAATATTTATATATTAGCATACCAACAAAGATTGGCTTCCTGACTTGCTCTGTAAAATTATTAAAACATTTATATTGGTTTGTAAGCACAAATATATTTTAAGCTACTATAGATAGGGTAAGAGGGACTCACTGTCTGTCACTCTCGGTGGAGAACTGTTTCTTGGCGGGAGACGCTTGGTAGCAAAATATATGATGCTTCATCTTAATAGACTTCCACTTATCATAAGTGAATTGAACTAATTCATTTTCGCGCACCTGAAAAACAAGGGATAATAATAATATTGGTACACAATTCACACAGCGCCATTTAGCCTAAAACTAAGCAAAGCTTGTACTATGGGAACCAGACGACTGACACAATACATATATTATATACTTGTTTTTGTAAATACATAGGTACATATAATAATAATAATAATGGTGGACATTTCACACAGCGCCATCTAGCCCCAAAGTAAGCCAAGCATAGCTTGTATCATGGGAACCAGACAACTGATATACATACATATATACTTTTCTTTTGTAAATACATACATATAATATATATTAACACCCAGACACAGAACAAACATCAATGTTACAAATGTCACATAAATGTTTGTCCTGGGTGGGGATCGAACCCACGACATACAGCGCAGAAGGTAGGGTTACTAACCAACTGAGCTATGAGGCCAGTCATAATACATATTAACACCCAGACACAGAACGAACATCTATATTCGTCACACAAATGTTTGTTGATTGGGAATCGAGTGGCGAATCGATTGAATAGTCAGATGTATGTTAGATACCTCGGCGGTCTTGTAGTGTGGCAACACGGTGTGCAGCAGGTCGGAGCAGAGCGCGAGCAGCCGGCCGCCGTCTAGAAGGTGGGCCAGCAGCAGCGGGGCGCCGCGGCCCGCGCACCCCGCCACCGCCACCAGCGCGCACCGGCCGCGCCACGCGCCGCTCTCCAGGGACGACCGACTTATACTGTACAACGTGTACCTGAAACATACACCATATTGTATATATTTACATGCCTATTGCGTACTAATGCCATGCCCAGCCATAAGACATAGACATGGAGACATAGAGAATTAACGAAACGTATTAAATGTAGCAGAACTCCGTCAGAACTGTGTCTTTACATGGTTGAATCTGCCACAAGTGCAGGCGATTGCCAGATTTTGGAAACCGCATCATGAAGATGGATGAGGATTCAGCTTGCATTCGGATGTGTAGTTTTCTATTTATAACAGATAGATAAAATAACTTTAGCTTCAATATGGTATTGCTTGCACACATCCAAATGTTAACTTTATAGTTTACGGTACGCCTACATAATGACGCAAGTGGGACACATTTTCTTCAGAGTTTGTAATTAAGGACACGTTTGGACACTTATTTCATTAGCTCTTGACACTACAAGCGGTGTGAAACACATATATCGTCCTTCTGATTGTTAAAATAAGTGAAACAATTCCATTTCAGTACATCATGGTGGTAGAACAGGTCAAATCATGACCCTCATGTCAATCATTTTGACACCAACACATTCCTGGGTGAATTTTTGACTATAAGTGTAATGCTCTGGTTCGCTAATAAGTTTTAAAAGCAGAAATAAAAGCTATTGTATACTTAGTTGCTCTTGCTACACGGTGGCTAGGTAAGGTTTCAATAAGCAAATGTATTAGTTTATGTATGATTAGAATTAATTCGATGTTTAGTGCGGAGTAAACTAATACTCATTTTGACAACCTTTACATGTATGAATCAGAATCTACTATTACTTGCATATTTAGAAAACCGTTAAAGGTTATCTCTGTCACTGCAATGTATGGAAGTAACTTACCATCAGACAGGCCGACTGCCGGTCTGCTGTCTTTGAAATAAAAAATACCTTTTTTACTATGTGGCCAATTGTAATAAGATATTGAATTGCTACAAGGCGCGACACATTTGAAACTAACGTGACATGACTGTGTATGGTTGTAAGCTATTTAATGAAGTAAATAAAATAATACTCACCTATCACAATCCAATACTTTCCTAAGAGATGCTTCTAAATTGTCCCTAGCGGCTACACTATCTGAATATATCAACACATTCGGTGATTTAGTATTGGCTAATGGACGGGAACATTTTGTGGACTTCGGAGTGCCCTGCTGAGACGTGGAGGCTTTGCCCGATTCTTCCTTCACAGAGGGATAACAATCCATTTGAGAATGCGGCCTCTTTGGGCCGGTGGTGCTAACGACTCTCTTGTGAGTGGTCACAGATTTTATTTGACTGGATATGTTGAGAAGTGACGTAGAAAGCTGGCTTGTGCCTTTCTTCAAATCCAGTTTCAGACTAGATTTTTTTGGCGTTATATTGTGTTGGATTTCGACGGTAACATTGTCTAGAACACAGTCTTTGTCGTCTGATCGTTGCGGCGCAAATTGGAGTTCGATTTTTTCTTGACTATTTGGCATTTCTACAAGTTGTTGTACAATAGCCTCTATCGGTTTATTCTGCAGGTTTTCGTCTTCGTCATCAGCATTGAGAGATTTAGTAGTATTACAACTGACATCGGTCAACGTGATTGTTCTTTTCGGTTGAGCCTCTATCACAGTTTCGGTGCTTCCATTCATTTGAGCCGTGTGATTTCTAACATCAGATTTAATATCGACAACTTTGGACAGTTTTCTAAGCAATGATGCGTGTACAGGCCAGTGGAAGTCTCCCGGTGTATTTTTCAGACTATTTTGCAAGTCATTACGTAAACTTCTCATAGAGATGTCCGTTGCTTTGTTTGGCGATCCAGTTACAGTGACAGCTTAAAAAAGATGTACAAATAATTAAGTTGAAAATTGGATTATGGTTTTAATAGAGATGTGGAACTGTCTTACTTTGCACCCTCACAACCGTTAAGTTGTGATCGATGACAAACTCCCCTCCAACAAAGTTGAAACCAATGACACTAAGATGCTCAATGTTGGTCTTCAAAACAATTGCCAGATGTGTACCAGCCTTCCATGCCACTGGTTGGCCCACTGACTCCAACTGAAAAAGATCTACAGATTACTACATCTTAAACACAACAGTATTTTGCACACTTAAGGAACCTGGGATAAAACAAAGTACAATTCTTCACATCTGTGATGTGATTTATAACACACTACTACTTACTGTGGTGAAAGGATTAAAGTGAGCCTCAAAGGGGCTCCTTCCATTCACTATTTATTTATTATTTATCTTCAAATTTTTCTGCATATCTGGATTTGAACCAGTGACCCCCACCAGATTCAAACTCAGGGTCTGTACCACTCACTAGACTCATTTATGCTATGTACATTATATATATGTATATCATTATCACTAGGTTCAGTCTACAGTTCTGATGGGGATTCTGGAGATGTCTGAAATTAGCTGTGAATACTAAAATATATTGCTCCTGCATATAAAGAGACAAAAACTCTTGCAACAACTTCAGAATAGATAAGATTTGTGGTCAGAATATGGTTGTAAAACTATGAAACTATAACAAAGTATAGAGACTTACGTTGATAATTTCCTGATCACTTGCTTCATGTGGATCCATTTCACACTCAAAAAGCACATCAACATCCAAGTCTGTGATGGGAGACTGTTCACTGGAGCCCAACGGAAGGCCCCCCGCACAGGACACCCAGTCCCCTATTTCAATGCATTGCGGCGGCTTCATACTGCATATTCTAGTAGTATTCGTGTAGTCAAGTAGGTCACAGAGATATGCATTCTTTGGATTTGTGCAGAGCTTTGAACTTAGAGTTGGTGTTTCTGGAAAAATATATGAATATAGAGCATATAAACATATATCCCTTTATATATTTGCTTTGACAGGAACTTAATATGGATAAATGAGAATTTACACAGGACAGTGGTGCAGGCTTTGTCAGCTTGTAATTAGTATTAGGCCCCTTATTACTTGTGATCTATGAATGTCACCCAAAGATAATTAACGTGAAGTCGTGAACTGGGCGATTTTGTAAGAAGGCCTCTATATGAATATATCGAGTGAAAATATTGTTTTCCAGTTTTTTTTACAGTATAAGGTTTGATACTCACCGGCGGCATTTTCAGGCACCTTACAAAAAGCTACACTGGTGTTTCCATTGAGGAATTCGAGTAGTCGAGCTCGGAACGAGCGGATTCGCCAGGTCTTTATAAAAGTCATCGCGATGTATATTGGAGTGAACAGCATGATCACAAATTTGCTCTTATTTCACACTATTTAAAAAGACATTTCGTTCAAAGTTGAGGACAAAAAGTCGTAACGAAACTGGGTTATCGATTCTAAAGTCCATCTATGCAGTATATTTACATCATAAGTCTTCCTGTCCGAACATTGATTGATCGCTTGCTACTTAGAAATATATGTTAACAAAAGTATTAAGAACTTGAAAACCCAGTGCGTATCATTGTAAATAATGTTATAAAAGAGAATTTTAATTTAATTTCCAGTTAAACTATCTTTTTCGGTTGAACGTTCCGTTCCGCTTCACGATTTTCATTTCAATGATCTTTTTATTCAATTCCGAATGTCGTCTGTCACCTGTCATTGTCATTGTAAAGCACTCATAGGTGCGTTCCGTAATGCGTCAAAAGTTCTGTCTGTTGTAGTGAACGCTAAATGCTGGGTACAGTTTTAAATAATGGGATAATAGCGCTGAAAAATACGATATTATACGATATGAGAACGCACCACGAACACTGGATTTAATTTGTAAAACTTTAGAAACAGTTTCGGACGAATGGATTTAATTTAAAGCCGGTACGAAAATTTGATGGGTACTAAAATCGAGCGTTAACAATAAACCGTTACGACAAATGTCATCACACTTATAGAGTAAACTCCAGTAAAGGAGTTAAATCAATGCTTAAGAAGTAAACTCCAATAAAATTAGCAAATATATGATCAGGATACTCTTCTTTTTATATCGAATGAATACAGGAGGACCGCGATGACTACATGTTAAAGCAATCAAAACCAAAAATGTCCTGGTGGTAATGCCGGTAGGAAAAACAAAGGCGCTGTGGCAACACAGCGCCAAACAGTGACGTTATCCTTCATCCAAGTCGTATTGCTGTTATGGGCACAGATTACTTGTACCACTTAACACCAGATGGGCTATCAGCTCGTTCCGTAACTTCAAAACATTATACTACCCTCGAAATTTTTGTAAACTAATTTTTCGTAACTCTCGGAATCGGAATAAGGCCCTACAAATTATATAACCATGTCAGGCTCGGACAACTCGTTTCATGAGGACTTTTCTACCGCACACTTGTAGGCTGTGGAATGGGCTACCTCCTGAGGTCTTCCCTGCAAGGTATGACATGGACAGCTTAAAGAGAAATCTCCAGGGCTCCAAGCCTGTTTGCCAGTTTACCTAAACTTAACATTAAAAAAAAACTACATAGTTTATCCCAGTATACAATCATGAGCAACCAAGTCAAATGCAAAACAAGTGTGTAATAATAATATTGGTGGACAATTCACACAGCCGTCATCTAGCCCCAAACTAAGCATAGATTATATTTGGGAACTGGTAGAATACATAAATATACTTTTTGTAAATACATACATATAATCCATATTAACACCCACACAGAACAAACATTTATATTCGTCACACAAATGTTTGTCCTGGGTGGTAATTGAACCCACGACATAGAGAGCAGAAGGCAGGGTTACTACCAACTGAGCTGCGAGGCCAGTTAAAAAATAATTAAATATATTTTTAGATATATTTCTCTGTATGTTTCTCCACTTAGTACTTTTTCAAACCTAGCAACGAATTTTGATACAATTATCACTAAAAGATGTTTTGTTGAAAAAACTGTTATTTATTTAACACTTTCTGGCTAAGGACTCATTTTCTTTATTAGTTAATTACTCCCGTCGGAGTCGGGGTGCGTCGCTAGTACTTATCTAAATTAAATCGTCCAAAAATCTACATCAATTAGAATAATCATAAGTAAACAATACGGTTAGTGTGCTAAATGGAAATAACAAAAAAATAAGTCACTTCTGCTAATGTATCCAGCCACCCGACAGAAATTAAAAGGGGACTGATAAATGATCGGATGTACTGTTGTACTATTCTCGACCCTAAACGGCCAGCGATAAAAGATAAAACTATACCCACGTTATTTACTTTGCCGCAGTCAGTGTCCGTACGCCGGTCGGAGTGCGCGCGCGCAAGTCTCAGAGCATAGAGTGCCGCTGACGATTGCAAAATGGAGCTTAACTTCATAACGACTCTTTTAAAACACGACGTCAACCATAACGTGAAACAGTGCTTGAAGTCGAAAAAAACATTCCGTGAGTATTGTGCAACTGATAGTATTTTGAATGCGCCTCAGAGGTGCATCGCGCCTACCTGTCTATTTGTATTTTTTTCTTTCCAATAATCTATGGAATGTGGACACTGTCGCCTGCGCATTGATACAGAATCTATTAATCATGGGGTATCGTATTTACCGTTGATTTGAGTGAAATTGTGCGAATGATATCGTGACTGCACGGTAAATGTTTTGGAAATTGGAACCAATATGATTCGAGATGCAAAGCCGACTATCTGTAAGTGAAGAACGAAATGAAATGTTTCAAAAATACCCATACTTGGACATATTAAATAGTAATAATTACGTAGTCTTACATTAATATTTTGAACTTATGAGCATAAGCGAGAAATTTAACCTAATTCAGGGTAATTTGCGTGTTAATTAAGCTGTCAAGAGACAAGTTAAGACAAGCTTAATTTCAGTATGATTGGTAACGACTTCAACTTAGTAGGTAATTGATTACATTTTCGTGTTTACTGACGCTTAATTTCATTGTTGATAACGACTTCAACATTAGTTAGACTAGTTTAGTGGCTACCCATTAATTAATTAGCAACATTTTGATAAGCTGATCTAAGATTTAAACAGAAAAAGGCACATGTTTTAACATATTTGACCTATTGTTTTAAGTCTGCTGTGCTTCATTGTCTACAGTTTTTTTGTATCCGTTATCTATTAAATAGATAGTGGATGATATATAATAACATCATAGACCTATGGCAACTAATTTAGATTCGTAGAAAATCGAATTATTGTGTTTTGCTCCGTTACTCCCGCGGTAACAGTTTTACACATAGAAAATGAATCTCATTATCTTGGAAAGTGTTTCGTAAAGTTTTGTCAGCTTGGAAAGTTGTAACCTCGTAACAAGGGCCCAGTTACATACTAATTCGGGGATTGAAAATTACTTGAATTCAGTTCATTGAACCTCTACATTTTGTTGACAAATTAGCTGCACCGCACCGCACTATCTGTTATCAAAATAATTGCGTAAATTAAATGTTCCAAATTAATGTGGTACCTACGTGACCGGAGTCATATCGACCAATGATGTCTCGTGTGAGAGTAAACATCAAGCTATCGTCACAGATTAACTAGTTGAGTCTTCGGGTCTTAGAATACAGCACGTGCACAACTCAAACAAGATTGTGCTTTCAGATTCGTTATTTTGTTGTGCTGACGTTTAATTTGGTAAATAAAATGTGCTTTGTTACAGTGAGTAGAAAGGAAGAGGTTATGGCCATTAAGAGCAAATTCCCCACCAAAATTCCGGTAAGTTTCATACACCTTCATAAACGAGAGCAAGAAATCACGCCGAGTTCGTCCAAAGAAGTACTGCCACCACATCCATTTCTACCGCCAAGCTGTAACGCGTTCGCGTTACTGTGTCCCGGTTTGAAAGGTGTGGTTGCCGGTGAAATTACAGTTACATGAGGCTTTCCAGCTACACGTCTGAGAGTTACGGGCGCATACGATGCGAATTGGGTCTTCGTCTTGGACCCAAATCGCATCGCTTGTTATGGGCAGAGGTTACCACTTCACCAGGTGGGCCGTCGGCTAGTTCCGTGACGATATCACATAAAAAGACTTACTTATTTAAGATCAGTATACTCAAGCAAGTAGTTTTCTTTGAATTTAACCTAAAATGTTTCCAAATCGATTCTTATGGATTCGTAAAGTATTTCATTAGCAATATTCGTAACTTCCGTTTCCTTGATATGTTGCCGAGATTGTCTTAGAGTTTATATTTATTTTCTAGCTGATAGTCGAGAGATACCACAAGGAAAGAAATTTGCCCACACTGGATAAATCCAAGTTCCTAGTGCCGGAAGATATCACCATGTCTCAGTTTTTAGTCATCATAAGGAACAGAATCAAAGTAAAACCGAATCAGGTAAGTCGTTTGTTTCTGACATAAGGTATCAGTTATGATTGGTAACCTAAAAGTAGGTCCCCATAATCGGGACCTAGGATTAAGATATGATTCCTAGAATTTTGATTATAAAAAAGTTGAAATTGTTCGGTGTTAATAATCCGCAAATTTACCTACTTATGCATTTTGATGCACATTGCATGCACAATTGCACACACATCATAGGACTTCCGCTAAAGCATTGCTCAATTATGTACAATTTTTTACTTACCCAAAGTATTGGTTATTATATTTTGCGGAATACAATATGTAGTCTGAATCTTGTTTCACTATTAGTAGCGAAATATACATTTATTGCTTTCTGAGAAACAAACCGTTTAAATTGAATTTATTCATTACGAAACACAGTTGACGACGACTCTTGACTCTAAAGTTAGCTGCATAGGGCAAACAAAAATAATTTTTCTCAAATCTCGGCCACAGAAACAGACGGCTGCCTTATGGAGCTAAATTTAGAGTTGCCAAGATGCGTTGTGACAAATGCACACTGTAGAAAGTTTTAAACTGTATTTGTCTTCAGGCGCTGTATCTAATAATAAACAACAGATCCATGCTGTCTATGAGCCTCACAATGGCGCAGGCTTATGACGCTTACGGAGACGAAGATGGGTTCCTGTACATCACATACGCTTCGCAGGAGGTCTTCGGGTACAAGGATGGTGAGCTAATACACATTGTACTATAGTCTATCAACTATAGTCATTGCTGACATTTGTTTGCCATTTTTGGAATGTAGCTATCCTATAATGGAATGGTCCTCCTAAGTTTTAGATTAATGTCCCAGTACTGTGACAATAGATCGTTCTTCAACGAGTTTAATGTCCTGAAGCTTACGTTCAGTGCACAAAAAGTTAAATCTTTTAAGTTGCATCGTGTTTAAACAGTTTTTGAAGATTTTGAAAAAATATCTCTGTTCTCTCTCTCTCTGTTTTTACATCACGTATTTAATAAACAACATTTTTCTAACACTGTTTGTATATTTCAGATATGACTGGGAGGAGTTCTCAAGAGGTCCAAGCTATAAGACACAGATTCCCAAATAAAATTCCGGTGGGTACTTATTAAAAACAGTCACAGACTTGACATAAAAAAAAATTCTATGAGAGATATAATTAATTATACTGTTGTGTTGCAGCTGTACGTAGAAAGATATTCGAGAGAACGCGATGTCCCAACTTTGGGGAGAAACAAGTTCCTAGTCCCACAGGAACTCACAATGTCCCAGTTTCTGTACATCATCAGGACCAAGATGAAATTAAGAGATTCCCAGGCGAGTGACTATGAATTACCACTCGAGCTAAATGCGCCTGTGAAAACAATGTGGGGGCGATGTGACAGAGCGTTGGGTTGTTTAGATAACGTACCGTACCATGCCGTTAGCCCCGACCCTTTTTTTTCGACGATACGCATAAATAGATAAGAAGAGGTCGTTTTCTATGAATTGGCAAGGGCGAGGTGCAGTGTGAGCGACCCGAGGACCTCAAGAAACCTCGTAACTTACACTCTCTTATCAACCTTTTTGTCTTGTAAATATATCTTGTACTAAAACAAATCACATCTCTTTTTGAAAGTCATTTAATATCATAGTTCTTACAGCTAGTTATAACAGCGTGGCTATTTAAAAAATATTATTATATATATGCGCTTGACCAGATAAACTAAATACGAAATTTTTAAATTTGTGTGTGTTAGAAAAACTTATTTGCTGTCGGAAATAGATATACATATTTTAGGGTTAAGTACATACGGAACTAATCTCAAGATATACGTTATTCAACCACCCTATATATAAAGTTTATTAACCAGCCCTCAAGGCGCCAATCGCGGCACGACACTTGGGATGGTGGTAAAATGAATTCATAGATATAAAAGTTACGTTTTATTCAGGTCCTTTATAAAAGTTGTTTCATTTAGGCCCTTAATAAGTAGTTTCTTTCAGACCCTTTATAAAAGTTATGTTTCATTCTGGCCCTTTAAAAGTCGTTTCATTCAGACTCATTATAAAAGTCGCTTCATTATTATAAGTCTGGCAGAGAGAATCTACCTGACAGACACATATAGACATTGGGCGCAGGTAGCGTCTGGTGTCATATGTGTGTGACATATGTACCTACTTAGTTAGGTACTCTTTGTGGTTGTCCTCTTTTATTATTATTATTATTTTATTTTTGTATTGACTATGTTATATTAATGAAAAAAAAACTATGGATCTCGTGTCCGAAATAAAGATATATTATTATGATTATTAAAAGTCGCTTCGTTCAGGCCCTTTATAAGTTGTTTCATTAAGGTCCTTTATAAAAATTGTTTCATTCAGGCCCTTTAAAAGTCGTTTCATTCAGACTCATTATAAAAGTCGCTTCATTCAGGCCCTTTATAAGTTGTTTCAATAGAGTCCTTTATAAAAGTTATGTTTCATTCAGGCCCTTTACCTGCTGGTGAGCGACAAAGTGCTGGCAAGCCACAGCATGACGATGGCTCAGGCGTACGAACAGTTCCGAGACGACGACGGCTACCTTCACATCACATACGCAGCGCAGCAGGTCTTCGGATGAACGAACATGTAAGTTTATTACACGTTTTGTTATATAACATGCGAATTCACACAGTGACACAGAAAACTAGCGCTGAATTAGCGTCACCGCTGATGCCGAGTGCTTTTTGTTATTACCAAATTAATTTTATTTTATTTGATATTTACACAAAATAAAGATTATTTAAATTCTGTAATTAACTTCATAGTATGGCTTATACTGTTGGAGAAGATTGGGCTCACACTGGCTTGTAAATTTGATTACCTTACCCACTAGGTTTTAAGTTAAATTGATGCAGAGCTATGTTTTACTATACAGTGTAAAACATAGCCATACAAATATAAAAATTATATAAATCATATTTACGCAATAAATAAAATAATAAATCCATACAAATTTGCATTGCGTGAACAAGGCAACTCAGTTATAAGCCAGAGTATCTGTAAGACCTAATTGTACACTTGGTGGGTAAACAAATATTCTAAATTGTATTATAAACCTCGGTTATGTGATGCGAAATATGCGAATTGACAAACCATTATGACATGACGTCCAGAAGTTACTATTAAGAGGTTGTTACCTATAACCCTGTTTAATTGATTTCATAAAATATTATAATTATTACACATAAATAAAGTAAGCTTATGAAAAATTGCGAAGTAACGTATACATATCTGCTTTAAAGTTTAATGGTAGGTACTTGCATCGGAGGCTATCAGAAGAAAAACATTGGACTGTCTTATTTAATGTGAAGTCAATGAATGTTTTTATAAACTTTGTAGTACATATTAACATAAATTGCACACGTAACAAATATTAATCTGTATACATTTCTCTTTAACGAGTTTAATTAGTCATAATAGCAACTGTAATTAGGTACTTATGTATAGGATAGTAGTTATTGCATTATATTGGGTAACTAGCCAGATCCGTTGTCATGACAGTCACTGAAATAACGTTTCGAACGCTAAAAAATAAACTTGTTTATTTGAAACTGCTTAAGAGGCGGAGGGGAAGTTTTGAGCAACCCTTTACTTACTTTACTTTATTTACTAAAATATTCCAACATTATTACAAAAACTTATGTATACAATTTTCCATAAAAGTCCTGTTGATTTTTGCCTAAAGATCCAGCCTTTCATGCAATTTAATATTATTTATAGTTATCTAATGCTATGCACATAATTTCTTCTCAAATTAGATACTTTTTGAGCATATCTTTATTGTTGGATATCTGCTGCTTTCCCCAGAGGCAGGATATTTTGTCAGATTGACCTGATTGACTGATAGACAACGTACAAACTACACCGCTGATACTTGAACACGCGTACTAAAAATATAAATCTAAATTTGTGTTCTAAATAGAGTCCAAAATAGTGTCTTAATATCGAACGCTGATTTCGCAAGCGGTAAGTAGATTGCGAAATTTTGCGTGTAGATTACTCAAATAAAGTTAACAACAGAGGTTAAGTATTTTTGAAAACCCGCCTTTCAAAGATACCAACGGTGTTTGCTTCCAAACCAAAGAACCAATGGCCAAAACATTTGAGGAATAGGTGTTTATAAATCCGTTGTTACCCCACTATTCCATCTATGAGATACATCAATACTGAGCGCCCAACTGCATTTCAGTCTAGTCGGAAACACTCTATTAAAACTCTTCAAAATCGGCTGTACGAAGGTTTTGTAGTGTAATTTTCTGTTTCCTTCTTCAAGTCACAAAAAATGTGAAAGGAGTTTTTATGCTAGTTCACCTTATCGGTTCTAAGCAGACGATATCAAACCTTTTTATTTGAATAAGATAGAAGAATAGATAATTATGTCTTATGAAAATATTACCTGGTTCTTTGATTGAACCTACTTCGAAGGAAAATAGCTGTAGGTGCAACGGTGATAACTATTTCCTGGCTCCCAAACTCGCTATGCCCAATCGTGGTATCTATACACTGTTAAAACCACGAGACTACCATAGGGTAACTGTTATTCAGTTGCGGACCGAGCCGACGGCCCACCTGGTGTTAAGTAGTAACGTCTGCCCATTACAACCGATGCGACTTGTGTCCTCGCACTAGGTACGACAAGATCCACGTTCGCACCCTATACGCCCGTAACTCTGAGACGTGTAGATGTAATTTGGCATGTGCCTGTAATTTCATGACTTTGGCTATCGTGTTGACACGAATGTTTCACGTTTCCGCCGATATCACATTGTTTACAATATGTATGAAAATTAAGAACACCGAACGAATTGGTTATTTTTATAAATTATCATTCACTCTCATATCTGCCATGGCATGCCGTATTTGACACAGCTGTTTATTTATACTGTTATGATAAAAATTATCGCGGAAATTTGCAAGTTCCTGTATAAAATTACTTTTTATGTATTGTTATGTAAACGCTATCTGTGGCAGGTCAACAACCTTTATCAATTGTTGCCAACTGCGCGGCGATAATAGATAAGGGACTAGCATTGAATTTCATTGACGGCCGAGGGCCTATTGTGGAGGTTATTACAGATTGTCTACACTTTTATTCATTGATGTTTTAGATTAGATACGTTTGATTTGTACGTTCCCTGCGGACTGCGACACAGTTCTGATTTGAATTAAGTCAGTTATCTGTTAGCAGTTTACAATGTATCAAGGAATGCTCACTTACTATTACCAACATCAAATCATTGTGGAGAAAATTAAATATACAGGTTTAATTAATAACATTACCTACTTAAGACTGTGCTTGCAAATCGATTAAGTTTCTTATACAAAATTAATAAATTGATTCATTTTTGGAAATGTAGGAACTTTTGTTTTGAAATTCATAGTAATTGATGTTTATTACAACGGATAAAGTTGACATAATAATAATGTAAACTAAGCGAGTCTGGAATTCAAGATCAAGATTCGTCCAGAAGTGATTGTGTAACTAATACATTGCGGCTTTGCACGCATTGATTTACATTACACGCTACATGACACTAGTAATGTATTATGTAAACAGGTTTAGAACACAAATAAATGAAGTAATTGGTGTTTATAAATTATTTTTTATCTCGTCACATACATCAGGTGAGATTGCGGTCAAATGCTTGTCAATCACGAATAAAAAAAAAGTTACACCTCAATTTATAAAGAAATGACCAAAATACCACAAATGCACCAATTTTGTTCAGGTCGTTTCGCGTGCCGCAGCCTGGCATGTCTTAATTATGGGAAAATCACGTTCAATATTTCCTTTAAGTTTGTATTTGATTACGCCACCGTTCTCTACACAGCGAAAATATTGCCAGGATTCTATAATTACTTACTACAATATTTCGGACAGTGGGTTTGATGCAAAAAATCGATACTTGAACTTGACGTAAAGTAACTCTTTTGATGTACAGCGTCTTTGTCTTGATTTGATTTATACAGAGTATACAAGAAGCTGGGTGTACCTTGAGTTTTCTTAAGTCATATTACAGAATATACCTCTATATTATTCAGCTATTAACTGGACGCAAAATATCATTTATCGCGTATCTTCTAGCGTCCGCGCTAACAAAAAGACAAGACACAGTACGCGATCATGCTACAAATGTGGACCAACCCTTATAACAAATAGTGTCATATGCTTGACCATGAATGTTATCAAAATTTTACAAGGATAAAAACAGTAAACACTGAGTCAGTCCACTCGCGAGATATGATCTTGCGCTCGTCAAAACAACCAGAATTTTCTACCAAGGTTTCGTGCGGACAATAATAGCCTATTTATACTCATTGTCAGATAGACTCACGAACCTGTATTATTCCATCCAGCCCGTCCAAAGAACTTTATAACTTAATTTATGTCATCATAATAAGTTTATCAGGGGTCACCGATGCACAAACATGCGAGACCCGCGCGATAAACACGATTTATGTGCATTAATGTATCTGTGTTTGCAGCCCCCCGGGGCCGCGGCCGGCGGCCGGGGCTTGCTTTGTATTCGGGATAGCGCCCGATAGCGGTCACTGCTTCTAACGAATCCTTCTAAACTGAACAGTTTTAGTGTTTCCTAGAAAATTATGCATAAAGGCGGATTTACAATCTGTTACCATTTCAAATCATGCCGGCAGTTGCTTGGCGTATAAACACATTCTTACCTTCTAACTGCGCCCCGCGGTGAATAACTCATCCCACGGGAACACTGCACTTTTTTTTTAAGTTATTCCAGACTATAATCTATCTGTGGCAAGTTTAATCCGTTTTTTATGCAATTATTAGGCAAACAAGCAGACGGCCTGATGTTAAGTGGTTACCTAATAATTGAAATTTGCATCCTTGGGGATGCCAACGCATTGCCTACCCTGTAGGAAATGCCTCGTATTCCTTTTGAAATGGTCCCCTGTCGTAAAAATCCGTTCAGCAATTCTGGTGTGATTGGACAAACTTGAACAACCGCCCATCTAAACATTCGCATTTATAATAGTAGTAAAATATTAAAAGTCGGCACCTACCACATCAGTCAGAGATATATTGAGTCTGATTGTTGTAAAGTCAACCCGATGCTCTCAATGTCAGGGCTGACAAAGTAACTTACATACAACCATATTCCTAAATCCAGATGCGACAAATATTTTGTTTCATGTCATATTTTTTATAATTGTGCAATTAAATGAAAAAAGACTAAAGTATTATGTCATATTAAACTTCTCTGACATGGCCTCCACGAGGGAATAGACGATTTTAGAATGTATATTGTATTTATTTTATTTTATTTTATAGTTTAGGTACAAAAGCAGTTAACAAACCATAATGCTAAATAAACTAGGTAGGTACATGTTGATAACTTATTAACTAAGTCTGCTAACCCTAATATTGTATAATAAAAAACCAGATGCATTTTGTGACTAAAGCATAGGGAAACTAGATTAAATTGAAGAGTTAAAGAAAAAAATTGGTTATTTACTATTACTACTACTAAAGAAATACAAAACCAATTTATAGATCGCCACATACAAATAATGGTGGTTCCCTCACTAGGCCTAGCCTGTATCGGAGATAGGATAGTTACTTAGTTTGATAGTTCTAAAATCTGTCTCTTTTAATTAGTAATTAGTAACTAGTAATATTAGTAATTAGTAACTTAGATATCTCACCTTCATTGCTACGTGTATAGCTAGTAATAGAATCAGACAAGGCCAGTAGCATTTTGGCCCTTTATGATTCATCAATATTAAAATAAGTAATAATTTTATGTACAAACTGTCGTCAGTAATAAATCATTTGAGCTGTCAGAACTGTTTCTAAGGCGATTACAAAGGACAGTGGGTGGAAAGATACTGTTCATTTAGTCATCTATACAAATAAATAAAATTGGAGTGTCTGTTTGTAATATTAAAATAACCGCTTTTTACTAAGTGCATATGGATATATACACGGTACTTATACCAAAACATTATTTACAATTTTTGTCTGTCTGTTTGTTCCGGCTAATCTCGAAAATGACTGGACCGATTTTGGCGGGACTTTCACTGGCACATAGCTGATGTAACAAGGAGTAACTTAGGCTACTTTTCCGAGGGGTAAAATAGGGGTGCGTGATAAAACTGAATTCCACGCGGACGAAGTCGCGGCCAACAGCTAGTTCTAAATATAAATATTTAAATAAATATTTGTGGTGGACATTTCACACAACGCCATCTAGCCCCATAGTAAGCTAAGCATAGCTTGTGTCATGGGAACCAGACAACTGATATAATACTTATATACTTTTCTTTTGTACATATACACCAAGACACCGAACAAACATCAATGTTACAAATGTCACATAAATGATTGTCCTAAGTGGGGATAGAACCCACGACCTGCAGCGCAGAAGGCAGGGTTACTACCAACTGAGCTTTGATGCCAGTCAAATTAGAAACTAACAGTGCGCGCGCGCATCAGGCGGCGGCGTCGACTCGAGATCCTTTTGAACATATTTGTTTATACACGAATATATAAGTTTTTGTGTGATACAGTTACAGAACGAGCCGATGGCCCACCTGGTGTTATGTGGTAACCTCTGCCCATAACAACCGACGCTACTTTGTCCTCCCCTACTAGGTACGACAAGAGCCAGGTCGCATCGTATGCGCCCATAACTGTGAGACGTGTAGGTGGAATGTCTCACGTGTCTGTAATTTCACCGGCAACCACACCTTTCAAACCGGAACACAGTAACGCGAACGCGTCACTGCTTGGCGGCAGAAATGGGCATGGTGGCAGTACTTCCCCGGATGAACTTGGCGTGAATTCTACCGCTCTTAAAATTAGTAGCTGGTGTGATGATGATTTTTATATTTCAGTAGTACGTTTTCCACGTACTTATGAACTACTTACTTCTTAATTAGGTACGTCGTACTTAGAGTGCTGGTGGCCTAACGGTACAGACTTCGAGTTTCAATCCGGAGGTCGCTCGATCGAATCCTGAGGTGCACCAATGAGATTTTAAAGAGACTTTCAGGATTTTTCACAATACCATGTCTTAAATCTATGATGGAAAACATCAAGAGGAAACAGATATGTCCTTATGGCATTATTATTAGTTATGGAAATAGGTTGTAGGTGTTTTAGAAGTATGTGTGCAGAAATGTCCACTCACTCTCGCCAGTATAGTTCGACGTTTCTGCAGTGAGAAGTTTATGAAGTACATATATATATATAGTAGTTTATTATTTATTAGGGGTTTCTTGTCTGTTCTTCCCCGTGGAGGGTCGGATAGGGTTTGAACAGGCGTCAAAACTTATCAATAAGTACGCGTGACCTTATGTTTTGAATAATATTGACGTTTCCAAGCCATTTCTTTATGAATTCTATGGAAATAAAAGTTTTGACTTTGACTTTAAATTATATAAAGTATATATAGTAAGTATATATAAAGTATATATAGTATTGTTTATAAAATGTATTTCTTTGTTTCAGGTTAACGATGCTTGGATCGAATTGAATTTGATTTTATTATAACAAAAATATGTTCCTGCTGTCTTCAGATATTAAGACTGATTAGTATTCTTATAAATTGTGTGATAGATAAGGTTTTAATTGTAGACTTGAGGGCCTCGTGTATTTTTCAGGCTCGTCCAAATTCCGTACTTCCATTTTATAGTGCCATTATTGTCATTTAAGAAATGAAATTAATTATTTATTTATATTTTGGAGTATTATGATCTCGAGATATATATTGAATGGTAAATTATTGTAAGCTCGTCTCGTCTCGTATCTTATCTGATTAGAATAGAGTTAAGGTTTTTTTATGTTTCTGATGTTTTGTATTATTAAGATTTAGAGATATTGTTGAGGTTTGAGAAGCATAATGTACTGATTTTTCTTAATTAATCTCCCTTTTTTTCATAATAAATATTCTATTCATAAAAGCTGAAAATTTTATCATATTTTTCCCGTATAATAATATATATAAGTAATTAAATGTTGGTGGACATTTCATACAAATACCATCTAGCCCAAAACTAAGCATAGCTTGTACTGTGGGAACCAGAAAACTGATAGAATACCTTTTTTTTTGTAAATACACACATACAACACTTACATGTTAACACCTAGACACAGAATAAACATCTATATTTGACAAATAAACGTTTGTCCTGGGTGGGATTCGAACCCACGACTTAAGCACAGAATGCAGAGTTACTACCAACAGCTGTAAGGCTTGTCTAATATAAACCATAGAAAACCTTGCCTAACTTTTACAGCTAAATACGAATAGAGAAAGAAGGCTAGTGTAAGAGGAGAGAATAGTTCTCCAATCAGAAGAGACCAGATAAATCCCAGTAGGGAACCAATAACAGTTTCAGAATTTGCACTAGTCCCTACACTAGGATTCCCTGTGTGGATGGCTAGTTCCTTCCAGAAGTAATTATTTAAGTATTTTTTAAAGAAATTTCAATAATATTTGTCAAATCAACGATCAAAAAAAATAAAACAATCCATAATAAATTAATCAATTTTATTAACAATAGTATCCTATTAGTATTGGCATTCGGCAGCGTGATGGGTTCGTCACTCGGCGGGCGATATGTTCTGGGCGGCGGCGACCAGCGTGTCGTGTATGTCTTTAGCGTACGATATCTGAAGCCGCACTGTGTTCAGATATTGCGGGTAGCTCAACGTTGTTTCCTGCAATAACCAACACTCATAGCTCAGTTGGTTAGTAACCCTACCTTCTGCGCTGGTCGTGGGTTCGATCCCCACTCAAAACAAACATTTATGTAACATTTGTAACATTGATGTTTGTTCTGTGTCTGGGTGTTAATATGTATTATATGTATGTATTTACAAAAGAAAAGTATATAAGTATTATATCACTTGTCTGGTTCCCATGATATATGGTTAGCTTACTTTGGGGCTAGATGGCGCTGTGTGAAATGTCCACGGTCGAATACTCGTAAGAGAAAGTAGTAAATTAGTTCCGCTTATCGACAGCAGACTTGTCACTAGCCTGTCAATGTCGATAAGCCGTGGTGGCAGGTAAGTTTTTTTTTTTATGTAATACAGTTACAGAACGAGCTGACGGCCCACCTGGTGTTAAGTGGTAACCTCAGCCCATAACAAGCGATGCGGCTTGGGTCCTCCCCTACTAGGTACGACAAGACCCAAGTCGCAACGTATGCGCTCGTAACTCTGAGACGTGGAATGTCTCGTGTGCCTGTAATTTCATCGGCAACCACACCTTTCAAACCGGAACACAGTAACGCAAAAGCGTTACTGCTTGGTGGCAGAAAAGGGCATGGTGGCAGTACTTCCCCGGACGAACATGGCGAGAGTTCTACTGCTCTTAAAAAGTAACCCCCCCTGCAAGTGTATTATGGTTACCTGCGTGCTGGGTCCAGAGTCGAGACGCGAAGGTATCACAGATAACGGAAGGTAATGCGCTGCTGACTGAGCCTGCTGGATGCAAGTTAGCGCTGTCCGCTGAGAAATATAATAATGGTGCCGATTAAACTACTTTTCATAGCATTTTAATTTTTAAGACATGCCTCCTGTGACACAGTTTTTGTAAACTAAAAGCAGGAGGCAGAGATACAACAGTTATTTGTACCCTTACTGTCAATATATATTTTTGTATTTGTATATTTGAAGAGTGCTCGACTTGAAATCAACAAGAACACTTCAGCACGAGACAGAGTTACAGACGACATTATGCAAAAATAATGGAAAAATCATCAAAGAAAACAAATATAAACTATAAAATACTAGTGAATGCTTTGTGCTGCAAAAGGGCTCTATACGCCATTTTACGGGTACACATATTTATCTGTAATTATAGCTAAATAAGGCAAAAATAAAACTTAGTATCAGCGGTAAAAAATAGGACTAAACTTTCATATTGGAATTTTTTATTAATTCAATTATCTGTATCTCATTCCTTTATAAATAGAATGTTTATTCAGTTATACTAATCTAATTTGTTAGTTATGAATAATAGATAACAGATAAATAATTTAACTTCTGGAATATTACGCGTATCGGCGGGACCGGGAGTGCATCTGCCGTCGGCGTCGTTCACTCACTCACAATGTATGTTATTTATTTGTACGTCCAGAGTAAATACACAGATATAAACGTAACAATTAACTTATTGACCCAGCAACAGTATTATCTGTGTTATTCCTGACTGGTATCTCATGTCTTTTCCTAACGTGATACTTGACAATAAATCGTTATTTCTAATCCTATGGTCGGTTCTACCTAGTGTCATGAATGAATGAATAATGATACCAACATTTGTAACGATGCAAGAGTTAAATAAAAAAAAGTTATACAACAAATAAATCACCCATTCGCAGCTTTGCATAGACGACGTTAAATTGTTGTTAAAATGAATGCTATAATATATGCAGATATATTTTTATGTTTACACAAACAAGTAAATTATAATAATTTATTGCTATCCATAATTTCTCCTCACTACGCTCAACATTGTTGCTCTGATTAAATCAACTGAACTCAATACCTACAGCATGTAGGTACTGATATGATTAGAGCAGTAGAACTCTCGCCAAGTTCGTCCGGGGAAGTACTGCCACCATGCCCTTTTCTGCCGCCAAGCAGTAACGCATTCGCGTTACTGTGTTCCGGTTTGAAAGGTGTGGTTGCCGGTGAAATTACAGGCACATGAGACATTCCACCTTCACATCTCACAGTTACGGGCGCATACGATGCGACTTGGGTCTTGTCATACCTAGTATGGGAGGACCCAAGTCGCATCGGCTGTTGTGGGCAGAGGTTACCACTTAACACCAGGTGGGCCGCCGCGCCGGCTCGTTCCGTAAATGTATTAAATAAAAAAAAAAAAAACTTTCTCAACGAAATGGTTTATAATTATGTGCCCGTAACATACCTATGTAATATATCTTACATTCATTTTACAGTAGATATTTAATTACTTATTAGTATCTTGACAATGTACAGAATTTTATTAAATATATCTAAATGAAAAGTACGAAGCGAGACTGTTCGGAATGAAGGAAATCACTGTTTTGGGGGATAAGCTATTGGCGGAAAAATTGGCACGTAGGGGGGCGGAAAAAGAATTACAACATTTATGCACTTGCACCAATACCTTGCAAAATATCCGATTTAATTTATTTGGCACATTTACTACAAGTAATCATTTTGCAGAATTCCAACTAAATTAGCATTTTTTTTGGGCGATGGCAACACTTTAATGCATGTCAAAGTGAAGACTGTCAATTGAGTCTCACGGGTAGGCCAATATGTCAGAATCGAATTCGAAGATGTCAGTTGAAGTTGACACTTGAATGATGGAACACTGGTGATACAATTTAGTTCTCGTACATTGTTTGCAGAAACCATATTGATCCAAATATTTACGATTGTTTGTTGAGGGAAATAAAATAAAGGATACGATACCACGGGTTAATCGCTTGTAGAACACATCACAATTTAGTGACAATATTCACAGGTTCACTTCAAACACAATTTAGTGACAATATTCACAGATTACAGAAAAAATAATTAAGCAACAGACAGTAGTGTACTGAATGTGAGGGTTGCCAGCGACAGGAGTTATTATATCAATTGTCTGGTTCCCATGATACAAGCTATTTACTTAGTTTACTTTGGGGCTAGATGGCACTGTGTGAAATGTCCATCAATAGTTATTTATGTATTTAACTTGAAAAATGCGCAGTACCCATTTTTAGTACAATTGTGTGCATTAGTACAATCAGTTGATGGAAGGTGGCGCCCACGTAGTACTGGCAAAGTGCGGCAGCAACGCAACGGGTACCACCACCAGCGAATAAAAGAGACTTACCAAATGCAGTTCCATTTGATCGCATATCGAGAAGAATTCCTCAAGATTCTTGTCAAATCTTGGTACAAGGTTGTCAATGCTTTTCCTGTAATTAAAACCATTTATAGATTACCTTCATGATAACAATAGCGGGATAGCAGTGTGGTGGTCCATGTGGTGCAGACCCCTAGTTACAATCTGGAGGATGCCGGTTCAAAGCCTGAGGATCTAGATTGAATTTTTGAAAAAATTATGTGCCCCTATCTCAAAATGTTGAAGGAAAACATTGTGATGAAACCAACAATTACTAAAACAAAAAAATTCATAGACATGTGACAAGTGCATGAAACAAGTGCCTTTAAAGGGCACTTTAATCCTTTCACCACTCCTAAGAGCCTAAGAGCTGACATATTTAGTAGTCATGTCGGTCGGTTAGTCATTTTTCTCGAAACCACTGTTTCAAGTCATCATCAGCTCAATAGTCCAATGCTGGACGTGGGGGTCTGTCACATAAGTCCACTCAGATACATCAAGATATGTTTCTAAAAAATAGTACATATAGTGAAAGTGTGCAAACTAAGTAAAATATATACAATGAATAGAAAAATTATGGCAATAGCTTACTGCGAGTTAGAATCCACATTGTGGTTCTGATGTAGTATTTGTGCAGCAGATTTGAGAGTCATCTGTAAAATAGGAAACATTAAAAGAGAATATTTTTGTAATGCCTTGTTGATAATATTTGCTAACAATTATTGATCATCGCTTTAACTCATCATCAAGTGTGGAATAGCTAGAATTCAGCGTCTGCTTCAGAACAATATTATTTAACCTGCAACACACATATTATTAGTTGTTTCTATCATGGTTATAGCATTATTTTGATCAATATAGTTTTAAAATTGTAATATTTTCGTAACAAAAAACTTTACCAAAAAAATCTTACAATCACATAATATTGTTTTTTTTAATAATAACTTACTAAACAACTAAATTACTAAAAAAAAAATTTTTATATTTGATACTTATAGTCATCCTTACTTTTTGACAGCAACCTAATTTCTCTGCAATAAGTGCATTGTTCATTCTTTCCCATAGAGTAGAAGGTTGGATAGAGTACGAACAGACATTGATCTTGTAATTTATATTGACTAATTGATGTTTCGAACCTTATTTAAATAAATGAATTGATCTACTGTCTATTTTCAAGACAGGTACCATATAAAAAAAGAACAAAGACATGGCCAGCTCGGATCAGCTTGTAATCCTACCACCTTACTGGTCATCAACTCCTGAGTAATGTTATGAGTACTCACAGGTATGGATTCCCGCAAGGATCCCATCAGCGTCTTAACTTTAGAGATATTGTCCATCTTGTCCTGCTGGGTCTGTTGTGGCATTTGTGGCTGCATTTGTTGTGGGGATTGCTGCTGCATTATCGGCCCCGGGACTTGCATTTGCATCCCTACGTTCGGCGCCGCGCCCCCGGGATTCATGGGCACGTGCATGTTCATTTGGCCGTGGTTCATCATTTATTTATATAAATTAGAATACAGTAGCGTAGAAACTGTTTTAAATAGAATTTATTCGTCGTTTTTCAACTTAAGTGCAACAACAAACAAACAAACACATTTCAAACTCAAACTAACTGTCAATGTCAAGAGTCAACTCTTACGCTACCGTCAAAGTATTAAAAGGTGGCGGCAGCGGGTCCAAATTTAAATTACCTCATAACTATGTATAATACCGGTATAAGAAGAAATTATTAGTCATGTCAAAATTAGTCATGTTGTATTGTGTAGCAAAAATAGAATATATTATTTCCTAGACATTCAATATTTAAACTTTTTTCTATTGTATACGCTAGGAAGGCAATGGCATAATAATTGTACACTACCATTCATTTCATTATCACTTTGACATTGATTGAATGCTATTACACTGACAAGGTATTTACAAACAATTTTGAAAGGTGTATTATTGGCGCAATTCGAGATTGTTTTGCCGGCTGAGCGTTTTCTCTACGTTGCCACCCGCCGTAAAAGCCATAAAACAAGGAAAGAAAATAATTCAACAATTTTGTGTACTGGCTGAAGTAATTACTTCAATATACACACTGCATTTATGCCTATTAGAATATTCTGCTAGTTGCACAGACTGCTTGGATGAACCAAAATGAAAAATATCTCTATTTGCAATGCTATAGAATTGTGGCAAGTGAGTAACCAAAATTAGTAGCATTGGGTTGGTAGTGAGTTGGTAATTAATTGTTGCTGATGACTTGGTTAATTTTAGGACTACAATTGCGTTCCTTATTAAATAACATAAAGTATCATGTTACATGGACCCGAAGGAAATACTAGGCACTCAACCCGCGACCCTTGAAATATACAAATCTTGTTTGCTCGAAGCACTATTCCATTAAAGTCTTACTAAATGTACATTTCAGAAAGAAACAAGCTTGCCGTCCATCCCGACTTTCAGCCAGAGCCTGGATAATATCCTAGGAAATAATGGTATCCAGCTAGGTTCCATTACAGAACTATTAGGATTACCTGGCACGGGGAAAACACAGTTATGGTGAGTTGTATAAGGCACCTACCATTCTTGTAAAAGTATTATTTTTATCACAAGACTTGACTGGTCTTACAGTTCAGTTGGTAGTAACTTTGCCTTTTGTGCTTAGGTTATGAGTTTGATTCCCACCCAGGACAAATATTCGTGTGATGAAAATTGAAGTTTGTTCTATTTGGGTGTTAATGTACCTACAATATGTGTATGTATTTCATAAAAAGCATATAAGTATTCCATTAGTTGTCTTAGTTCCCATAGTAGCTATGCTTGATGTGGGTGAGATGGCACTGTGTGGAATATCCACCAATATTACATTATACCATTTTGTCAAGAGCAGTAGAACTCTCGCCAAGTTTGTCCGGGGAAGTTCTGCCGCCAAGCAGTAACGCGTTCGCGTTACTGTGTTCCGGTTTGAAAGGTGTGGTTGCCGGTGAAATTACAGGCACAAGAGACATTCCACCTGCAAGTCTCAGAGTTACGGGCGCATACGATGCGACTTGGTCTTGTCGTACCTAGTATGGGAGGACCCAAGTCGCATCGGTTGTTATGGGCTGAGTTTACCACTTAACACCAGGTGGGCCGTCGGCTCGTTCCAAAACTGCATAACATAAGTTTTCTTTTTCAGTCTGCAGTTATGTGCATCAGTACAGATTCCAAAAGTCCTTGGAGGACTTGACGCTGAAGCAATGTATATAGACACTAATACAAATTTTACTTTATCTAGGTTTAGAGGTAAAAATTACCTTCTATCAGTGCATCTTGAAATTTACATATAATTAAAATAAACTTTAAGGTCCACTTGGTTACAGAAATACTAAATGCAAGTTTAGAAAAATGTCAGAAACATTTTGAAAACAAAAAAGATATTAATGTAAAAGTTGCATTGAAGAGGTTGCATTATGTGAACGCATTTGGTCTTGAGAAATTCTGCGCTTTAATGCATACACTCCCAACCCTTGTGACTGATAATCCAAAAGTAAGTTTTGAAATGTAACCTAATTTTTAATTGAGAAATTAGAATTCTAATATTTCCATACATTCACACCTCTTTCCATGTAGGGCCAGAGCCAGGCCAGACAAAGCCACGTGACACTTGTCAATTGTTGGCATAAGCTGTTGGTTACACTTTAGTGTGTGCATAGACATGACAAGTGATGAAGTTATTGTCAATTTTTTTACCGCCTACAACTAGGCTAATGCTTTCATCCAGTAAAGTTTGCTAAATAAGAGTGATAAATCAGAAATGTAATAGTGCTTTTAATGCAAAGAGGTATCGAAAACTTACTATTAGCTTAGCTTTTTACCATTAATTTCTTTTCCAGATCAGACTAATAGTAATAGACTCCATAGTGTTTCCATTCAAGGAAGGCATATCAGCCAAACAGCGGACGGGTCTGTTGTTCAGACAAATGGCAGATTTACAGAGGATCGCCATTGAGAAACATATCGCCGTAAGTGAAAAGAACCTTTAAGAGCAGTAGAACTCTCGCCAAGTTCGTCCGGGGAAGTACTGTCACCATGCCCATTTCTGCTGCCAAGCAATAACGCGTTCGCGTTACTGTGTTCCGGTTTGAAAGGTGTGGTTGCCGGTGACATTACAGGCACATGAGACATTCCATCTGAGAGTTCGGGCGTATACCATGCTACTTGGGTCTTGGTCTTGGACGCAAATCGCATCGCTTGTTATGGGCAGGTTACTACTTAACACAAGGTGGGCCGTCGGCTCTTGGAACTGATTAATTCCCTCCAACCGATTGAGACGAAAATTGGAACACATGTGTATTTTAGCCGGCAATGCAATAAGGTGGTCTCGTGGTGAAGTCGTCACTTAGGACTCAGGTCGCCGTTAGGACGTGGTATTGCGCACATAATTTTTCAACCGATAAAACTCATTTGTGCTAAATTGTTTGTATTTTAATAATGTTTGTAATAAATAACCTTAGGGCAAGGGGGGGTCATGGGGGTGATGACCACCCCCTGGGCTGGGTCCAGGACCTAGGTGGACCACTAATTAAAATTGTTAAATATAATGTTTTTATATATTTTATGTCACAATATAGATTTTATGTCCTTCAATATATTAAGTACAGTAGGTACTTACATTAATAAAAATATCTACATTTTACTTGTATCTATGATTATAAAAATAAAATTATAACTTCTTGTGACTTGACCACGACTTGTGACCCCCCCTGGCACCAAAGCTGGATCCGCCCTTGCCTTAGGGCGCCTCGGATATATGTATGCAGTAAACTTGTGTTATTAATAAATACTGGTTTTCAGGTGGTGTTGTCAAGTGAGATGAGCACCCGCTTGGGACTGTCGAGTGGGACTGTGGTTGGGTCCCTCGGTGATGCGTGGGCACACCGCTGCAACAAGAGACTGTTGCTGTCTGCGGGCAGCGAGCCACAGCGCAGGCTTGCTTTGTTGCTCAAGAGTAATGACACTAGCAATGCAGTTGCTGAGTTTCAGGTGAATTACTAATACTACTTCTTCGAGTCTCCGGTTCTGTCGAACCAGTGTGGTGAAAGGATTGTAAGTGGCCTCAAAGAGGCTCCTTTCGTGTACTCGACACATGTCTTCGAATTTTTAGTTCTAGGACATGTCGGTTTCCTCACGATGTTTTCCTTCACCGTTTTGAGAACGTGGTATTGCGCACATACATCTTTCAATTGAAAAACTCATAGGTGCACGTCGGGATTTGAACCGGCGACCTCCGGATTTAAACTCGGGGGTCAGTACCGCTAGACCACCACGCTCTCATACTAATACTACTAAGCACATGAGATCTTTATCATTCACTAGAGCAAATTAACTTCTATAATTGAAAGTAAATAAACTACAAACGATTTTCCATCCATATCATAAGACTGAAAGGAAGGGGAATTTAAAAAAAACCTCACTTGGAAGTGAACATAATAATATTGACTGGCCTCACAGCTCAGTAGTAACTCCACCATTCACGCTGTAGGTCGTGGGTTCGATTCAAACACATTTTTAATCTGTCCGGGTGTTAAATGTATTCATATGTAAGTATATTTACGAAAAAGTTATTATCATCTCTGCCTATATTGACGTTTCTAAGTCATTTCATTATGAGTTGTATGAAAATAGTTTTTTGACTTAATTTTAATATGCAGTCACTTTAATATTATTGGTGGACAATTCACACAGGCGCCATCTAGCCCCAAACTAAGCATAGTTTGTACTACCAGACGACTAATAGGACATATATACTTTTATGTAAACACATAATACATATTAACACTTTAAATATTGTTTGTACTTTTATATTTCAGGTAACAGAAGACGGGATAGGTGATATATTAAAACAATAATAGAACATAGAATAGTTTAATTATAACTAAATGTAAATAGGTATGTATATCGTAAACAAAACTACAGCACCCATAAATATACCATTTTCACAAAATATCAAGCTTTGTCTCTAGCGTTCAACAGTTATACAATGTTAAGGCAGATAACGGAAATTAACGAATCGCTTACGATACTACAGTGAGTAAAACGCGTTTGTAGTCCCCTTTCGTATCGTCCTGCAAACCATTACATTGCAATGTGTAACTATATAACATTACAACTTATCCATATAACATGCTAAGCGTGTAAATAACTTGATAACACACAAATCGCTCTACTTTGCAGGATTAAGCGCACAGTGTGACTAGACAATTCCTGAAGTCACCGGTTAGGTCTTCCTGTAAACAATATCGAAAACGCCAATTCAAAGGTAGCTCGACATATACTGACCCATAATTTCACACAACAAAGTGCTTTGTATAAATGTAGTTAAATGCAAACGTTAATGTTACTCCACGACTCGCCCTACTGAGTTTTAAAAGCCGCGTCTTAGTAAGACATTGCCGAGAGGAGATCGCCGAGCGGACCTCCTACGTCCTCCTGAAAAAATCGCACTCACTTCATAACCACTTCACAAGACAAGCGCATGCGTAAGCTAATAGCTACTGTGCAAGCGTGGCCGTGGTAAACTAAGCAAAATACAGATCTGACAAAGAAATTTACACCCGATATTAAAGACGCATATTGAAGACAGGACTGCTTCTATCAGATCATGAATCTACGTATTAATAGGAAGGGGTAATGGTTTGCTTGTAACAATCGCGTCTTCAATATACCAGATCTTAATTGACAAGAAAAACTTAAATTAATGCAAAAAAAAATGTGAGCCGTCACGGGACGCCTGGCAGATGTGAAACATCGACATTATTTTGTAAAAGTAATATGCAACGCATGCCGTGGCGACGCGTCGCCACGCCAGAAATCGGTTTTACGTGCGGCTATAGATGTTTCACATCATAATTTGGTGGATTTTATCCGTTTCCGACTCGAGTTCAACATTTATTCGACAACAGTCAGTAATGCCTTCTTGTAATCACCCGACGTGTCGTCCTGCAACCAAAATGGACCATTTTCACTTCCAATTTTGATGATATAAAGCAATCAAATCATCCCCGAAGCCAAAACAGCGTTCTGTCCAAAAGCTACAGTCATTTTTGCACTAATTGAACATGATGATTTAAGAACAAATACGGACACAACTTTAAAAAAAATGCTGGCTCGTTACCTCTTAGGTTTTTCATCCACTATTATGTAATATTGTAAATGTAATATATATGTAGATCGGTATAAATGTCGCGATGTTAACCTTTATGAGTTAAAATGGAGTGAATGAGTACAGTGCTTGCTTTTTAAGCTCAGTTTTTATACAAATGTAGAAATTATGGGTCAGATTGTAGTAACATGTATTATCAAGCTAGTGACTACAATACAATAAGGTTAGTTAGATACATACACATAACAAGATGCTCAAAATGTGTGACTATTTGGTTAGTTAATAGAACGTTAGTTTAGATTTTAAGTAACATAAAAGTTAGTAACAAGATAAATATAACAATTAAAGCTATATACCGTAACATGAAATAAATAAATAGTGTATAATATAAAGACAACCATAAAAAGAAACCCTTAATGCAAAATTTCAAAAACATATTCCCAAAGATTAATGTCAAGTAACTTTGAAAAAAGTAAATTAAAACCAAATTAGTCCCAAAGCCTATGCAGGTTACTGGCAAGTTATTTTAAGACTTATTACTGTCAAATTTTAGATTTATTTCATAAAACTTTAATTTAATGAGGACATGTAGTCTGAGTAACTTGTCACAACCCATACCCATACTCAACGCAAACCCAGTAACAGAATGATGGTACTCACAGCAATCCAGCTCTCGAGGGGCTTGCCGTACTTCTCGAGGAAGGCTTGCTTGATGTCGCCGAGGTCAATCTCGGAGCGACTGACGACGATTCTGATCAAGGTCTTGTCAGTCGTGCCCAGCCCCTTCATGGAGTAATAGAGGCGCTCAGCGAAGAAGCCTACTTTGCTCTTCACGCATTTCACTGCAAAGTTGACGATACTGATATTATAATTGACATTTTACTAAGTTAATAAGTTTCGGAACTAGCTTGGGGTCCACCTGGTTAAGTGGTATCACCCATAACAAGCAATAAGACTTGGGCCCTCCCCTACTTCAACGAGAAGACCCAAGCTGTAACTCTTGAGTCGTGTATGTGGAATGTCTTACGTGCCTGTAATTTGACTGACAACCACGCCTTTCAAATCAGAGTACAGTAAAGCGAACTCATTACTGCTTCGCAGAAACCTATTTCTCCTATGGTGGCAGTACTTCCCGGGCGAACTAGGCATACGTTCTACTGCTGCTAACATTTTATATACTATAATTAAAATGGGTTAACTAATTATGTTAATTAACGATCGTATTTAGATAAAAAACTTTAAAAAAACAAATGAACGACGAGACCGAAGAATAAAATATGTAACAGGTAGGAAAAACATAGAGGAATATTAGTCTCTGTAATATCAAAGATATGTATTTTTTAAATAATATCAATTTTGTTTTTGTTTTTGTTTTTTTTGTGTTGTTTTGTTTTGCTTATTTTTTTTTATACTACTTGGTTTTTTTTATTTGTTTTTTTTTCCGAATGCCCAATAGTTCTACTAAGACCCATTTCAAGGTTATCCATGCATTACCGGACACCCTGTATATGTTTTTAATTTGATATTTCTGTGCCAGATCTTGTATAGCGATACATTGTCCATAGTAACCGACGAAATAATTCTCATTCACATCTAGAACTATCGCTCAACGCTACAAAAACCCCAATGACAGAACAAGGTTATTTTACACTTCCCGTTGCCTTGTCTCGTCCGACTATTGTTTAGAATTTCCTACAGCACTGACTCATTTGATTGTCTGTATGCAACGTAACACAATATTTGTTAGTTAAACCAGTCAGAAAAAAGTTTTTACATTAAAAAGTTACATTAGATGGCCAACCTGGTTTTAAGTTGTACCCTACCATACCACTCGAGTCCTCCCTTACTTAGGTACGACAAGACAATGCGCCTGTAACTCTGAGACGTGATGGTGGAATGTCTCACGTAAATGTAATTTCACTGGCAACCACACTTGTCAGACCTGAATACAGTAACGCGAATGCACTACTGCTTGGAGGCAGAAATGGTGGCAGTATGTCCCCGGACGAACTTGGACATAATTCACACATAATTCTGGAACATATTTCTCCTGCTACTAAGTTTTAATTAATTTTCCCAAATATATCAACATTTTTTTGACCAAAACAGTAATGATTTCTGTAAAATCTACCCACGTTAACATATGAAATTCAACACGACTTTACATTATAAAATAAATATTATATCGATCATTCCTAAAAGTTATTTCACAAGCAAGTCTTGAGTTAATTTTTCGAGTTAAATTATAACCTTCCCACGCAGCGGTGATCTAACTTCTGAACTTTGATGCCACAGTTAAAAAAAATGGTTTAACTCACCGATAGCAAGCATGCCCTTCTCTATGCTCCCGGAGAATTCCTTCTTGATGGTTTCTTCGATTTCCTTGCCGGTGAGTGCTTCGTATTCGGCGAAAATCTGTAATAGTATAACAAAATCATGTCATATGTTGAGATATCCCTTATAATATTACACATACTGTAATACAAGGGCACTTATTATTATTATTATTATTATTACTTAACCAAGTCTTATCAAAGATATGTATTTTTTAAATAATATCGATGTTTTGTTTTTTTTTGTTTTGTTTTCTTTTTTGATACTACTTGGTATTTTTTATTTGATAATTTTTTCCGAATGCCCAATAGTTCTACTAAGACCCATTTCAAGGTTAGCCATTCATTACTGAACACCCTGTATTAGATATATATTTGCATGAGTTTCATGGTCGTACATCATACATAATTATATTGTGCCTCTATGTAAATGGAGGCGTCTGGAGTGTCAATTGATACTAATGGCTATAATTAGTTTGTGAGTCAGATACCTTGCGGTTATGTTCTTTGTGACAGGCCTCAGCTCAGGTGGTATAACATTCTGCGCTATAGTTCGTGGGTTCGATTCCAACCCAGGACAAACATTTGAATATAGATGTTTGCTCTGTGTCTGGGTGCTAATATGTATTGTATGTATGTATTTATAAAAAAGTATATGTATTCTATCAGTTGTCTGGTACCTAGTACAAGCTATGCTTAGTTTGGGGTTAAATGGCGCTGTGTGAATTGTCCACCATTATTATTTGTAAATACGAGAATTCATTGTTAATTATTATGAAACGATCATTATAATTTATTAAATTTAACATTTTAATTACCTACGGTATCTCGCGTGTAAAACCGTGACTGATAAAAGTGAAAGTACATACTGCGTAGGTACAGTTTACTACATGCATCCAAGGTTATGGCCCAGTTTTAGGTCAACACATCGATATTTTAGCCAAGTCTAACATAAAGCCTAGATTAGCCTAGATTCTATACTATAGTCAGTAGTAGATAATACTTTTTTCTATAAGCTAGTAACTAGTTTTTAAGTGAATAAGGTGACGAACAGTCTTTTTTTTTAGGCTAAGTTTGGACCGCATCATATAAACCTATCAAGGTATTCAACCTCGCTTATCATCAGATATCAGACAAACGAAAAACCAGACATTAATTTAAAAATAACTATTGAATCAATAATATCTGCATATTTGGTAACTAAGATTGGTACCCGTCCATCACGGTGAGACTTAAGGGTTATAATAATAATAATATTGGCGTACATTACACACAGCGCCATCTAGCCCCAAACTAAACTAAGCATAGCTTGTATCATGGGAACCAGACAACTGATATACTTTTTTGCAAATACATACATATAATACACATCAACACCCAGACAGAACAAAAATCTATGTTCGTCAAACAAATGTTTGTCCTGGGTGGGAATCGAACCCACGACCTAGACCGCAGAATTCAGAGTTACTACCAACTGAGCTATGAGGCCAGTCAAATGCGGGATTCCCCCGATGTTTGGTCTCCGGCACGCGGGTGACGTCACCTGTCTCAGCTGCTGGTAGGAGCGCGTTATGAGTATGGAGTTGAAGACTGACTCGTCGGTTCCCCATTGGCCCTCCCCGGCGGCGGCGAGAGCCTCCGCGTCCGCGCGGGCGGAGCCCTCGTCCACGCCCTGGTTCTCGTCGCGGTTGGCCATGCACAGCGACACGCACAGCCGCTTGAAGTGGCCGGATGTGTCGCCTTTTAGGTCTGACTCCAGGCTCTTGTTGTACACTACACAATGGAACGTTATTAATAAACATATAATAAGGCTATAATAATTTAGGTGGACATTTCACACAGCGCCATCTAGCCCCAAACTAAGCTTAACTATAACTGTCAGGTCTTTTTAGGTCTGACTCCAGGATCTTGTACACTACAGGTGGAAGGTTATTATATCAATAAAGAGGTAGAAGATACAAGAGGTTATAACCTGTAAAGAGAGAAAGCTATAAGAAATAAATTTTAGTGGATATTTAACACAGCGCCATCTAGCCCCAAACCAAGCTTAACTGTAGCTTAGCTTAGCTTAAGATTATATATTTTTGTCTACATACAACACCCACACACAGAACAGACATCGATGTCTAACATGTATGCCTGTTATGGATGAGAATCGAACCCACAGCCTACAGAAAGTTACTACCAACTGAGATGTGAGGCCAGTCATTATGGTCACAGTGGCTTCGTGGCAGTAAAATTGATGGGTAAACTCAAAAGGTTAGTTACAGAAATACTTTTATTGCAAGTCTTATCTTGCCTCTGCTCTACAAGATTGGCTGAAGGTTGGAAAAGGATGCCTCGGTTTATTATCATTGATCCAAAGCTGACCTTTAAAATGCTAGTATGAATTTTAGTTTGACCTTTAAAATTGTAGTTTGTGTAGTCAAAGCCATTCTAGTCACGAGTGCTGGGGGGGGGGGGGGGGGTAACTTTGTCTATTATCTTCCCCATGGAGGGTCGGATAGGGTTTGAACGGGCATCAAACTTATCGATAAGAACGCGTGACCTTATGTTTTGAATATTGACGTTTCCAAGCCATTTCTTTATGAATTCTATGGGAATAAAGTTTTTGACTTTGACCTTGGTTGCCCCAGAGCTGATGGCTCACCGCTGTCAAGTGGTAACCTCTGCCCATAACAAGCGACACGGCTTGGCTCCCCTACTCAGTTACAAGATACACTCACGTTGTTCGTAGAAAGCGGAGATGGTACGGATGCCGTAGTTAGAGAGGGTGCAGAGGATCTCAATGATGGCCTCCTCATCGGTCCCGACCCCGGCGACAGCGTCGTGCAGCTCCTTGGCGTAGAAGTGGGGGAGGGGAGTCATCAGCGCGATGATGACGTTCTCAAGGTTACCCCCTAACTCGCTCTTCAACTCGCTGATCAGATCCTGGGAAAGGGAATTACATCTATAATAATAATAATATAACAATAGGGGACATGTTTGGGGGAGGCCTATGTTCAGCAGTGGACTTTTGCCGGCTGATATGATGATGAGGGGACATTTCACGCAATGCGTTGCGTCCATCACCTCGAGACGGGGATGTTACGTCTCATGCGCATGCAACTTCACCGGCACCCACTCCCTTCCACCGGAAAACAGCAATACGAGTGCATCACTGCTTGCCGGCAGATTACCAGGTGTGGCAGTACTTCTCTGGTCTTCCTTCAAGTCCGAATCAGAACCATAAAACGTTCGATACCAGTTCATGAAGTGAATAAACAGCTCGAATTGTGTCTGTTATGAAGAACAAGGTCGATCATTGCGTGCATCAGTGTTCAAGCATTCAAATTCTCATAACCATACAAAGCATCCATTGTTATGGTGACTGCTTGAATTTATGTTGGAGAGAAGCGAGTCATCAATATGTATTAGTTTATGTAGCTAATTAACTTTGCATCAAGAAGTTTGGAAGGTTTGAAAATTACAAGCACATGAGACATTCGACCTTCACATCTCGGAATTACGGGCGCAAATAATGCGCCTTGGGTCGTGTCGAAGCTAATAGGGGACCCAAGTGGGACTTGGTATTGCTTGTTATGGGCAGAGGTTACCCACTTAACTCTGCTCGTTCCATAACTTTATCAAATAAACAGTATCTTAGTTTAACTATATATGGCTCTGATGACTGGCCTTACAGCTCAGTTGGTAGTAACCCTGCCTTCTGCGTTATAGGTCGCGGGTTCGATTACCACCCAGGACAAACATTGATGTTTGTTCTATGTCTGGGTGTTAATATGTACAAAAAAGTATGTATTATACCAGTTGTCTGGTTCCCATGATACAAGCTATGCTTAGCTTACTTTGGGGATAGCTATGTGAAATGTCCACAATATTTATTTATGTACATATGCAGAAAACTTGAACTGGTTACTGGAACTGAGCCTTAGTCCACGGATAAAGAGAACCAGTGTAGGTACTATAGCATAAATTAGCATATTGATTCTTTAAGATTAATATCAGCAAAAAATAAAAGATATTCTATTGTCCACTGACGAGGTAGAAGGGTATGTTATCCGGTGTCCTTAGTGACAGACAAGATACATTGCGGTCGGTGATATGATATAGCGGTTAGCTGTATGAAACCACTACTTTATATAGATTTATCTAGGTAACATTAAGATCGTGGAAAATCGCATTCAAGTATATAGAAGAAGTATATAGTGGTTGTATTATACGTGTCGAAGTACCAATAAATCAATGTTTTAATTTTTGCCTATCGCGTGACATTTGTCGTTAATTAGGTACCTATGTCACGTTCTAAATACCAGGAAAAATGCACTAATAATGCATTGTTGAAGTTATCAATTTCAGCTGAATTTGGCCTGGCTTAGTCAACATTCACTCATCATTTCAATATCTATAAAATGCAGTGGCTGTACTGTTTCTATTAGTAAGTTAACTAAGGGTCGTAAGGATACAAATTGTATCATCCCCTATTAACACCAATGTGTAGAGGTCAAATTTGACTCAAGGTCACTGACTTATAGGATCGATAGCAACTTGTAACAGAGCCAGACATTTCGAAAATTTTAGACAAATTAGTTTTAAATAAACAATAATTAAAAAACGGTCATTTACTCTTTTTTTTAAGTCTGCCTTTTGTAGTTTTCATACAATATCGTCTTTTCAACTTTAGTAGGTGTACCTAGATTATTTTCTATTTGTCTAGCTAAATGGTGAATTCGGCGCAAACGTATATGACTTTGTGACCTAAATTCTTAGTTCTGATGACGTTTTAGAATATTAAATAAGAACTTGTAAACATTTTAATCCCAGAATAATATTATAGTGACGGATCGCGTCTGTAAACAATTTGATTAGATAAGATACCGTCGCTGGAAATAACCGTCACTAACATTCTTACTATGAAAGTATAGATAAAATCTTGTAAGGCCACGACCATAAAATTAGTTTCATGATACTTTATGGTATACATTAAGTAACTTTCCAAGCCATTTCTTTATGAATTCTATGGAAATAAAAGTTTTGACTTTGACTTTGACTTTAACTAGTTTCTAAATTCTGTACTTAGCTTTTTTTAAGCTATTGCATAGCTTCTATCGCGGGCCTTGAGCGTGGAGACCGAATCCAGAAATTCCGTAACGAAAAAAACCTAACACCCCCCACTCCGACCGGCACAGCGGTGATACTTTTTAGTTCCATCTATCGATAAATACCAGAACTTTTAATGACTTTTTGAAATATCACGCGCAATAGCTTTACCGCGGCAGTCTCCGAGTGCCACACGTCTTTTTTTTTTATTTGTTGCATATTTCCGATAGCTGAGTAGCTGAGTTTTTAATTTTATAATAAGAAATAAATATTGAAAAAACACAATTTATTTGATACACACAAACACATAATTAATAAGGCGCAATTAATTAATTTTTTTTTGTTCTTTGTGGCCAAAATTTGACTCAGTCTCAGCGCCATGCCGATAACTTGGGTACCCAAATACCCATCATGCTGGAAGGAGGGCTGATTTTCAGACGAAACCTTTATGAAATGGATGCACCACGAAAAAAAAACAAAGTTTTCAATTGTGTATAGACAAAATTATATCTACATTTTTTTTATGTTATGTAGTTACGGAACGAGCCAACGGCCCACCTGATGGTAAGTGGTAACCTCGGCCCATAACAACCGATGCGACTTGTGTCCTCCCCTACTAGGTACGACAAAACCCAAGTCGCATCGTATGCGCCCGTAACTATGAGACGTGTAGGTGGAATGTCTCATGTGCCTGTAATTACACCGGCAACCACACCTTTCAAACCGGAACACAGTAACGCGTTACTGCTTGGCGGCAGAAATGGGCATGGTGGCAGTACTTCCCCGGACGAACTTGGCGAGTTCTACTGCTCTTAAAAACTACATACAAATATTTGGATCTACTTTTGTATGAGTTCTAAGAAACGTATGTTCGGATGGATATTACAGTCATAGTAATGATTCACCTCCACACACGAGGAAATGGTTCCTTGTCGAATTGAGGCAAATGATCAAGTGAATCAACGATGACTAAGTCCAGAAGGCTGATTGGTCTCCGCAAGGCCAGCATCCGGCGAACTCGATTACCGCCAAGGTAACGTTTGCACTTCCCAAAATTACATTCGGCTTATATCTGAGGCACAAGATTCAAAATGAAATCGACGTAACATTCAGTATTCACGTTAATTTGTTACCGGTACCGCATTACGTCATGGTTCAAAAACGTGGGATAGTTTTGGAACTGTTTACTCACTCGCCTTGTTTTGAGTTAATGTTTCAACTTCCATTGTTATCAGTTATCTAATCAATGGCATAAAAGTATGGTATACAATCGTATTTTCCGAATTCCTTTTTCCTGTATTAAATGTATGTATTCACAAAAAAGTATTCTATCAGTGTCTGGTCCCCATAGTACAAGCTTTGCTAGTTTGGGGCTAGATGGCGCTGTGTGAAATGTCAAATAATATTATGATTTATTGATTTTAACATTTTGATTTTGAAAAAAAAAACATTTCGAAAATGTTAAGCCGATAGGATTCGCTGTGTCGCAGGTGTCTTGGGCAAACACAGATACAACACGAACATCCAAGATTTGAGACAAACTTTGTGTTCCGAACAAAGTTTCCTGGAAATTGAATCTGGGACTTCTTTTTCTTTTTTACTTAGCCATTGAACCATCAATATTAATGATTTATATAACTTATATATATTTAAAATACATTTCATCTTGCTCTAATAGATAGATAAATAATACTTTATTGTCCATACATGGAAATTTCGTAAAGAAATAGATACTGACCTAATATCCGACGCTAATATATTTACTAGATATTGGTGAAATACAAATCCAGATTTGAGCAAATGAAATTGCTACTTATTAACTACGTAATTATATCGAGGGGGAGAAACTAAACGATAAAAGCATACACTCCATTTTGAACCCATTAACAGCAGAAGCCAGTAATATTCCACGTGACTTTTGAATCACATCCAAGATCAGAGATACCTTGCCACAGTTGGTCTTGAAGGTCTCGGCGATCTCCAACCGCTGGACGATGCCGCGACGGCAGAGGACGTCGACCAATCCAGAAGCTTATTTTTTTTTTATGTGACTGTGATACGGAACGAGCCGACGGCCCACCTGGTGTTAAGTGGTAACCTCGGCCCATAACAATCGATGCGACTTGGGTCCTCCCCTACTTGGTATGACAAGACTCAAGTCACATCGTATGCGCCCGTAACTCTGTGACGTGTAGTTGGAATGTCTCATGTGCCTGTAATTTCACCGGAAAGCACACCTTTCAAACCGAAACACAGTAACGCGAATACGTTACTGCTTGGCGGCAGAAATGGGCATGGTGGCAGTACTTTCCCAGACGAATTTGGCGTGAGTTCTACTGCTCTTAAACTCTTCGACTGCTTATGGTAGCCTTGCTAGATCTTCGTAGGTTCCTCACCTTGCCATAGTTGGTCTTGAAAGTCTCGGCGATCTCCAACCGCTGGACGATGCCGCGACGGCACAAGACGTCGATGATGGCTTTCTCATCAGTCCCGAAGCCCTTCATCGCCTTGCGGAGGGTCTCCGCGTCCGCGGCAGGGTCGAAAGGGTCGGCCGGGTACACCGTGGGCGTACACTGAAAGTATACCAGTTGAAAACATCGCTACTACTACTACTATTACTACTACTACTGCTACTACTACTACTACTACTACTACTTCTACTAGTCGAGTCACCGGTTCTCACGAACCAATGTGTGAAAAGATTTTAAGTGCGCCTCAAAGAGGATCCTTTCGTGTACTTAACTCAATTTTTGGTTCTAGGACATGTCGGTTTCTTCAGTGTTTTCTTTCCGTTTTGAAAACATTGTAGGTATTGCACACATCAATTGTTCTCATTAGTGCCTGTTAGGATTTGAACCAGCGATCTCAGGATTGAAACTCGGGGTTAGTACCACCAGGCTACCACGCTAAACCAACTGAATCAAGGATTCAAAATTGAACCTAATGTCGTTGTATCGTTTTTGGGGTAAGTAGTGACTATTTACACATAATCTACAGTTGGTAAGTCTTGGAAACTACTAATTAGTATATACGTAAACATTTTGTATTGTTTAGGAAGATAGACGGAAAGGCCGATCGAGGTTTTTATCGAAACTAGAGAATAATTTGAAAGAATACGAATCAGTTAGGGAAATATTATAACTGGAAATTATATTAATATAATTATATATATTATAATTATAGAATACTTTATATAAACACCGAGTAGATAATAAAAGGAGGAAAATGTATACTTACTGAACGTATGTACAATATACTTATTTACTTAATTATTGGATAGTGAAAACATTTTGAACGTGTTTATTTGATAAAAGGTTATTCATATCTCGCATGGATTAATTAAAGATAAAAAAGAAACAATAAACAACTTTAAGATTAGTAATTGTGGGTAATTCATTTAGCAATAAAGTGATCTCTGACAAGACATTAGTGACAGTTTAGGCTTCAAAAATCGATTAATAGAGCCAAGATATTTGCATTTCGATTAGCGCTAATAATCGATATGTTTTGGGTCTATTTATACTACTAAGTTTACATTTAATCCATGATCGAGATTCACTGAGAATCATAAAATGGATGTTGTAAATAACATTAATAATCGCATGGATTGTTCACCCTTCGTCATCCGGCGGATGGCCTTGGCATGGTTTGGAGTAGGGCAAATGTAGCTACATTACTTTGCGAATGATGTCTAAGTAATATTCGCAAAAGTCAATCTTAGCGATAAGTACGCGTGACCTTATGTTTTGAATATTATTGACGTTTCCAAGCCATTTCTTTATGAATTCTATGGAAATAAAGTTTTTGACTTTGACTTTGAAATATAACTGAACTTAAATGTATTAGTTAGTAAGAAAAATCAGAGTACCTATCTACATCTTATGACCTTAACTACCTACATAATAAATTTCCCCGTAGTAGGTTACTTACCATACCAATACATACAAAGGTAGTGTATAGAATACAAATTCAATAAGGATTTACAATTTAAATTGGAATCACGGGAAATCTATCTATAAATAATTACTCATGCTTACTTTAAACGTTGCTTAAGTCTTCGCAAGGATATATAGCTACCTATATGGGCACCAAAACCCCCGCTACTAAAAACCACATCTCAAAACACGGTCCGTCCGAGAGATGACATCATCTTGTACCACATGAATTCTTCCATTATACTTAATGTAGGTAGTATAATAAACATCTAAACTTACCTTGTAGGGGTAGTACTGCTGTCCGCTCATTTTGAGAGATTCCTAAACGAGAGAATATCCAATTAAAAACTTCCACGTAGCAACTAAAAATAACGTAATGCTTTTACAGACCGGCTTATAACAAACACCGACGCTGGCAGATTTTATGTTCACGAAATACAGTTAAAAGGTTTTCACTTAGTTAATTTAATCATTTATTACCTATATACATAAAAGCAATGAGTTTCGAAGCAGAAATACAGGTAAATGATATAAAAATACGTACTTTATTCAGATTTAGTGACACACCCAGCCACACTACGGTACCAACTCGGAAAGTAATAAAGCGAGCGAGTGGAGCGACTGGGTTCGGCCGGTCGAACTCGACGCATTATGTTTTCTCTTTCCTTCTCCATGTATCGACAACGTTCGGCTCGTTTGTAATTATTGTTCTAAAGGTAATTTATAGCGGATTTTGATAAATCCACTTTGTATGCCTTTTGCATAGTTTTAGTTACGCATTTATTGTTACAATATTGTGTCCCTGGCTATGTAGGCGGTCTCGAAGGTGGTATAATGACACTACTTTTCTTTCCATCTTGGAGTTGTTTGGTAAAAATCCCTATAAGCGATAAGACCGCCGATTGTAAATTTCTTTTGTTTTGTGTATTTACCTAAATGTTTTGTATTTTCTGTTTTATTGATGTAATTTACAATAAAGTGTTCATCTGTCTATCTACAATAGGAAACTTTAGATAAGGTTTTCATGATAAGTACATAATTAAGCGGTTTGCATAAATACTCTTTATCGTCTTATTCAATTTGTATTGTTCCAACTGTTTTACCGTTATAAAACATTCCTTAATCTTTATTGTACCTACATAAAAAAGATATACATAAATTATCTTACATAAAAAATATGTACAAAGGCGAGCTTAACTCTAAAAAGAGTTTTTCCAGCAAACCTTGACCTAGAAAACGTTTGTTAAACATTGTACGTTATTAATAAAAATGTAACAGTTCTGTGAATTTATTATATAAAACCATGGTCACGGTTATTTTTCTTTTTATACAAATATTAAATGCTCGATTAGTTTACGACGACCTATCTTTTGATGACTGACTTCACATTCGTAGCATTGTCGAATCACAAAAATGTTGAGTACCGCTACGTAATCGCAGGTTGTTGGCCAGCGATGACATCATCGAGACCGAGAGACGCCGCGCCGCGCCGCGCCGCGCCGGTGGCCGGTGCGGTGACTGCGAACACTGTGTTGAAACACCATTATGTCAAAGCATTGGTTTGTTTGATAAGAAAGAAAGAAAGAAGACATTTATTTACACACCCTGTACACAACAAAGGCAATCTATATATTAAGGCAATCTATATATTTCCACAATAACACTCGTTTCATACCGTACGAATTTTGTTTCATAATAGCAGTATAAACAATTAGCAGTATTTGTCTGTGAAAGTACTGCCACCACTATTTCTGCTTCCAAGCAGTACCGCGTAGCAGTATAAACAATTAGCAGTATTTGTCTGTGAAAGTACTGCCACCACTATTTCTGCTTCCAAGCAGTACCGCGTAGCAGTATAAACAATTAGCAGTATTTGTCTGGGAAAGTACTGCCACCACTATTTCTGCTTCCAAGCAGTAGCGCGTACTAATATTATTGATTTCCGGTTTGAAGGGTTTGGGCTACGGAGACATTAAATAATTCTCCGGAGCCCTATACCTAGGTAGGTATAGCTTATACATAGGTCTCAGAGTGACGGCGCGGCGTAATGTGATGTCTTACGATTGGGGACCCTAGGTGAGGACCCAAGTTAATTTGTTGCTATGTATACCACAGCTTAGATGCGGCGGTACATCTGCTCGTCTTGTCACTTAGACTGAGAATAGAAAAATACATTGCCAGTACAAAGAGTAAATAAAATCGATTAAAGTTTATTCAAGCTTGTACTGTTCACATATTCACTATAGGAGGAAGGAAAAATTTACTATTTGCGTGTACCTAGTGCCTACCAGAGATGAGATGAATTGTGTGCGCTGAAATAGGACCACCGGGAAGGAGGGACGTGGGTTCGACGCTTCAGTAATGCCATCAGTTTTCAGCCGGGCAGCAGTGACTTTATAAGCTGCTGCTTTAACTTTGAAGTATTTAAAATGGGCCTAGTTATGCAGAAAGCAGCCATGAGGCATTTTTTCCAAAACGCAGCCATACTCATTTCGACATGACGGATTTTTTGCAAAGACAGCCGTGCCGATATCTCAATTTGTCACGGATATATGAGCCAATACAATATATGAATCAATACATAACTGAAGTAACCATCGACAGAAAAATGCTTATAACTCCGTTTGTAGTTTTCCCCACGTGGCTGTTTCTGCTAACACGGTCCGAATTATTAGAATAGTATTTCAATGTGGATTTTTTTCACAGGACTGAAATGTCAAGAGACGTCATAATCTAAAATAAACAGTGTGATGTGCGACTACTAATTGTGTATAACTTGAATGTTGTGACGTTACAAATCTTACGATCGCGTTGAGATCATAATATTACAGGAAATAAAGTTTGTTTGTACATACGCAGTGAGTCACGCACACTATCATTACTAAACATGAGTAGTCATTGATGATGGCGAAACATTTACTCACGTTTAGTCAGAGTAATAATGATAATCATTTATTTCAGACAATCAATACACGTCAACTAAAATATCCATAGATTACATCAAATCAAATTAAATTAATTTAAACTAACTAAAATTAATATTACAAAGAATATTGTCTTATAAAATAAATACAAGAATGTCATCAGAACTTACCTAAGCATAGCTCGCTAAATAAGATTATAACTATAGTGGATATACTGCGGCCCCACCGCGTCAAAGGTTTGCTGGAGGAAAACTTTAAGGGTTAAGCTCGCCTTTGTACATGAATTTTATATAAGATATATGTGTATATCATTTTTTGTGTACAATAAAGAAACAAGTCCCGCTTGCCCGCCGGGGATCGATCTACCGTAAATGTACCAAGTTTCTGCCGTTACCAAATATTTCTTGATGTCCGGCAGCCTGACTGTACTGAGACTTTTATCTCCGAAGGGATAGGCAGAGCCTTAGTGGGCTACTTTTCACCTTGTGTGAATGCAGGAACGCAAACACGACTTTGTATCACGAATAACACTTTGTTCAATAATTCATTCGTTAATATCCGGCCGCCCGGACAAATCTTATAACAAAGAAATTACGAAGTCCAGACGCATCTAAATAATACGAAAATATTATTCATTTTATGATATCATCCTTATTGTTCTTATTTGATTTAAACTCAAGTAATTATGACGACATTTTATCATAGAAATAACGTTCAATGATCACGTCTGTCAACCAACAATCTGGACAAGTCTCACACACAATAGCTACATAGTAAGTAGTTCATCCATTAGTTATTCTGACCTATTATATTCTTTATACCTAAGAGATTAATAAAAACACGATTCATTCGCTTACGTGGTAGATATCCAGACGGAGATTTACGTACCTAACGCCTGCAGCTAAATAAATATGTATAGTGGACATTACACACAGCCCCATCTAGCCCCAAAGTAGCTGTATCATGGGAACCAGACAACTGATATAATACTTGTATACCCAGTTCCCCCGAACACTTCTTAAATCAAAAGTTGGTTGCAAATATAACTTGTGACATTATGTGTTTTTAGAAAGCTAATAGTGTGTACTTTAATTTTAATTTAAGTTATATTTGCAACCGCCATTTAATTTAAAAAATATTTGCGACAACACCGTAAATATAGGGGTGTGCGATTTCTATGCTCTCGAGTTTATATTCGTCATACGTTTGTTCGGTGGGAATCGAAACCACGACTTAAGAGCGCGTATTCGATTTGCGAGGAAAAATTCACGTTTTCGAGTTTTTTCCAGAGCTATATCAGAATTATGTGAGCAGATTATTCGAAGAATGTTACGGTTTTAGACAGTTTAAGTCTTGATTTAGTGCACTACAGAGTAAAAATATAATAATTAATTACAGTTTTTTATAATCTGTTTTATTGATCGAAGCCTTAACCAAAATGAGGTCTTAGTGCCTAAAATTGCTTAGTTAAATATATTATTGAATTCCAACAAAAAGTAACGTTTCTAAATCGCCTCAAAGGCCATGCTCACATGAGTCAGTAACATATATAAATAAATAATGGTGGACATTTCACACAGCGCCATCTAGCCCCAAAGTAAGCTAAGCATAGCTTGTATCATGGGAACCAGACAACTGATATAATACATATATACTTTTTTTGTCAATACATACATATAATACATATTAACACCCAGACACAGAACAAACATCAATGTTACAAATGTCACATAAATGTTTGTCATGAGGGATCGAACCCACGGCCTACAGCGCAGAAGGTAGGGTTACTAACCAACTGAGCTATGAGGCCAGTCATTAACAGTCAGTAACATATAAGTCAAAATAAGTGTGAAAGGTGATTGTATAAAACATGATTTATTACAGTAATACATTTAATTGGAAATAAAATGATGGCTGGCCACCGTTGTGACAGACACAATATATATATAAATAATATGGTACATTTTGTTTCTAGTCTTCCAGGAAGAAATATTGACCCGCCCGCTTCTGCTCAATGTCCTGTAACAAAAAATATAGGTTATTTACATAAGGCAGGAAAGAAATTAACTACTGTACCTCTTGCTCGCTCCATCTTTTTGTGAACTGAGATGAACCATGTTTAGTCAACAGTCATATAAAGTGAATGCAACTCTTTTGTAACCCATATAACTACGACCACAAATTACAGTGATTCATACAGTTGGAATTACAGAGATTAGAAGATATGTTATAATTATTATAGAGACTTATTCAACATGCATTTGGTGCGAACGAATGCACCAAACGCAACACTGTTTCAAACAGGTGTAGTCTCTAACTGCAACACACTGTGTTTCAGTGGACCTTTAATTCTGATTACATACTAAATGAGTCCATTCATTGGAATACTTCCACTGGTTAAATAAAGTGCGGGACTGTACATGCCTCGGTGACGACACTTACTGTTCGGGCCAATATCATGCTGTAGTTAAGTTAAAGTTTATGTTCCATAACCACCACCATTTCTTGTAGCAGTAGAACTTATGCTGAGTTCCTTGGAAGTACTGAAAGTACCCATTTCAGAGGGTACCACTTAATACCAGGTGGGACATCTGCTAGTTCCGTGATTTTATCACATAAAAACATCCACCACTGGCTAAACTCCCACACTAAGTTTTTTTTTATGTTATGTAGTTACGGAACGAGCCGACGGCCCACCTGGTGGTAACCTCGGCCCATAACAACTGATGCGACTTCTGTCCTCCCCTACTAGGTACAACAATACCCAAGTCGCATCGTATGCGCCCGTAACTATGAGACGTGTAGGTGGAATGTCTCATGTGCCTGTAATTTCACCGGCAACCGCACCTTTCAAACCGGAACACAGTAACGCATTACTGCCTGGCAGCAGAAATGGTCACGGTGGCAGTACTTCCCTGGACTAACTTGGCGAGAGTTCTACTGCTCTTAAAGGTGTATAGCTTAAAGGTGGATAGGTGTGATCACCTTAACAGAGGAGTGTTTGTTTATCCTGGGCCGGAAGTTGTTGGGGTCCCGCCTGAAGGTGATGCCGAGCAGCTCGAGGAACTTGTTCATGCCGTTGAGCAGCGACTGCGGCGCGTGCGCTGTCGCAGTCGACGAGGGCGTGCCCTCGAACACTATCACGCGGTCCGCCAGGTAAGTCGCCATTATGAAGTCATGCTCCACCACAAACCCTGTTCTCTTCGCGTGCAGAATAAAACTGGAAACCAAATTATATATATAAACATTGGTACGCATCTAACACCAAACTAAGCTAAGCATAGCTTGTATCATGGGAACTAGACAACTGATATGATACTTCTTTTTTGTGTTTTTTTTTTCTATATGATGTATTTGATGGAACAAAAAGGTTCACTTAATGTTAAGTGGTAACCGCCACTCACAGACAAGAGCAAGACGACTCAAGTCTCCACAAAAGTATGAGTAACTCAAGTTGCATTGCACTGTGTTCATCACCGCAAGACTGGGATGTTACGTCTCATACGCCTGCAATTTCAACTGCATATTAACATCCAGACATAGAACAAATATCAATGTTCGTCACACAAATGTTTGCCTTCAATGGGAATCAAACCCACGACTGTGACTACTACTACCACGACTGTGTGAGTGCAAAACATGCAGTTACCACCATATGATCTGTGAGGCTAAAGCACCATTTTCCACTGTTCCTTGTCACTAGACATTCATTTGTACAAATAAATAATAGGGGTTTAATTATGAAATCGCCATTCTAATGTATTGACATTGATATTGAATTGATTCCAGGTTCAAATGAGCGTGTGTGTGAAAATGTGTTATTGCAGGATATAAGCCTATCCTGGTACCAAATTCCATCCAAATCCGTTAAGTAGTTCTGGCGTAATTGAGTAACAAACGTCTATCCATCCAAACTTTCGCATTAATAATCAGACAGAAATAAGGCATAAGTCATAAGTCCCAAAACTTTTGTTTCCATAGAATTCATAACGAAATGGCTTGGAAATGTCAATATTATTCAAAACATAAGGTCACGCGTACTTATTGATAAGTTTGATGCCTGTTCAAACCCTATCCGACCCTCCATGGGGTACAGTAGAACAGACAAGAAATCCCTAATGGAGAGATTCCTTTTTTCGTGAGCACGATCCTTGTAACAATTGAGTACTTAGGTCTATGTTACATTTATGACTACATAATGATATGTAATAATATAATATTATATAAATATGTAATAATAATATGTAGTCAGATATAAAAATGAGCATGATGTGTGCTCAAACAGACAAACACAGACAATGTTTTTTTCATTCTGTTACTACATATCCCAGTTTATTATTTGCAAAAATATTAAGTGTACACACACACGGCATGTCTACGATATTATTATATGTACAGATAAATAATCTTGTGATTTTAGTAGGGTGATTAGAATAAATTCCAGTGTTACTGGTAACTGCATGTGTTTTCATTGCTCGTGATGAGTGAAGAGGTTAGTGACGTCAGCCTGCTGAATTCATTGTTCCTAAAATCTCTGATAGGGTTGTTGCTTCATAATATATCACAAAAATACTAATATTGTTATAAAATCTTACCGTTTGATAACCTTAGCTGCAACCAGACGCTGTTCAGAATCAAGGTATGCAGACGGTTCATCAACCAGGTAAACATCTGCTGGTTTCCCAAGACAAAGCACCAAGGCCACTCGCTGCAACTCACCACCAGACAGATTCTGTACCTCTTGGTCCATGATCTCCTCAATTTTCATTGGCTTCATCACATCTGTAATGAACTGTGGACAAAACAATTATGTTAAATAAACCATATTGGCAAACATTTAATGCAGGTCCAACTAGCCCTTAACTAAGCTTAGGTAGTTAGAAGCCCTGTGCTACTAAATAACTACGCTTAGGAGGGGAATTAGACAACATATATTAACTCATTTAAACATTTAAAAAATTTATTTAAAAAAAATTTGCCTGGATGGTTTTAATGTTTGAAACCATAACCTACAATTCAGAAAGCAGGTTTATCAACTGAGCTGTGATGTCAGTCAATCCAATGGTTAATTTTAGTTTGTGATAGAAAAAAACATGTATAAAAGTAATCACAGAGCTAAATAATTTTCTATGTACAATAAAAACAGCAAGGTGTATTCCATTCGTTTTTTTCAGTACATAACTCATCATTTAAATATTTAATATATTTAATTTCAAAGATAAAAACAAAACTTAGTTTGGAACCATTCAAATATGTATAAAAAATCTATTTTACCTGTGGATGAATATAAGCATCTCTTATTTTATCATGAAGCAAACTGCGGACCAATCCTTGAGACTTGGGCGATATCTTCTGTGGCTTATAACTAATGTGAAGTTGTGGCAGCTGGCCTGAACCTGTTGGAGAAAAATATGTTTTAATAATTTGTTATAAATTTAGATATATATATGCAGTTCTGTTAAAAGTTATATATTGTTTCGTAGTGTTCGTGGTCCGGTTATGATAACTGAATTAGAAATCTCCAGTACAAGGGTGGTTCTAGTGTTAGTGATTTCAAAAACTTTTTTTACCATCTGCCGAAACTGTAGACTCCGCATGTTTTAAACACTTTTGGAACACAGGATGGAAAAACAAATCAAACAGTTCAGTTCGTGCCATTCTTTAACTATTCCTAAACCTAAATTCACTAAATGGAGCACCTTAATTTTATACATTTACTATAACCTCAATAAACCGTCGACGTCTACATTATAGCAAATTAATTAGCCACTAAGAAACTGAGTACTACTCGTAACTAATCCATGTATTTTTCGCAATAAAAACGAAGAATTATCGGTGAATATTTTCGCGACAAACACTTTTTTGCAAGCTGCCTTTCATGACACTTTCACAAATCAGACAAATGTGACTTTGACATTTGCAACTTTTAGAGTCGACTCAATGTTGCCAGCCGCATGAATTTTAATAGTGACGTGCGATGCAAATGCATTCGATTAATAGAGTAAAAAAAATATGGCAAGGAGTATTTATTAATCCCAAATGGCAATAAAAAATAAAAAGTATATTAACACATAGAAGTAGCTATGATAATACAATCGAAATAAATAAATTTACAACTATACACAAGACATAGAATATAACAATTTTAGAACTAGAGACCATACATACCTTCATCTGGTTCCAAGTTGCCAGCCAACATTCGGATGAATGTTGTTTTGCCTGTGCCGTTTTCTCCAAGCAGTACCAAAATCTCTGAATCCGAGAATTCGCCAGATTTCACATTCAGACTGAAGTCGCCCATCTTCTTTGACATCTCCGGGTATTCATAATGGTTCATCCGTTTTATCTGATGAATTTTTTCTTCTTACAAATACTACAGTGACGATTAAGAGCTTGACGCTCACAACAGACTTTTGGTCACTCGAGACTTTGTTTAATGATTAGCTTTATTATTTTTATTCACTGCCTTTTTTGTATCAACTTCAAGTGAAGTTTGCAGTGAATGTTAGCTTTAGTTTCATCATTACTATGTTACATTTAGGGATAAAACTTAACCATGTACTCTCCTGTGTGTATTACAGTGTTGTATTTATATTTTATTAATTCTATTTCAATGTCACCAGTGCATCTACACTAGTACACCAAATCATATATTGACTTCTTACCTCTTCTTCATTTGCAGACTCGGCCACCTTGAAAACCAAGGATTCAGTCCTGAATCTCATGTTTTCTGTGGGTACAAACCCATCAAGGAAAATATTGATACCTATGGACAGACAATTATTTCTTTAGCAGAGTTTCAGTATTTTGCATTTGTAGGATGGCATTGAAGTCAAGATACAAAATTTGCTACTGGCTCAGGGTCATTTGAGCATTCACAGCACATACTTTTTCAGAAGTAGTATTAGTATAGGGAGCTTTTCTCAAGATTTTTAGACAGCTTAGGTTATGAAATGGTTAAAAATGATCTAGATAAAAATTAATGATTACCTTCTCTGACTGAGAAGGGCATAGTCACAACACCATAAGCACCAGGCACTCCGTACAGACAGCAAATGAAATCAGACAAGTAGTCCAGCACTGACAAGTCATGCTCCACAACTATGATGAACCTGGAATACAAATATATTGTTTACTTCTTGTGAATAATTGATAATAGATATGAGACATTATGGAATTGGACTGGCTAATGGCTGACTAACTTAGACTTTGATAGAGAAACCGGAACGAGCTGACGGCCCACCTGGTGTTAAGTGGTAACCTCTGCCCATAACAACCGATGCGACTTGGGTCCTCCCATACTAGGTGTGACAAGACCCAAGTCGCATCGTATGCGTCCGCAAATGTGAGACGTGAAGGTGGAATGTCTCATGTGCCTGTAATTTCACTGTGAGCATAGCCATTGATGCATTCCAATTTTAAATAAAACTCACTTGTCAGGATGAATCAGCGATCTGATTGTGCGGGCAGCGTTCAACCGCTGCTTGACATCAAGATACGAGGAGGGCTCGTCAAACATGAAGATGTCTCCATCCTGGATGCACACCATAGCGCATGCAAAACGTTGCAACTCTCCACCGGAAAGCGCTGCTATCTCACGATCACGGATATGTGAGAGATCTGTATCAAATAATGTTGAGGTTATAAGATGATGGAGAAGTATTCCAAGAAATATAGATAAAATTAATAGACAAAATGGACTCTACAATCTTGCATCACTAGTACCATTTCTATGTACAGTTTGTTGGGGAAATACAGGCTCTATGGTAATTTCTGCTGTAATGCCAATAATGCAATCGTATTGCTGTTTTAGTTTATAAGGTGTGGATGAAATTACATTCATGAGGAGCTTAGGACCTTAGGAGCTCCACAAACAAAGTGGCATAGGGGACCTAGTTTCTGAATTTTGTGTACATTAATAGATGAAAGAACACACCAATTGTTGCGCAGTGCAGAGCATCTACTAACCATGCAAGCATACAAGTGCTGGGTGTATGTGACACAAGTTTTAGTCTTCCTATACCAAATATAGTTTTTTTATGTTACTTAACTTACCTAACATTTTACATATTTCTGTCTGATTTTTCATTTCATCTTTCTTATCAAGCAGTTGGCCAACCGTTCCTTTCACAGCCTTTGGAATCAGATCCACATACTGAGGCTTGATGAGAGCCTTCAGGTCATCTTCGAGGATCTTTGTAAAGTAGTTCTGGAGTTCTGAACCACGGAAATGAGACAAAATCTCTTGCCAGTCTGGGGGATCCTGGAAAACAATCAGTTAACATTGGAACAATTCAGTCTCTTTAATATGCTTAATTTATTTATTTTTTATTCAGGAGTAATACTGCCTTCTGTGGTGTAGGTAGCAGGTTTGATTTTCACACAAGACATACATAGATGTTTGTTCTGTCTTGGTGTAAATATGTATTAAATTTTATGTATGTATTACCAAAAAATGTATATAAGTATTGTTGTCTGGTTCATATATTACAAGTTATGCTTGGTTTGGAACTAGATGGCGCTGTGTGAAATGTCCACAAATATTTATTTATTATTCATAACAGAGATTGGCTTAGTGATTCCATCAAAAACCTGAGACATGAGGTCACTTGATTGATAGAAATTCACATAAAGGACAAATATTTGCTTGATTTGCCCCAGGTGTAACTAAGGGAATCCAATATTGTGGATTGAATATTGTTGTTTCATTTGATTAGCTTAAAATATTTTGAGTAATTCATTATAGATTCCAAAAAATACTTGGATGAAAAACTAACTTGTTTGTTGGGTTGCCTAATACTGTATATTGCCTTATCAAGAATATAAAATAATTTGTTTACTAAATATAACCAACTTACAGAAAAACGTCCCAAATTAGGCTTCTGTTTCCCAGCAAGGATTTTAAGAGCAGTAGACTTGCCGATACCATTCTGACCGACCAGCCCTAATACTTCACCGGGCCGTGGTATCGGGAGCCGATGGAGCTTGAATGAGTTCTTGGAGTATCTGTGTGTGGTGTGCTTCTCCAAGTTAGACGGGATGTTGATGATAGTGATTGCATCAAAAGGACATTTCTGAAAATATGTATTACAATATTTAGCTTGAATCTACCAGACTGGTAATGCTTAATCATAGGCTATATTGTTCATGTAAATATATTCTATAATAAATCGTTCCACTTAAATTTGCATAAATGTTCTGAGAAAGTATTACTAATTTGGTTTCTAAGTTCACTAGTTAGACATTCACAAAGCATTTTACCTTGACACAAATACCACATCCAATGCATAGCTCCTCCGAGATCGTTGCGATCTTATCGTTGGGTGTCACTTCGATACAGAGCTTGCCCATACGGACCACAGGGCAGCTCTTCTTGCACTCTTGCCTGCATCTTTTTGGCTTGCAACGATCCGCGTTCACGATGGCAATACGCGTGAGTTTGTCGGTCTCTTCTTGATCTCGTCTGCGAGACATAACTGAAATATACAATGAGTTATCACATATGTACATCAAATTCAGTATAAACTCGACCGTATGTGAAACAGACTACGATCATAACCTATATATTTTTATTTGAAACCGAATTCTGAAAGGCAGGTCATTTGGGAAACTTGGTAGGCAACTAATTCATGAAGAAAAGTATGAAATGAGTGCAATTACCTGGTAAAAGCTAACGAACGTGGCTAACTTTTGCCGACGTTCGCGTGTCCTTTTACCTGGTAATGTCAAAAAGGACCAAGTCAAGTCAACCAACTAACATGAAGTTATAAACGTATGTTGAACTTGATTGTTTCGTTAAAAAACACAGACAAATATTATAACGTTCAATTTGGAAGTAGTGTTTCGTTTTGTGTCCAAAACTTATATGTACAAAGACAAACATTCAGTTACCTAGGTGAGCAAAAAAAAGGAAGTATGAGTAGCATTTAAATTTGCTGGATAAGTGTGAAAATTCTAAATACGTATTCTGAAAAAAAATATGGGTTGGTGGTTTCAGAACGCATTTTTTTTATTGTCAGAGTTGCCACTTAATAAAAAATAACAATTAGAAAAGATTAAAAAAAATCGATGAGTAATCAACTCTCGATTATTGGTGATTCAAGCGAATCAGTCAGGTTATATTCCATTTCCTTCGATAAGAACTTCTGAGACACTTTCTAACGAGTATGCTTTACTTTTCCATTCCACGTTCACTACCTTTCCTTATCTTTCAAGCGTTCTTCAGATATTCCAAATTTATTCAGCGGTTTGTGCTTCACGGACGACTGATCCAATATCTGTTATCTAAAACAAACTGTCATGTCACACGTACGTCAGGCCCAAGGCTTATCTCGTATCCATATGTGGCATGTTTACATTTTTTCACTAATTTATTTTATTGATCCAAAGTGATATGAAAGGGTACCTGAGCATAATTTTGTGCGTTGAGCGTGCTTGAGACTTTCGGATAAGGGTCCCATTCACGCTGACTGGGCGGCTATGGCGGTGTAGGTAGCGTTGGCTACAGCTGCACCACCTAAGAGTTCTGCAGCTGTGATTATTTGTGAGTATGAGCATTCGTTCAATAGTGTTGGAGAAGACATGCTGTTGTATTGCTTATGGGCTGAGAATACCAACGGGGCTTACTTGCTCGTTCATAATTAGCCCTATTTAAAATTAGTAATTATTTAAAAACAAATATTATTATGACATTTCCGGATGTCTAGCTGCTTAAACTTTTACAGAGCAAGGGTACAACATTTGGTTACAAGGTTAATAGTAATGCAGGTATTGGTAACTGGCAGGCAACAGGTAGTGATTTCATTAATAAAGATCACCAAGTTCAGTAGACCGTGGGGGCGGTTAGCCAACCCCATTATGTCAGCTATTGAAGGCCAAATCAATCAAAGATCATCATCAAATTTGTGAGATCTAGGTTATTTTACTTGAATCCAGATGATGATTCAAGTAAAATACCCTAGCATTAAAAGGGGATATGTACTGCCCTTTAAATTCAATAATTTCTTATACTTTGTGGTTTGCTAATGGAGAAAAACTAATACCTACCAATGGATTCCATGTCGCAATGATCCGTTTATTACACATATAAATTCCTCTTAATCCTGCAGCCAGGCCTTGTACCAAAAAAACTACAGACTCATCCGTGCAAGACTTGGGCTTGAATACCTTAAATAAATTAAAATCTAATCATGTTTCAATGCAATAAAATGTTACTAGTGGCATTTTTGTAGAATGTACAATAATTACCAACAATATGTGTAGTCTTAATCCAGGGTAGTACTGCAAACATGACCATTTTGGGTGAAATTACACATAGAGACATTTCACCTTTCTCTACAAGTCTCAGAATTATGGACTGGATATAATGTGGTGCGAGTTGAATCCTCCCACACTTAAGTATTGGACAAGTCAAACTGTATTGCTGTTGTTATGGGCAGGGCATACTGGTAATATCAGGGGAACTAACTGCTTGCGCATTCACTTATTTACAAGAAAAAAAAAAAATTATGATATTTATGTATTTACAAAAATTATAGAAGTATTTTACCAGTTGTCTGGTGCCTATTGTACAAGTTATGCTTAGTTTGGAGCTAGTTTGCGCTGTGTATAATGTGCACCAATAAAATAAATACTTGTTATTTTCAGAAAATGCTGGAAGTATGCATAGACAGTTTGGAATCGGCAATAAATGCAATAAACGGTGGAGCTGACGAAATAGAAGTATGCAGCGCCCTCAATGATGGAGGACTCACTCCTTCAGCGGGGCTGGTCAGGGAGATAATGAGACTGGTAATACTGTTTTCCTTGCTTACATTACTTGATACTTGTTCAGTGTGATGGCCAAGTGGTACGGACATCGACTTTCAGTCCAAATGTCGCCAGTTAAAACCCATTTACCAATTTGTTCTTCACTTGAAAATTTCACAGAAATGGGGAAAATATCTAATCAAATGTGTGTTGTCAAAAATATAAAAGTATTTCATTGAATCTGTAACAGACATTTAAATAAACGTATGAGACTGAGTAGATCTCAAGAAACTGCAGAAGATTGAGAAGCAAGACTCGCTGCAGCCAAAGAAGGGCAGGCCGGATCTCGCGCATTAGAAATTGTACTCAGCGCGAGTCTTGGCTAAGTACGCAACATTCTCGCATTGTAGTTTTCCGATCTTACGAGAGTGGGCAGAAACGCGAAGCGCATCTGTCGGTAGACAGAATCGACCGAGAGGTTCGCTTGAGCTCTCAAAGATCTCGAACAGTGGCTTCTCGGTATTTATTAACTGATGAAGAACGTTTCACGAAACCAAAACAATCGTCCAATCATAGTAACGACCAGTCGACCAGACATACCTAATAGGATGACATGATATTTTGTAATAAGCTAGGATAGATCTAAGCCCACGCGGACGACGTTGCGTTGCGCTAGTTTATTTAAATAATTTGGGAACCGTGTAAATCAAAACTCTTGTCACATTACTTCACACTGGAAATATGGTTACTAGTACGAATGCAAAATTGTCCTTAGGTGCGAAGGCAACCGATTCACTGCCGGCCGAAAGTGAACGTGATGATCAGATGCCGGGGCGGCGACGACTTCATGTACTCGGACCTCGAGATGCAGACCATGTTGCGTGACATCAAGATATTCAAGGAGCTCGACGTCGACCAATTCGTGTTCGGCGCACTCACCGACATACTGGAGGTCGACGAGTACAAAGGTATGCAAATCCTAGCCGCGGCCAGCCCCAAGAAAGTCACGTTCTCCAGAGCGTTCGACCTCACGTACGAGTACAAGAGAGCCGCGGGTATACTGGTAGGCATGGGGTTCCACAGGGTCCTCACGAGCGGCCAGCGCGAGACCGCCGACGATCCGGAGGCTATTAAAAATCTCACGTACCTCACGACGCGGTACGCCAGCGGCAAGGAGCTCATTATAATGCCGGGTGGCGGCGTAAACGTGGACAATGTCGCCACTTTCATTAACATGGGTTGCCAAATAGTGCACAGCTCCTGCAAACTCGCCGTGCCTATGCCGGAAGTGGAACGGAGGCTGTGCTTGGGCCACAGTTCCGGTAACCAGCTTTACATCACCGACGAGAATATTGTGCGGGAGCTCAAAGACGCCATCATACAAGCGGTCGCTGAGAAGGAGTGCGAGGAGTTCAACTGAGATTACTAAGGTGACGATGGAGGCCAGCGTTGAAAGGTGATTACTTCGGTGTTACTGTCCTCCTCTTCGAGGTGTAATACCGTTGTCACTTTTCATTTCTGGATTCCATCGTCACCTTGGTAAGCGTTAGAACAAATACAGTGCGTGTGCAGGTGGGACGCGAGAATAGTGTTTACTCCTTAAGAAAAACGCGTTTGTTAACACTCAAAAGAGCAACCTAAAGTATCAGTAGAACTTGTGCTAAGTTCACCCGGAGAAGTACTGCCACCACACCTGGTAATCTGCCGCCAAGCAGAGAGAAATACATTCGTGTTGCTGTGGAAGGGAGTGGGTGCCGGTGAAATTGCAGGCGCATGAGACGTAACATCCCCGTCTCGGGGTGACGCAACGCAATGTAATGCGACTTGAGTCGTATTACTCTTGTCTGTGGGCAGCGGTTACCACTTAACATCAGGTGGGCCGTCAACTCGTTCCGTCACTTGCACCACATAAAAAAAAAAACTGTATTTTTATTCAGAGATTTTGCGTCCCATTGCTAAACGCGAGATGTTAGTGAAAATCAATTTCTTAAGGAGTAAACTCCGATAAAGTGAAGTGCGTCCACTTAATATACCTCAAATTGATTGTGTGGTAGTTATAATGAATTAATAATATATCTGTGGTTAAACAATTTAAAGGATAATACTATTTTGTAAAAGTTTGTTGTTAATGTCAAATAATTGTATCAATGGCAAAAGGGCTGTTTGTAATGCGGCTTTATTATGTTAACGTATTGTTAACGAAGATTTGTGAAAAGTAGAACATTTCATTAATAATAAGTTCAATTGAATATATCGATTTAATTGAATTAATCGATTGTCAAGTAATATATTACAATATATTAATTTAATACATAATATTACAAAAATGTCTGTAGATCATCGTCGTTTACGTGTTGTTATTTGATCAATAATGTACCAATACCCATGTGATCAAAGTGGGAGTGTCTAACTGTCCGTAATCACTGGCCTAAATTATATAAAAAATATAAAAAACTTCCTACTGTTCTAACTTCTAACTGTTCTTCGTCGTTGCGTCTACTTAAGTTGTATAATAAATAACTTGCATCTGTTATTTATACTGCGATTCACATACTTCGTATTTGTTTATTTATTTGTTATATACTTTATATAATAAATAAACAAATAATTGCTCATTGCTCGTTTGACAAAAATTCCCCTTTTAATATAAACACTGACCAAATTTTTCAATGTTTGGTTCACGCCAAATGCTTACCTAACCGGGGGTTGTGGCCATTGTTGGTGACCTCTTGAACGCTAACTCTACTACCTCGTTCTATTGTATCTACGTGTAAACTAACAAATCGGTAGCGATAGAAAGTCTTACCCTTAGAGAGTGGCAGGTAAAACGAATCCCTTATTTTATGGGACGATTCGTTTCTGTCTGCCAATGGAAAAGTGTGTACCCAATTAGAGCAATAATTATATATATCTTAATATTTAGATTGTACTATTGCGCTTTGTATAATTTTGGTTTAACTATTTTGATCGGTGTCTAACTACAGAAGCCATTTGTAACGTGGTTTCCTGTAACTTATTGGGTCAGCGTCTCATATACAAATGTTTCGAGTTTCAGTGCTATCTCAACTGACCTTCGTTCTCAGGTACGAAGGTCAGTTAAGATAGTCAAGGTTGTTATAATATATTATATATAATATTATTATCTTTCTCCGCTGAGCCAAAGTTACTATTAAATAAGATGAATGTATACTATATCGGAGATATTGATAGATTATGTACGGAACTGATTTATAAAGAAGTACTTTCATATCGTGCATTATATGCAAGCAAATATCTAGATAAGTTTTATACATTAGTTTTGTCTCTGATTTCTATGTCGCTGTGTATGGGCAATTGTATGACGTCTGATGTACGACCGCTTTAGGGGCGCGGGTTCGATTCCCGCTCGGGACAACCTTTTACGTGATCAGTAAATAATTGTTCCGGATCTGGGCGTATTAGTAACTTCTGCAGATAAGTGTAATGTTGTTTTCTGTGATACGTTCCCATTTTATCTTGTTTACTAAATTAATATTGTTATTTTTTTATTTGTTACCATTAATAAATGCTCCTAAAACACAATTTATTTTGTATAGGTGCTAAGGCTCTATATCTTCCCATGTGTACAACCTACTGTTCAATTACTTAAAATGTTAAATATTACATTTTTTTTATCTCTAAATTGATTGGTTTATTTATTCAGAAATGTAATCTTTCGACAGAGTTTTTAAGATATTACTGGCTGTAAGTTGCCTTCTTAACTATTGTGATGTGATGTGAAGTGTAGTTATATAAAGAGAATGTTACATTATATTAAAGTATGGTGTTGTGTACGGTGTGTAGTGTATTCCTACCTACCTACTGTCCGCTCTATTGATTGGTGTATTTTATCTTAGAATATTATTCTATACCTACTTACAATCTTTTTGATATACTCTATTTTTATCCTGAAGTAAACGATCTATTTACAATTTATATTGTCTTTTTTATTTCGATAATATTTCAAGAAGAGTAATCTCTGTTTCCCTTTATGCCCATCTCCCCATTTCACTATTTCCGCATTTCCCTCATTCTCAAAAGTGTGGAAACGGATTCCACATTTACCTATTTCCCTAGTTATATTTTTTCTGTTTTCTCTTTCTCTATTTCCCCGTTTACTCAATTCCCCATTTCCTAACTTTCCAATTTTCAAATTTTTCCCATTTCCCTAAAACCATCTCCCCATTTCCCACTTACTCCATTACCCTCTCCCCATTTCCCCACTAATCTATCTTCTCATCTGCATTAGTTTTTATGTGATTAAGGCACACAAGCTGACGGCCCACCTGATGGTAAGTGGCTACCGTCGCTATAGACGCCTGCAACACTCTAGGATTGCCAGCGCCGTGCCCAGACAGCTAATAATTTTTTGTACACCTTTTGCTATTTTTCAAATAACACCTCAATGGACTACTAATACTGCTGGTAATTCAGATGTAAATTTAAAGTAGATCTTAGGTGCGACATTAAGGAAAATAAACAAGAATTCTTATTAAATTAAATTTTATTCAGTGATTTGTGATGAACTTACAATCTAAATACATTTAATCTACAATTTGATAATAAGGCTATACCGTGAAACGTGAATAGCGATACAGGGTGTCCCAGAAACTGTAATGCTCAAAGGGGGAACCATTTTAGAGTGGTTACCGATCAACCATCGACTCCACTCAAAGACAATATATACGATAATTACCCTTCTTTTCTTCTTTGTTTGAAGAAGAAAAGAATTGGAAGAATACCTATCCAGTGGTCAAAATATTACTATTGATTTTTCTATAACATACATTTAGAAATACCCCCGCATATAATGAAATCTGGGATACCGTGTTTCAATAATTTAGGATAAGGCAGTTTCGTTTACCATCGTGGTGCAATATTCTACTATTTACACAACTTATAATAATTATCAGGTAAATAGATGAGTGGTAAAAATAGCAAATCTTAAAATAGACAATATTAAAGCGTTTTGTTAGGGATCTAATACTTAGTTTATCTACATAAATTACCTCATAATACTTAGATTACGAACAGAATAGGCCATCATATTAAAAGGCAAATATTACCGCTAACTATCGCTTAGAACCCAAATTAGCCTAGGAACTTTTGAAAGTGACGCGACTATAAACGAATTTACAAAAATCAAATGATTTCTGTCCCTTTTCGTCAACATGAAACATGGGGGATGGTTTTAGTTTAGCTTCAGTTTGATTTCAATAAAATGGACGCCATTATTCTATATTAAAAATTAATATAATAATATTATAAATAAATATTGGTGGAAATTTCACCCAGCGCCATCTAGCCGCAAAGTAAGCTAGGCATAGCTTGTATCATGGGAACCAGTCAACTGATATCATGCATATATACTTTTTTGTAAATACGTATTTTAAAATAAACAACCAGACACAGAACAAACATCTATGTTCGTCACACAAATGTATGTCCTGGGTGGCAATCGAACCCACGACCTACAGCGCAGAAGGGTTACTAAGTACCAACTGAGCCGTGAGTCAGTTATGAAATATAAATGTAAAAAACTGATACGGTATCACAACTCATCTTTATTGTGTCAACATACAAAAAAGACTATGTATAACTAGTAAATCGAATAAGCAATTAAACTCATGTAAAAATCACATGAGTTAAATATCGCTAGATAGTGAAGGTTATTAAATACATATTTAAACTGATTTCTTCTAAAGCCTGTATCTATTCACAAATTGACCTAATAATAGCATACTGATAACTGAGATAAATCATATAATAAACGTGGATACATACCTGCCTAAAACTCAGGCCACAGATAGGTATTCAATACGAGTCACTGGGTCTCTCGGAACGGTGTGGTGAAAGGATTTTAAGTGCGCCTCAAAGAGGCTCCTTTCGTGCACTCAACACACGTCTTCGAATTTTTAGTTCTAGGACACGTCGGTTTCCTCACGATGTTTTCCTTCACCGTTTTGATGACATGGTATTGAGCGTATTCAATCGAAAAATTCATAGGTGCACGTTGGGATTTGAACCGGCGACCTCCGGATTGAAACTGGTGTCGGTACCACTAGACCACCACGCTCTCAGATAGGTGATGCTACGGAATCGGGTAGGTATACGACTTTTATAGCATTTTTCATTTTCGATAATGAAGGCAATGACTAAGTTGTGTGATTAGAACTTAAATTGATTCGTCATAACTTTGTTAATTTCCTCATGTCGGAACTACAAAAGAATCCATCTTTATCGTAAACTGTTTTCCCCAGTTTTAAATAGCTCGCGTAATGACTTCCGTTACCTTCTCAAAGTTGGAAATACACGTTGCTTTGTGATCCAAGAAATGTGTTAAAATTCTTAATATGATAATATAAGTTACGGAACGAGCAAGGCCCTAATGTGAAGCGGTAACCTCTGCCCTAAAATATGCCCATAACAATCAATACGACTTGGATTTGTTTAGGTCAAAATTTGCAACAGGACAGTTGGATTAGCATTTTTGGGCTAGTGCTAGCCGATCGAGCTTGAAGTTTGGAACACATGTGTAAGTTCGATGACAGTGTAACAATATGGTAACAGGGCGATGGTCTGATGATGGAGTCGGGAGGTGGCCACAGGAGTTCCTCACCTTCTCGACATAACTATGACATAGGCCAGTCCAATGGAGTCACTTCCAATCAATAAATTAGCACCTACGTACTTTGTTGATGAGATGTTTTCGTCATTTTTACTAAATATCTTCCTCCTCAATTTATTTACAAGATAACTAAAAGAGTTAGGCATCTAGGTATTCACATTTTTATCAGCAATGTTGGCCGCATTACACACCTCTGACCTAATACACTCGCATTCAATAATTTAACATTTGTGAATACAGTTTTTGTTGCGAATACTATTTTATCTTGGAACAGATAGACTAAAGTCCAGCTGCTATTCATAAAAAAACTTTTTAAATAACATGTTTGTCCAATGTCCAATTTACGATAAAAACGGTTTGTTTTTCCTGAAATTAAACAAATAAAAAACAATTATATTTGTTGCAGAGCGTTATCGAACACAGTTCCGAAACCCAATGCCTACAAACGAAAGATTTTAACTCTAAGGCCACGGTACAGGCGGCAGACTTTAGAGTAACTGAAGTTTCCGAATTCAAAGGAAATAAAGTGTCTCTTATCACAGTCATAGCAACTAGTCTTCCAATACAAGGTCCTAGCTACGAAACGTGCTATGCTTGGCGTGACTCTGAATTGTTGAGAAAAAAGAAGAGACTGAGAAGTGTAGACAAACTTAGCGAACTAGGTGGGGCGCTGACCGGATGGTGGCTGGCAGAAGCCGGACTACCACTGGAACCTAATGTCAGATCAGGCAATAAATAATATAATTATATAATATAATCTTGCCTTAGAACAGCCCTGTCTCAAAATTTGTTAGGGGCAAATTAAGGGTAAACATCATTCACAAAAGACTTCGCAGACATGGCCAAAACTCGTGTATGGTCATGTCGATAATGTACGAGGATGAATCCGTGTGTGATATTGTACGATATGATTTTTTTCCGGTAAATGTTATCCACAAACTCACACAGAGTTTGTGGATAACATTTTTCGAATTTTGCTTACACAAGTTCGAGGCCGTCATCATTGATACGGCTGATACGGCCTTAGCTACTCCCCTGCAGCAGATAGGTATTTATACTTTTATATCAACAGCGTTGTAAAGGCCATCTGCGGTCACCAGCTTCTACGAACCCTATCAGTAGCGGACTGAGTTATGTGGTTCTACAGCAATCGTCCTAAACAATGACAGAATGCCTATTCGTCTTCTTATCTGGTGCATAGGGCTCCAACTTGGCTGGTTCCGTGTTGAGGGCGCTGTAGTCGACCGGGAAGGGGGGTTGGGGGAGGGGGTCCTTCGGAGGCACCAGAACCCACTGTCCCGGCCCGTTGGGGTTCCTCCCCATCAGCCAGTTGGTGAAACAGTGGACGAAGCTGCCGTAGTCCAGGATTAGGTAGCCGTTCTGTTGACAATAACAACACCTGGGTATTAATATGTACAAAAAAGGAAAGTTTATATGTATGTATTCTATCAGTCGTCTGGTTCCCATAGTACAAGCTATGCTTAGTTTGGGGCTAGATAGTGCTGTGTGAATTGTCCACCAATATTACTATTTTTATTATAACTTTGATTTTTTCATTTTTCTTTACCACAGCGTAAGTTTCCAAAATTATGCTAAATATTAACCAAAGTATGTTACTGAATGCTTAATAATTTCCTTTCTTTATTTTTTTATTTTTTTTTAGTTTAAAGATTTTTATGTTATAGGGGACATGATTTGGTACTTAAGTCTCATGCGCCTTTACGTTCTGTGTAAGCTTATTGCCACAAATAAAACAGTTATCTTCATTATTAATTTCATCGGCTTATCATATACTTTAGTTCACTAACATTTGTTAGGCAAAAATATATATTTTTGCCTAAAAAATTCTAGTGTACCTATTTTAAAGCAACCCACACAATATTAAAATTTTTATCTCTATTTCTGAGTAGCGCTGCTAATAAGTATTAGGTATTAGTTACTATTGCACAATATCGTTAAATATATAAAAGATAACGTGTTTAGGTACTCGTTTTCTTAATATGCTTATCACTTACGAGAATTTTGACAATTACGAAGAAAAAAGTGGCCACTGATATACTGTATCATTATTGCATAATATTTATGTAAACAATTCTATCTTCAAAATGAAATCAAATAAACAAGGTTTCTAATATATTAAATAAAAAAATGATAAAATACACTCCAAATATCCACTCAAATATAATGTCGTGGGCGCAGGTCGTAAACCAAAACAAAATTTTTGCAAAATGTAATCGTCTGCGATTTGCACATGACACGCAAGACTATGCCGTGAATATAAAAATAAATTATCAAGGGGCCCCTTTGGGAGAGAATGACCTCCGCCGATGCAGTAGGTCATTTGCACTAGTCAATATACCAAGACACTACTATACAGTCAGGAACATAAATAGGACAGATTTGATTTAATCAGAAAGAGCAAAGGATTTCACAACTGATGTATTGTTTACTTCTTCTTCTTCTTCGAGTCACCGGTTCTGTCGAACCAGTGTGGTGAAAGGATTGTAAGTGCGCCTCAAAGAGGCTCCTTTCGTGCACTCGACACATGTCTTCGAATTTTGAGTTCTAGGACATGTCGGTTTCCTCACGATGTTTTCCTTCACCGTTTTGAGAACGTGGTATTGCGCACATAAATCTTTCAATCGAAAAACTCATAGGTGCACGTCGGGATTTGAACCAGCGACCTCCGGATTGAAACTCGGGGGTCAGTACTGCTAGACCACCACGCTCTCAAAGTTGTTAAAAATTGTTTACTAAGAGCTATCGAATAAGGAGGTTTAGATGAGGTATTCTTGAGAAAACAATGTTTGATGAGCTTATAGCTTGTATCTAATAAGACTATTACCTAATTAGTTTACTATATGACGCCTAACGTTAGGGCACTTTGAACTTTGGCACGTTGAAGCTACAAGAAATGATGGCCGAATGCTTTAAGTTATTTTTTTTTTTTGTGTTAGTTAAGGAACGAGCCGACGGCCCACCTGGTGGTAAGTGGTAACCTCGGCCCATAATAACCGATGCGACTTGGGTCCTCCCCTACTAGGTACGACAATACCCAAGTCGCATCGTATGCGCCCGTAACTCTGAGACGTGTAGGTGGAATGTCTCATGTGCCTGTAATTTCACCGGAAACCACACCTTTCAAACCGGAACACAGTAACGTGAACGCGTTACTGCTTGGCGGCAGAAATGGGCATGGTGGCAGTACTTCCCCGGACGAACTTGGCGAGTTGTACTGCTCTAAAATTAGTTGTCTTCAATGTGGACTGATTGCAATTTTAACTTCAGATAAACTGAATAAGAGTGTATCTACGTCGGGTCAATGACCCTACTGTATTATTGTGTGTAGGTATACCAAATTTCAAGGTGCACTTTAAATAGATTTTAATATGATGATGAAAACGAGAGTGCAGTACATATTTTATGTGAGCAATTCTTGTCTATTTTGGTTTCCCGGAGACCAGTCGAACGAAATTTTGTATGAAGATAATATTTACCTTACAATTTTATCTAAATAGGTTATATAGACGGGCATCACAACTCAGTTGGTAGTAACGCTGCCTTCTGCGCTGTAGATCGTGGGTTCGATTCCCACCCAGGACAAACATTTATGTGACGAACATAGAATTCTGTTCTGTCTGGGTGTTGATATGTATTATATGTGTGTTTACAAAAAAAAATAAGTATTATATCAGTTGTCTGGTTCCCATGATACAAGCTATTTACTTAGCTTACTTTGCGGCTAGATGGCGCTATGTGAATTATACCAATTTTAATTAATATATTTATTTATATGCCTTTTTCATTTAAATAAGTTTTTTCCTAACACATAAATAGATGTGACACGCATGTCAGAGCGATAAATTTGAATGTTGGGATGGAGGGATGAGAGACTAAAGTAAGAAAATTCAATAAAACCTCATTTATATAATATTTATTATTTAAACACAGATTATACAGGATGTCCGGTAATGAATGGATAACCTTGAAATGGGTCTTAGTAGAACTATTGGGCATACGGAAAAAAAAATCAAATGAAAAAAAACCAAGTAATATAAAAAAAAAAAAAAAACAAATATACAAAAAAACAAAACATCGATATTATTTAAAAAATATATATCTTTGATACTACTTGGTTTTTTTTATTTGATATTTTTATCCGAATGCCCAGTAGTTCTACTAAGACCCATTTCAAGGTTATCCATTCTTTACCGGACACCCTGTATACACGTAGGGTATGCAATACGTGTAGCCACTTGTGTCTATAAAAATACATTTCTTTTCTCGTGTCACTTAACTATGTTACAAAAGTAATTATTTATCAGTAGTTATAATCTAAAACACATTATCCAATAGGTACAAGGTAAATGTACGAACATTAAAAGTTGTGCCTAATAGGAAGGAACGATTTGAAACATTCAATTTTTTAACAATTTTACAACAAGCCAACATTGGTTGGCACTGTGAGAGATCATACCAAAAACACCAACAGCCCAGTGGGGCATTTGGATAACGACCAGCCACTGAGAACCGGAGTTGTGGGTTCAATTCCCGTCCGAGCGGACATTAACTTAACTCATAATTCTAAACATTTTCCACTAATGATATGACTCCAGATTTGTTAATTAATATCGCAACTTTGAATCTTTGGCATTAAAAGTAACATAAGTTACAATTAAAAGAGGTAACAGTTACCCTATATATTAAAAGTTAAATGCATGCCGCACGAAGATGAATTTGACATTCCCAATACATATATAATGCGTCTCGTATATATTAGCGTAACAATATTAATTACTGAATTACGCCTCCTTATTTTAGTGCTATTCTATACTATGCTACCTAAGATGGTGAAACATTTTTTATTATGACTAATTACTATAATTAACCATAATAAATTGCGTCCCCTTCCGAAATAAGAATAAAATTACAACGAACAGAATAATCATAATAATGCATCTATAAGCCACAAAGCTCGGAAGAAGGTTCTTACATACAATTATGCAACACTATACATGCAATAAACTTAAGCAGCAGCGCTTGCTGTCTTGTAAAGTATGAAATAATTAAGTATATGATATTTTTGGCCTGCCTTTTGTTCCCCATGGAGGGTCGGATAGGGTTTGAACAGGCATCAAACTTATCGATAAGTACGCGTGACCTTATGTTTTGAATATTGACGTTTCCAAGCCATTTCTTTATGAATTCTATGAAAATAAAAGTTTTGACTTTGACTTTGCCGGACTGTGGTTATATTTCATTGTGACGAATTCTTGGCGGTGAACGAGGCTCACCCCGCCTCGGCGGAGACGGCGGATTATAGTTAGAAAAACCATTTCGCTGATATCCCTGATCGCCGTGCGACTGGAACGGCCGCGCCCGCTCCATTGGAATACCTTGCTTTTTAATCATCCTCGCTAGTTTACTGCCATACAGAGTGTCATCTCTCTCTAAGTGATTAAACTTCAGGTCCCTAAACGCAGCCAGCTCACGAGAACAAAAATACTTCCTCATTTTAGTCTCTTTATAATGAAGGTCAGCCAATAAACGACATCCATGGTTCAAATGTTTTATAGCATCTATTTTAAAGTGATTGTTAGTTGTGGTGTTCGAATCGCTTTCATGTTTTATAAGCAGAGTAATCGCTCTACTGATAGCGGTAATGCCTAAACCCAACTGATCTTGCTTCATTTCCATTTTCTTGTCTCGAATCCTGGCGGAAGTTAGAAAGTTTGATGAGATCTCTTCATTCAAAATAGGTGCTTTCAAAAGTCTACAATTTGCTGGAGTGCAGTATGCTTTCAGGAGCTTCTCTTCTTGATCTGCCGAAAGTCCTTTGCGTAAAATAGGATCCAACACTTTAACTAAGTTGGAATTAATATCCTCCCCCAGTGTTAAATCATCTCCGAGAGCCAGCTCTAACTTTGTCGCTATATCTGGAGAATTATCGTTATCTGAATCATGCGCGTCTGAAGTCTCCGAAGTTGTCCGTGGTGTCTTCCTTGAATGTTCTTCCAATGGTTCTCCACACGGCCTATGTCTTTTTTTTGAGCTATATGCACCTGAAGTCTCCAAGATAGTCCGCGGCTCCTTTTTTGAGCTATGCCCTTGTAATTTGTCTGAACTCGTCCTATGTTCTCTTCTTGAACTACTCGAACCCTGCATCTCCTCACAAGCTTTTGGTTCATTTTTTGATTTATGAGAATCCACTGTCTCTAGACATTTGCGGGGTATCCTCTTGAAGCTACGGACCTCTGAAATCCCTGCTTTATTCACATGGACATCTATATTATGGTTATCTTTTAAAAAATTTGCTCCTACAACCTTTGAACTAGCCCCTACTTTTCTGGAAGCAACATCTGAATAGGAGGACCTTTCAAGATGCTCATCTGTTAAAGTAGGTGGCTGCAAAATCTTCATAATGGGTTCCTGTCCTATGTTTTGCGCCACTACAGTTATAGATTCATTCCTAAGAATGCGAGCTTTCAGTGTCTCCGGTCGAGTAACAGGTTCATTTCTGTGAACTGGCTCGTTCAAAGCTTTTGGTGACGCTGGTGATTCTGACAATTCATCTGGTGATGCCGGTAGTTCACCCGGCGATGGTGGAGAAATATGTGGAGAAGAATTGTTTATCAAGCTGTTATCCTGGCGAAGTGATTGTATTTCCCCCAAGTTTTCAAGTTCCTCAGCAATAATATCTAGAAAAAAAAACCATCATAATGAATTTCATAACACTTTATTCAGAATAATAGTAAGATATAACTGAGGAATGCTATTAAAATTAAAGATGAACTAGATTTTAGCGACAGAGCTAGAAACTGATACCTATAATACTGGTTAATTGTACGCTATATAAATATTTTTCTGTGAGGTTTATATTGTTTCTGTGTCCTCAAAACTCGGAAGGTAATTTTTTTTTATGGGATTGAGTTACGGAACTAGCTGACGGCCCACCTGGTGTTAAGTGGTAACCTCGGCCCATAACAACTGATGGGACTTGGGTCCTCCCCTACTAAGTACGACAAGACTCAAGTCGCAACGTATGCGCCTGTAACTCTGAGACGTGTAGGTGGAATGTCTCAAATGCCTGTGATTCCAGCGGAAACCAGACCTATCAAACCGGAACACAGTACCTAACGCGAATGCGTTACTGCTTGGCGGCAGAAATGGGCATGGTGGCAGTACTTCCCAGGACGAACTTGGTGTGAGTTCTACTGCTTGGACTAAATACATATATAAATGACAAAAAAAAATGATAATAATTGGTGGACGTTTAACACAGCCCCAAACTTTTTTAACCTAGCCCCAAAATTCGGGTTTGATATTTTTAATTAAATTTTAATTTAATAATGTTATTATACTTGCACTAACCCTTACAGGGCAAGCCGTTTGAACAATCTTGGTGTGGTTTATAAATGTATAACTACATTTATGATAGTTAACCAAATACTTGTGAGTGATGTGAGTCCAAGATAGTAAACGAAACGAAGAAAGAATACATTTACGTCGAAAAAAAAAAATTAAAAAAAAGAAATTGACGATGTGTTTTGACTTTAGTAAAATTCTACGATTATCAGACGTCAATTTAGGAAATAAAAGTATGTATTTTTAAATTAAAAAATATATATAAATAAGTCTTTGAAATATTATGGACATACACTTCATTTACAATCCAATTTTTATAACGGGAAACGGGAAAACGTTTATTGTGATTTTGTGACATATATACACATTTATTAAACATTAGGTTAGCAAAAATGTGCGTATCATATAAAAATATCATCTAAAATATTAAATGGTTTTATCCATTATTGCCCAGAACACGTAGTGTATGTAGCATATCAAACATATTGAACGGTATCGAGATTGATTGCCAGGAAAATGCTGGAATTATAAAAATTTTTTATTTTCCATACGCCGCAAATTTGCAGGAGAAATATTGGTGTCCTTATTTCAATAAAATAATTGGAATATATCAGTAATTTAGTTCAGTCGTAGTCGCGTCTGTAGCTACTTTAATATTAATTTTATCTGTTTCATTTAATTTGTCATTATCCTCAAAAATATTAAAGAAATAGATATAAATTTTTGTATGATATAAATAACAATTGGTGGTGATTACGATTTATTATAAAACTAAAAATATAAATCATTTATTGACGAAATGTGTATAAAATTAAATTCAATCTACCTTGATTTCTTGTAGAACTAGAGCCTCTTGAAGATCTTCTCGCCTCCTGGCTTTGTAACTTTCGGATTTTCTCCATGTAATACTCGATCTTGTCTGTCGGATCCTTTGATTTAGACATTATATATATATGTTGTATCACTGATGCGTCCCCCGCAGCACAAACCGTAAGACTGGACTCGCGACCCATCTGTCCGCTGTTATATACCGGCTAAACAGCACATAGGTTATCAACCTATTTACGAAATTATTCGCACAGAGAGACAGGAAACCTGCGGCACATAATATCGGGAACATTGGATAACAGAACGAAATTATTAACTTAGAAACACGTATTAAAGCATGTAATAAATAACTAATAAAATAATAAATATTGGTGGAAATTTCATACAGCGCCATATAGCCAAAGTAAGCTAAGCATAGCTTGTATCATGGGTAAGAGATAAATGAAAAACATGCTTACTTTTTTCTACATTCACATTAACACCCAGACACAGAAAAAAACTATGTTCGTCACACAAATGTTGTCCTGAGTGGTAATCGAACCCACAACCTCCAGCACCACGATTGCTGAAGGCAGTGTTACCAATTGAGCAGTGCGGTCAAAGAGTTATTGTTTCCGGTGCCTTGTATGATCCATCCATTACGTTGAAAGGTGTCTTTCAAAACACCGGGCAAAAAATGGCACACCTTGTATGAAAATGTTCACATTCTCATTCCTCATTAGATTCCAAAGCGCACACACTGTCTCAAACACACACATGAATATGAGTATATCCATCAATACAGCCATACTTTCCGCTGCATGTTGTTCCATAGTGACCTTGATATCAGTGACTGAGACATGTGACGTCACATTATATATTACATAGTCTCAGTATAGTCAGTATTCGTTTGGGAAGTGCAGTTAATTTTTATTTGGCATGTATTTTATATGATTGCTTGCTGAGTGCTCGTTTTTTTTCTACGCAGCAGAAGTTTCTAATCGTATATAGAGGTATACTATCTACATCTATCTACATTGTAATGAAGCAGTGTAGTTATGTATCTGTTTGCCAGATTTTTATGTAACTTTGTGTAAGCTTATGACTTAAAGCTGTTACTTAGGTACCGTATATATTTTATCGCGCTTTGATGACGGGAACCGAAGATAAAACCATAATGCTGATGAAGTCATGTTTGTTTTATAAAGTTAGGGAATGATCAGATAGCCGATCTTGTTTAAAGGGTAACCTCGTCCATAACAAGCAATTCGACTTGGGTCCTCCCCTACCTAGGTATGAAAAAACCCAAAGTAGCATCGTATGCGCCCGTTACTCTGAGACATGAAGGTAGAATTAATGTCTCAAGTGCCTGTAATTTCAACAGCAACCTTTTAAACCGGAACACAGAAACGCGAATACATTGTTTGGCGGGAGAAATGGGTATTGTAGCAGTTCTTCCCCTTCTACTGCTACAGACTGTAATGGTGGTAAGTGATAATATAGTTAACACCACACTACACAATGCAAGCTAATGGACACCGCACCTTTTTCGTGATCGATATGTCTGTCGACCTTCGAAGGTCGTGTTGACTTTACTATTTTCGTCAAAGCACTATGTACGTAGGTAAGGCTAGAATTAATCTGTTGTAATGTGGTGATGTACATAAGTGTTGACATTTTACGCTAAGCTTGATGAAGGCGCGGCGGGCGGCCAATATAAGGTGGTGCCAGAAATATTGCCTTAAAAGCTTTGATGTTTTTTCATTTAAAACATATTAAGCTCTACACTCGAATAGTCTTTGCGTTATTGTGTAGCACCTGTGTGTTTCTGTCTGTGTTTATGTTTCCATAGAATTCATAAAGAAATGGCTTGGAAACGTCAATAATATTCAAAACATTTTGGGGGTCCACATTGCTCGCGTCCGTAGGTGATAACCTTTTGAATCCCTACACGTGTTGTGCGACGGTTGGTGCGAAAGGAGCAACCCAAAGTAGCAGTAGAACTTGTGCCAAGTTTGCCCGGAGAAGTACTGCCACCACACCTGGTAATCTGCCGCCAAGTAGTGATGCACTCGTGTTGCTGGGTTCCGGTGGAAGGGAGTGGGTGCCGGTGAAATTGCAGGCGCATGAGACGTAACATCCCTGTCTCGGGGTGATGGAGGCAACGCAATGCGACTTGAGTCATTTCTTACTTTTGTGGAGAGGACTTCAGTCGTATTGCTGTTGTCCATGGGCAGCGATTACCACTTAACATCAGGTGGGCCGTCAGCTTGTTCTATCACCTACATGATATAAATAAAACCATAAGGTCACGCGTACTTATCGCTAAGTTTGACGCCTGTTCAAACCCTATCGTATATTTCTTACTTACGCTAGTCATCCGGTCGTATGCTGTGTCGATAACTTCATCTATCCTCGCCGCGCTGACCCCGATCACAGAGCGGTAGAACGCAGCGAGAGCCGGCTTTGTAATTTCTCCCGTGTCTGAGGACAAACAAATACAGTAAAATTGAAATTTCAGTAAGTTGCTAAACAATCTGACAGTATATTTTAAATAACAATCTTTGAAAGATTAATTTTTAGCCCGGACGAACTTAATCTACTGCAACTAAATTAGTCAGCATCCAACCTTTTAAATCTAAGGTAATCGAGCGAGTAGACAGCTGTACTTAGTTAAGTTACAGAGTTTAGTTAACTCTCCACCCTCAACGGAGTGGAAAGCTTATTAACGTCACATAACTAACGTGAATAGTAGAGCAACAAGCTAGCCGTTACTCGTTTGAACTCGAGGGCTCGGCATTTTCATTGCTAATGGGGAGTAATGGTACAATTAGCGGGATCGGCGAACCAATTAATTTAAAAGTACACAATCGTTTATGCTGCGGGGGACATATCTCACCTAGATACCACCATATTTCAATAGGCGTTTTAAGAGCAGTAGAACTCTCGCCAAGTTCATCCGGGGAAGTACTGCCACCATGCCCATTTCTGCCGCCAAGCAGTAACGCGTTCGCGTTACTGTATTCCGGTTTAAAATGTGTGGTTGCCGGTGAAATTACAGGCACAAGAGACATTCCACCTACACGTCTCACAGTTATGGGCGCATACGATGCAACTTGGGTCTTGTCGTACCTAGTAAGGGAGGACCCAAGTCGCATCGGTTGTTATGGGCCGAGGTTACCACTTAACACCAAGTGGGCCGTCGGCTCGTTCCGTAAATGTATTACATAAAAAAAAATGATGTAAAGTATTGTACATTTATGTAAAAAAGCTCATCTTTTGCGGATTTGAGTACATTTAATATAAATTAGTCCAATGAAAAGTATTTAGTAGTATATATTCATTAAAAACATTTATATTAATTAGTTGGGAGACTTGAGTCATGAGAAAAATGTGATAACAGCCACAGCTATCAACTGCGGTTACGAATGAAGGTTATTTATATACAGGGTTACAGGAAAAGTCGTGCTAGATCCGTTAAGGGCGTGGAGTACCCATCATTTCTGACTTATTTCACTATGAAACACCCTACCCTAAACTTAACCCTTTTCGAGATATTCGACTTTTAATTTTTTATTGAATAATGCCGATTTTTAGGCTACGAAATTTATTTTTGTTTATTTTGTGTATCTTATTATTATTATTATTGCATTTTTACATGTGTAATAAGATGCTTTAGGACATCAATCATTAAAATAGTGCATAAGTTAATTGAATAGACCGTAGTAGACAAGTGAAAGTAAAAAAATAAAAAATATATTAGCAAGCTTATTTTTCTCTAAGGGATATCTAAAAAAAATATTATGACACTTGTTCGGCAGATATTTTTTAAAATATCTACGTTTCATCAGCTATCTAACGAGGTATAATAATCTAGGGTTTTATTCAAATGCATTGGAAAAAAATTAGTTTCATAGGCGACAGTGGAGAAGAAAATTTATACTTAGCCCTAAAAAGTAAAATAAAACATTAGGTATGCATGAAATGTCATTTATTAAAGGTTTTCACACAACTTTTTCTTATTCTACAGTTCATGTTCAACATGGCCGCCTCTATTTCTGAAACATTGTCGCATCCTTCTACGGAGACCAGTCTTCACTACTTCAGTGGTCAACGTGGTCCTCATTTTATTTGCTGCATCCACAATCCTTTCTCTTAAGTCTTCCACAGACAAAACTGGATTCGGCTCGCTGTACACAAGACTTTTCATGCACCCCCATACATGAAAATCCATGGGAGTTAGGTCCGGACTTCTTGCTGGCCATGGCAACGGCCCACCTCGTCCTATCCATTTGTTTGGATAATTTGTGTCCAGCCAGTCTCTGACACTTCTCCTGAAATGGGCAGGGCAGCCATCGTGTTGGAACCACATGTCCCTGATCAGGTTGAGTGGCAGATCATCCAGCAAATCACTCAAGTCTGCTCTCAGGAAATTTTCGTAGCTTTCCCCATTTAGATTATCCGGGAGAAAGTAAGGTCCAATCAAATGATTAGAGATAATGCCCATCCACACATTCACGCTGAATAGTGTCAAACGAATAGTTTGCGTTAGTTTTGTAACTCAGTCAATTTATCGCAGAAATAATATAATCAACAAGTTGAATCCTACCCTAATGTAAAGTAGTATCAGTGGAGACATTATTAGAACGGAATTAAAGCTAAAGAATTTTACTAAACCTCTCTAAGGCACACATCTTTCTCGTGAATTAGTTAATTTTAGTTGCTGCTATATGTGATTTTTTTATTTTCTTATATACACAACTAAATAGTTGTGTTTTAGAAACAATTACATCTGTTTCTGTCATCTGTTCTGTTGAGCTATCCATAGATCGCTGGACACGGTCTTTAGATTAGCTCAACTGGATACATTTATTATGTTAATATTATGAACATATTTTTTTCTTCTTATTATCTTACTCAAAACGTAGAAGAGAAACTTCGTGAGGAAACCGGCATGAACAGAAAAAACATGTTTAAGTGCATAAAAGGAGCCTCTTCGAGGTGCACTTTAACTCTTTCACAATAATCACTTTCGAGAGATCAAGTGCCTTCAGCTAGTGACACGTTCAGCAGTAGCAGCACCGAACGTGTTATAACCATAAATAACTAATTTCCTATACAAAATATACGACTGAACATACGGTTTTAGAAGATTTAAAAGCTCTTTGGGTTATAGAAGGTACAACGAAATTGACAGTGTTTTACTAGCGGCACTTTGCGACCTGTCAGTCAGTTCGCTACAAGTTTATCAAGAAAAGCGGTAATGGTGTACGTGCTCGCGAAAAAAAAAGAATCCCTTCATTAGGGGTTTCTTGGCTGTTCTTCCCCATGGTGGGTCGGATAGGGTTTGAACAGACGTCAAACTTATCGATAAGTACGAGTGACCTTATGTTTTGAATATTGACGTATCCAAGCCATTTCTTTATGAATTCTATGGAAATAAAGTTTTTGACTTTGACTTTTGACTTATGTACTGGATATTTGTTTATTAACCATGATTTACTGGAAGAGAGGGCAAGTATATGATTCGAACGTACTCAGGTTACGGTTACGTGTGATACAGTTACGGAAAGAGCTGACGGCCCACCCGGCGTTAAGTAGTCTCATGTGCCTGTAATTTCGGTAACCACACTTTTCAAACCGGAATACAGTAACGAAACGAATGCGTTACTGCTTGGCGGCAGAAATGGGCATGGTGGCAGTACTTCCCCGGACGAACTTGGGAGTTCTAACTGCTCTTGAAACAAAGTTGCACCTAAACCGTATTGTTATGAAGATTAACATCCTCTCACAACTGTGCTAACATCAAATTAATCTACTTCAGCCACGAGGGATCGACAGACATCTTATAAATCTGTATTCGGTAAAGGAAGGCGGTGCGAAGCTATTTTTCAGCGGAAAACCCTATCGTAAACAGTTCGAAAGATATAGAGGCCGTAGTAATAAATAAGCAATGCGTGAGCCCCGCTAGCCTGTTGGGAACTGTGAAACATATAGTGGGTTTGATTTTCAAACGAGAAATTACCTATGTTTGCTGAAAAATATTTGGAGTCGTTATTTAAGGACAACCTTTGAGCAAGAATATTATACATGTTATAAATACAGCATCTCGAAGCGTTATAGAGTAATACGGCCAACCGTATTTCCTATTCCCACCGTTTCCCCAGAAAACGATGTGTTTTTTTATGTGATACAGTTACGCAACGAGCCGACGGCCCACCTGGTGTTAAGTAGTAACCTCGGCCGATAACAACCGATGCAACTTGGGTCCTCCCCTACAAGGTACAACAAGACCCAAGCCGCATCGTATGCGGCCGTAACTCTGAGAAGTGTACGGGAATGTCTCATGTGCCTATAATTTCACCGGCAACCACACCTTTTAAACCGGAACACAGTGACGCGAATGCGTTATTGCTTGGCGTCAGATATGGAAATGGTGGCAGTACTTCCCCGGACGAACTTGGCGTGAGTTCTACTTCTGTTTACTATAGTTGGGCTTACAAAACTTAAGAGCAGTTTTAGTGTGGGCTCCTTAAAACTACGAGGTAAGAGGAGGATGCATAGGTTTGATATTGAGTGTACGGGGAATATATGCCCCAAGTCTTCTTCTTCTTCGAGTCACCGGTTCTGTCGAACCAGTGTGGTGAAAGGATTGTAAGTGCGCCTCAAAGAGGCTCTTTTCGTGCACTCGACACATGTCTTCGAATTTTTAGTTCTAGGACATGTCGGTTTCCTCACGATGTTTTCCTTCACTGTTTTGAGAACGTGGTATTGCGCACATAAATTTTTCAACGAAAAACTCGTAGATGCACATCGGGATTTGAACCGGCGACCTCCGGATTGAAACTCGGGGGTCAGTACCGCTAGACCGCCACGCTCTCAATGCCCCAAGTGAGAGAACTTCAATGAGTAAATACTTACTTGTTCTGTCAACTACGTGGAAAAGTATCTTGCACAGGTACTGCAGGTACAAGGGCAGGTCGCTGAATCTCTTCATCTGACTGAGGTGGAGCGCCCACCTCGCCAGCCAGCCCTCCAGCGTGGTCCTTCCCGGCATGTTGATGCCGCTCGCTTCCGGGCCGCACACTTTCTTATAGTAAGGCAGGTCCGCCCATCTGTGTACCGTTCATACAAACAGTAAGAAAAGATAGGAACAATCTTGAAATAAGATCCAAATGTACACTTCGTTATGCAATAAAATATCTTGTATCTTGATTTAGAAAAAAAAATCCTTAAGATAAATTACGCAACACAAGTTTTAGTAGCCGTAGGCAGTACTGCCACCACACCCATTTCTACACCAAGCAGTAATACATTCACGTTACTGTGTTCCAGTGTGGTGTATAAGCTGTGGTTGCCGGTGAAATTACAGGCATGAGACATTCCGCCTTCACGCATCAGAGTTAAGGGCGCATTACGATGCGAGTTGGTTCTTATCTACGTAGGGGAGGACCCAATTTGTATTGTTCTCTTCTTTATATTTGTATTGTTATGGACAGAGGTTACCACTTAACACCAGGTGGGCCATCTGGTCGTGTCGTAATTTTATTACATAAAAAAACAAATATTCAAGTGTCAAAAACCAATTTATGGAATATTTGTGGCATTTTCTAGTGTTAGGCAGTTAATGTTTTTTTCACTTAAGTTTATTTGGTAGGTTTAACCAATAAAATAGAAAAGACTCGAATAGAATATAATTAATCAATATTTGTCCTAGGTGAGAGTCGAACCTACGACCTACAGCGAAGAACACGGGCTACTACGAACTGAGCTACGAGGCCAGTCAAACATAAATACTTGGTTATGTATAATATTTGAATATTTTTGTACAATTAGTTATGTTTTTAATTGATATATGCGAAAGCCAGACTCTTTTAAACATCTGGGGATAGAAGCACAATTTATTTTTATTTTTATTATATCTCTGTTGCCAGAGGCATCAACAATTGCAAAAAATACAAATGTCCTATTTTGTCAATATGTTTGTCATGATCTAGTGATAAATTTACCTCAGCAACGAAAAACTGTTACGTACAAGCCATTTTTGTTTATTGCAGAAGGGAACATTACATTCGGATGGCATGGCCCGCAATGGCGACATTCCACGAAAATGTTACTTGCGGAGATATTGTGGGGACTGCCGTGGATTATACAACAACAAACTCAATTTGGAGAATTTTGGCATCTCGCATCACAACACTTACAGTTTTTGAGAACTTTTTTAAATACAGTGTTTGTTCTAAAGGGGGTCGCAAGTTGCTCGCGTCCGTAGGTGACATTTGAATCCCTACACGTGTCCCCCGGGTGGTGCGAAAGGAGCAACTTAAAGTACCAGTAGAACTTGTGCCAAGTTCACCCGGAGAAGTACTGCCACCACACCTGGTAATCTGCCGCCAAGCAGTGACGCACTCGTGTTGCTGTGTTCCGGTGGAAGTGGGTGCTGGTGAAATTGCAGGCGCATGAGACGTAACATCTCCGTCTCGGGGTGATGGACGCAACGCAATACGACTTGAGTCATCTCGTGCTTTGAAGGCGAGGACCTGAGTCGTATTGCTGTTGTGTATGGGCGGTGGCTACCACTTCACATCAGGTGGGCCGCCAGCTCTATCACTTACATAACATAAAAAAACGAAAGACTTGAGGATCTTTTCCAGAGCATTTATTCTACGCTTTGTCCCGTCTTCTTCGTCTACCTGAATTTTGAATCCAATAAATAAACCTCTCTCATATGTTTTATACCGTCATCTGTCTGTGTGTCAGTCATATGATCATAATGGTCAGTAAGTGAAGTCACAGGAGTCCACGACATACTGTCACAACTATCTACCAACGAAAAGTAAACATTTTCACAACTTTGTCACGATGATGGCCGATACACTTCTTACGTACTATTGGTATTTTGTAATTCTGATTATTTGATAAATGATTTGCTGATCTCAAACATACAAAGGAAAGTATTTCAGTATCGTACATTCGCTGGTCACTTCTCATGATCACTTTCCCTCGCACAAGTTATTCAGGTAAAGGTTTAATTTTGTATCGAATTTTACGATGATTAATGTACGCCGGAAGAGGCTCCTTTTGTATACTAGACACTATGTTGTCGAGTTATTGGTATTAGGATTGGTATTGGTAGGAGTTATTAGGATGGTTTCCTTCACCGTTTTAAGTAGATCGTGTTGGGCACATAAATTCTACAAGTGCAGAAACTCATTACTGCATATATAATCTAAGAGCAGTAGAACTCTCACCAAGTTCGTCCGGGGACGTACTGCCACCATGCCCATTTCTGCCGCCAAGCAGTAACGCTTTCGCGTTACTGTGTTCCGGTTTGAAAGGTGTGGTTGCCGGTGAAATTACAGGCACACGAGACATTCCACCTACACGTCTCAGAGTTACGGGCGCATACGTTGCGACTTGGGTCTGGTTGTACTTAGTAGGGGAGGACCCAAGCCGCATCGCTTGTTATGGGCTGAGGTTACCACTTAACACCAGGTGGGCCGTCAGCTCGTTCTGTAACTGTATTACATTAAAAAAAAAATTACATTACAGATTCTGTACTATAGTAAAGGATAAGGCACATTGCCTTTTTCTACTTCCGCGGCGCCTTCAATATTGCATAATACATTACGTAGCCTTATTTTCGTGTAGTTTATGATGCCAGATGTTTACCATTGGTTTATGGGAGTTTAGCTTTATGGTCTCGGAGGTAACATACTTAATTGTTGTAACAAAGTGAAATAAAACAGAATTTGTACTTTAGTCTGCAAAAAGGTTTTTCATTTGAGTGCCGGGGTGGGGAAGAAATGCGTAGCGTATATTTATAAGTACGTAGCTACCCACTTTAATAATAATAATAATAATATAATATTACCCGCTGTTACTAAAGAAATAATCAACATAAATAAACATATTATAAAAGAAAATAGGCTCAGTCTAGTAGTAGACGCTCTAGTCTAATTGTATTGGCCCCGTACTAGTAGGATTGTTGATTTTACTGAAAACAATACATTTCAAAGCCACTAGCACTCCCTGTGTCGCAGGTGATATGGTTAAACCCGACACAACTTTTACATGAACCGAGTACAAATCTTAATTTCATCAGAAAGAAGAATTTCTCATTGAGGTACAAACTTATACTATGAAAACCATAAAAGTTATTTATCATCACAACATCCAGACACAGAACCAGCATCTATATTCTTTACACAAATATTTGTGTTCGGCGGGAATCGAACCAACGACCTACAGCGTGCCTTCTACGCTACAAGAGTTACTACCGGTTGAACTATTATACAGTAGGTTAGATCGTCTTCATAGAACAGTGGAATGTTCCTTCCTTCTCTTTTCTCCTATCGTTTTATAACAGCTATCTGAATATCTTGAATCTTTCGAAATTTTTGAAATATCTTTTGAATCCCATGATTATAAGAAACACATACCCATAAACATGGTAATGTAAGTACCGAACATCGCAGAATGACACTCATGTATTCGGAGAACTGGCAAGGTTAAATACCAGACAATGCATAATAAGTGGTAGCCATACATGAATGATATCTATATGGAGGAGTTTTTTGTCAAGAATAGTTTCATTTTTAAATAATTGAAACACACATGAAAGTTTGTTATAGAAATATGTTATAAAACAAAAATTGATAGTATTGGAAGTGTTTTCTTAAATATAGTTCCATTTTGTTTTAAAAAATTTGATAATATTATTAATAATAAATATTGGTGGACATTTCACACAGCGCCATCTAGCCCCAAAGAAAGCTAAGCATAGCTTGTGTCATGGAAACCAGACAACTGATATAATACTTACTTTTTTGTTAATACATACATATATTATATATGAACACTGAACATACATATACATATTACCCAGACACAGAACAAACATCAATGTTCGTTACACAAATGTTTTGTCCTGGGTGGGAATTGAACCCACGACCTACAGCGCAGAAGGAAGGGTTACTACCAACTGAGCTATGAGGCTAGTTTATGTTACAGGCTACTGATATTTAGCTAGACGTCATACCGTTTTTATCACGATTTTTTTACGTTTTGAAACGTGCGTTAGTAGGTATGACACATTTAATATTCGTCGGTACACTTACTTGGAGGGTAAGGGGTTGATGAAGTGCTCTATGAACTCGCTCTTTACCTCCAGGAGTATGTGGAACTCCGAAGAGTTGGGAGACCAGTCTGCGAAATGCGCCAGTCTCTGCGGATTTACAATTATCATACATTTAAGAACGTCCCATTCCTCAATTCGAATACAGATTCTAATCACTCGATTGTAAAAAAGAAAAACGCAAATCTTTGGAGGAGCCCTTTGGAAATAGTGTTTTCAGCCCGCATTCAATTTAACTCGAATATTAAAATACACAGACAACATTAAACGTCTAAGAATAGTAAATCAACTTTATGTTCATCATACAAATAGCGTGGTCAGACTATCGATCATCATCGACTGTGGGGAAAGAGTAAAGAGTACATGAAATGCAAGAGCACGAAAGGACCTTTGAAGCGAAGGAAACCTCTTTGAAGCGAACTTTAACATAGCGACCAGGAAGTCCATATGAACTTACTTAACAACAAGGTAGCGATACTTACTTCAAAGAAATTATCAAAGTCTTGATCACAGATGACGTCATCTCTGTCGTGGTCTAGAAGCTCGGTGAAAAAAAGGGTCATCTTGTCAGTCTGCACCGAGCTGAGCGTGGCCAGAGGCTGTTCTTCTTCCAGATCCAGGCATTCTAGATCCTCGCTGCAGCGGTTCACCCATGTCGCTGAGGATGAAAAGTGATTTGAATTTAGGTGTTTGAAAAGGTAACGATCTAGAATTTCTTGTAAATAATAGGGGTTAAAGTATCAAATTGCCATTGTATAGTAATAAATACTTTGACATAAAACCTTCATGGTGTGAGATTTTCGTGTGAAACTTTTTTCACATGATACAAATGAGGTTCTTCTTTTAAAAAATGTGCAACATTCGATTTTTGACTTTCAGTTGTTTTTTATGCAGCTTAGACCTGAAAGGATACTTCGCAAATCCGGGTCATTTTTTCAGTTCATAATTTAACCCCTAATGTGACTCGTTTATCGTTCTGTCTATTAGTGAAAACCATATCAAAATCCATTGCGTGGTTTAGAAGAAGTAACAGCAGAATCAGACAGAGTCAGATCGATTTCATGTCAATCAAAACATGGGCTTGGCGTATTGAGGACATGTCTGTCCGTTGGGGAAAAAAGCGATCTGTCTACGATATAGACCTCGCACTACTTTGGCATGTTAAAACTATACAAAAAGCTTTATAAAGCGTAAATATATTATGTTGGAGAGAGATTTCATCTGTTCGTACCGAGGACAGGTCCAAATGTGAAAAGTAATTTTAGCGTACGCTCTGTCGATTTTCGGCTTTGAACAAGCGACCGATTTAAATTCTATGAAGGAATTTCTCATAACTTTGTAAAGATCCGATCTGAGGTTAGTAGAGTTCAATTATTGAAACCTGGACTACGGGATTGTTACGAATACTAAACCTTGATTTTACAGGAATTTATGAAAAAATTACAGTAGTAAAATATCAGTAGATTTGTATACTTTAGTATTAAAGATTCTGAGGACGAAATAATCATTAATTATAATGAATATTAGTGATGGATCGAGCCTAAAGTGTGACAAATTTCGTTCGTTGGTAGATAAAAGCCCCCAACATTCAAGAGACAAAGGCCCAATTTTTTATATCGAGTTGAAGCCAAATTTTACCTACACGTCTCAGAGTTAGGGCGCATACGATGCGACTTGTTTCTTGTCGTACCTAGTAGGGGAGGACCCAAGTCGCATCGGTTGTTATAGGCAGATGTTACCACTCAATACCAGGTAGGCCGTCAGGTCGCTCAGTAACTGTATGGTATAAAAATATATACCTATATGTTATTTCGTGTAAGTGTCATACCCACCTTTCGTTAACAAACGTTTTATAGCTTCAAAGGTTTGCTGGAAGAAAACTCTTTTTTAGGGTTAAGCTCGCCTTTGTACATATTTTTTATATAAGATAATTTATGTATTTCCAAGCCATTTCTTTATGAATTCTATGGAAATAAAGTTTTTGACTTTGACTTTGACTTTGACTTTGTATATCTTTTTTGTGTACAATAAAGAATAATAAAAAAATGACAACTTCGCGGCACAACGCATGTTAACCACGCTTGTCTATTTAATCTCCATTTAAGTCTATTTAAAGTAGATTTTAACAAAATGTTGCAAAATAAAGCACAATTGCGAAGGTTTCTGAAGGGGCAAGGGCAAGGTTACTAATTAGGTGGCAGAGTTGTAACGACGCGACGCAGTGCGGAACCCATTGTACTTTGATAACATTTCAAACTGGGACAAACGCATGCAGTAATCGTTTGGTTCCCCACACAGTTTTTGTTCGGAAAATTTGTAGGCAGAATGTGAGAGTTCAGACAAGGAATATGTTCAAACTCAAGTAAAAAAGAGAAATTAATAAATTTTACATTTTACACATACCGCCATGTACCCCCAAAATAAGCTAAGCATAGCTTTGTATCACGGAAACCAGACAACTGATACAATACCTACTTATATACTTTTTTGTAAATACATACATATAAATACATATGAACACCCATAACAAACATTTATATTCGTCATACAAATATTTGTCATGGGTGGGAATCGAACCCACGACCTATAGCACAGAAGGCAAGATTACTACCAACTGAGCTGTGAGGCCTGTCATAAATGACGAGCTTGTGTTACATCGGCGGCACTGGTAATACATAGTGAATTGATTACGTCGGAAGGACCACATGTGTACTTCTGACTTTATGGGCACCTTTTTAAATCAGGCTGGCCACCTTGCACCTTCATTAATGATATAAAAGGTATTAAGGCATTGTTTTACCCATCGCGTGTCGCCAGTCACGAGACTATAAAGTAGGACTACCATGAACAGAAGTTCCATAACTTTCGCCATTAAACTTTTGTTCGAGTTTCCTTTCAGTGAATATGATATTTGGATAAGTCGAACATAACTTTACACTGGGTTCATTTCTTATATAATATTTACATCTTATTATGAAGAAGTAATATTTGCTTGCTTGTGTGTTGGCGGTAATGCATTTTTTTATTTTTATTTTTTTATTTGCACCTTATAGATTTAACATAGAAACATAGATTTGAAATGCATGGAATTGCTGAACCGATTATAAAAAGTTTTACTTTTTGATTGATTCACTATATTATATAATATTTTACTTGATATGTTTCTTTGCTCTAGGGGAGGAAAATTTAAAATAACAAATTTATGACAGCATAAGCTAGTTTTCAATAAACATGGAAACTATTGACTTTGAGATGGAGGTTAGGGGTCCAAACTTAGGATTAGAAAACGTATTAGTCAACATTTTGAAAGTCTGAAACATTAAAAAATAAGTTAAATGAGAAGAGAGATACGAGAAGTTTTATCGAAGTATTCATATTGGAAATTATGTCCTGAAATTTACCTTTACAAGATCAAAGTATAGTCCATCTTAATGTTAATAAAGATGTACAATAATTAACACAAATGTTTGTCCTACCTGGGAATTGAACCCACGATCCATAGGGCAGACAGCAGAGTTAGTAACAGTCGATTCAGTAGATTAATTGATGATTCTATAGATTCGTTTATAGGAATAGGTTAATTCCAAAGCTGCCCTACATAAACGCTGACATAGATTTATTTCAGTAGAATGAAAACCTGCATTCATACAATATCGATTTATGCATCGCATTCAGTTTTCAATACCTGTGCTTTATACTCGAAGTATGAAATGGACAAATGAATAATAAATCTATGGAATTGAAACTTTGACAGCAACTGATACTTCCAGGACGCAATTTTAATAAAATCTTCTTTACGAATATTACTTAGTTCTGTCGTGAATTAAGTCAAATGGTTCACGGTAACTCAGTCAGCTAATAGAAAGAAGTTTGTCTATTACATAGCCCCCATTCAAATATACAACCCCTTAGAAGTAGAACCCCTATGTACAGTTAGTCTACGGAGGTACTGTGTTTGGTATATATAATAAGACTTATAACCACAAGTGAACAAATTTTGTAAAAACTATAATTAAATGAAATTATCAGGAATAAACTAATAATGCGAGTGTTTCGTTTCTACGGGATTTTCATTCCTACTGTATCGTTTTCAGCTCATGAAAATATTTGTAAAATCCACCGACAACCCAGCCAAAATAACAAGCGATATCTGATAATGTAGTGTACTTATTGTAATATAATATATATGTAACGTCAATACTCAAAAGCTACAAAATCTCGCTCGACTAAAGGCACTAACGAAAATAAAATATAAAGTTAAGCCTTTACATCTTGAATTTAATAATGAAATTGCAGGCACATGAGACGTAACATCCCCGTCTCGGGGTGATGGACGCAACGCAATGCGAACTTAGGTCATCTCATACTTTGGTGGAGATGACTTGAGTCGTATTGTTGTTGTCTATGGGTAGCGGTTACCGCTTAACATCAGGTGGGCCGTCAGCTCGTTCCGTCACCCTAATAACATAATAATAAGAATAAGAATTGAATGGCAAGTTTTAATTAATAACTTATGAGCCGATTTTAGACAAATTTGAATACAGACCCTTTAATCAGCGATGTTTTAATGTGATCCAAATATCGCTTTATTCCAACAAGGGCAAACATATCCCGTTGTTAAATCCTTGTTGAGATTCATTCTCTTTGCGTGAACACGAGCAGAAAATCGAGTTGTTCCAAAAAACTGCGAAATCAGATCAGTATTTATTTCAGTCTATTCTTATCTCGATCGTAAAAGGAGCATAATTTCAGCGGAACTACGCTTTTTTGTTAACAAACTCGATTGAATGCCCTGTCGTGTGTAAGAATTTTATATCTAAAGGTTCTAAGTGTTATTTCGCTTCTATTTTGAATTAAGAAACGTGAGAATCCGAATAATTATTAACACTGATGGCATTGATGCTACATTCTACTTGAAGTTTGTAGGCAAGCAATGTGTAAAAATAATGTGAGCCGTCACGGGACGCCTGGCAGATGTGAAACATCGACATTATTTTGTAAAAGTAATATGCAACGCATGCCGTGCCGTGGCGGCGCGTCGCCATGGCATGCGTCGCCACGCCAGAAATCGGTTTTACGATGTTTTATAGATGTTTCACATCAAAATCTTTAGATATTTTCCTGCCTTTACATTTATATTGCTTTTTGCATTAAAGTGTGATGTATTCGACACACAATCGAAACACACACACACACACACACACACAGTAATTTTTGTGTGGACAAGTGATAGTGAAATCTATAGTTCACAGATTTGGTTAAGTCACTCTCATCTACTTTCAAACGTGAAACAATGGAATATAGATTCCAAATTTTACATAAGTGCGCTCTAGGGCGTACTATGTAATATGAAAAGTTTATTCTCAAACAAATACATTCATTGGCTGTTCCTTGTTTCAGTTGAGTTCCGAGAAACGTGAGCTTTAGAACTTTCTGAAGTGGAGTTTTTACATTTGTTTTCTGTTTGGATTCCAGTGGCTTTTATATGATATGTTCTCTTAGTTGTCGGTAGTTGGTCGACGTGCTATACCACGGAATGGAAATACGAGCGAATGTCTTCTGGGCAGTTATTTTTTTTTTTTTTATTCCACACAGCGCCTGATATTTACCTATTTACAAAAAAACATATATAATATAACTATTACATCAATCTACTAACTATTACATATAAAAATTTTACTTTGTGTATTAATGTAAGTAATATATATATATATCTATCTAATACAACTAACAAATCATGTGAACCAGTAAACGCGCAGCATTAGCGTACCTCTCGCAAACAGATAGGGTCGACCGCGACGGAAATAGACATCGATCGTGTTACCAAGTTTGTCTGATTGTCCTGTTCAATTATGCAGTCGGGAAATTACGTACCGGCGATAATTACATTGATTTGCGTTATCAAACCCAGGAGTTGAATTCACTGACTGTGCTTTGAGTAGGACTAATGTTCGAATTGCATCGACAATAGCCTAAATTCTAAGAGCGAATTTTTTACTACTCGCCTCTAGAAAGAAAGAAAGAAAGAAAATATTTTTATTTACCTTAATAACTACTACATAATAAATAAAACTACATATGATACATATACAAACATACACGTGAGAGATTTAAAAATTTTGTGCGTAGCAGAGCTTAAGGCAAACATGGGTTCCGCTCAGCATTGTGCTGGATACACACTTAACTATGTCTACATTAACATAACGTTACGCATCGCAACGTATCCTTAAGTATATGAAGTTACATAATATGACTCAACGAACTCCGTCATTTCACTAAGCAAAACCATCATGTGGGTCAAGGGGACTTATATGGTTTTCCAATAGAAGAGAGTTACAGATATAATTACAATATTTATGAATCAAACTGAAGGCTTTTAAAATCATCCCCCAAAATAGATTGACCTACTTTGTTCATAAAAATACGAAATGTTTTTAACAATTTGTTGATTTTGCCATTACTCAGCGGAAGTATGTTAAACAGATATGCAAATCGGTATTTAAATAATTTGAAAATCCCCATTGCCATTTTTTGCGTGTAACATTCGGTTTTAGCGACGTTGTGATGGATAGCGTTATGTTCTCGACGGGTTGTGAATTATTATCGGTATATCGATATCAGCAAAATAGGACCAAACCACGACACACAAATTATCTTAAGCATTTCAGTATCATGCAGTCAAAGTATTAAACTAAATGTAAAAATTTAAGTACTCAAATTGTTACAAAGATCGTGCTCGTGAAAAAAAAGGAATCCCTCGTTCATGGTTTTTGTCTATTCTTCCCCATGGAGGGTAGGATAGGGTTGAACAGACGTCCGACTTAGCGATAAGTACGCGTGACCTTATGGTTCGAATATAATTTAATGACATTTCCAAGCCTTTTTTTTCTAATGGAGTTCTATGGTTTTTTTTCGCCTTTGAGGAATTAAACCTAACAAACCAAGCTCTTAAGTTAAAATTGCTGATTGAAGCTTCGGCGAGACACAATCTGCGAAACTGTTCTTCCATTAGGTATCAATATTTTTAAGCCAAGGTTAAAGGCACGCTCACTTCCGTGCATTTCTGCTTTGCGGCAGAAACTCACACTGAATAAATATATCTCACTATTCCGTGATTAAATATTAAAGTGAAACATGAAACTGGCCCAGCATGAATAAATTTGAAAATAATATTTCCTTTGAAGTAAACCACAACGCCTTTCTAAAGTAAGACAAGAAAATACTACAGAATTCCCTCAGAAAATTCTCAATATTATGTTAGTAATAATATTTTTTAGTAAGTAGTATATATAGAATGTTTTATTAAGTATTGTATACAGTATAGTGTATATAATACCATGGATCATTGTCATCCCATATCCGCGGTTTTTGTTCAGAGTTTAACATCCGCTGTCTTCTTATTTCCGGGATTTATCTAATCTTTAATGTGTTTTTTCAGAACATTCGCTCTCTTTTCCTTATTTCCTAATCTTTCATCTCAATCTGTGTCAGAGCTACGATGTGATCTTGTAGGTAAACATCAGGACTTTCACATTTCTTACACAACGGTTGATACCAATAACGAATCTTCGATCGGGAGATCGGAATAATCGAGATTGAATTCGATCATCGGATCGGTTTCCGATCTACATCCCTAAGGAACCAACAAAGCCAACAAGCGATTCGAAGATCATTTATTATTCTTTTCTTCCGTTCGTTCCGTTAAAACGGTATTAAATGAAAGTTTAATTATACAATTGTATTAATAACGAGTAAAGCCGTATCACGGAACCGACTCGTTAAATCCGCAATAGTATGAACGTGCTGAAGCTAGTACGTAGACCTAGAATCACTTATCAACTTTTGGGGTGTTTATAACTATGTTTCTTTCAAATTATAATTAATGTATTTTCAGAGCAGTAGAACTCACGCCATGTTCGTCCTGGGAAGTACTGCCACCAAGCCCATTTCTGCCAACAAGCAGTAACGCATTACAGTGTTCCGGTTTGAAAGGTGTGGTTGCCGGTGATGTTACAGGCACATGAGACATTCCACCTACACGTCTCAGAGTTACGGGCGCATACGATGCGACTTTGGTCTAGTCTTACCTAGGGGAGGACCCAAGTCGCATCGGATGTTATGGCCAGAGGTTACCACTTAACACATAAAAAAGTGACTATCCACATAATTTCTCTAGTCTAGTATTAACAACTAAGGGTTAAATCTTAGTAACTTCGATGACAAACCAATAATGCAAGTAGGTGGTCTCATGATGGGAGGTGACCATAACTTCTCAATTTCTCAACGTAACTCCGTAATGTTTGGCCTCGTTGTATTTGTCTTGAGCCCTCGAGGGTCTGATTGTAAAAGCTTGTTTTGAAAAGTATTTTTCAACAAAATCTACTATAGAAAAGAATGAAGTACTGTACCAGAGCAGAAGAAGTTCTGTACCAGAGAAGATGAAGTTCAGTACCAGAGAAGAAGAAGAAGTTCTGTACCAGAGATGAAGATGAAGTTCTGTACCAGAGATGAAGATGAAGTTCTGTACCAGAGAAGAAGAAGTTCTGTACCAGAGAAGATGAAGTTCTGCACGAGATGAAGATGAAGTTCTGTACTCACTCCACACATGGACGCTCCACCCTCTCGGCTTGTCGTCTTCGCTGGCGGGCGTCTGCATCTCATCCCCCAGTTCAGACTCGGGCAGGGTCCGCCATCTCTTCAGCAGCTCTTTGGTTTTGTCCTTCGTCTTGTCGCAGGCTTGTTTCCAGTTAGTGAAGTATTTTCGAGACACCTTCGGACTTAGCGAGCCAGTTCTAGAGTCTTGCCTGTTAAATAACAATATAAGAATGAGATATTACATGTTATAATTTTTGTATCAATTTTACTGAGAGCGTGGTGGTCTAGCGGTACTGACCCCCCGAGTTTCAATCCGGAGGTCGCCGGTTCAAATCCCGACGTGCACCTATGAGTTTTTCGATTGAAAGATTTATGTGCGCAATACCACGTTCTCAAAACAGTGAAGGAAAACATCGTGAGGAAACCGACATGTCCTAGAACTACAAATTCGAAGACATGTGTCGAGTGCACGAAAGGAGCCTCTTTGAGGCGCACTTACAATCCTTTCACCACACTGGTTCGACAGAACCGGTGACTCGAAGAAGAAGAAGAAGAAGAAGATCAATTTTACTAATGTTGTAAATGCGAAAGTTTGGATGGATGGATGTTTGTTACTCAAGCACGCCAGAACAGCTGAACACATCTGGATGAAATTTGGCGCAGAAATAGATTGTAGTCTGTACAAAGGCTTTCCCGGAAAAATGTACGGTTCCCGTGGGATGGCTTACACTAATGCTTATAAATAATACTAATAAATACTTACAGTAATGAATATAAATAAATATTGGTAGACATTTCCCAAAGGGCCATATTGTATCATGGGAACCAGACAACTGATATAATACTTACTTATATACAATTTATTGTAAATACATATTAATATCCAGACACAAAACAAACACCAAAATTCGTCACACAAGTGTTTGTCTTTGGTGGGAATCGAACCACGGCCTACAGCGCAGAAGGCAGAGTTACCAACTGAGCTAGTCAAATTAAACAACAATAAGATTTTGCGAATGTTTCTGCGAATGTTTAGAACTCCATATATAAATGCAGGTATTTTAAAAATGCTATTTGAAACAAAAATCTGTTAACACATCAGTTTATTGAAATAAGAGCTTTCTCCTATTTTCAAATCCATTCAAATCTCTAAGCCGGGTAACGGGTAACCCTATTCTCACATTTACACACCGAGGACCATTTGCACAGGGTGAGATACGCTAGTACGAATTTGTGACTTGGTTTTCATGATGGCTTAATGTAATGAAATATTTAAATTAGGAACTTGGATGTAAAATGTAGCATGAATTATTGTTTTTTAAATCTATCAAACGTAATTAAATAGGGAAAATATTAGCAAATTATTACAGACAGGTTTAAAAAAAGGATTTAAATATTCTATCAGTTGTCTGGTTTCCATAGTACAAGCTATGCTTAGTTTGGTGCTAGATGGTGCTGATATATCTATCTTTTAAGAGCAGTAAAACTTTCGCTAAGTTCGTCCGGGGAAGTAAGTACTGCCACCATGCCCATTTCTGCCACTAAGCATTAAAGCGTTCGCGTTACTGTGTTCCGGTTTGAAAGGTGTGGTTGCCGGTGAAATTACAGGCACAAGAGACATTCCACCTGCACGTTTGTGAGTTACGAGCGCATACGATGTGACTTGGGTCTTGTCGTACCTAGTAAGGGAGGAAGTCGCATCGGTTGTTATGGGCAGAGGATACCACTTAACACCAGGTGGGCCGTCGGAACGTACCGTAACTGTATCACATAAAAAAAACTGTAATTGAGAGAAGCACGTTTGCTATATGACTCGTGAGTTGTTGAGCTAGTGAGCTAGTCGTACAGTGTAAAGAGGCAATCACTTCCCACATCCCCACAATCCGCACTACCCCGCGCCAAATCGCATGAATTGTTTAGTTGTGATCCTACGTATAACCGAGTTGGTTCACATTGTTATACATAATCCTTATAGATTCAATTCACTCTTCTTCTTCGAGTCACCGGTTCTGTCGAACCAGTGTGGTGAAAGGATTGTAAGTGCGCTTCAAAGAGGCTCCTTTCGTGCACTCGACACATGTCTTCGAACTTTCAGTTCTGGGACATGTCGGTTTCCTCACGATGTTTTCCGTCACCGTTTTGAGAACGTGGTATTGCGCACATAAATCTTTCAATCGAAAAACTCATAGGTGCACGTCGGGATTTGAACCGGCGACCTCCGGATTGAAACTCGGGGGTCAGTACCGCTAGACCACCACGCTCTCAATTCAATCAAATTCAATTCACTGGTGTGGTTGTACTAAATGTTAATGAGGCGCAGATGAAACTGGTTCTGTAGATAAAGATTTATTGACACGCTCATAGCTAGCTCTAACTCGCCCCGACTTCGCACGGCTGCAGTTTAACTAATAAAGAATATGAGGAGTGCGCTTACCAAGACAGTATTGAGTAACAGTTTTCTTAACACAAAACACCGTCATAATTCTCTGTTCACATAGTGCGTGTGTGTTTATGTTTGTGTGTGCGTGCGTGCGTGCGTGCGTGCGTGCGTATGTGCGTGTTGTGCGTGCGTGTGCTCTTTTGTGTGATTTCTCAAGACAAGACACTGATATTCTGCTAGTTCCGCAACTTCATGACATGAAAAAAATCGAGCGTCTCTCAAACTCCCATTACGAGTTATACGTATGAGCTACTTCTTGGGGCAGAAGCAGGTATAGTGGCAGTACCTCCCCCGACAAAATTGGCACAAGTTTTACTTCCTTAAAGTTAACAACGTTGTGGCAACAGCTGTAACATTCGTAATAATAATGCATTATAAATATGCTAATCGTGTTAAGCCTACCCTGTCTATACAAAAGTAAACGAGGCAGTAACATTCGACTAAGTTCAGTGTAAGATCAGACAGTTTCAGCGCAGAGCTGGAAATAATTGAGTAGATTTCAGACTGCTCTTTGTTCCAATGTGCTATGATTTATTAGCCAGATTCCGACTTACTAAAGTTACGTGACAGTGAGCATGTCGACCCGACTCCAGTCACAGTAGATAGATAGAAAATACTGAATTGCACGAGAAAAACAATTAAATAGGCGAACTTAATGCTAATTAGTACTTTCCTTCGGTTAACTTTTGTGTAGTACGGAGGGGATGTTGTATTATGTCAAATATAATTTAAATTCATTACATATGTAATAAATTGCTAAAAATATTGCTAAAATGCAAGTGTTTTTATAGTGTTCCCAATTTTTTTATGTACCATATTAGCATTGTTTTTCCCTATGATCTAATAAAGATATATGTTACAGTATTATTATTATTTTTGAATAAATCATTTTTGACTCTTATTTTTTTTTACTTTATATATTTTTCTCTGTACAATTTTTTTTTTATATAATCCATTTACGGAACGAGCCGACGGCCCACCTGGTGTTAAGTGGTAACCTCGGCCCATAACAACCGATGCAACTTGGGTCCTCCCATACTAGGTATGACAAGACCCAAGTCACATCGTATGCGCCCGTAAATGTGAGACGTGAAGGTGGAATGTCGCATGTGCCTGTAATTTCACCGGCAACTAATTAGTTTTATATCCCTTAATTATTGCATATCATGTAATGACAAAGTTTGGGGAACTATTTTATGTAACTATAATATCTTGTACATACTACCAAGCTTTATGCAAATACATGATTCTGATTCTTATATATGTATAATGCCTTTCATACATTGCCCAACCAACAGCAACCAAGCCACCGTCAGAGACGACAGTAATATTATTATCTACCTTTCAATAGTATCCTTAGAACCGTCGCTAGCCCGTGACAGCCGTCTCTCCTTCCTGCTGCTGTCGTCGCTCGGTGACTTCTCCGCTGGAAGTTTCAGCTCCTTCTCGATCTTGCTGCCGGACCTCGAGCTCTTGCCCTCATCTTCTCGCTTCAGTGCCGGCTTCACGGGGGAGAGGCTGCTTGGCTTCTCATTCTTTTTTATCTCCATTCTGGTACGTCTGGCATTGTTAGGATGCCGTCTCTGCAATGTTTTTTTTGTTAAATGTTGGATTTAGTTCCTAGCCCCTTACTAAGCGTAGCTTGTACTATGGGAATCAGAAAACATAATAAAACATGTATTAATATAATGTATTAACATCCTAGTTCGTCATACTTGTTTGTCCTAAGTGGGAAGTAATCCCACGACCTACAGCGCAGAAGGCAGAGTTACTGAGCTGTAAGTATTAAGTACATCATTATAAAGAAAATCTATTACACTTTTTGTCTCTACTACTACTATTCGAGTCATAGTTTCTCTCAACCAACTGCTGATTTAAGTGCCTTTTTAAGTCGTCCTTTTGTGCACTTGACACATGTCTTCGAATATTTGGTCCTAGGACATGTCGGTTTCCTCACGATGTTTTCCTTCACCGTTTTGAGAACGTGGTATTGCGTGGCTGACCAATTGTGTCTCTAGTATTCTGTGTCGTAGATGCCATTGAAAAACACAGATATGCAACGAATATAAATATAATATATAAAATAATAAATTTTATTAAAACCTTCGTCTACATGTTGAGATAAATAAATAAATAATAAATATTATAAACTACAACTTTTCTGATCGCTCGCCATTAAATTCACTAAGCGCGAAACTGTTAAACTCGCAATAAACTAATTTTTGGATTAGCAATACTCTTAGCTGAAATGAAAATATAATGTTAATTACATTTTCCAGTTGAAGTTTAGTTTATGTATATATAGTTCAAATACTCAAACTCCTACCAAGTCAGTGTAACTTTACCAGCTATTAAATAATCTGCAGCTTAACTCGCCTGGGACGCAATCACCTTAATACTGAATGGCTCGATCGATATACGTTGGTTTTGTTGGAATTCAACCCCGATTAGATATCGGTGCACTAATGTGGTCAGCCTTTAGTTTGTCGATGGAGGACGTAAGAACAGTTTTCTGACTAAATTATTGCTAATTATCGTATCTCTAGCTCTCTCGAACCAGTATAGTGATAGGATTAAAGTGCACCTAGTTTAGAAATCGGGGGTTCATCTTACTGTTATGCCATAGCCTACTTCTTACACTTCGATGTCGCCGTTTTCGATATGTTTTACTTTGTAAGCTGTTTGTAAATAAATCTCTTATTATTATTATTATTAAAACGCACCTCAAAGAAGCTCCTTTCATACGTTTGAGTTCTACTATTGATACATTTTTCGGATTTTTGACTTTGGGCACAACGGTTTCCTCACGATATTTTCATTCGCCGTTCAAGCGACAAAACTCATTGGTGCAATTAAAGATTTGAATCAGCGACCTCCGGATTGAAACCCTTCATTTACCACCAATGGTACATTTTTAATTGTATAGTAATAAATATTTCGGTACACGTGTAATTCAAATGAGAGTATCATTAGTGCAAGCTGTGTTGTTGCCGATTAGATAATACTTCATTCTGGACATTGTTACTTTTAACTGAAAATGCAAACCATTTCAATGGGGTCGCGCCTGAATTATATTGTCGCGTGCCGTAGCGCCGTAGCGTCGTAGCGCATTGTATCGTTGCTACGGCGTGTCGTAGCGTTGCTAACGCCACTCTAGCGCGTTATAACGGTTTTACTGCGACCATGTTTTTAATACTTTCAAAGAAAACTATTTCCATAAGGTATAATTAAATTAGTAATGTAGTGATTGTCAAATTTTCTACTCTGTTTATGTTTAACGCAACTCAAAAAGAGGTGTAACTTAAAATGGCAACTTTCAAAAAGTCGTTTGTATAATTTCTTCGTTATGTTGCTTCGCGAAATGTTTCGGGTATCACTGCGATAAAGCTGAAATGGAGGTGTTGAAAGAGATGGTCTTAAATGTTTAGAATTAACACAAAGCTTGCCAGTGTAATATTCCGAAGCTTTTATCTATTTGAACATTAACTGAATAATCGTTTTATTTATTCATTTTATTCATTCATTTATTTTTATCTACTGGCTATACAGAAAGCGTACCAAGAGTAGACCAGTTGCCATTATTATGAACACTTGGTTTTTGTATTTGTGATTTATTATTATTAATATTATTATTGTTAGAATGAAATATATATATTTTAAAACACTGTCTTATACGCTAACAAGCGCCGATAATAAATAAAAAAGCAAAATAAAATAGGTTTACATCTCTAATTTGACGATTAATCAAAAATATCAAGTAACAGCGGTTATCATGTATTGTTCAAAATTTTATTATAACGATATTACCATTTTTCTGTTAACCTAACACAGCTTACACTCTTAATGTCTAAAAATATTAATGAGACCTCGGGAAGTTTCCGTCGACTTCTTGACCCCGAAGGGTCAAGTGAAGCCCTAATGGGCCCATTAGGGTTTGACAACATTTGATCACGACATAGCGATTTTTTTATATCTCTTGTATCCGTTGCTGTTACTCTAAAACGTTATTCTAATAAAAAACCCGTTTGTTTTTCGATCACGAATCGTTTTCTGGAGTGCGGTCGCTCGCAATAAAAATTTCTCATCCTAACTGATGACGTTTTGAGTAATGCAAAAATCCGATGCCTGTCGGTAAAATGTGGTCAAACCCTTAAGTCCTACTTAATCGGGATGTCGGCGATATCACCTTGGGTTCGTTTCAGGTAGGGTTCTTAGAGATAAGGGTAGGATTATGATACTCAATCAATAATCCTTAAAATAACATGATATTTACGCAACGATTCATGCATCCGGTTTATAATCGCTAAATATCAGGGATTTCATTTTTTTATGTTAGTCACGGGACGAGAGTACCCTGCCCAGACGCAAAAAGATTTCAATCCTCCTCTACTTAGCTGTGACCAGACCCAAGACGCATCGTATTGCACCCGTAGCTCTGAGATGTGAAGGCATATTGACATTGACATATGACATTGACAGACATTTGACATTGATATATGACATTGGCATCTGACATTGACATATGACATTGACATATTATGGCATTGACATATGACATTGACATATGACATTGACATATGACCTTGACATAAGACATTGACATATGACATTGACATATGACATTGACATATGACATTGACATTGACATTGACATATGACATTGACATTGACATTGACATATGACATTGACATATGACATACATATGACATATGACATATGACATATGACATTGACATATGACATTGACATATGACATTGGTATATGACATTGACATATGCCATTGACATATGACATTGAAATATGGCATTGACATATGACATTGACATATGACATTGACATATGACATTGACATATGTCAAGTGATATGACTTGACATTTCATATAGCCTCTGTAGCCACCAATTAAGAAGAAGAAGAAGAAGAAGAAGACTTGACATTGACTGTCAGAAATTTGAAGATGTTCAGATTTCCTTAATCTTAAATAAAATCTAGGGCACAGATCTTTTACTAAAACAGTAGCTATACAGGGCGATGAATAAAGTATTGTGCGCTTGCAGACAATGTCCCTTGTTCCCCTTTGTGTAACCGCAGTGGCCCTGCGTTATATTTTTAGGGCCGCCTTATTTATTCTGGTTGGCACTCAACCCGTTATACAAAGGTGGGCAAACACTCAGTCCCGTTTCATAGTACGGGAGCTTGGGACTACTTTATTGCTAGATTGGTAAGGTTGTTTGAGAAATGCGTCAAAAACATGTTTTGTTTCCGATTTGTTATTATTTCACTTGGGGACTTAGCAATTAAAACAACAAGAAAAATGGTGTGGAATTTTTTTCATTCTTCAAACAAGGACCACAGTCCACGATTTCCAATTAGCTGATTCAAATCCATAATCAAATTTGTGAATTTACAATTGAGAAAAAAGTTTGCATTACCACACTCTCACAACGGAAGGAAAAGATCTCACGAAACCAATTTTACGAATTATAAATTCGAAGACATGTGTCAAGTGTACGTATGGGAGCTATGAGTAACCCTAAGTCTAGGATCTAATTGTACTGAATATATTTTTAAGTAATATTTTTACGGAACGAGCAGACGGCCCACTTACTGTTACGTGGTAACCTCTGCCCATAAGCAATATGACTAGGGTCGTCCCCGCTTAGATACGACGAGACCCCAAACTTAGATCCTTAACTTTATGTAGGTTCGTACATGCCACTAGATCTCTTCCGACAATTCCCACCTGAGCGTTGCTCACTGACACAACAAACTATCAATAATTCAGGGCACAATCTCTCGCTCCGATATTATATTAATAAAACAGTTCACGGCAAAAAGACATTTAAAACTAAGAGTGAGACAGTAAAAAATAGGAGGTACACAGTAAAACATGCACATACATTTTACTATCTATGAACATGAACAGCTCAAATGTCAGTCAGTAACTCTTCTATATGTGTTGTGGGTTCGATACCCACGCAGGTCAAACATTTGCGTAATGAACATATTTGTTTGTTTGGGTTTATGTACATGTTTTTGTACTTAAAGGCATGCGTTTGACTGCATATCATAACTGTTAACTATTTATATATATATTCCGACTACATGCATATTACATTCAGATTTGTAATAATATTTGTATATGTATTTACAAAAAATGAATTCTTGTATTCTATAAATTATCTAGCTCCCATAGTACTACTATGATTAGTTGGGCTGGACGCCTTTATGTGAAATGTCCACCATTGTTAATTATTATTTATTATTTACTAGCTGACCCGGCAAACGTTGTTGTGCTAAATAAATTATCAAAGAAATACAACATTAGGATAAATCGAAAGTGAAACATCAATTTTGAAACTGAAAGTGTGCTGTTGTGTGTCGCAGTTCTGTGCTAGGAATTTTTCGGGCTCGACACTTCACGTAAATGAATGACGTTAAATTATTCCGCTATTCTTCATACAAAAACGCTAAAATCACGATAAAAAAATGGAGAGTGATAAATGTTTTTGACAAAAAAATATTATAACTTCGGGGCACATACGAATTTCTATTACTTATAAGCACTACTTTGATAGCTCAACACGTTCCAATAAATTGATGGAACTTCGTCAATCTGTTTGTGTTTGAGCATTGGTTCTTGGTTCTATGCGTATCGATCTGATTTTGTTTTGAAGGCACCGGCTGGCGTGGACTTGAAGGAACTTTATTTGTTTGGATAATGTACTGCTTGTTACTGTGTGGCTGATATTTTCTACAAAGAGAGTACTCAGAAAATAATGCAAAAATTTTGTAATTCTTGTACGAATAAAAATTATGTTTTATCATATCATTTAGTAATTTATTTCCGTAGTATTCTCATAAATTTGTAAATCTACAAGAGTATCGGACTTTTTAAAGCGTGACTGTTTCCTTTATCTTAAACAATAAGCTATTTTGAAAGTAGCTGCAGCAGGAATAACATAACTGCCCATTTTGGATGCTCGAGGGCATCTGATGGGTCGATCTGCCTAGACAAAAAAAAACTCAGTAAACCTCAATTTTGAGTTATCTCGTTTTTTTATCAAAGGTACAATATCACCTGATGTTAACTGTGGCGCCACGCGTCAATGAATTACAAACAAGATGAATAACACAGAAGTTTGTAGTAAACAAATATGTCTACCTGGTATCTTACGGGTGCCCGAACTTACAGACACAATCAGACTAAAAGCCTTAAATGATAACCTAAAAGCTTTTGAGTCGTCCCGCCGCTCCGCGTCGCGTCGCCTGCATTGTAGTTATGTCTAAATTGACTATACTACGGTACGGAGAAGTCGTACTTTTCCAACTTTACTCTCAGCAAGTTGCATTTGAACATTGCCACACGGGTGCCCACAGTAATGACACCGAACAAAGCAACACAGCTTATAATGAGATGCCATAGTTCTTGGAAATCTTTCGTTACACAGTATCATGCATCGTGTTGTCCGATTCATTGTATTATGGATTCTAAGCTATTTCATAGGAATTTTAATATATTTTGATTAGATATCTTTAATTTTAATGATGTTATCTTGACAAAATATTTTCTTAAGTTCATTTATACTAACAAAATATGGATCACTAGTCTGAAATAAATGTTTTATTATTAATGTCCACCAATATTAATGGTGGACATTTCACACAGCGCCATCTAGCTCCAAAATACTAAGTTAAACATAACTTATGTCATGGGAAACAGACAATTGATAGTTTTTTTTGTAAATACATACATATAATACAAATATGCCATCTTGAAATTCGGAAACATTTTGGGAGTCTTTCTTCAACATGACAATGTATGTACAATACAAAGCATTGAACTGGAGAGGTCGCCTCGGTATTTTTTCTGTTACAAAAAGCTTTCTAAGTGAGCTAGCTGTTTTCATATATCTGTAAATATCCTCCATTAAGCTTATTGCACATCGCTGGAGAGTGAATTCCTAATGAATTCAGCGCACGCGGCACTGAGGAATAATGACATGTCGCCTACAGACAGTCACATTACAATATTCAAGATGCCATATTACGATTTTATTTTGTTTTTTTAAACTGTCATGAGTTTTGACGATAATGTATTGTTAAATATAATATTAATATATAAATAAAGGAAAGCGGAAATAGCCTAACTAAAAAAAAATACAAAAACAGTAATTTAAATATATTTTTGTTTAATCAAGAATAAAAATATACCATGAATAATTAATTAAAGTAGATTTTTCGTGTGACGATAGTAGCGTTTACAACGATAGTAGCGTATTTGGGCTTTTGACTATAAACGGTATGGGCCTTTTTTTTTTTTTTTTTTGTCTCGAGGGGGAAATCTGCTCGACAGATACCCTGCCACATGGAGGGTGCGACAGGGTTATGTGGGGTTTCACGGACTCGTGGACCCACTAAAACCCCCCCGGTGGCCGGCCTCGATGCATGTCAAGGAGCACCAGGTTCTCCGAAGGAACTCACACTGATGCCCCTCTCGCATATCGCCCTTTGCACGTCCCCGGGGCAGCTGGAAGCGCCCCCAGCACCCTCGCAGTGCTTGCGACGGCACACGCCAAAACGGTATGGGCCTATCTCGGCTATACCTAGTCGACTAACAATTTCGGAAGCTTTTTGGGTTGTCTGAAAATCCTAACAGGATTAGCCACTAGCTTATACAAACATGAATAATGGTAATTTCCTTGTGTTCCTAATACTATGAATTCCATTACGAAGTTCTCCAGTTCAATGCTGGATTAGGTATATGTGTGAAATACTCTTTCAAAATCGCCAAATGAGAAAATCATGTAAAAGACGTGCTAAAGCTAATACGGATTGGGCTCCGGTGCTTGGTTAAGCTCCATTCACTCTCACTTATCAAGTGTATTCCTGAGATCTGGCAAAGTTAGCTAAACAGCTGACTAGATTACGTGACAAGAATTCTTAATTACACTATTTTTGCTTCCAGGTTACGCTGGGTACGAGGGCCCAAGCTGCTAATTCGGAAGCCATTTTTCTTCATAACCCTCTGAGGTGGGCGTGGTGGACGAGACGTGTGTGTGTTAGATGAGATTCAATATGAAACATGAACCATTTTTCGCCTTCGGTGGATCTATACAATTATTTAGTAGGATTGCGTACCATATCTCCTATGCATGGCATATACAGGGTGTCCGGTAATGAATGGATAACCTTGAAATGGGTCTTAGTAGAAGTATTGGGAATTCGGAAAAAAATATCAAATACTACTTGGTTTTTTTATTTGATATTTTTTTCCGAATGCCCAATAGTTCTACTAAGACCCATTTCAAGGTTATCCATTCATTACCGGACACCCTGTATACATTTGTGTTTAGTTTTTTGTTTATGTATCTTCATTCTTAATCCTTTTGGGATCTTCATTCATGTGAAACTCGTGTATTATGTATAAAAATGTCGTTTCACGGCCGAAACGGCTTGACTAACTTTTATGTTTTTTTTTTGTAGATTTGGTAGGTATGATTTTGTCGTAATGTTTTTTCACCCTCCTACCCCACACCTCAATTTTTATTCGCGATTTTAATATTTTTGTACGAATAATATCCAATTCATTTAAGATTTCTTTGATAATTTACATGACAGAACAACGTTTGACGGGTCAGCTAGTATATTATAGTTACCTAATTGGGATCAAACATATTACACGGTGTACAAATGATTGCGTATTATGTCAAGCACAAACTCGCGCGCTACTACAAAAAATACGTGAAAAGTATTTTTATTTTAACAGAAATTTGTCCGTAAGCGTTGTAATATGTTAAAATCTAGCTTTTAGTTCGGGTGCCTGTATGAAAGGCCCTTTGTAATCTAATATTTCTCGGAATAACTGTTCGCTATGTTTCAGAGAGTACAACGTATCAATGTTTTAATATTTATGTGTTATATACTTAAGCTTCGGTCTGCTGACTCGCTCCAACTCAGACGAAAATATTTTTTAAGGTTCCGCACTCACAGTACAGGACCTATTATTAAACGCAAACTATCCGTCCGTCCGACTGCGAAACTTTCAAGTTCTTTTGGTACGCAGTATGACCAGCTGAATTTTTTACAAGATATGCGCTAAGACACACATTGGTACCGTCGGAAGGACGACAAAAGTTATTCTAGAAAGTATATAATTATTATATATGTTATGTTTCCCATGATACAAGCTATGCTTAGCTTACTTTAGGGCTAGATGGCGATGTGTGAAATGTCCACCAATATTATTATATCATCCAAAATTCGCTGTATTGGATCCGCCGAGTACACGTTACAACTGCGGCTAATTGCGGACACGACGCCGTTACTTAATTAAACTATTCCTAATCACGGGATAGACTCATGTACAGCAAGCGGGTAAATGTTACTCCTGCTTCATCCAACTAGCGAGTATGTTTATATAGGATAATAGAATAGAATAGAATAGAATATAACTTTATTGTACACCTTAAGTAAAAATAAACAAGTAAAAAACAAATATACCGCTGTAGACGACAGTGGTACAATGGGTGGCCTTATCGCTTAAAGCGATCTCTTCCAGGCAACCTTTGGATGGACAGGATATATACAATACAACTGCTGACGGTGGCGTACGTACATCAAACTATATTTATACATATCAATATATATACAATACATAAACATACACAGAATACATACTATTATGACATAGATAGCGATGACAAATAATGTTGGTAGACCATGTTTTAGGATAATATACCTCTAGGGTTGGAACAGCCGCCAAACAGAACGCATGGCCTAATTGGCCTCGCAGCTCAATTGGTTAGTAACTCTGCCTTCTGAGCTGTAGGTCGTGGGTTCGATTCCCACCAAGGACAAACATTTGTGTGACGAGCATTCATGTTTGTTCTGTGTCAAAGTCAAAAACTTTATTAGAGAGTTAGAAAAATGGCTTGGAAAAGTCAATATTCAAAACATAAGATTAAAGTGGGGTCAGGCCAAATATAGAGCTGACCTTTACCGGAGCTTTAAGTGTGAGCTTTTGCGTCTGTGGGTTGTTGTGGTATGTTTATTAAAACACGGAATATATTTTTCACTGAGTCTTTTTGACACGTTAATACTTCCACCACACTGGTTCCAAAATTTCACCGGCAACCACACCTTTCAAACTGGAACACAGTAACGCGAGTGTTACTGCTTTGCGGCAGAAAAGGGCATGGTGACAGTACTTCCCCGGACGAACTTGGCGTCAGTTCTACTGCTGTTAAGCGTAAACCTACTGGTTATATTGATTTCAAATGAAGAGTTAAGAAAGAAATAAATGTAAGTTTTAAATTGGGCACTATCTACAGTCCTATTCCCGGCTCGCTGTGAGATGTAACACTTTCAGAAAAACTGGAATGATTCGTGGATGTTTTCTCTTTCCCGACAAAAGTACTGACCCATTTTGCTGAAATTTAGTAAAGGCAGCAATTATCATAAAATAGGGTAATGATGACCTAAACTTACAACATATGGAAAAGGATATTAAATAGCAAATATGTAAGTGACAACTTTTATGTGACCCGCATCTTGGTTTTAGTGAATATTTGATGCCGGCTGATATGACTGAAGGCTCTGGAAGGTCTGAGGCCGAGCGACCGCTAATTTAGCGTAACCTTCCCATTTCAGGGTATGGGTAGGTTTTACGATACCGGAATTCCTGAAATACATCACAGTAATATTATATATTTACGTAATATGTATTAGTAATATTATATATTTTGTGACTGGCTTTATAGCTTAGTTGGTAGTAACCTATCTGCGCTCTAGGTCGTGGGTTCGATTCCCACCCACAAATGTTTGATTTGTATGACGAATATAGATGTTTGTTCTGTGTCTGGTCAATATACAAAATTACAAATATGAGTATTATATCAGTTGTCTGGTTCCCTTGACACAAGCTATGCTGAACTTTGGGGCTAGATTTCGCTGTGTGAATGTCCACCAATATTATTATTATATATAAGGAAGTTTGTCTGTATGGACGGATCTATGTTTGATATTCTTTCACGCCCGATTTGGCTGAAATTTTGACCAGTAAATAGTAGAGGTAACCAGGATTAACACTACTGGCTTATACTAAAGTATTCAAAATACCTCTTTATTGGTTGTTGCAATATTCATTACCAATACTTTTATTCGTACATAGAGTAACGTCATATCATTTGCCATAAAAGTTTTAAACGGACTGGTAGATTATGTTTTATGACATTTTTAACATATTTCATTTTCCTTAAAAATTTTTTGAATGTGGTAATTCGCACACATTTTTGTCAACGGAAGATATCGCTATTGCACGCTGAGATTTGAAACTGTGATATTTAGAATGAGAGCAGATGCCCTCCAAATATGCCTAATTTATGTTTGCTTATGTTATGTTATGTTATATGCCTATTTTATATATTTATGCCTATCTCAATTCTGGCGTGATTAACAATATCCATGCAAACTTTCGCATTTACTCGTATAATGGTAGTAAGACTACGTCGATTAGCATGGCATGATTCGATATTACTATTTGTATCAAACGTCAAAGCAAACAAATCAATCACTCACGTGTATCGTGGAGTCAGCAAAGTAATTAATGAAATGGACGGGCTGTATTTGGATGTTTCAAACGAACTCGCTTTTGGAATTCGCAATATAGAAACAGACAAGAGAGAAAGCTTGCGCATGTTATAGGACCAGAACTATGTTTGCTATTTGTTCATGTCTATGTTTTCAATAAAAACTACTTACTACTTTGAACTGTAATACTTTATAAACTATTTAAAAACTAGTAATATAGTAATATTGGTGGACATTTCACACAGCGCCTTGTATCATGGGAATCGACTGATATAATACTTAAATACTTTTTTTTATTTATATTTTCACACATCTATATTCGTCATATAAATGTTTGTCCTCGGTCGGAATCGAACCCACGACCTACAGCATTGAAGGCTTTACCAACTGAGCTGTGACGCCAGTCACAGATTTAAAAAACTCTACATTAACTGTAAAAAGTCCATTACGTCCACGTCAAATAGCGTGGGTAGGGTAGGGTAGGGTAGGGTAGGGTAGGGTAGGGTAGGGGTTGACTCTTGTTAAGAATTACACCTCGATTTACAGAATTTCATTTGCAGTCTGCACCATGGATATTTTATTTTCTAATATGAAGTACATTTTAAGTACAGAAAGTATTATCTTTAATATTAATGCAATCACTTAGATGAAATGAGTAGAAAAGTTAAAAAGGTTTAGACCGTGAACGTTTAATGAGCTGGACCAATTACTTTTGAAAATGTGCCAAGAAAATAGAGCCAACATAGCTAGAAAAGCGTCTTAAATAACTGTCTTTTTACGAAGATTATTAAAGCTATTACTATTTCTTGCATTCTTAAGAAGTTTAATTATAAAAATGTTTGGGGGCCGCACGTTGCTCGCGTCCGTAAGTGATTACTCTTTCAATCCCTACACGTGTCCCCCGGGTTGTGCGAAAGGAGCAACCCAAAGTAGCAGTAGAACTTGTGCTAAGTTTGCCGGGAGAAGTACTGCCACCACACCTGGTAATCTGCCGCCAAGCAGTGATGCACTCGTGTTGCTGTGTTCCGGTGGAAGGGAGTGGGTGCCGGTGAAATTGCAGCCGCATGAGACGTAATATCCCCGTCTCAGGGTGATGGAAGCAACGCAATGCGACTTGAGTCATCTCGTACTTTGGTGGGGAGGACTTGAGTCGTATTTTTGTTGTCTATGGGCGGCGGTTACCACATATTATCGGGTGGGCCGATATTTATATAAGCTCGTTCCGTCACCTAAACCACATAAAGCTTATTGAATTAATGAGTGGATCTTCTTTTTGGAAATCAGAGGAGATGAGAGCATATGTTAGTCCAATGTTAAGTTACTTTTAAATAAATACAGAGATGTATCCAGTAAATTTCCTGCTTAAGAAATTATTAAGCTTTCTACGGAAGCTTTTTTAAGCGTGTAGCAATGACGGGCAAATACAATGCTTTTTACAAGTAATATTGCATAAGAGTAAAATTACATATCTGTGTCATTAGGGCGGGCGGTATGCGATGCAATTTGGGTCTTTTCTTGCTTTAGTCGGGGATGCCTCAAGTTAATACTTTTGTTCTCTAATGATGTTCAGATTTCAGTTTCTAAGCTTGAAGCTATTATACTGGGTTACCATGGACGATTCCAGCCATATGTAAGTTCCTGGATTTTTTGTAATAGAGGTTTGGAATTCATCTTTTTACCCGTAAATTGTTATTATAGCTATATTCGTTATCGTTCTGAAACGCTTGACCCGTGTGGAGATAGCACTCATGGGAATCGGCATCCGTCCGCATTTGGCCATGACCGGTACTATAATATAAAGGCCGTAATATTAAATTGATGGCTATACCTTCCAGTAAAATATATATTTAACTAGAATATACATGTTATGTGATTAAGGCAAAGTAGATTGGCTTTAGTCTGGACCTATGAGTGAAGAGAAAGAAATTTATGAGAATTTATTCATAAAAAAAAAAACGGTATGTAATGAAATGCCTTGGAGTACACATAGCTTGATGATAAGCGAGTGTGTAGCCAATGATGGCTACACGTCACGTTACGCCTGGACTGGCAACTGGCTCTCAAATGTTACCATTTGAGAGCCAGTTGCCACAGATGTTCCAACTTGAGACACCACCCTACCAAGCCAGCCAGAATTTTACCCTATCAGTTTTCTCAAAAATGTTTTCCTCCGTCGGAAGCTCAAGGTCAATGTAATCGAACCCACGACCTATAAATGGATTGAAGTCGACGTCGTCACCGACAGACGCATCAACGAGATAGTTTTTATTGCAACTACATGGCGGCCGGAAGCTGCAGATACCGCGATGCAGTACAATTTCAATTTCCGGTGTGGGTATCATATCACTATATATATATTCAAGTAAATCCTATGATAAATTCTTTTCTATAATATATTGATATATAGAATAGAATTTTTTGATTGGACACGCACATACATTTAAGAGCACTAGACCTCGCCAAGTTCGTCCGGGGAAGTACTGCCACCATGCCCATTTCTGCCGCCAAGCAGTAACGCGTTCGCGTTACTGTGTTCCGGTTTGAAAGGTGTGGTTGCCGGTGAAATTACAGGCACATGAGACATTCCACCTACACGTCTCATAGTTACGGGCGCATACGATGCGACTTGGGTATTGTCGTACCTAGTAGGGGAGGACCCAAGTCGCATCGGTTGTTATGGGCCGAGGTTACCACTAACCACCAGGTGGGCCGTCGGCTCGTTCCGTAACTACATAACATAAAAAAAAGACGTGTTGCACTCGGAGACTGCCGCGGTAAAGCTATTGCGCGTGATATTTCAAAAAGTCATTAAAAGTTCTGGTATTTATCGATAGATGGAACAACTAAAAAGTATCACCGCTGTGCCGGTCGGAGTGGGAGGTGTTAGGTTTTTTTCGTTACAGAATTTCTGGATTCGGTCTCCACGCTCAAGGCCCGCGATAGAAGCTATGCAATAGCGTAAAAACAATGTAAACAGTAAAAAATTGGCATTAATATAATAATTTAGGTATATACATGAAGAGATTTATTACGCTAGCAGCAAACTACAACAGGTAACCGTTTTTAGGTCATTGATATTGATTTGTAGAGTAAAATAAGCAGTTGAATCTCAATGAGTGAGGTGCGGTGTGAACCTTCGTCTTCGCAAATGGATGGCGGAGCTGTGAGATACTCAATAAGTTACATTTGTGTATTAAATGCGAGGCCCTGAATTCAAATGAATTTGTTGCTGAGAATTCTGTTTCAATTGAATTACTTGAGTCAACATTTGCTTTGGTAAATTTATTTTTGAGTGTTTTTTAGAAAATAAATAATTCGGGATGATAAGTCATTTAAAAAAAAAATAGGGTAACTAAATAATATAAAGTAAAATACGTCTTTTTCATTTAACTACAAGAGTTTTAGGCTAGCATGCTGCGAAATCTTCCTAATCATTGATGTACCTAATGCTTTTGCAGGGAAAGTAGACAGCTTAAGGATCTGGTGGCGTTAGCTTCATTCTATTCTAAGTATAACATCTTCCTCACAATTTGCCTTCATCGTTTTGTGAACTTCTTTTTATAATACTATGAACTAGTGCTCTTAAAACCATGTTATATTAATGTAAGGCAAGGCAGCCGTCGCCATATCCGTGCGCCTCATGTTAGGATAATTACGTGAAATATCCCTGTAACAAGGCGCTTTAACGTTCTCAAGCGTCGTGATAGGGTCTTTATCAACGCGATACGGGGAACTAAGGTCGTTTGGACCCGCGCAGGAAATTACACCGTTTCAACACCTTCCTCGCTCAAACTTCAGTTAAAAGCCTTCGCACACATGATCGACCCAAAACCACGAACAAAACAGAAAGTCATATCATCAAAGGAAATATGATTTGGAGACGGATTTTCTGAGTCAGTTTTCAGACTGTCCACTGTCTGCTGACTTTTACAAAACATGAACTCCGAGTAAATGCTCTTTCCCAAAGTGAAATTATTTAATTATCCTCAAGTCAATACCATAGTCGTATAAAGTTACCCTTCATATTATCCTAAAGATTAATAAATAAGGATTTTTGTCTCGATGCAGAAATAAATCCCGTAATCAATTCACATATCAGAATTTTCCTCAAATTGCAATTCACTTAGGTCGATTTTTGATTTTGAATCTTGTACGCGAAGTCCTTTACATATATAAAAGCCTATAAAAAGGATTGCTCTGAAAAAGTGTGTTACGAATTTAGGGTTCAATAAATTAGCATATAAATCTAGTCTGAATTGTTTATATGGTTGTTTGGAAAATGAAAAGCTTCATTGTATTATGCTTTCAAATCCATTGACGTTTTGAAAATGAGCTCATGCGTTAGAAAACTTGATGTCCAGCTCCGTACTGTCGGTGCAGCTCAGCACTGATCAGTAAAGGAGAATATTTGTATGACGATTATGTATTTCCAAAAAAGTATATAAGTATTGTATCAGTAGTCTGGTTCCCATGATACAAGCTATGCTTAGCTTACTTTGGGGCTAGATGGCGCTGTGTGAAATGTCCACCAATATTATCCTAAATTAGTAATAGTAGGCCTCATAATGTAAATTTAGTAAGCCTACACGAAACGTTCAAATTGCATGAGGCAGCAATAAATTTATCTCTACTGCAAATATCGCTGCTAGTTGGCACTTGCAGTATACTTTATAAATCTCGTGAAATATCAAATTTATGACTCCGACGGTTGGCAGCACTTACCTAAATTATGAATGCCCGTTTTATAATATCGTAAAGAATAGCTGAGTGGCGAAATACAATGGCGAGACGTCAGATTATAATCAGGGAGTTCTTTGATGAGCTTGGGGATAGGTTCCGTTATGACTTTTGAAGGTGTGCGAGGCTTTCGACTTGAACTTCTTCCCCATGGAGGGTCGGATAGGGTTTGAACAGGCGTCAAACTTATCGATAAGTACGCGTGACCTTATGTTTTGAATATTGACGTTTCCAAGCCATTTCTTTATGAATTCTATGGAAATAAAGTTTTTGACTTTGACTTTGAACATTTAAAAATATATTTTATTATAACCGTGTCTTCGCTTGCGTAGTTCCTAGGTTATTATCAGCGGGCACGGCTGTCGGTAGTAGCTCTGCCTTCTGCTCTGTAGATTGTGGGTCCGATTCGCACGGACTAAGATTCTTGCGATGAACATAATTCTTTGTTCGGTGTCTGGGTGTTTGTATTAACAAAAGAAAAGTATATAAGTATTCTATCAGCTATTTGGTTTTATATTCCGACCCCATCCGAACAATTGTGTTCCCCTCTGCCTCAATCCGCGACCCAAAGTCGTGTTTCATCCAACTGTATCTATAACCACTCCACTGGGTTTATGTTCCGTGATTGATAATGACTTTCCATCCACTGCTAGGGATAAATAGAGTCCGATGTGAAAAAGATGAGTGTTCAATGCACAAAATGTAAATTCAAAAGCCGCGATGCTATCTCGTTCGACGGTTTGTTGATGATAAATATAATATAATATAATATTGGTGGACATTTCACACAGCGCCATCTAGCCCCAAAGTAAGCTAAGCATAGCTTGTATCATGGGAACCAGACAACTGATATAATACTTATATACTTTTCTTTTGTAAATACATACATATAATACATATTAACACCTAGACACAGAACAAACATCAATGTTACAAATGTCACATAATGTTTGTGCTGAGTGGGGATCGAACCAACGACCTACAGCGCAGAAGGTAGGGTTACTAACCAACTGAGCTGCGAGGCCAGTCGAATATAAGCTCTGGGATACGGAATATTAAACATACACCTACTGTCGTAACATATATATACTTCTCTTAAAAACGAATTTTGAAAGAGATTTAGTTGGTAAATAATTATTCCTACGAGCATGTATTGCGTAGATCCAAATCGTGTCAATAAAAATAAACACGAAATCGTTTCACTGGAACTAGTCAATCTTTACTATGGAGGGTCGGAAAGGGTAAGAACAGGCGCCAAACTTAGCTTAGTAATGTGATCGCTGACTGATTGAAGTTTCCAAACTATTTCTTTAAGCATTCAATGTAAATAAAGTTTGTTCATTATACATTTATTATACCAGGAGAATCGAGTCAGAGCAAGAACATATTATGAGCTGATATCTGAGCGGTGTTAGTGCACGAAAGGAGCCTCTTTGAGGCGCACTTAAAATCCTTTCACCACACTGTTTCGCGAGAACCAGTGACTCGAATAGAATAGAATAGAATAGCGGTGTTCATTAAATATAATAAATAAAAAAAGACGTGTGGCACTCGGAGACTGCCGCGGTAAAGCTATTGCGCGTGATATTTCAAAAAGGCATTAAAAGTTCTGGTATTTATCGATAGATGGAACTAAAAAGTATCACCGCTGTGCCGGTCGGAGTGGGGGGTGTTAGGTTTTTTTCGTTACGGAATTTCTGGATTCGGTCTCCACGCTCAAGGCCCGCGATAGAAGCTATGCAATAGCTTAAAAATATAAATTGTTGTTCTCAATGTACAAAATAAAGTCTGTAAGCAAGGAAAATAATGTAATCATACTTTAAGTACATTTATGAAGGTAACAGAACCGTACTAGTTCTATTCATTACACAAAGTACGGTCACCAACCTCTGATAATGTGTAGTTTTGTTATAAGCATGGAAACAATTTCAGGCCCGAACGCCTGGGACCCGATAGTAAACTGGGTGGGTATGTATGTGCCTGAATTGTATGAAGTTATATACACTCGTATGTTGTAAATAACGGTACAGTACGGAGTGAGAGTTCTAAATTATTGTTTTGGGTAATCTAATGGGGCCGGTTGATGCTAGACAGTATGTGTAATTAACTCTTTAATTTTGTATTCATTATAAAGAGGACCCATGTTTTCAAAGTACCTGATTTAATTTACTTTTATCTTAATGTGTGTCACCTATTTATAAAGTATGACTGTAAATGTTTATTTTATGTCAATTATTAGTGTTTCTTTAATTTCAGTGTGTTTTTTTAAGTCCTTATAATTTTTCATACTTAATAAGATTGGTGGTCAATTCACACAGTGTCATCTAGCCCCAAACTAAGCATAGCATGTACTATTGGGTGTATGGAGTGATATAATACATATCAACATCCAGACACAGACCAAACATCTATATTCGGAATACCTACCAACCAAACCACGGTTGCTTTTTTGAATTTACAAGCTTAGAAGAATTACAAGATACAAGATATGCAATAAAATATCTTTTATCTTGTAATTATACCCACCATAAGGTAGAAACAACGAAATAAGTTCACGTGAAATACTATTAATGCAATGAATTGCTTGTGAACTGGGTGTAAAATTCAAGAATTCGTTGGCTAAGTTGTAATGACTAGGTTGTAAATTATCGGATTCATTTCCCTGTGGAGCAAGCTTGGATTTGTGATTTATTTAACGGTTATTCTTGTTAGATTACCTGTTACTACGCGCATCGTTAATACTTTTACTTAATTTTTATGAGAAATTATTTCTAGTAATTCGTCCTGAATTGTGAACCTACGATACTCGGATATCGTTAAACTAAATTGGGATTATACGCATGCATTAATTGGAAAATAACAGCCATATCTAGCTATTAATTTATGTAGTTAAATTGCGTACGATTCTAGGTGACTAATTTCTTTACGCTTGAAATTCAACTTTCTAATCTAATTATTTTAATTATGAAATCGACACATTAAAATTAAAATTTCTGACTATTTCTCTAGAGATAGATACATATACCATGTACTAAAAGTGTTACAATGTACAAAGGTCATAAGCAAATACAAGGAAGGAATAATTAGTAGATGTTGTGAACAGTTTTTTAAAATTTTATGTGTTTTAGCCAAAAAAACTGACAGATATGCTAATTCTGATTTCACTGATGTTAAAGTGGATACGTTCTGTAATAAGGAAACATAACTAATACAAAAACTATGTATCCGACGGTAGTGCCATGCCTGTAACAAACGCGACACACACAGTTCGGCTTAATAGACCACCGCACTGCACTGATATAAGTCACAGAATATTAACCTTGGCTGATACTTTGTCGGTATCACAAAATATTACTATCTTTGTTGCCTTTTATTTAAAACTAGAGAAGATCTCTTGGCAACTGTAGACTTGGCACCTTTAATCCCCTTGCTAGTTGAATTTCATTAAATAAAAATACGTTGGTTTGCTATTATAAAAATAAGGTGTTAAAGGTCTGGGTGTCAAAGTCAAAGTAAAAACTTTATTTCCATAGAATTCATAAAGGCTTGGAAACGTCAATATTCAAAACTTAAGGTCACGCGTACTTATCGATAAGTTTGATGTGTCATATGTATTATAGGTACCTATGTATTTAAAAAAGTATATAATATGTATTCCATCAATTGTCTGGTTAGTTTGGGGTTAGATGGCGCTGTGTGAAATGTTCACCAATATTTATTATATGTATTCAAGAAAAAAAACTGAAATTACACACAGCTCCCCTTGATGTGGTTAATTCTCTTGAGAGAGTAGGTTACCTACCTACATTACGACATGACATAGAACGTGATAAAAAGTGAAACAGCAGTTGCATTTCTTGTATTTTTTTCTAGTAATAAGTAGTAGTATTAGAGAGAGAGAGACGTGCAAGGTAACAATGCGACGTCAGAGCTATTTAAGTATTTTTTGACCACTCTAAAACTTTGTTAACTCCATATGTGTCAGAACGAGATGGATTATTGAAAGGTTTGGTTTTGTTATACGTTAGAAACTAACACAATCGGCCCAATGATCTCTTGAATTTTGAAAATTTTGACAGCTACACAACAAGGGGCCAAAAGTTGTGGTGCCGGCCCGCGCGGCAAGCTACGTTTTTTATTTCTTCCTGATAAGCTCTGAGTGAATTTCAATTCGATAAAAATAATGAACACAAGCATGGAGGTTAATCGACCGCGCAGAGCTACAAATCAATTTGGCAGTGACTCAGCTAATGCATTTTTAATTTCGTACCACAAATGGGTAACCAATGATAGGTTTTTTCCCATATTTCTATTTAAACAATCCCAGCTCTATAATATGCGAATAAAGTGATTTGCTTTGAAAATAAGTGTTATTTTTCAACAGCTTTTTATTAAGAGCAGTAGAACTCTCGCCAAGTTCGTCCGGGGAAGTACTGCCACCATGCCCATTTCTGCTGCCAAGCAGTTACGCGTTCGCGTTACTGTTTTCCGGTTTGAAAGGTTGCCTGTGTTACAGGCACGTGAAACATTCCACCTTCGAAGTGTTTTTAATACTGTGAACAGTTACGAAACGAGCATATGACCCTATGCGACCTTGTGTTAAGTGATAACCTCTGTCCATAACAAGCAGTACGACTTGGGTCCTCTCCTACTTAGATTCAACAAGACCCAAGTCGCATCGTATGTGTAAAGTTACTGGCGCATTACAATGCATAGCGGTCTTCCCATACCAAACTAGGGGTCCTCCCCCTGGGGTCCTTCCGCCTGGGGTCCTCCCCAGGACGTTATTTTTTAATATAGAGTTTCCGTTTAACATCACGTGCGCCATTTTAATCTTTCCGTAATAAAAAAGTAGTACGTATATTAAGTCCATTAGCTTGATGTTATTTGATTTGATATTCTGGTAACATGAACAGGTCAAACAGTGCATCAGTGTAACTTAACATTCTATTTGGTAAAACATTTTCTGTCGTATAACTTACTTTTATTATTTTTGTTTTTATATTTTTGAATTATTATGTAATTCAAATCAAATGTAAAAAGATAAGATCACATGAGACCTGAGAAACTAATAAAATATCAGTTGGTTAGTTTATACGTCTGAGGTCTGAAAGATATAGGAGTTAATAATTTATATTTTTGGAGTTAACTCCTCAAGAATTTCATTTAAAGTTCCCAGGTTTAATAGGTTAATAGGTAGTCAAATCTAGCGTTAACACATAGATTAAACTGTATTCGCGCATCGAATCTCATACGATTTTTTTACAAATGCATACCCAAAATGCCCAATAAAAGATGAATCATTTGCTGTACTAGTCACGATTTCGCTCTAGTGGAATTGTGACAAATGTAGTCTGGGGTCATTTCAGGTCTCTACATAATAAAACATTTAAAACTTCAGTCAAATTTTTTAAGAATATAGTTGGCGTGGAGTGCTAACAAACAAACTACCGCATTTATAATATATACAATATATTCCGGAAATGTTTGACGTTTGGCACGACTAAATATGTACTCAGGAAAACGTTCATTTTCCCATTGACTGGCAGAATTTAATGTGAATCTGCAATACTTCGCTTATGGTAGCACTTTTTAACATACATAATCAAAATCCATGTAAGATTTATTAGTTCTAGTGTCTAGTCATGTGGCTGAAATCATTCCGAAACATATTGGAAAATAACGTAAAAGCTCAAAACTAGGCCAGCTTCTAATTTGAGTGCTGTGCTAAAATTGTTTGTGCGCAATTGAAAATTCTACTGTTTTTGTTTGGAATTAGGTTAATTATGAAATATGCTGAGCTTTAATATAACTTTATAAGTTTTTTTTTTTTATTTATTTTTTATGTTATTTACTTACGGAACAAGCCGACGGCCCACCTGGTGGTAAGTGGTAACCTCGGCCCATAACAACCGATGTGACTTGGGTCCTCACCTACTCGGTACGACAATACCCAAGTCGCATCGTATGCGCCCGTAACTATGAGACGTGTAGGTGGAATGTCTCATGTGCCTGTAATTTCACCGGCAACCACACCTTTCAAACCGGAACACAGTAACGCGTCCGCGTTACTGTGTTCTTGGCGACAGAAATGGGTATGGTGGCAGTACTTCCCCGGACGAACTTGGCGAGTTCTACTGCTCAAAAGAAATTATCAAGAGTAGATATACCAAGAGTAGAAGTTATCCATTGGTTTTATAGCCAATAAGATAAAGCTCAATTTATATCAGAAGTCCTCGTAAACAGCTTTCGAGCGATGTTGCGTTGTTCGAAGACATATTTTGGGAATCATTTTAAGATTTTCAAAATATTGACTTATTTTATGGTATTTTACCATGAATGTAATTCAATATCAAGTTAAGTTATGGAGGCTGTGCGTTATATGGTCGGAACACGTAAACCTGACCTATTTGTAACCTGAAAACGTGTTCATTATTAGGTAAACGATTGGTGGATACACAAAGCAGGGCAGTGCATATGTCGCTCTTTCAAGTTTTTCCACTTGGACGCCTACATGGTACTTTGTGAGTTTTTATATAAATCCGTTAGCGCTACAACTTGTCAAGGAATAAAACATTTCATTTTAGTTATTTAACATCTTACTTATATAAACATTAATAGATAGATGGATAGATTAACAGAAAAAGAGAGAAGGAAAGAGTATTCTTGAAGTGAGAATTCATTCAGTCAATTCATGTTAAATACATTAACTGGACTCACAGCTAAGTTGTTAGTAACTCTGACTTCTGCGCTGTAGTCTCGGGTTCGATTCCCACTCAGGACAAACTGTATCTGGGTATTAATTAGTAATTAGACTGATGACGAGACATATTTGTACACCTAATTTATTATAATTTAATTTATTATGTGTTTCATATATGAAAATAAACATTATTCTATTCTATTAATATGTAACTGTATGTATGTATTTACCCAGAGTATATAAGTACTCTGGTTCCCATAGTACAAGCTATGCTTTATTTGGGGCTGGATGTAGCATGGGGAATAAATATAAATACGTATTTATTTAACCAGCCATCTTTGCTCGCCTGAGAGGCACTAAGCATAAACCGAGGCTGTCTGTCATGCACGCGTGTCTGACGTATCCCGTTTTATGTCCCGATGTTAAATATTTACGGCCAATGTGTTCCTGTCCCACGGCATTGGGGGACAGGTTTTTCTGTAGAATTTTCTTTAGAGTTCACAGAAGAAAAATTTTTTCGATTCAAATTCGTATGATTTGGATCAGCTATGCTGTACCAGTTAAGAGATTTTTTGACAAACGTAAGTATTTGTTTTATACTCGTCCTGCGCCAAGTTTTAAGAAAAACCTATTTTGTGCGAGGAAATGTGCGAGACACAAGAAACTTTGTGTGGTGGTAAGTAGCTGTGTTTTCGTACTTTTCCCCCATCGCCCGCAACATCTCATTAATTTCGGCAAGACTTAAGATTTTTTTTTGAATTCACAGCAAATGGTTCCAGTCGATGTGTCTCAAAGGTCAGAGGAAGAGTGATAAGACCTCGGATAGACCCTCGGATAAGAGATTCCTTAGAACAGGAACCAAAGTAAGCTTAGCTTAATGTGATATTGTAAAAAAGTTGCATTTTGATACTTGATAGCTGTAAATATTCTATTCCGCAACTTGGACGTTTTAGTGACAATTCGATTTTATGGGTATCGTATCTAGCGTGACCTAAATGCCAGCCTTTTCGTGATTTAGAACTGCGCCGGCATTTCGCAGCTTGAACTTAAACATAATAAAAACTGATTTAAAAAAAAATATCTTTTTGGAATCGTCTGGATCTGATTCTACACATTGGGCCAACTAATCAATTTGGAATTTTTAAGAGTTCCATTACGAATGCAAGCGTCTATCAGTTCGATCAGTTATGAATGATAAATGACTGATGGAATGATATCAATGTCTCGACTGATCATCAGTTATGGGTCAGATTTTGCCGTAAAAATTCGACAGAGACAGAGTCGAATAAATTAACAACGCCATCGGATGTAACGACGCCGTTACTCACTGATGATCGACACTTTTTATGTGGATAAGTTAGGGCACGAGCAAATGGCCTACTTGATATTCAGTGCTAACTTATGTCCATAACAAAAAAATATGATTTAGACCCTCCCCTAAGTATAAGGAGACCCAAATCGTTCGAAACCCAATTGCGTTCCTAACCCCGAGACGTGAAGCTGTTATGTCTCATGAGCCCTTTAATTTCAATGGCAAATAAAAAATTGAAACCTGAACAAAGTTATGTGAATGTGATACTGCTTGACGGCAGAAATGGGTATGGTAGCGGTACGTCCATATGAACTGTTTTGCTGCAGAAGTTTGTACTAAGTAAATATTTCTGAATTTCGTACAAAAATCAGTCAGCACATTGCACGACAGAATGCCTGCCAGTTAAATATGAAGATGTGTGTTGAATACTTAAAATAAGGTAAGGAAAATAATTGTGCTCCTTTGTTAAAAAAAAAGGAAAATTTGTTAACAATCCGGCAAGTCAGTGCCATGAAGCGTGAGCCTATTTCAAAAGCTTTCATAATGATGTGACGGGAACCTCGCATTTGATATGTTCAGAACATGTCATGCATTTAGTCTTTCCAACTGCTTTGCGAAATGTCTGCAGCGATATTTATTATAATGGAAACTTATTGCAAAGTACTCCTCCTCTGTGTTTACGCGAAAAGTAGCGTAACAATACTTTCTAATATTTTCCACGTCTAGAGATATCGTGGTTTATGGTTCATGCTTGTAAAGCTGTGTTCACACCTGGAGAAAGTAAACAAAGATAGTATTCAAAGAACCCGCCAGTCGATATTCTACCATAAGTAAAATCCATGATAAAAAACTTAGACGTGAATATTTTCATGGTGACTGAATTTGTAGTTTATCGACTTGATACATATTTTCAGCACCCATATTTATAAATCCTATATACATTTGTATTTCATATGAGTCAAAACATTAAAGTCTCAAACCTCAAATCAGACAAACCTGTCCGAACTTTTAACACTATCGTCCAATCTTCTAACTTGGGCAAAACTTCTGGTCAATTAAATTTACTCTGTGGATGTTCCGCGAACATGATACGTTTCCATTATTGGATTTTGGACGAGAAGTGACGATAGTGTAAACTAAGCATAAAACATAAATCACAGATGTGATCACAGACCCAATATTAACTGTTATATATTCTGCTCGCGGTGACGTCATAGCGTTGCGTCACACTTGACGTCTGAACGTGGAACAGCTGATGCCTTGATACCTTTTCAGCTCACAAAATTTTCAATATTGAAAGGTTTTAGTTACTAATAACTTAAACTTTTCAGTATTGAAAGCTTTTAGTTACTAATTACTTAAACTTTTCAATATTGAAAGCTTTTAGTTACTAAAGACTTCTTTTTACCTTCTTTAAAGTTTTTTTTTTTTATTATTTTCCATATAACAGATAAAAATCAAATATCCGATATGCACGAATTATCGCGATAGCTTTCTGGTTTTGTTGGAGATTATTCAAGGGAAATTGTTTCATTTACCTCTATATTTATGACTAGCGATCCGCCCCGGCTTCGCACAGGTAGCAGAACATTATACGCCTAAATAAAAAGATGATAGTCTAATATAATTTTATAAGGATATACAACTCTATTGGTTTACGCCAGTAAAGCTCCCAGACGGTTTGATTTCTTCCGACATCTTGAACAATTATCGACATATTTCAACAAATTAATGAAAAAAACTATTAAACTATACTATAAGTCTTCCTTTTAATCGCTCTATTACTGAAAACTGTATTAAAATCCGTTGCATAGTTTAAAAGATCTAAGCGTACAGACAGCGGAAGCGACTTTGTTTTATACTATGAATATAGATAGATGAGACTTTTTCAATGTGGCATTTATAGATTCAGTATGTTTGTATTTTTATTCCGAAGGATTTGTTGGAGTAAAAGGGAGACTAGACTTGGACTAACTTCGAAATATAATAATGGTTTATAATGGTTTTTTTTGTTGATGTCTGGAAAAATGTTCGAGCCTTTTATTAAAAATATATGCTGATAATAGAAACGAGCAGTATTCACCATAGACATGGCATGTAGTGAATTTATCGCTGTTGCATTATACACGGGTCCTAATTTGATCAGTTGATTGGAAAATGTAAAAATCACACCGTAGTTATAAAAAGTTTAGAGGGAGGTGAAAACTAAACAATGAAAAAGATTAGGAAATACTGAAATTCACTTACAAGTTTCTTGCGTACAGACTTAGTTGCACGTAGTAATGTTTTTAAACCAGTTTCTCAAGTTTATGAAAGTTTACATTAATAAATTTGATATTTCACATTATGTACCTCCATTGTAGTTATTCTTTGGCTTTTGGCTTTGGCTCTTATGGCGTCCATGCCATGGTGTTATGGCTACTAGTAACTAACTAGTCAAGTTTAACCGAGTTAAATGAAAATGGTCTATACTGTGTCAGTGTTACTTAAATCATAGATTAACGAATCAAAGTATAGTTGCCGGCAAACAACTTGAACATTAGTTGGCGAAGTGCGGGAAAGTTCGCGCATATAGGTACATTTGCGCAAAAATTTAGCTGTACGCATCGAATGACATTTTTCAAATTGTTTGCCGGGTAATTAATTGGTTCTTAAAGGTAATCTGTTTAATCTGTTATTTTCCATCTATTTATGCTCTTTTAATTCGCAGTAATTAACAATGTTATCTTTCTTGATAGATAGATAGATAGATTAACTCTTTATTGTTTACACCACAAACACATTTTACAAAAAATAAATAAAAAGTACATTAAAAAATTAGGCACACAATGGGCGGCATTATCACTAAAAGTGATCTCTTCCATGCAACCTTTCTTCTTGATGTTTTTTATGTGATGATGAACGGGCAGACGACCCACCTGGTGTTAAGTGGTGACCTCAGCCCATTACAGGCAACACGACTTGGACTCTCCCCTACTTAGGACGACAAGATCCACTTTGCAACGTATGCGTCCGTAACTTTGATGTTGAAAAGTTTTCGCGTTAGTGAAATCTTGGACTAGAACTTTAAAAATATGAGTTTATTTAAAATTTTGTTTTCTCGCAATGTAGACACCGCTATGGTCACGGCAAACTGAAGCACGTAACTTAAATAGAAGAGTTCTATCACGGATAGCACTTCAGCGGAGTAATTGCAGTAGCTATCGCTAGCCGCTGCCCCCACAACTGTAGCCATAACTTCACGTGAACGAAACGAAAAGGCCGACCGCCTCATTTGGCGCATTAATTCAGCATGAATGGAAGAAACAAAATGGTTGCTACCCACCGGCTGTACACGCGATTCATCATTTACAAAGAAATTGTGATTTATTTAGCGGGATCACATGAGAAATCTCCATCGTGAACTCCTTTGTGAGGTTGTGGTAATAAAAATAAATCAGGTTGATACCTTTTTGTATGATTATTTATTTATTTCAGAGAATGGCTTGTGCACCCAAGGAAACAGCACAGCATACCTACACATACAATTATTGTATTGTGACATGAAAGAAAACTCGTAGTCGAATTGCATCTTCCCAATAAGTAAAGTCAAAGTGAAAACTTTGTTTCATAGAATTCATAAAGAAATGGATTGGAAACGTCAATAATATTGAAAACATAAGGTCACGCGTACGCTAAGTTTGACGCCAGTTCAAATCCTATCCGAACCTCCATGGGGAAGAACAAAAAACCCTCATAGGAGCTTTTTCACGATGTAATAATCAGAGTACTTAAATCAATGTTACATTTATGACTACATAAAACTCTGGAGTAAGATATTGCAAGATGTATTGTGTGTCGTTGAGCAGAGCGACATCAAACTATGGGGATTTATCAATCGTGGCTTTGTTGGCTACAACTTTAAGCCTTTCAAGTATCGAATTTCTAACAACCACAGTTATTACCTCGAACCAGTGAGCCGCCATTGTCTTATTATTTATAAAAGTTATTCGGTCACGAAGTTAAATTTATACAAGGTGCGTTAGGCTATTCCGTGAGCAAACCGAAGATATAATAAACCTTTATGATAACGTGACCCATACGGAGATCCGTCCCTTAGCAAACGCTTCTTACCTAAGGCCACGTACACACCCACTCTATATTCCAGAATTTAGTTTGTCGCGTTAGTTTGGTAACACAAAATCTGGCGACTGGATTTATTATAATTTCCGGTCTCATATTTTTCAGCTATATAAAACAGCTTGATAATTTTTAGACTAATTAAAATTGATTTTCGTGAATAGAGTTACCATAATGTAACATAGTTATTGCCACTGTGATACATACATATTAACAATTGTAATTATTTAACCGTAATAGTTAGTCATGATCTTAGAGCAGTGACGCAGCTAACACTGATCAGTTTTACAGGACAACCATTTTTATTGAATTATCTTCAATTTTTTAATATTAAATCAGTGTGAAAATTTTTTATATTAATATTTTCAATATTTAAAAAGATTTCTCAAAATATTACTCATTATTTTACATTACTGCATAGATAATATTTGTTTAAAAATAATAGTTTAAATACTATCAGTTCTCAGTTCTACTGTGTAATTTAAGTATTTAAAGTCCATTGAAGAAAATCTATTATATTTTACTGTAAGTAGTAATAAAATTTTATTGTGTACTATGCAAATAATCAGTAAAAACTGTATTTCCCATATTTTCACAACCGGGTTTGTTCTAAGATCAACACGATGATCAAATAGCAACACAGAGATTAGGTTTTGAATTTGTCGACATAAAGATAGTTGCAAAATCTGATGTGACTGGCCTCACAGCTCAGTTGGTAATAACCCTTCTGCGCTATAGGTCGCGGGTTCGACTCCCACCAAGGACAAACATTTGTGTGACGAACTTAGATGTTTGTTCTGTGTCTGACTGTTTAATACGTATGTATTTACAAAAAACGTATACAAGTATTATATCAGTTGTCTGGTTCCCATGATATAAGTTATTTACCTAGCTTACTTTGGGGTTAGATGGCTCTGTGTGAAATGTCCACTAATATTTGTTATTACTTTTATATTTATAATAAAATCGCGCATTTCCGACGTCTAAATCAGCACATGTACACCCGTCCTTACAGCTATCAGTGTAACCTAATAGCGAGCGCACGTACTGGGTAACGACCGGTTTTTACATAAAATACTGCTCGTATTTTTGTTGTTGTATATTGTACTTCTTCTTCTCCAAGTCACCGGTTCTGTCGAACCAGTGTGGTGAAAAGATTGTAAGTGCGCCTCAAAGAGGCTCCTTTCGTGCACACGATACATGTCTTCGAATTTTTAGTTCTAGGACATGTCGGTTTCCTCACGATGTTTTCCTTCACCGTTTTGAGAACGTGGTATCGCGCACATAAATCTTTCAATCGAAAAACTCATAGGTGCACGTCGGGATTTGAACCGGCGACCTCCAGATTGAAACTCGGGGGTCAGTACCGCTAGACCACCACTCTCTCACTATTGTGTAAGTTGTGGTCTTGTTACGAAACTTACGATACAATTTTCCGTCTTTCCTGGACGAATAACGAATAAAATTAGGTTTTGTAGACCTGAGTATTCTGTAAACGGCTAAGTTATTATGAGATAATCACTGACCAGAGAGTAACAGTACAGTGTCTATGAACCGCGACTCTATGAAGATAAATACTTATCTATTTACACTACGATTTTTTTACTTACTGAGGAAAGAAGGCTATAGAATTTGTGCCGGGTTCGTCCGAGAAAATACTGCCACTTTAAACTCCCACTAAACAATAAGGATTACTTAATATTCCGTTGCTGTTTCAAACGTGAGGTTGCCATTGAAATTACAGGCACATGTGACATTTCACCCTTGCTTCTCAGAATTACTCTTAGGTATTCCGTTACCGAAGTAGAGATGACCCAAGTTATTACTGTTGGGCAGAGGTTACCGTATTTTTTTTATATTTTTTTATGTGATACAGTTACAGAACGAGCTGACGGCCCACCTGGTGTTAAGGGGTAACCTCAGCCCATAACAAGCGATGCGGCTTGGGTCCTCCCCTACTAGGTACGGCAAGACCCAAGTCGCAACGTATGCGCCCGTAACTCTGAGACGTGTAGGTGGAATGTCTCTTGTGCCTGTAATTTTTTTTTTTTTTAATTTTTTTTAGGTTGCCTATATTACAGAAATTACAAATCAGTTATCTGTTTCGCTGCCTCCATACTTCTAGATCGTGGATATATAGCGCCATCTGGTTTTGTAGCGAGGTAACAGCGCTCAATGGCGCGCGACGCGACTTCATCAATGTCACGGACAGTTTAACGTGGTCACGATGCGGGTAAATAAAGTCTGCAGCAACAATTTCAGCATCAAAAGCAAGAATTCTGAGAGCGTAAAGAGAGAAAGTACTGCCATCATACCCATTTATGGCTGGCAAGCGGTATTACGTCAATGATAGGTTTGGTTTGTTCTTTATTCTTTATTGTACACAGAAAACATACCATCAAGTGATATGTAATACATGTACAGAGGCGAGCTTAACCCTAAAAAGAGTTCTCTTACAGCAAACCTTTGAGGCTAGAGAGGGTCGCGATTTAATGGTGATTTAAGTTTTGCTGTTATGTTTGCCGTTGAAATCACAGGTAACGTCAGATATGCCATCATGATTTGAAGATGGACAGTTCACAGTTCGTACTGCCACTATACCTACCTTTCATTGTTTTTAAGGTTCCGTATTCAGAGGTCTCTCTTTCCTACATTTAAAGTGCTGTTTCTTTTGAACTCTTTTTGGTTGGTTGTGGTACTAATTATTGCTTCGCGTCATTGTAATAGCGGTTATGAATTCAGACACAGCAATAAAACAACAAATGATAGAATCCAGTCAAGTGTTAATCAGACTGAAGATACTAACAGAATTAAAACCAAATCAATTTTTCTAGTACATTAGTCTTAGTGCGCGAGTCTGAATAGCATTTGGTTTATGAACACTACATTTGTGCTTTTACGCGACTCAGTTTGCCTAAACAGGTACAGTATACATAAAAAATAAATATAAATATTAAAATATGACATTAATATAATTACTTTAGATTCATATTATTAAAATATTGACATGCCCTGAAGCTGGCAAAACACGAAGATCCTTCGACTCAACCTTTTATCTTTATCAACCATATATGATTTTAAGTGTAACTTTGGCTGCAAAATCAGGAATAAATTTAGTATATAAACTACCATTGTCTTTAATTGTTTATGATTATATGAATTTATTATTACTAAGGCAACGTTTTCAAATCAGCACGCTCGGCTTGTATTTCGAAGCAATGCAGTGAGGATCTTGTCTTACTTAGGTAGGGGAATAACCAAGTCCTAATGCTTGTTATGGGCACAGGTCGCCACCATATACCATCTGTATGTTTCGTAACTTTAACACAAAAAATATACATTTTTGAGACGAACTTCCAGAAACCGGGTGCTAGTCTATAAGTCATAAAAATATTAAAGTCATGACTGGCCTTATAGCTCAGTTGGTTAGTAACCCTACCTGCGCTGTAGGTCGTGGGTTCGATCCCCACTCAGGACAAACATTTATGTGACATTTGTAACATTGATGTTTGTTCTGTGTCTGGGTGTTAATATGTATTATATGTATGTATTTACAAAAGAAAAGTATATAAGTATTATATCAGTTGTCTGGTTCCCATGATACAAGCTATGCTTAGCTTACTTTGGGGCTAGATGGCGCTGTGTGAAATGTCCACCAATATTTATTTATTTATTTATCTAATTGGATGGCGACAGCTTGTCTTTCAAACTAATGTGTACAGGCGGGACGGAATATCAACATTGTCTCCGTAACAATGGTCGCCTAAATGTTTGTGGCGAAATCGATAGCGGTGGTAAGCGAGTGACCGACTGGCACGCCATCCACCGATCGATATCAAAGTACGTATATACTTCTGCCGTCCTTTAACTAAAACGCCGCCCAAAGTAAGTAAAGGTTTTACGTTTAATCTTCAAATTGTGATTCTGTTTCAAAACTCTAAAGAAAAACAATAAATGACTAAAACAGCTTCTTCTTCTTCGAGTCACCGGTTCTGTCGAACCAGTGTGGTGAAAGGATTGTAAGTGCGCCTCAAAGAGGCTCCTTTCGTGCACTCGACATATGTCTTCGAATTTTTAGTTCTAAGACATGTCGGTTTCCTCACGATGTTTTCCTTCACCGTTTTGGGAACGTGGTATTGCGCACATAAATCTTTCAATCGAAAAACTCATAGGTGCACGTCGGGATTTGAACCGGCGACCTCCGGATTGAAACTCGGGGGTCAGTACCGCTAGACCACCACGCTCTCACAAAAACAGCTGATAACAACATATTTTTTGGTACGAAACTCTCGTCCTTTAGTGCCCGCATCTAAGGCTAAATACATTATATGGTTAGTTTTCAATTGTATGTCTGTGTAGAAGCGAACATAATACACATGATATGGCGGCGTCAGAACTAAATTGTAAACTGGTTCTCTAGCGTGTAGATACCTGATATTAAATCATATCCACTGATCAATTCAACTTGGGTCTTCCCGTATTAAAGTAGGGGACACTCATACACACTGGAATTGTATCACATTGCCTCCGCCACGGACAAGTGGAACTTACATAGGGTAGTAGCCATGCGTTGCGGAATTGAAAAATTGGAATTAAAAAAGTGATTTTTTACACACAGCGCCATCTAGCTCCAAACTGAGCATTGCTTGTACGGGAACCAGACAACTGATAGAATACATATAAGCGTATTGTTTTTGTAAATACATACATATAATACATAATAACACCCTTTTATTCTGTGCCCCTCATTATTCTTTATACAATACTGATAAAAATATATGACAATGATACATGATCATATATTTACTTGCAAAATACGAACACATGACTTCCTGCTGGTAATTTCTTCTGTAGATTATACAGTCTTTTTTAATATGACTCGCATTGCTCGCATATATGATATAGTAATCTCAATTTATCCATATGAATATTTGAAACTGAAAATGTTATCAGTTAGCTATTGAGTGAATGCACGGGATCGGAGCTATTCACCGGTCTGTCTGAATCACTCGGTGAACAAACATTGCGAATCATTCATTAGCAGAACGCAAACGCGTGCCAATTTTCCGAATTGAACCTTCACAGGTACTCTTTGTAATCACGACTAGGGCTATCGATGCGGAGGTCGGTTCCATTCAATTGGCCTCACAGCTCAGTCGGTAGTAACTCTGCTTTATGCGCTGTAGTGGGTTCATTTCCCACACAGAACAAAAATTGTGTGACGAATACATGTTTGTTTTGGGTCTGAAACGTGGCTTGCTTGTTTCCTAATTCTATATACCAAAGCTCCAAATCAAATGACGAAAGTAAGTACGATTTAGCTGAATAAAGTAGTTGGAAAAATGATGAAATGGATTAACTCATAGGTATTATAAACACTTATATCCAGGGCCAAGTCGCGGGATTACGGTAAATATTAAACACTAAGCATGAATATAAGAACGGTTGAATTATATCCCGTAAGAGTTAATCTTAGAACGTCCCGTGATAATCAATACTGCGCAAACCCAATACTTGCTCATTCATTAAACAGAATGCTAACGATTTGCAGAATTCAGCGTTTGCCTACCCGCACTTATAACATGTACAGTACCTACAACTTACAGGATCCGTAGGCTAAACTCAAAACCTTATACCCTGACTTTGAAATGACACATCAAGCAATCTATTCTGAGCTAATCTCGAATAATAGATTATATTAACAAAGTCAATATATAAATCGAAAGATTTTTTTTATTATTTGTTAATAAGTCTTAATTTTACTGATTTTTTTATTTTTTATTTCAATTCAAATTTATATCCACAGGCAGTAAGACTTGTGCCAAGTTCTTCCGCGGAATTACTGCCACCACACCTATTTCAGTCGCCAAACGGTCAGCCAACCCTTTATAAGGATACAAGCATTTTTTTATGTAACCTTCCAGTTGTGTTTGACTGTATAGGCGGATTCGGAACAAACTTTGTTGTTCCGGATTAATTCAAAACAACAGCGATTGAGGCAAACAAACCCAAAAAAATATGTTGAAGCTGGAATCTTTATTTTTTACCTTAAATTTGTTGTTTCTTAATTTAATTAAATATACCTGCGATATGAGGGTGGGCCTCAATAAATGTTTAACAACTCTTAGGTTCATTAAAGTTCATTGCGCAATACTACTACAAAAAAGTTCTATTTTCTAATCCTTTTTGGACTTAACTGATGCGAAAGGAGCTATATTATTTTTTCTATATTCTTTATACTATTATGTTACTGTGTTCCGGGTGAAAGGAGTGGTTGCCAGTGAAATTACAGGCACACGAGACATTCCACCTACACGTCTCAGAGTTACGGGCGCATACGATGCGATTTGGGATACCTACCTAGAAGGGATGGACCCAAGTCACATCGCTTGTTATGGGCCGTGGTTACCACTTAACATCAGGTGGACCGTGGGCGCGTTCCGTAACTGTTACACATAAAAAAATAGGAATAATGTGAGAAAAATACTGCTGTGGCCCATGGGTGTTAATATGTATTATTTGTATGTATTTACAAAAAAGGTATATAAGTATTATATCAGTTGTCTGGTTCCCATGACACAAACTATGCTTAGCTTACTTTGGGGCTAGATAGCGCTGTGTGAAATGCCCACCATTGTTTTTATCATTATATAGCCGATTGTAGCTCTACGCAACACCTGAAATGAGAGCTAGCTCTCAAAGGAGCCGGAAGAAACTGTGAGGTGCTTGCTGGTAGATCTCGGCTGTACACGTAAATTAGTCATATGCGAAATCTAGGAATTTCAGTAAATTTAGTTAAATAACATGTTGTGTAGCGTTCTCATCTAAGCCTAAACTGATACGGCAAACTTTTAATTAGCACTTGTTTTAAACTCTCCCGAGTGCTATTCAGCCTAGAACTTTATCTTATTTTAGGAGTACATCAAGTTTAATTACACTATAAGTACAATTTTATGAGTACATATAATTTTAGGTTAAGTCTGAATATTTCGCTTGAAATTCTTTATTTTACCTGAGAAAATAACTATTGAGGTTTTTCTCACCTACCCCTACCTATATAGATTATTTATTTGTTTTTATTTTATGTATAGAGGTCTCATACAATATATATAGCGGATTTGCCCGCGACTTAAGCCGGGGAACCTTTCTTTTTTATTACGTATTGATGATTTATAGGTACGTAGATTGAAGTAACATACATAAGAATAATACAGATATACCAATTTTCATGAGAAACGGTTATAATTCTCTCCCCCATGTGAAAATATTTGCATTTAAATCCATACAATTTTTACAATTTTTTAAGAGCAGTAGAACTCGCCAAGTTCGTCCGGGGAAGTACTGCCACCATGCCCATTTCTGCCGCCAAGCAGTGACGCGTTCGCGTTACTGTGTTCCGGTTTGAAAGGTGTGGTTGCCGGTGAAATTACGGGCTCATGAGACATTCCACCTACACGTCTCATAGTTACGGGCGCATACGATGCGACTTGGGTATTGTCGTACCTAGTAGGGGAGGACCCAAGTCGCATCGGTTGTTATGGGCCGAGGTTACCACTTACCACCAGGTGGGCCGTCGGCTCGTTCCGTAACTACATAACATAAAAAAAAAAAAACAATAAAACCAAGTGCATATAATCAAAAGTTTTACGTCCAAAAGCGTACACACACGTATCCATCACTTAGTTACAAAGTGGTCCTCTTCATGTTTTGATTCAAAGCAACCCTAAAACTTGAGGGCTACCTTGAAACTTCAAAGCAATACAATTACGCCTGTAAGTACATACATATATTGGACTGGCCTCACAGCCCAATTGATAGTAATTCTGTCTTCTGGTATGTAGGTCGTGGGTTCGATTCGAGATCTAAAACGAATCTCTTTGTGTCACAGATATTTATAGATGATTTTTTTACGTCTGGGTATTTATTTACAAAAAACTATGTAAGTATTCTATCAGTCATGTGGTTCCTATAAAGTTTGGGGCTAGATGGTGTGTGAAATGTCCAGTATTTATTTATTTTGTTACTATTTGGAAGAATGAAGCAGAAAAATTCTGCTTTCATGTTGCGATAAAACAATTAGATTAACTTCACAGTATGAAGCATACAACTAATAAACAGCAATACATTTTAGAACTGTCAAAGTCGATTTGATATGCCAACAGCGTGGACGGGCTAAATGAATACGAAGCTTAAAATTTTTATTTTTTAAATTGATAGTATTTTTTGTTCTTATTTTTTTATGCAACTGAATTTAATCAGGACCTTATTGTCGCCTTGTATATGCTCTATGGCATTTTACAGGTAAGCAAACGTTTCTTGTATATGCACATTTTGAGTTGTAAATGACGGTACAATACCTCGTTTAAAAAATAAGGGAAGGTAAATCTGTAAGTGGTCCTCGATCTTAGTACATAGATCTCGTTAAGATCAAGTTACAGCATACAAATTTCACACATCAAAATTAAATGCGGTATCATAAGACAGATTGAGTTAGTGCTTAGTTAAGTAAGACTTCACAGTAGAACAAAATCAGGAGTACATCTGCATTTCTTGAATACCCATTTCCAGTACGTAGTAAGCGAGACAATGAGCTCTATGTTTGCCAGCAAAATTTCCATTTTATCAAAGGTACGTTTTTAATTTATAGTCATTTGTATCTGAACGTATGTTTATTGATGGAATAGCCAGTATTACATTTATTTAAATGGCATTATTTACCACTTACCTCTAGACCTCATCGAACATTAATAACTGTTATTTCTACAAAATGCGCTTAATCTCATAAAAAATAAAATGTTATTCACAGAATTTTCAAACGCTTACGCGACCACGGCTCAGTAAACTTTTTATCACTGCAGTCCAAACTTACCTTAAATTAAATCACAGCATGTTCCATTTTCGGTGTCACTAGGTTATGTGCGATTTCATTTGTACGAGAATCGTTTCTTCACTTAACTGTTGTATACAGTACGTTCGTATTTGTGAACTTTTCAGCGATGAAACGCGTGCAACCTTCGCGACATCTACACCAGACTGAAGCTTTGCGGCGTTGGTACTGAGGCTTTGCGGGGTTAAAGCTCTAGGTGATAATAAAATGATACCTACATACTTCAATGTACGGTGAAGCACGTCTGGATATTTTAATAGATAATTCGATTAATCTTTAAAGCCCTCACGCGATAAACATTTGATTACAATTTTAGTAAGCTGTTGTTTTGAGGTTTATATTTCCTTACCCTTCTTCTTCGAGTCACCGGTTCTGTCGAACCAGTGTGGTAAAAGGATTGTAAGTGCGCCTCAAAGAGGCTCCTTTCGTGCACATGACACATGTCTTCGAATTTTTAGTACCTACCTCCTTACCCTAAAGCAATTATAACAAATTTTTAAAGCTTGAATTTTTTTAAATATCTTTCATTTACTTTATAAGATAAAAGAAAAACTTCTCTTAGCCTTAAGCATATTTTTTCGACTGAGAAAGTAGTTCTTATATTTTTAAGGCCTCGTTTTAGGCTTTTATTTAATTGGAACTTTGTTTGTTTCCGAGAAAATGAAATATTCTCTACTAGCAAAGTTAATTAAAACTTTGCATACTAATAAGAATGTTCACAGCATTCAGTTGATCCTCGTTTTAGCTTAAAATAACTAATTTGAATTTATTAAATTATATGTAAAGTTTAATAATATTATATCATCATATCCATTAGATATTTAACTATTTAGTCAAATGTATACTGGGAATGCATTTAGTACTTAGGTATTTGCATGGTATAATATTTCTAATTCTTGCTATAGATACTTCATAGGAAGTACTTCCGTTATTTGAAATCTGCTTTTCTATCTTCGACATTCATCTCAAGACTGAAGACAATAAGTCGTAAGACCTGGTCAATTTACTGGGAAACCGTAGGAGAATTCACTAAGGACAACTGGGGGCTAGTGAATAAATTAGATTATTCGCCAATATACGTGTTTTACTCGTAGTCTAGTAGACTAAAATATACTAGACTAGACTAGGCGGAGTTGAACACTGAAACTATTAAAAAGAAGGCTTACATCATTTTGTAAGTCTTCTTCTCTTTGGTTCAAAAATTTTTGATTAAAACCTGGCTGTCGGTCTATTGAGGAAAGAATTTCTGGTAGAAAGTGTTAGCTGAGTTATTCGTGAGAAAACAATGGTGGCGACGAGCTCGCCCCTTGTCGCGTCTACCTTCCGATAGTGGAACCCACAAGGTGAAAGGTGGCCCACTGAAGCTCTGCCTTAACCATCGGGGATTAAGGTGTTTATCTATGTATGTATAATTTCAACACCGTGGTTGTACGCCTGTATAGGGACTGAACTGTCTGGTACCCATTAATACCAAACTTTTATACATGCCCCCATCCTCTTTTGAGAAATTCATTTTGCTGAGTGAATTCAATTAAAATGGTAATTCAGTCAGATGATTTCTGCGGGTTTTCACTGAATATAACGAATCGTTAGTTACAATATTAGAGTGGTAGATAACGGCGACTTTTGTACTTGATAAAGTGTGAAAGGGATTATGTTTCATGTGACTGCTAGTAATAACATCAAACTTTATCTATAATAAATAAATAATATATTGCGTATGACGAATTTTCAGTCGTATCAGTTCAGTAGTTTCAAGTGAAAAAGTAACATTACTACCTACCCCTTTCTGACGAGCTGATGGCCCACCTGATATAACTTGTACCAGCGATTTCATGAAAGATCCCTGCGGATGGCTCCCGCTCTATCCTGTTATAGAGTCCGCGTCACAGCGTTCAATTTATTTTTTATACAGAAACCGTAATTGAATCCCCCATTTTAAATTCTATTTCCTGAAAGGGTGCCGTTTGGATGTATTCTGTCTGTCTGTGTGGTGGCCCAGTTGATTACTGAGAGACACCTTTATTTTGCGCTTACAAGCACCCAATATAACTTGTCTTTTTTTTTATGTGATACAGTTACGGAACGAGCTGACGGCCCACCTGGTGTTAAGTGGTAACCTCTGCCCATAACAACCGATACGACAAGACCAAGTCGCATCGTATGCGCCCGCAACTCTGAGACGTGTAGGTGGAATTTATCTTGTGCCTGTAATTTCACCGGCAACCACACCTTTCAAGCCAGAACACAGTAACGGGAACGCGTCTGGTTGTTTTTATAACCGTTCCATTAGGTAATGTTCGCGACTCATCACATGGATGGGTGACCTTTAGAGATTGACTCATGAGCACTAACGCGATCAGAGAGAAATTGGTTAAATTTGGTAGGTGAACATATTAATTCTTTCATATGTATCTTTCATATCATCACATAATATATAATATAATAATATGTATACCTATAGGTAGGTACCACAAGGCCATCACATTTTTGTTCAAAATGATAAAAGAAAAACTAAGACTTACTAAGGCTAGAGAAATGACACGTACCATTTACTTTATACAGATACGAAAGACAGACTAGAATTTTCTTGCCAAATTATTCACGTCGATTTACTTGCTACATTTGAGTTAAGATGTCGGCGGATGAATGTTCCTCGTTCTCATACAGGCGCCTTTTATTATGCTTGGGAGAATGTTAGACTACCTGAGGAAATAAAATAGCAAAACCCCGTTATGGACGAGAAATAAATAAAATAAATATTTTGAATTTTACACAGCGCCATCTAGCCTCAAGCTATCAAAGCATGTATTATCCAAGCTAGGCAAATAATAATAATAATGGTGGACATTTCACACAGCGCCATCTGCCCCAAAGTAAGCTAAGCATAGCTTGTATCATGGGAACCAGACAACTGATATAATACTTATATACTTTTCTTTTGTAAATACATATAATACATAAAAACACCCAGACACAGAACAAACATCAATGTTACAAATGTCACATAAATGTTTGTCCTGAGTGGGGATCGAACCCACGGCCTACAGCGCAGAAGGTAGGGTTACTAACCAACTGAGCTATGAGGCCAGTCAAATAGTAAACTTAACTAAACGAGTTTAATCTATTTTTGTTCTGTCACAAAAACAGAAAATCAGACAAATGTTGGTATTTCTCCTTCATTAATCACGTTCTTCGCTATATGAAACTCATTCTGTTTCTTATTAACGGGAGTACAATTAATCTTTTCTTAGTGCCTCTATCTTTCTAGGAAATTATGAGTAATCCTACCTTTAACTTCTAAATGCTATGCGTTTAAAATATTTCAATCATTTTAGGTAGAAGTCAAACATAGTTTGGAATAAGATTTTTTTTCTTCTTTTCTTGCTGGCAACGTTCTTATATTTGGGAAGACACTGCTTTCTTAAATAAAATAGGATCTTTACTTCAACAGTTATTTGTACCCTTATTTTTTTAATGAGAGCGTGGTGGTCTAGTGGTACTGAGCGGTAGTAACTGTATAAATAAAAAATATATTCCACTTCGCATAGTATGACGTAATGATGCAGCAAAGTATAAAGTGGTTCCCGTGTTAAAGTATGTTCGTTTGAGGCATCACAGCTAAATTGTGTCATACACACCTCATGACTAATTCAAGGCGTTTGCGCCCGCCCGGGATCCCAACATTTGCTTAGCCCTTATGTGAAGTGAAAATAAATAAATAAATAAATAAATAAATTGGGTAAATTAGGGGTTGTTCCCGTCTTGTACACGAAAATGTAGCAACATTTTAACGTTGAAATTTTTCATATTCAATTAACCTGTATTTTTAATATGTTTTAAGCTATTGCATAGCTTCTATCGCGGGCCTTGAGCGTGGAGACCGAATCCAGAAATTCCGTAACGAAAAAACCTAACACCTCCCACTCCGACCGGCACAGCGGTGATACTTTTTAGTTTTTCCATCTATCGATAAATACCAGAACTTTTAATGACTTTTTGAAATATCACGCGCAATAGCTTTACCGCGGCAGTCTCCGAGTGCCACACGTCTTTTTTTTATTTAGGTGGAAAATCTTTATAAGAAAATTTGCAGCAAAACTTCAGTTTATAGGTTACACGTATCACGCGCATGAGATAATTTCAATTTTTATTTAGCAGATTTAATTACAACAAATATTATATAAATAAACTGGTTAAGTATCTTAGGACGTCATTAATTTTGACAAAAACCTAAGATATCGCTGCCAGATAGATATTTATTTGTTTATTTATTAATGAAAACCAATATAACATAAATTCAAACATTTTAATAGAGAAATTAAATATAAAAAGATACTTGGTATATATTATTAGAATTATAGAGTTGATTTCTTAGTCTAAGCGTTTTTATATTTGATATTTAATTTTGACTAATTGTAAACAAATCGTTGTGAATTTAGACACAATTCAATTGAATATTAGCCAAACAGGATCGCTTCTGATGCCATTACGGCGGACTTATTGAAATTCAATTCTCTATTTCTGAGCTCGGAGGGGCAAATTCTGAGGTCACGGGTCGCTCCAACCAATATATATCTAAGCACACCCTATTGTTAACATAAGCGACTGATTTAACGCGCTATATATAAATACTACCTTGTACTTGCTTTGTCTGTACCGCCACGACCCATCTACACAATACGATTATTTGATTTTTGTGTTTTTAATCCTAAGTACTATAGCGTACAGATATATGGATAATTTATAAGTACTTTGAATCTGTATAAATATATGGAACATTAACGTATATAATTACTGTAAGTACTGTAAGTATTTGACTTTATTGTTTCTATTTGAAAGTAAATATTATTTGTTCATCGTTTTCATTGCTTAGAAAAATGTTGTATGCCTCTGTGGTGAAAATAAGACGAAACCATTTTAGTAGTAAGCGACCTTTGTTACCCTTACTTTAGGCATATAATATGTTTGACTGATTGATTTAAAATAATTCTTATTCAAATACAAAAACAATTACTATCATGCATTATAAAATTCGATTATTAATTGTGTGCTCGGGTACAATTCATACACTCGATGTAGTATTTAGGATCCTGAACAAATGAAATATGAAATCTTTTAGTTGGTCTTCCTATATGTAGAATTTATGGTTGCATATTCATTCAAACACCTATTTTGTACACCCAGCTAGGTTTCCATTAACAAAATAAAATTCATAAAATAAAATACAGTTTCAGCAACCCCTGATGTATGAAACAGCAAAAGGAAGTCAAGTATGATGTCGACCGATTTCGGTTGAGAAGAGGGTCCCTAATCTTGACGCATACATACGGTTAATTTAACAGAGATTAATATTAACAATGGATACACGGAAGCAGAGGCCACTCTACTGTTTAGAAATAACAATACAGCGAGGATTGAGTCCGGCACCTCGCCACGGCCGGTCTTTGCGACACCATCGGACTCCCCGACAGAGCAGCGGTCGAAGTGTGGTATATCAGAAGCAAGTAGGAAACATCGTTTGCGCGATGCAGGCCTCGAGATCTGATTGGTTGGGAGCGGTAGAGCGGTGGTACCACAGCGTGGTATGATACCGTTACAGTCAGTGCACTTGAACAAAAAATACAAGGCCAGTGTTGCTTGAACACCGCGAATGGTCAGTTGCGGATGTACGAGCCGAAGTTACGACTAAGTTGTGTAAGCAATGTATAGTCATTTTAATCATCATGAAACACACTTTCTGTAGGTGTAACTTATATAGTTGTAAGTTTTATACTTTTTGAGAAAATCGAATCAAAGTTCCAAAGTAGCGAGTGGCTCGGTTTATTTGCTGTCCAATGTAGTTGATGTTTCTTCTAACGAGCTCATTTTTTTGTGTGATACAGTTACGGAATGTGCCGACGGCCCACCTTGTGTTAAGTGGTGACCTCGGCCGATAACAACCGATGCCACTTGGGCCCCCTACTAGGTACGATAAGGCCCAAGTTGAATCGTATGCGCCCGTAACTCTGAGACTTGTTGGTGGATTGTCTCATGTGCCTGTAATTTCACCAGCAACCACACCTTTCAAACCGGAACACAGTAGCGCGAAAGCGTTACTGCTTGGCGGCAGAAATGGGCATGGTGGCAGTACTTCCCCGGACGAACTTGGCGTGGGTTCAACTGCTCCATAAGAAATATAATTACTTATTGCTTATTCCTATATTAGAAATCCATTTTGTCTAACACAAAATATAATTTTCATATACCTGCTACTATACTTTACTTGTAAATGACACTATAAGTTTGTAAATTACATTAAGATGGGTGATGCATCAAAACCGTACTGAAACACGGTTGAAGCACATAGAAACGTGGATAGCGAATTTTGTAAACCTAGAGATTAGAGATGCTTGTTCTAATAAGGCTGCCAGAATCCAGGACATGCATTGTTCTGGCTCTACGCCAGCAGGGTTACACAAGGCATTTTTCATAAAACAGAAAATCTTTTAAAGCTAGATAAATGGGCATCGCAAAGTGAATTCTACCTTATTTACTCCACTGTTAAGCTTAAGTCAGAGGCGGAACTTTAAATTAATTAGTACAATTAAATATGCCCTGTGCCGCCATTATTTTTACAAACATTTTTTGAATCTCAACGAATGTGCATTTTTATATATTTTTATTTTTTGTTTTCGCAGATATTTAAAGAGAAATTACTAACATTACATAATTCTGTCTCAAAGCATACTCAATACCGATTCCTATGATAAGCACATAAGTGTTGCTGGTGAAACTACAGTCATATGTTCTCAAGCACCACCTACACGTTACTTAAGTTACCGGTGAGACTTGGGTATTCCCCTGCCTAAGTAGGAGAAGACTGTTAGTGTTGTTTTTCATGGGCAGAACTTTTAACAGCAGATGGGATATTCTTTCTGTAACTTTAATCAAATAAAAGAAACCCTCCATTACGCTCTAGGGCCGCTAATAATAATATCGACGGTTAAATCAGTGAGCATAACATTAGTTATTTGAAAATATTAATTTATCAATAAAATAATGGTTTAATACTAATACTATATAGGTACCTAAAACAAATAAAAGGTTCATGAATGTTCTTCTCTCCCTAGTGAAAGAAAAGATACTAAACAATAGTTTCCAACTAAAAGTCTGATAAACATGGCGTCCTTGAGCCTTGAGCCACAAATTTTAAGTCTGGCTAAATCACCAAATTCAATCTGACCACTCTTCTTCTTCTTCGAGTCACCGGTTCTGTCGAACCAGTGTGGTGAAAGGATTGTAAGTGCGCCTCAAAGAGGCTCCTTTCGTGCACTCGACACATGTCTTCGAATTTTTAGTTCTAGGACATGTCGGTTTCCTCACGATGTTTTCCTTCACCGTTTTGAGAACGTGGTATTGCGCACATAAATCTTTCAATTGAAAAACTCATAGGTGCACGTCGGGATTTGAACCGGCGACCTCCGGATTGAAACTCGGGGGTCAGTACCGCTAGACCACCAAGCTCTCGTAAATCTGACCACTATGAAATGCTAGTCTTTGTCGGTCTTTTTTTATCCACTGGAGAATCACCACTGTGATTCGTGAAATAAAATTTGTTAGCTGCAAATAGAATCATAACCATTATGTTAGGTTCATTCGTAATTTTAATTGCAATAAACACTAAAACCTTAACTTCACTTGTTTAAAATCGAAACAATTTTCGGAATTCTAGTAATTTTATCATCACCATAGTTAAATAGTTGCGTGTTAAAATTGCGGAAATATTTTTTTATCGGGTATGTGTAGTTAATTTATTGACTTCGAACAAATTATTGAGATACCAATAGAGATATAAACTAGTATATATAGAAAACACATTGTTTTGATATGCCTCGAGTATACTCCTAGTTTCGTAAAGATGTCTTTCACACAAATGTTTAAATTACTTTTAATGATTTCAATATATTGGAGTTTTGTTCATTCCATTGAGGTGGATGTAGCTACAGACAAAATAATGAGAGTCTTCGGCGCCCAAGATTCAAGCCACAGAGAACAAAAGCATCTTGTCCAACTCGAAATAGTAACCGATGTTGCGAATGGCCTATTAGTAGATACTTCAATGTGCAGTGGATCTGTCATTAGTCTGGATTGGATACTGACCGCGGCTCATTGTTTCAAACAAGACAGATCAGACGATGGTGATATTCACGTGGAAGTCAAAAGAAAAGAAGACAAACGATGGGTTACACTTGGCGAAGTAAAAGAAGAAGATATCATAACACACCCAAATTTCGTTAACAGTCCTCTGAATGATAAATCTACATCGGACTTGGGGCTGTTGAAAACATCACAACCTTTGCAGTTACGCGAAGACTTTATGCCTATCATATTAAACAAATACCTTATGAGCATACCGCTTCAATCCTCTAGCAGGACTGGCACGATATCTGGATACGGCATCAGGGAACCCAACAACTCGGCACCCAGTCAAGGACTTGTCAGAATCTTCCCCTGTCCTAGTTATCTTGGAGTCAACTTGTTATGCTCAAAAGGCGCGGTCAGAGCTGGTGCAGGTGATTCAGGCGGATCTCTAGTGTTGAAGAACGGAAAGCTAGCTGGAGTGACTTCATCCAGTTGCACCGATGCCGCCATAAACACGGCGTGTGAAACTGTCTACGTGGATGTATCTGCTTATTCAGACTGGATTACAGATGTAACTGGTATTATATAAGTATTTTATAAGACCGGTATAAAAGGATAAAGCTGAACTTGTGTTAGTCATTCCTGGTTTTTGGATCTGGCCCTAACATTTTTCTAAAATTATACAGACCTATAGAAAATATACACGGAGCATTAAGCTCCAATTTGAATAATCTGTTATTCTCCAGCCCTCTCTAAATTACTTTTGTTGTATTTTTTAATGAACACCAACGTAAACAAATTAAATTGAAAACTAAAATATAAAACGTAATTACAATTATAGGTGAGGATACTTCTTTTATGATTGTGTATTTATTATTATTCGTAAGTAATGTTGATTATCCCCGGACCGTGAAACCTCAATAATTATCTTACGGGTACCCGAACCGAAGTCATTATTAAAACGTAATAGGATTGTTACGCGGGTCAAGCTGTATTGTTAATGAAATGTCACATGTGTCAATGTGACTGCTGTTTGCTTAAACTTCCCAGTTTTCTTCTTGCCTTAGAGCTGTCCTCATCATAGCACCGCACTAAATGTATATGTAAAGTTTATCAACATTTTGACTGGCCTCATAGCTCAGTTGGTTAGTACCTTCTGCGCTTTAGGTCGTGGGTTCGATCCCCACTCAGGACAAACATTTATGTGACATTTGTAACATTGATGTTTGTTCTGTGTCTGGGTGTTAATATGTATTATATGTATGTATTTACAAAAAAAGTATGAAAGTATTAGTCCACCAATTTATTTTTCAAGAACAGAGCAAACTTGTGATGAACACAAATGTTTGCCCCGCACGAGGTTACAACCCGGGACTCCAGATTCGCAAACTGTGCTACAAATTAGCTATGCCTAATTGGACGTTTGCTTTGGATTATAAACAAGTGAATAACAAGTATGAGCTTAGGATTAATAGTTCTTATACATATTTTATCAATCTCTCGTTCCAAGCAGCGGTAGACCATGCTTTACTACTACTAATCGTGAAATTAGCTCTTTCAAATCAGTGTGGTGAAAGGATTTAAGTTGCTTCAATTAGGCTCCTTTATTGCACTTGACACATGTCTTCAAAGTTTCCTCAGAAAGAAAAAGAAAAAATTCCAAGAAAAGACCACCACAATAATCCTAAAAAAACATAGCTATAAAGCCAAGGAATTCGTTTCATTCTTCAATATTTTTGGAGGTTATACGACTGCTTATATTGGCAAATAGTCAAATCTCTTGCGTGTTTCTTAAGAGCGCTTGAATAGATTTGCGGTAATTGCCTCGTTGCAGTATTCGTAGGTCATGGAAACTACTAACAATGCTTTGAGTGACATCTTGACTTGTTAAAGTTCACTTAAATAACACTTAAAATATTGCTCAACTTAATATAGGGGTGTGACAAAACAGCTAATCGGTTTGGTTCGGTTTTTGCAGTTTCTGGAGCCTTTTTTATCACAACGTAGCTTTTCTATCTACGTCTTCATCTCATTCTTATACGTGAATTTATTTTGACCAAGTTGGTATAAAATAGTAGCGTATTATATAAAATCACAGGTATACATTACAATGGTAGTAATATTTATAGAGTTACGTGTAAATAAACAATTCTTAGTAATTAATTGGAACTCTAATTATGTTTTGAAAATATCAAGTACGTTCGGGTATCGATATTTTGGACGCCCAAAACGTACTTACCACACAGCTATTGTTATTTCTTATTTGGTGGGTTCGATTAACAATCAAGGCAAACATTATTGTGAAGAACGTAGTTATTTCAGTCATGGTGTTAATATAATATTAAAGTATGAATTTATTATTATGTATAAACTATTGTTTGGGGGGTGCGCGCGCTGCGAGCAGCACGCATGAGTAATTCTCCAATTTGGACCCCTAATTCGGACTTGGCGACCCCAAAAACCCCCTGGTTATGAATTTGCCTAAGCGAAGCCCTTGGCATGTCGGCCGCCATATTGAATCGGCCATCTTTAATTTTGAAAAAACACTAATATATCGTCCATATAGACATTTATGGTATTTATAAGTTGTCTGGTCCCATACCGTAGTATATAAGCGATGCATAGCTGTGTGAATCATAATTTTCATAATTTATTTATTTGTTGACAGCAGTGCATGTATCAAGTATCAACAATAAATATTTTAAGAGACTAGTAGAACTAACGCCAAGTTCGTCCGGCGAAGTACTGCCACCATGGCCATTTCTGCCGCCAAGCAGTAACGCATTCACAACTATGTTCCGGTGTGGTTTCCAGTGAAATTGCAGGCACATGAGACATTCCACCTACACGTTTCAGAGTTACGGGCGCATACGATGCGACTTGAGTCTTGTCTTACCAAGTAGGGGAGGACCCAAGTCGCATCGGTTGTTATGGGCCGAGGTTACCACTTAACACCAGGTGGGCCGTCGGCTCGTTCCGTATCTGAATCACATAAAAAGAAATATTACACAACCCCATCACATATCTGTACTGAAAAGTCGCTGCCCGTAACGACCCAATTTTTATTAACATTACGTGGATATTACGTGTGGATGGATTAAAACGTAGTCATGCGTCATCGGACAACTTGATAATGTTACGCGTGAATGCATCGCCGTTATATTGACATGTGGTATATGCACGTTATGAATCCTTTCGTTAATAGAATAGTTATTTTTAAAATGTCTCGAATGTATAACCTTTCCAGGGCAACAGGTATTTAGAAATCTAATATATAAAATTTTCGTGTCACAATGTTTGTAACAAAACTCGTCTGAAATGGCTTCACCTATTTTTATGAAATTTTTTGTGTATATTTGGTGGATCTGGGAATAGGACGTAAACTACTTATTTTTCACACCCCTAAGTAATTAGGGTTGTACACGCTAATTTTTTATATTTTTTGTTATAATGTTTTATTAAAAAAAAAAAATGATTCAGCATTTAAAAGGAGAGCGTGGTGGTCTAGCGGTACTGACCCTCGAGTTTCAATCCGGAGGTCACCGGTTCAAATCCCGACGTGCACCTATGAGTTTTTCGATTGAAAGATTTATGTGCGCAATACCACGTTCTCAAAACGGTGAAGGAAAACATCGTGAGGAAACAGACATGTCCTAGAACTAAAAATTCGAAGACATGTGTCGAGTGCACGAAAGGAGCCTCTTTGAGGCGCACTTACAATCCTTTCACCACACTGGTTCGACAGAACCGGTGACTCGAAGAAGAAGAAGAAGAAGCATTTAAAAATACACACCAACCCTATTATTTTATTGCGATACTAGATTTTTATTTTATGGCAAAACTACGTTTACTTGGTCAGTTAGGAATTAATAACATTGTGCTGTCTTTCGGTATTCGGAAAACATACTGTGAATTTTTTGAGTGACCTTACACTTTGAATAGTTAGAAAACCAACTAGGAACTTAGTAATAACGTATAATAGTGACTAAAATGTTGAAAATTGACATTGAATTAAAAAAAGAACAGAATTTATAAAAAGGTAGCGAGGCAAAGCCATTTAGTAGATAAATTTAAAAATATAAGGTCATGCTTACTCATATCTAACTTTGAGACGTGTATTAAGAAAAGAGTAGCCAGAAAATCATACTATGTACTAAATAATAATAATAATAATAAAAATATAAATAATAAAATAAATAATATAAATGCAAAAGTTTGGATGGATGGATGTTTGTTACTCAATCACGCCAGAACAGCTGAACGGATTTGGATGAAATTTGGCACAGAGATAGATCTCAGCCTCTTTAATCCCGGAAAAGTGAAGTGTTCCCGTGGGAATTATTCACCGCGAGCTAGCTAGTTAATTAAAAAAGAAAATTGATCAAAAAACATCATATTCACATGGTGCAGTATTTTGAAAAATCTCAGAATTTGTATTCGCTTGATAGTGTAAAGTCCAGCTGAGATAAAACTTTGATTACGAGGCACTCCATATCAGCTTTCATCCTGTTATTTATGATCGAAAGTCGGAGACTTTCATTTTATTAATATGTGTATTTTGGCGGATTCTAGAATGACTTTTAAATAAGAAATAAACTATTTCTTTATTCAGTTATGTAACTGATTTAAACATTTCAATGTCTTTAATGGCCCGTTGAGATTAAACTGTCGGCATTATCATATTTTTTATGGTATAACTCCTTTCCCGAATTGTCTTGGGACGACATGCAATCATTCGTATTCAAGACATCGAGAGATACTGGTGTAAAAAAGTTTACATTTCAAGATGAAATATTATTCTTTTATCGTTTTGTTGGTTTCAACTGAGATACTCGCAGGAGGTAAGTTGTTTATTAATGTATACATGTGAAATAATAAAAAAAAGTGATAAGTGAGCAATAAATAAAAAAAAAATGTGAGCCGTCACGGGACGCCTGGCAGATGTGAAACATCGACATTATTTTGTAAGAAACTAAGTACCCCATCACTAATAATGTTTATGATTTGTCGTGACCTTGAACGGACCAATCAGCGCTCATGCCGTGGCGACGCGTCGCCAAGCCAGAAATCGGTTTTACGTGCGGCTATAGATGTTTCACATCAAAAATGTGAGCCGTCACGGGACGCCTGGCAGATGTGAAACATCGACATTATTTTGTAAAAGTAATATGCAACGCATGCCGTGGCGACGCGTCGCCACGCCAGAAATCGGTTTTACGTGCGGCTATAGATGTTTCACATCAAAAATTATGTTGTCCAATGTTTATTTATAGTTAATTAGGTAGTAGAATTATAGTTTTTAATTATGCCACCGTGGTATTTAAAGATAGTAAATTAGTAAAAGTTAGGAGGTACGAACTCCTTTATTAACGCGTTCTATGTTAAATACCTAGGACCTTCCCAAAACGACAGATAGGTACTAGGTACCAACGAAAGTCAGTGTAAATGAAATGCAATAAACGATTTAACAATTCGGTTAATGTCAATCTTATGTAATTTAACACCTAGCTATTAAAGTCGTTGTCTTAACTACCGAATACGTAAAATGAAACTGAAAAAATATCGAAAATACCTAATGTGATATGTCAAGATTAACCTCTAGAAAGTCGTAAAAATGATTGATGCCCAGGGAAGTTGATATAGATCATAAGGTTAAGGAGGTTACACTGTTGTGGTTACACTGGAGTGCACGAAAGGAGCCTCTTTGAGGCGCACTTACAATCCTTTCACCACACTGGTTCGATAGAACCGGTGACTCGAAGAAGAAGAAGACTGTTGTTCCGTGATATAGTATTTACAGCAAGTAAGTTTAATTTGAGGTTTTTCACCGACGACTACATAGTCCGCTTAACATCAGATGTATTGAAGTGTACTAAATATGTAATAAAATAAAGGTATTTAGATGTTTTACTTTGTACACTATGTGCATTCCATAATTATAGTTCAACGTAGGTTTTTTGTTTTTAATACAGTTTGACAGGCCTCACGGCTCAGTTGGTGGTAACTCTGCCTTCTGCGCTAACAAATAAAGTATATAACTTATATAACTCTGTAGGTCGTGGGTTCGATTCTCACCCAGGACAAACATTTGTGTGATGAATTTAGATGTTTTTTCAAAAAAAGGACCCTCCTTTAGGGGTTTCTTGTCTGTTGGGGGGAGGGTCGGACAGAATTTGAACAGGCGTCAAACTTAGCGATAAGTACGCGTGACCATATTGAATATTACTGACGTTTCCAAGCCATTTTATGAATTCTATGGAAATATAATTTTTGATTTTGACTTGATGGGAAAGAAATAGTAGGTTCTGATATTCTTTGAATTACTAATCACATAAAAACCTCCTAGCGACGCGCATGAAAAATGAATTCTATCCGGAACCGGTCCCATCCACTAAAAGGTTGAAAGAATGATTGATGTCCGGGATGAGTGATTGTATACGGCTCTGCATTATCGCCGGAACATAATCGAAAAACATCCTGTGTATACAGCGGTATTGTGTATTATCTCCCAAGGCATAGTGCACGAAAGGAGCCTCATTGGGGCGCAAATTAATCCTTTCACCGCACTGGTTCAGAAGAGCCAGTATGTATATTATAGTAGTAGGTCATAATCATCTTAAATAACTTTCATCGCAACCAGCACAAGAATCGTTCTAGGAGTATTATAATTAAGAAGTATTTAAAATCAAATTGAAGATATTATCACTCGAAACTAACTCGACTAGGTTTGCTGGAAGAAAACTCTTTTTAGGGTTAAGCTCGCCTTTGTACATATTTTTTATATATGTTCAATTCAATTCAATTCAATACATTTATTGCTGTTAATTTATGTTTATAAGTATTTGTATGTTAATTTATGTTTATTTTTCTGTGTACAATAAAGAAAATAACTTTTTTTTATGTGATACAGTTACGGAACGAGCCAGCGGCCCACCTGGTGTTAAGTGGTAATCTCTGGCCATAACAAGCAATACCACTTGGGTCCTCCCCTACTAGGTACTACAAGACCAAGTCGCCTCTTATGCGCCCGTAACTCTGAGACGTGTGGAATGTCTCATGTGCCTTTAATTTCACCGGCAACCACACGGAACACATTAACGCGAATGCGTCACTGCTTGGCGGCAGAAATGGGCATGGTGGCAGTACTTCCCCGGACGAACTTGGCGTGAGTTCTACTGCTCTTAAAGACATGTTACATGTTGTAAGGAACATCAGTGCTAGGCTTTTAGATAATTGGTTGCACTACGAAAGTTGCAACCTCTGGTGCAATAGCCGGTCTATCTATCTATTCGAGTCACTGGTTCTCTCGAATCAGTGTGTTGAAAGGATTTCAAGTGCGCCTCAAAGAGGCTCCTTTCGTGCACTAGACACATGTTTTCGAATTTTCAGTTCTGGGACATGTCGGTTTCCTCACGATGTTTTCCTTCACCGTGTTGAGAACGTAGTATTGCGCACATAAATCTTTCAATCGAAAAACTCATAGGTGCACGTCGGGATTTGAACCGCCGACCTCCGGATTGAAACTCGGGGGTCAGTACCGCTAGACCACCACGCTCTCGTAGCCGGTAGCGTCGCATTATGAGGTAATGCTCTGTTTGTGATGTCATAATGCAGTTTTCTATGATTATGTAAGATGTGTATCAACATTGGCGTAAAGTATTTAGTTTTGTCTGGCGTCACAGCTTAGCTGGTCATCTACCTTCTGCGCTGTAGGTCCTGGGTTCAATTCCTATCAGGACATTTTTTTTTGTGAAACATTTATATTTGTTCTGTGTATGGGCAGTATATGTAACTATTATATTTGTTTGAAACAAAATAGTTCCCGTAGCTAGGTTCCTACAAGGTTGGATATTTAAACTCTTTTGTAATAACTTATTATTAATAGTTATAATAAATAATTGGACAGTAGCAGTGTGGATTTTGGATTTAACTTTTAAATCTTTAGAACGAGATTTTGATGTTGAACTTATGAAAAAATTTGAAAATTTTACTAAATAAAAAAATGCCTTCGATTTCATGATACTAGGAAATGATCATTTATTTCTTTACAGTTTTGGGAACATGGTATTGCTCACATTAACTTTTACAAGCAATAAACCTATTTGTGCTTGTTTGAATTTTAACCAGTTACAGAACAGATATGAAATAATATTTTATTGCATGGTTTTGTTCAATTTTTAACCTTATATCCCATTATTGTAAAATAAAATACTATTGGCGAACGGGTTGCTAATGAGAGATACGATCTCAATTGTTTGTTTCTTAAATTACGCTGATACAATATTTTGATCTCGGCTCTAATATGAGATAATTCCTGATGAAGCAACCGTTTGGTGTTGATTTCTCACTGCACACCAATGTCAGCCTTGCAAAACCCGGGGTCGATCGTTAGCTAATGTGGCCTGCCTGCATTATTTTATAATTGTGTTACGAAATACTAACAGGCTAGTGTAGCTCGTAGTCCTACATAGTCAGTATACGCGGATATTCAACTAAGGTCGTACATTTACTTTTATTAACGACTAGACCTCCTTTTAACGCATAGTGCTTAAAAACTATTCAGTGATAAAAAGAAACTTGTTTAAAAAAAAAAAGAATTATTCGGCCAAGTACATTCATTGTTTAAATTTTGAAAATGGAATTGATAAAAGTGTGTTACGTTTGTACCCTGGTCTCTTTTATAATGTTCCAATGCCTAATGGAGGGAGCGGGACAGCAGACTTCGTTCGAGCTTCCCGTTCAGTTGGTTGGTTTCCCGTTTATAATTTTGGCGGTGAGATTGACGAATTTCCTCAAGAAAATGTCGTATGCACTAAGCCCATGTGAGTACCTAATTTGTTAACAAATCTTTCAAATTAGTGCATTAAAGTATTACTAGTATGTAGCTACACTGGTCACGCAACATGAGAATTATTTTAAATAAACTCTGTAACGTGCGTCTTGCTAATTTTCGGTTTCGAGTGTGATTAAGTTGTTTGTAAGTTGATAGTATATTTTTATACACACGAAATGCCATTATTTTACATGCAATATTATTTAAGTGCGTTGCAATGTTGCGTCGTAGTTTTCGACTAGGATTACATAGGTACCTATATATAATTACGTTATATTCTAAACCCAAATGGCGTGACATAAGTAAAAATATAGAATGCTAGTTTGGCTATAAAATATGCTATTTTGGTAGTTCGAAACCTGGCAACACCTTAGGTAGTACTTTGTATAATATGTAATAAAGTTACGGAACGAGCCGATGGTAAAAGTGGTAACCTCTGCCCATATATAGCAACGCTATTTGGCTCCTCCCCTACTTAGGTACGACACAACCCAAGTCGCAAAGTATGCGCCCGTAATTCTGACACCTGTAAATGTAAATTTAAATAACAAAAGTATACCTACCATATAAAAAAAACGACCCCATATTTGAATGCATTCTTCAAGACGCCTAAAACGTGTACTCGGTGTTACGAGATCGATTGACCCACAAACGGATTACTGCAATCGGAGAAGGTGTTGCGTTCCGTCTCACGTAGACACACGGCGTTTTTGCAGTGCAATCTTGGTCGCCAAACAAGTCTCACTGATTCAACAAAAATAAACTCAACCGCGAATCGCGAACCAATTTGTACACTCGTACGTGAAACAAAACTTAAAAGCGCGCGTAAAGCTATTAAAAAGTAAATTGGCCGTGTAAAGAGTTTACACAACGTTCAGACCTCTTTTGAAACAATCGAATGTTTTGACTGATTGCAAAACTTGTGTATGTCACTGTCTTTTTTAATTCGTTACTGTTCACGATGGAGTACAGAAGAGTTTTGTGTGCGACTGTTATTTTGGTGTTTTTGAATTTCGAATATTCGATATGTGGCGAGGCGCCGTTTGAGTTGCCAGTGCAGCTAGTTGGTTTCCCTTTTATAGTGGGAAGCGTGAAGTTGACAAACTTTTTGAAAAAACTGTCGTATTCTCTTAGTCCAGGTCAGTATATGGGCGTGTGTCATGCTTGGGAGACATCTACATATATGTACAAAGTTCTGCGCAAAGTTTCAATGTATTCATATGTATAATGCTTGGGTATCTTTTCGTGTATAATTTTAAATTAGGGCTATCGATTTCAACGGCATAAGACTAAATTACAACTGGAGAAGGAAGAAAGGATTTTATCTGTTAAGAAAGTTGTTTTTTTTATTTTAATACGTTTACTGTAGTTTTCCTTTGGTCTGCCATTAACATAATCAGTACAATGATTCACATAACATTCTACCAAACTTGTGTTCTGTATATTTTGTAAGATTTGATTGTTTTATTCCTATTTTTATATAAGAATTTCAGTTCCAAGGTCTTCTCTTGGATTGTATCTCCTGCACAGTTAGCGATAAAGTTAATCTAATACACTTTATCTTCAGTATTTCATTTGCATAAAGTTCATCGACAAAATTGAGTTTAGACGAGATAGAGTCCGGAGTAATAAGCAGTACTAATTAATAATACAATGTTTCTTAAAAAACCTGTTAATAATTGACCACAAATTGATTATTAGTTGGCGATTAAAATTTTAATTTATTTTTTAGTACTTAACAAATATTACATCCATCTGAAAGCATTTGTAAAGAAACGTTAGATATTCAACCGACTGAACCGAAATGAGGAAGTTCTATGTTCTTTATAATTTTTTTATGTTCGCTCAACTGATATTGTAACTTAGCGGCCTCTAATATTCCCACTACATTAATATAGCACATTCTTCTTCGAGTCACCGGTTCTGTCGAACCAGTGTGGTGAAAGGATTGTAAGTGCGCTTCAAAGAGCTCCTTTCGTGCACTCGACACATGTCTTCGAATTTTTAGTTCTAGGACATGTCGGTTTCCTCACGATGTTTTCCTTCACCGTTTTGGGAACGTGGTATTGCGCACATAAATCTTTCAATCGAAAAACTCATAGGTGCACGTCGGTATTTGAACCGGCGACCTCCGGATTGAAACTCGGGGGTCAGTACCGGTAGACCACCACGCTCAATATAGCACATTGACTCAACGGTTCAGTTATCGTGTATGTAACTTTATCATGTCACATATCATCATATCATATCCCCGCCCTATTTTCCTACATGAAAACTTTCATCCAGAAATACAGTCCATAATAATGCGATAGCCAGGGACAAATTTTAAACTTAACAACCAAATTGCCTGCAAGTCTGTGGTAACTTCTCCAATAACATCGCCCCAAATCGATATGAGACTACTTAATATTAGCATTATTCGGATAGCACTCGACTGTCCGCTACACTAGCAGCGATATAGCAGTAGGCAGTAGCAGCTATAAATCCAACTGTCAGGGAATATACGTGTGAAAATGCTATGCATCACCCTGTGCATACCTGCAGAGAATATGGAGCGCTGAATTTAGACAGTTTGACTGGCCTCATAGCTCAGTTGGTTAGTAACCCCTTCCTTCTGCGCTGTAGGTCGTGGGTTCGATCCCCACTCAGGACAAACATTTATGTGACATTTGTAACATTGATGTTTGTTCTGTGTCTAGGTGTTAATATGTATTATATGTATGTATTTACAAAAGAAAAGTATATAAGTATGTATATCAGTTGTCTGGTTCCCATGATACAAGCTACGCTTAGCTTACTTTGGGGCTAGATGGCGCTGTGTGAAATGTCCCCGATATTTATTATTTATTTAAATCCGTTTCATAAAATCGCCGGAACCCAAAAAACCAGTTAAATTTAAACTATAAAAACCTATGTAAGCGTTGTCCTGGAACAGCAGTTGAAATTACAGGCACACGACACATTCCCCCTTCACGTATCAAATTTTCGGGCGCATACGATATGACTTGCGTCTAGTCGTACCTAAGTAGGGGAGGACCCAAGTCACATTGCTTGTTATGGGGAGAATTTACCACTTAACACCAGGTGGATCATCTGTTCGTCCCGTAACTATATCAAATAAATATAATTCTTCACTGGTTTGATGCTGCGTGAAATATACATGTCATATCAAAATTCATAGCTATTTCGCTCTGTTTACTCTGAAATAAGTGAGACAGCAGTGTTACCATAAGCTTCCCGTGACGGGCAAATTATTCTTCTCACATCACTTTATTCAAATGCTTGATACGCGAATTCTCTGTTTCCAATCAAATCAGCATTCAACATTCATAGAAAATATATTTCCACATCATTTTCTCCACAAAAATATATAACCTGCATCGATATTATGAAATGTACCTGTTATTAACTTATTTCTGTGGCATTATGTCTAAAATAACAGCCAATAAGTGTGCTTTGGAACCAATGTTTTCCGAGATAGGAAATAATTTAGTTAAGTATTATATCATGTTAGGTGTCATAGTGTCTGAGGACAGGATAAAGGTATAATTTATCCTTTTTAAATGTGTTTTTTTTAAATATCGGTATTTAAATAAAAATTAGAGTTTCAGTTACCTTATTGGCCGTTTGAGATATTTTTTTCAACTTTCTCGTAACATCCAATTGTCTCTTATAAAGTCGATATTTTGAAATTTATTAATCCAGGGCCTGTTATTAGAAGAGAAACATATTTATTACTTATTACTAACATAGATTTAAATTATAATTGCTTTAAGTAGTTACTAAATGGATGACCATCTGAATTTTAAACAAATTTAATAAAATTATAAATACTTTCAGTTTACAATAGCTGACTCGTTACGCCCGTATATGGTAAAGACAGGCAATAGAATATTACACGGGATACTGATTACCAGTAGGTCAATATATTATAATAATATAATTTTAAGAGCAGTAGAACTCTCGCCAAGTTCGTCCGGGGAATTACTGCCACCATGCCCATGTCTGCTGCCAAGCAGTAACGCATCGCGTTACTGTGTTCCGGTTTGAAAGGTGTGGTTGCCGGTGAAATTACAGGCACACGCGACATTCCACCTACACGTCTCAGAGTTACGGGCGCATACGATGCGACTTGGGTCTTGTCGTACCTAGTAGGGGAGGACCCCAGTCGCATCGATTGTTATGGGCAGAGATTACCACTTAACACAAGGTGGGTGGTCGGCTCGTTACGTAACTGTATTACATATATATATAGTAAAGTTAACAGACAGTTAAACCTGGTTTTGTGCCAACAACGAATATGCTTCTAATCCATCACATGACTAGCCCGTATCACAGCTAACATAGATTGATAGTCCCATGTCGACGTACTAACATACTCGGCGACCGTCATACTATATACATATATGGTTTATGTGTTCCAGTGTCACATTAATTACGGGAAGCTTGGTGAGTTATTTAGTACGTAATTAGGTTAAGTGCTTAGCTTGGTTTAATTCGTTTTTGACTGCCACAATTCATAGAAAAGATAAAAAAATGGGTTAGGAAGCCATCAGGTAACATGAGATCAAAGGCATCCCTTATTATAGTTGTCCTGACAAAATCGCTGGTCCGAGTTACCAGCCCACGTGACAAATCGCTAGGAAATAGTTATATGATAGAGATAGACTAGCTGTTGCCCGCGATTTCGTCCGCGTGGAATTCGGTTTTACACGCACCCCTATTTTACTCGTCGGAAAAGTAGCCTAAGTTACTCCTTTTTACATCAGCTATCTGTCGGTGAAAGTCCCGTCAAAATCGGTCCAGCCATTTCAGAGATTAGCCTGAACAAACAGACAGATAGACAGATTGATAAAAATTTTAAAAAATGTTGCTTTGGTGTATACATCCATATGAACTTAGTAAAAAGCGGTTATTTTAATATGACAAACAGATACTCCAATTTTATTTATTTGTATTGGTAAAAAAAATGCGCTTATATGTTGCTAGGTGAAATATTTAGTTAACCTGTTACAAAAAGTTCAGTTTCTCATAGGTTCGCCAAGGTTTTGATTATGTTCGGGGATTGAATGGTAGCCTTAAACTTCATTTTCCTCTTTTTTGAAATTATAAGATAGTTTTAGATTAAGTTTATGTGTTTTGTCTTAGTAGACTGTGCAGTGCTACAAACCATATGAAACTCAGAGTCATTATTATGAAATTTTCCCAAAATATCGAAGCGTGGTCATGCTTAGTCTAAGGCCTTTGTTTTTTTAATTTCGATTAATACAATACAATACAATAAAATAACTCTTTATTGTAAACCACAATACAAAAAGAAAAACTTATTAAAAAGAACATTTTCGTGTACAATAAATGTGGATGACAATGGGCGGTCTTATTGCAATGAGCAATCTCTTCCAGACATTAATGTTGCATGCATGCTGGTTAGGTTTGATTGAAGGGCGCCACTATCAATAAGCACACAAAACCTTATAATTTTCACTTCTACTAAAACATTTTTTTTTTCTTCTATCTTAGTACCTAGATTTCTATTGTTATTAATCTGCGTTCATTACATCCTAATGATTCGTTAAAACAATCTAGACCTTACTAATACACCGAGGTCATTACTGGGTTTCGATTAGCCAGTAGGTGGCCAGTTTAACTCACTGTTTGCCTAATGATCACAAATAGCCTGGATAAGGAACAAATTACGCGAGCAACTTACGGTAACTCGGGGGAATTTAGATGGGTGTTTTTCGTGCTGAATTCATGAGAGAGTGGGTCATTAAGTAGCAATAAGATTAAAGTTATGTGAAAATATTGTTGGCACGCCATCCAATTTATAAACCAAATAGGTTGACTGGTAGAAAAGGCGCTAAGCATGAAGGTCATCTATCGTTTATTTGGTTTTAATTATGTGCATATTAAAAAGAAATAGAATAATGTATATTCCGCCAAGGTTATAATGTATATGAAAGCGTATATTCGTCTTTATTAAATCATTTACGAGAAACGAAACAATAGCTGTGCTTCAACTTTTGTCTAAGTTCATTTTAAGTTATATTAAACTAAGCATACCTATTATTCGTATGGGTATTAGCCGGATAGGGTTTGAACAGGCATCAAACTTATCGATAAGTACGCGTGACCTTATGTTTTGAATATTGACGTTTCCAAGTCATTTCTTTATGAATTCTATGGAAATAAAGTTTTTGACTTTGACTTTGACTTTGATTGTTTTCTTTAATTAACTAATTTCCGTTGTTACAGCTACATACAAGTCTCGGAACCGCCGACAGCTGACCAGCGAATCGCCCGAGCCGTTTGACGTTCTAGAAGTTGAGAAGTACATCGTCGGGGAGTTTGGAAATAAAGCTTGCGTGTTTGAAAGAGTTTGTGCCCAATATGCCACGAGAGCAATCTCTGAACCGCGACCACAGATGGACTGGCCTAATGTGTTCAGGTAAAACTGTCACACATATACAAATTTTAGAAAACATAGGAGTGTGTATGTGATTTAGGAAAGAAAACCTACATTTATCCGCCTAGCCATCATCATCCGTTTAGCCTTTGTTTTTGACTCTTTTATTAAGAGACTAGCTCTCTTATTTAGCTTAGCTAAAAGTAGCCTATTATTCCTCACCTCATCACTGGTTCTGTAGGTTTTACTTGTACGAGTCTAAAACATACAAACATCTAAACAAACTTTGGCATTATATTAGTGTGATGTGATTATTCTTCAAACACAAGTGTCACCAAACAACAACATTTAATCGACCCAAAAATTCCACTTTACATACGTCTATGTTATTACACTCTTCGAAGTCTACAAATCGATTCATAATAATAGTCCCAAAACACTCTATTGCCCCAGCGGCCTTGACATCACCTGCTTTCCTGTCTTTCATCATTCATGTCGTGTTTCAAGGTCGTTGTATTGAACAATTCGGTCTGTTGGCAACCGACACGTAACATACATTCGGTCATCATTGCGATCAATACAGATTTAATCATAACTTATTAATAATGAGCTATGCCGCATCAGTATTTTGGACCTTTTAATTCGAAGACCCAAGCTATAAACTAAAGAAGTCTTCAACAAATGAGCAGTCAAAGTGAACAAATTGTGAGTTCATGCTTCTTGCGAAAAATGGATGCGTTTTCGTATGTTTTCGGTCTTCACGCCTTCGTCCTCATGACAGGAAATCGACAGTGATACGAGGCCTCTACGAGGTAGCCTGCGTTAAGGATTATCTAAAGAACATCTTATTTTTGTTGGAATTGGACTGGGGTTGGGCCCTCAACAGCCATTAAAGTTACCAAAAAGTTTAATAAAATTTTCTTCCTGATATATATAACCGTCATTGTAGGGCTATTACCTCAATCAAATAAAACATGGTTAATCTTTGTCTAGACATTCTTGCAGTATATCTTAATAACACTTGTTTGTATTTCTCTCTGAACCAGCGTCAGTTTCAGCCAGGATGGTTGCTTGTCAAGCTCCGAGTGGCATAAATCCGAGGCAACAACCTGTTTGACCGCAATCAACGGAAAAGCCCATTGTGTATTAAGTTAGTTATTATTCATTACGTTTAAAAAAAACCTATATAAATTTTCTGTCTTTTGAAATTTGTTTTAGCCCGTCGTGCTCAGTACTTTCCTTATTTCTTTTAGTATAAATTTAATGTATTTCAAGGCCAAAGTATGTGCGCGTGGTTGAAGTAGGCCATCATTGATGTCCCCCCCCGGGGTTTCTGCCTTGTCGCGGCGGGGGGGCTTAGTAACCGTGGACCTTGCCTACCCACGGAGAAGCTAAAGGAACCCGAGAGGGGCCGCTCCTCGGGCTTTGCCTCCAAGCCCCGAAGGAGCGGCACTTGTAGGTGGCGGTGCCTTATGGGGGGCACCGAAACTGAGGAGGGCTGCGGTGTCGTATGGGCGGCACTGCAGCTGAGGGCAGGGGCCGCGGCGGGAGAGGAGTGCCGGTATTACAGTGCGCCGTTCTCCCTACCTTCCGCGGCCACGACGGGGCCGCCACCGTTCGATGGCGGACGCGGTGGGGCCGCAGGGGAAGAGGAGTGTCGGTATAGCGAGGCGCCGCTCTCCCTATCTTCTGCGGCCGCAGTGGCAGGCGACGGGGCCACAGAACTGACCCGTCGCAGGGGGACCTCGGGCGTCTTGACACGGGGTCGTCGGACGCCCTTTGGCTATTTGGTTCCCGAGGTGGTTGTGACGTGCCGTGTGTTCCGGCGCGTCGTACCCAGGAGGGTGGAGACACCGATGGAGGGTCTGGTAACAGACAGCCGCGGTGGGTTCACGGAAGAGTAACCGTCCCCGTGTTCCCGCCACTAAGCGGCAGAGGCGGACACCGTGGAGTTTTAGTGGGTATATACTCCTAGTCCCACATAACCACTCAGTTTCCCCGTGGCTGGGTGGTATGCGAGTGCATTTCTCCACGAAAAAAAAAAAAAAAAAAAAAAAAAGGCCATCATTGGTGTAACAGTTAGGCAATGGGTCATCACAGTCCAGTCATTCAGTAACTCGAATCATTATGTGACGCGAGCGCAATAATGACGCAAGTGCAGCGGATTGACAACAATTTAAAACATGTTTGAGTAAAAACATTTAATTGTTAGGTCCCTCGAAGAACCGGAAAATTATTAATGAATTGATAACCAATCATTTAGGAATGACATTGGCTTTATGTGGGTCCGAATCCTGCAATAAACTGGAGGTTCCCTGAGGTTCCGAGGTGAAGGATACCGTCTCGGAAGGAAAAATGGACTGGCCTCACAGCTCAGTTGGTAGTAACCCTGTAGGTCGTGGGTTCGATTCCCACCCAGGACAAACATTTGTGTGACGAATATAGATGTTTGTTCCGTGGTTGTGTGTTGATATGTATTCACAAAAAGTATATATGTATTCTATCAGACATCTGGTTCTCATAGTACAAGCTAGAGAGCGTGGTGGTCTAGCGGTACTGACCCCCGAGTTTCAATCTGGAGGTCGCCGGTTCAACTCCCGACGTGCACCTATGAGTTTTTCGATTGAAAGATTTATGTGCGCAATACCACGTTCTCAAAACGGTGAAGGAAAACATCGTGAGGAAACCGACATGTCCTATAACTAAAAATTCGAAGACATGTGTCCAGTGCACGAAAGGAGCCTCTTTGAGGCGCACTTACAATCCTTTCACCACACTGGTTCGACAGAACCGGTGACTCGGAGAAGAAGAAGTTCAAGTTATGCTTAGTGTGGGGCTAGATGGCGATGTGTCAAATGTCCATCAATATTTATAAGTAGCATGTTGGTAGGGCGAATGCTACCAGCCTCATTTTGAAAATCTGTCATCAAGCATTAACACACTAATTTGAGAACTAGTTCTCAATCCAGGCGTTGCGTGGCGTTACTTTCAGCTACACAGCCGCATCTGTACAATAGTCCCGTAACCCTAACAGTACTAATAAAAGAACTATAGATGTGTTTTCCAACAATAATAGCAGAAACACTATCGCTTGTTGATAATTTTATTTTATTTAATACACAAAATCCACAGCACTTAAAATCTTAGTTTACTTACAGCTAATAATGGATTAACATTATATAAAATTTGAATACACAAGACAGTAGAGTTTACCTAACAGAAGAAAAGCAAAGTTTGTAGGTGTAAGTTTTACAAGGTTTATAAGTTGATAATAGGCCGGTGACTTAAGTGGCAAAATGAAAAGGCTTAAGCAGTAAACGACGATATCTTTAAGGCCCAATTTGCATAAAGTATTTGTAGAAGACAAAAAGCAGACGATTCTGTCGTGCTGATAGCTATCCTATGTAAATTTTATCATGATTGTATTTCAAGTTTTATGAATCATGAATTTTAAATTGATACTTAACCTGAAACGAAGTAATTATACTTTTAATTTTTTTTTTTCATTCATCATTTATTTTCCATCCTACTTAAACAATACCATGGCTTGATTCGAAATCCTTGACCCGACTGTAATTACAACTGATTTCTAATTAAGAATGTTTATTGATTAATATTTGTAATTACCCTTGTATTAATGAATTAGTGAATTATTATTTTAATGTTTTTTTTTTATGTGATACAGTTACGGAACGAGCCGACGGCCCACCTGGTGTTAAGTGGTAACCTCTGCCAATAACAATCGATGCGACTTGGGTCCTCCCTTACTAGGTACGACAAGACCCAAGTCGCAACGTATTCGCCCGTAACTCTGAGACGTGTAGGTGGAATGTCTCTTGTGCCTGTAATTTCACCGGCAACCACACCTTTCAAACCGGAACACAGTAACGCGAACGCGTTACTGCTTGGCGGCAGAAATGGGCATGGTGGCAGTGCTACCCCGGACGAACTTGGCGAGAGTTCTACTGCTCTTGATGACATTCGAGAGGAAATCGTCTTAAGGGCAATAAATACTACAGCAGGGGAGTATAAAGCAGATTTAGTCCCTACAAAAGCGATACTATTTAGTCATCATCTACTTCCTTAGTATAGTTAGATAATTTCGTATCATATTGCGCTTATAATACCGAGACGTAAAAGTAGAATGTCTTACAAGATTGCCATTTAATTGAAACCCACACCATTCAAACCGGAACACAGTAATGCAAAGTAGTGCGCTTGGCAGCAGAAGTACGTATGGTGGCAGTACTTCCTTTAACTAACTAGGCACAAGATCTACTGTTTTTTTACTATTGACAGGGTTGCATTTGACTGTATATCATTGATGTAATCGGCATTCTATTCTATTCTATTCGAGTCACTGGTTCTGTCAAACCAGTGTGGTGAAAGGATTTTAAGTGCGCCTCAAAGAGGCTCCTTTCGTGCACTCGACACATGTCTTCGAATTCTTACTTCTAGGACGTGTCGGTTTTCTCACGATGTTTTCCTTTACCGTCTCGAGAACGTGGTATTGCGCACATAAATCTTTCAATCGAAAAATTCATAGGTGCACGTCGGGATTTGAACTGGCGACTTACGGATTGAAACTCAGGGTCACTAGACCACCACGCTCTCGGCATTGAAGGCGATGGAGGCGATACGCTATACCTGGATTGGGAACTAGCTTTGAAGTGGATACCGCAAACCATCTTTTGTTTGGGTTATTACTTAGCTAGCCGGCCGGGAATTGGCCTTCCCAGCACGCTATGGTTTCCTCACCACGTTTTGTGAGTACAAGTTCATTGTAAGATTCGAATCCACGACTTCCGGATCGAAAGCCGGCGTCACTACCATTTGAGCAATCAACGCACATGACAAAACTATCCTAGTTTCTGGTAGAGTGTCATTACCCGTCATTACATCGTCAAAGGCATGTTATGCAATCCCGCAAGACACTTTCACTGCACCTTGCGACACAAAAACGCACTCTATCGCAAACGAATACGTCTTAATATGACTACTCACTGTATTTACAAGTTTCTTCGTTGTTATGCACACGTTATTCGAAAACTTACCCTGTTCCAATGGTTTACGGTCGACAGCAGATTATGTATCATACGATTTGTAATTTTCCTTCTTAGATTGCGGTAGCATTGATAATGTAAGTTACCAGGAACTTAAGTATGAAGGGATTTTTGAAGCAACGAAGATGACTGCGTTGTTTATAGTGTCGTCGCCTTACAATCGGTTACGAGTTCGAATCCGTTCGTGACAGAAAATTTGGTTCCTGTAGCCTTAAGTGAGTGAGGTTTCCTCAAGATATCTTCCTTCGAGGTTTCAGAGACTACGTTACACAGATAACGTGACAAAACCAGATAAGTTCCCCAAAAAAAAAAATGGTTGTCTGTAAAGTCGGTTTACTGACGATAGTTGAACGTGACAACGTCTCTTTATCGCTGTAATTATCGTTGCTATAAACAATTGACACCACATTCACTTTTCACTGCACTTGATACTCGATCAAAACATGTAAATGTAAGTATTAGCAGCTGTCCACGCAGACGCATCGCTCACTCAAGTAGGAGAGAGACGGATGTCGAACGCTGCCGAACGCAAAGGCCGATTGTGCTTCTTTGTCGCTCGTTCCGCGCTCTCGCTTGCACTTGCACAAGCCTTACATGGAACGCCTCAGAGCGAGGTAACGCCGCATGAGTCATGTTTTTTCGTGCGTGCAGCCGGCTCTATCGAATTATAAGACGTTGTCACGTCAAAAAAGCTTGGAAGGCCAAAATTATATCTCGTTACCATGTTTACTGCAAAACTTCTTTTCGATTTGCAAAATGAATGGATGAATGGATTGTTATAACTATACAATGTATGATGACAGACCGACAAAACTTCCATATTTCAACCAGCCGGAGAAGTAATCGGGACTCGTGGTTTCGCCATTTCTAACATGTATCATTTTTATTTCAGAGGGTACAAACGTTCCCGAGACCAAGACAAGGAGTACTTCCTCCTCAGCGTGTTCCTGGGAGATATCGTGGGTTCCCCGCAGCTCTGCCATCAGCTCGGCAAGCGGAGAAGCTGTGATCTGCACCAGCTATTGGGAGCTTATTAGGAACTTCTCCAATTTCTAGAGTTCACGAAAGTTATTTCTCGAGAACAAAGTAAGAGAAAGCTCTTTCTACAGTCCTGAAAGTTGAGGGCAAAATACTAATACGATAGTAGAAATTAAATATATGTAGCTATGATGGGTATTAGTAGTGAATTTACATAAATTTGTACATAGAAAAAATGATAGCTTAACATTCAGAAAATTTTAATAAAATAGTTTTATTTTAGAAGAAAGAATTCCGGGAATTTTTGTAGATATAATTAGCTAAATACATCATTATTTGTAAGGATTTTTAGTTTTTATATTACTATTAAGAGACTACAGACCACATCAAAACAAATGTGATTTTATAGTTAAGATACTTTATTAAGAGATTATACATTATTTTATAATCCAATTAGTTTTGGCAATCTTGTAATTTTTTTCTTAATCCAATAGGTATTTGTTGAATATATTTGCAGTTACTAAAATGTTATTTGTAATAAGGCTAGGATTAACATTGTTTGACTATTTTAATATGATGATAATCTTAGATCCTGTCTATCTAGAAATAAACTTTCATCGTGAATTCTTCCACTTAGCTGCCACATCTGTACCGCGGTGACATTACTTGAAATAATGTATTGTTACCCAAACATAAGTGAAATCCGACGTATTTTTGGGAGAGGTATCTGTCTTAATAAATATTATATGAAATAAAGTAATTTTCCAAATATTCTTAGTTAATCTAAAAAGGTATTTAAAGTATAAAATAATATGTTTTTAATGTGTCCCGTAAGTGTATTACATTTTTTATTTTTATTTAGTAATTATGTCGTATAACGTAGTAGCTACTAGTCACATGCTCTTAATAATACTAGTAGACAATCTACTAATACAAATTTGTACCTATTAGTTAATAAAATTTTATATCCAACGGCTCTTACTGTTATTAAATAACCTTTCTTTTTTAATAATCATAAATACTTTCCGTTTACTTTATTGAATGCAAATTCACTATCCCAAGAAATAAGTAGAACTAAGTGCACCCAGTGCAAAGACAATATTATCGATGAAGACTATATTCTTGTTGGGATAACCAATAAATACAAGGATGAACGTAATATGCATTTACGTGTCTATTGTATAGGTACCCAATACTATTGAAATCTGTCCTATTCACAAAAACAATGGGTACAAGACGGTATCTACCTCTAACGAACATCATTGCTGCCTTTATGTACAAGCCTTATCTTCTCTAATTATTACTTCCATCCGATTACAAAACAAATTAAAAAGCTAAATTAAATATCTTAACAAGAGCTTTTAAAGCGATAGCTTTTATGTAATGACGATACGAGCATATGGCCCGTCTTGTGTTAAGTGTTACCTGCCTATATCAGCAACCATATCTGAACAAGAAACGTCTCATGTGCCTGTTATTTCACTGGCTTTCTTCACAGTGCCACAGCAATGTGAGCTTTAGAGTGCGTGCCACGAAAGAAGTCTCGTGGGTGTGGCGCTAGTGTCTATGTGAAAGCATAAATTGCAATGTAAGTGTCCTGTGTTTGCCGTGGGACTTGATTCGTGAAATATACTCTATACCTACTGCTGCTTGTGACATGAACCTACGATTTTCAACTGTCAAATTGTAATTTTTGCACGTATATAACACTGTCATTGATAAATCTTTGCAACTACTGCAAGCCCGTGTAAACCCTGTCAAGGCCATCTGTGGCCAAAAGCAAATTGCCAGTCCCAAAAAAAAACTTTGCAACTACCCTTTTTGGCCTATCGTTCAACAGAGATATAAACTTTTTGATTTCCAAAATTGCAAACATTACGGAGTTTACATAGCAAGATGTATTGAAAATAAAATAGTGTAATTTTATATGATAAAAACCAAAATCCAAGTAAAAATATGTGTAACCATATTGTTAGTTGAAAGTTTATGCGAAACTTCGTTAAATGTTTTGAATCAAAAGTAATACAAGTAAAGTCTGTAACTGCATCGAAATTTCGAAAATATACGCTCAACATTAATTTCCAACGGCTGTCCGTCAGAGATTAAACCTAATAAAACATGCATCAACAGACCGACACACATACAAATTTAATCTTGCGGAAACGCCTAGTCTATTTGATATTCTGTTTTGCAATGAACAGGCTACACGATATATCCAATTAGGAGGCAGGACCCGAGTGTGCCGGAAAAATAAAAATTAAATAAATTCAGGGTGTAAAATATACAAACAGCCAGATGTTAGTAAGGGTTGTTTGGTTATTTTGTAAGGGCACATATAATACTGAAATTGTTTCTTGTCTGTTCTTCTCCATGGAGGGTCGAATAGGAGTTGAACATGCGTCAAACTTATCGATAAGTACGCGTGACCTAATGTTTTGAATATTATTGACGTTTCCAAGCCATTTCTTTATGAATTCTATGGAAATAAAGTTTTTGACTTTGATTTTTCAAATATTTGACAGCTTTGTTGCTAAGCATATTTTTTTAGGTTATTTGCCCTGCTTACAGGATACTTTAACCCGTGAGACAAAAAAAAAGCTTACTCCTTTGCAAAATGTTATGATCAAAGATTGCAAATAAGAGTCGTTTCAGATGGTCGCGCGACTGTGCGATTTATCAAATACGCGACTATGTGCGCATAGGAAATGAGTAGGCGCTCGCGGCGACAGCCACAGTACAGTAACGGAAAAATATATGCAATGGCCGTTACAAAGACATCTGAACCAGCTCTAAAATAACACTTTGAAGTAACAGTTTATGGAACGAGCAGTTACCCACCGGATGTAGTAAACTCCTTTGCCCCTATGAGCAAAACCGACCTTGGGACCTTGGGTTGTTTCCTACTTAGGAATAGAAAGGACCAAAGTAGTCGTAAACAAAAGTGGTTCAGATCAGAACATAAAATGAAATGTTAAAATGTGAGTCTATCTACAACTAGGTATCCTTTAAAACTGGAACACAGTAAATACAAGTTTTGTTTTTCATGAAATATACCTAAAATATTACGAAAAACATTTGTTGAAAACATAGTAAAGTTCGTACCCAATTTTCGTCTACAGTTTGATGCACATCTCAGACGTTCATTGTATCTACGGCTCCAACTTTTTATTTCCAATCAACGCCATCTATGAAATGGGCGGTGTATTAAAATATCAGCCAAACAGCGAAGTCTGTTCGTGAATAATCCTAGCGAGCTCGTAATGAAATTAACGTTGCATTTTACCTAGCCAACCTGTAGTTATAATAATGGAATACATTCATAGATGTCACTAAAACAATATTATTTTTTGTCGAGGTCTATGTGTAAATTCAATGTTAAATATAAATGATTCTACAATCGACTGGATTATACAGCCTTTTCACGTTGCTTAGACTCGTGCCATTTTTGGCTTTGTCTTTTATGATTACCATGGAGGAACATAATTATTTTCAATTTCATCAAAAGTAATCTCAGCCAGTTGATCTTTTTTCATTCTTCTTATATCAAAAATACTTTGAATTGCCTGAGAAATATGTTAACTTGGTGTCTGTTGCTTTTATATAGGGTCCCAATTTAACAATGAAGAATTTTTAGTATTTCACCGGAGTCTCTGCCCATAAAATAGAATGTTACTCAGGGAAGTAAAATGTAAAAATAAATAATAAAAGGAGAATAAAGTATGAAATATACATATCGAAGGTATGGACTTCCGACATACGACCCGCAGGACAATGTTTCAAATCCAAAGGCGTTAATTGTTAAGGCAGGCAATGTTCTTTTCAGTAGAGCTTGCCAGGTTCAACGGAGGGAGTACTGCCAACATACCCATTTCAGCTCCAATGTATAATACATTCGCGTTACTATGTTCCAACTGGAATTGAATGGTTGCCAGTGAAATCACAGGCATTTGAAACATTCCTCCTTTACGTCCCAGAATAACGTTTTTTTTTACGTGGTGACTTGGTCGTGATGCGCCTTTGTAGGGGCCACCTAAGTCGTGGTTTGATATAGGCGGAGTTAACCACCTAATACCAGGATAGCGAATCTCTACCTCCGCAATTTTTAAGATACAACTGTTTTTCTTAATGTATGAAGCTCTAGAAACTACGAAGGAAAACAGAGGCGAAGAATTTAATATCGGCATGAATTATTATCAAAAATCGAACTTCATTTATTAATTAAGAGATTGCTCATTGCAATAAGGCCGTCCATTGTTATTCAGTTGTACACTTCAAATTGTTTTTTTTATAAGTATTAATTTGTATTGTGGTTTTGCAATAAATATTTATTGTATTGTATTGTATTGTCATGTTACATACAGGCTGGCCCCTTGTGATTATCGCTCTCGCTTACAGTAAATAGAGTAGGCGTGCAATGCGAACGCGAAGAAAGCCACATCGGAAATCTGATGAGTTGTGGTTTGTTTGTCCTCGAATTCAAAGCGAGGCCTACTTTTAAGGTCGATGACTACTTAGGCGTCGTTTTTTTTATTGATTCTATTAAACCTTTGCAACATTATGAATGAAGAGCGCAAGAACCTAATAAGGAAACTCTGTTATGTAATGCTACATAATAAAATTATTCAGAATAAATCGTATCAAGTTAAGGGCAAAACACACTGCAATGACCAGACTTTGTTTTGGACAGCTATTGACTATTGGCTGTAAAAAACGGTTATGGACCTATTAGACTTTAAATCTAGATTTCGCTCATTTCCATCCTGGGGAAGCAAGCGTGGACCAGTATTTTTTTCGCTAAAATAATATTCGCAATTACACTTTTCAAACGAAAACCAATCCGGAATATCTGATAAAATAATCAAATGCATGTGACAATAATAAATATTTATTTTGCAGAGTTCATGACAGGCCTCATAGCTCAGTTGGTTAGTAACCCTACCTTCTGCGCTGTAGGTCGTGGGTTCGATCCCCACTCAGGACAAACATTTATGTGACATTCGTAACATTGGTGTTTGTTCTGTGTCTGGGTGTTAATATGTATTATATGTATGTATTTACAAAAGAAAATTATGTAAGTATTATATCAGTTGTCTGGTTCCCATGATACCTACAAGCTATGCTTAGCTTACTTTGGGGCTAGATGGCGCTGTGAGAAATGTCCACCAATATAAAAAAAAAATGTAGAGTAAACTTTGAGTAAAAACATAGTTAAAATGTCATATGTGTTAGCAAGGAATAGGTATGTCCGTCCACATATACTTACATTTTACATACATAACAAGTGTGTTCACCTCTTTAGACAAATAAAAAAAATGCAATACGTTTTGAAATTTTACGTAATATCGTCGATCTAGTTCACGGTTTAGAAATTGAGATTTTTGGAAATTTTGCAATCGATGTGTTATTCAAAATCTATTATATAAATTAGAATTTTGAATTTCAAATAAGTGAATCGTAACCAAATTCCTCATGTTTTCTTTTCGAAAGATGTGGTATATTATATTGTCAAATTATATAAGACTCCATAATATATACTTTAAAAATAAATAAACATTTATGGACATTACACACAGCACCGTTAAGTTAATCCTAAGTTAAGTAAGCTTGATCTATGGGAACTGGATAAATGATGGCGCACTTATATACTTTTTAAAATACATACATACAAATACATAATGAACACCCAACAAATATCAATGTTCGCCACACAAATATTTACCATGGGTGGGACTCAAATACACGACCTAAATCGCGTTGCTCCAAGTGAGCTGTGACAGACCAAAATTTTCACATTTTCATACAAAGTGTACATCAGCATATTAAACTAAGTATTTTGTAAGCACATAGTTTTTTTTTATGTGATTGAGATACGGAACGAGCCGACGGCCCACCTGGTGTTAAGTGGTAACCTCGGCCCATAACAATCGATGCGACTTGGGTCCTCCCCTACTTGGTATGACAAGACTCAAGTCGCATCGTATGCGCCCGTAACTCTGAGACGTGTAGGTGGAATGTCTCGTGTGCCTGTAATTTCACTGGCAACCACACTTTTCAAACCGGAACACAGTAACGCGAACGCGTTACTGCTTGGCGGCAGAAATGGGCATTGTGGCAGTACTTCCCCGGACGAACATGGCGAGTTCTACTGCTCTTAAAATTGCAATATGTTGTACAAAGATCTTTAAATTGTTTAAGTTACTGGATTCAACATAAACCCAGTCAGAGCACAGCAATGATTCCAGTTGGCTAATTATTATGATTATTATATTTTAATAATACGTTATTCTAGTAAGATACAATATGTACTTTTTGAAACAAATTAAACTTAAGCCCCTGTATAACAAGTAAAGTAGAATTGTATTTTGAGTATAACATTGCATAATTACATATGATTACTATATTTAAAAGCGAATAGAAACTATTTTATATGAGATATTTATTATTTTTATTGTATTTTAATAAATTATTTTCGTTTCTTATGTTAATGGGTATTATATCATATATTTTAAAAGAAACATGCAAAGCTTGAGTTATGAAAAATATAATAAATCGCCGAATAATGGTGAATGATTAAAAAACGGTTATTTTTTTTCTGAAGCGATATCGGCATTAATAGTCGATTTTAATTTCTCAGACTGAGTAAAGTTAAAGCAAAATTTACGATGCATGGGTTGGTATATAGGTATGATAAGCTTTGAGCTTCCGGTAAATGAAAGCTCGGATGAAAGGCGACTTATAGACAAAGTAAATGTAAAAAAATAGCTATATGCCAAATTCTGGATGAAATAATAAACTTAATCTGATGTTATGAAAACTAAATTTTTATTGTGTGAACTTTTTCGAAGGATTTTTAATAATGATCCATACAAATAATTGAGTAACGGCCGTAGCCTCGCTTTGAAGGTTTTAAATCCAAATAAAATAATACAATTATTGTTCTAAAACTAGGTTAGTAACTAACACTGATATGTTACATGTAGCAATGTAAATTAATGATAGGTGGATATGAACTTCATATTTATTGTTAAAAGGCAAACTAATAATTCAAATGATGAGATATGTTTTATTTTTATTAATATAATTAGTACTTCTACTGGTGCCAGGTATTTTAAATTACAACCATTTACAAAGAAGTATAGTATTTAGAAAATACAAAGAAACCAATGATGCCAGCTAAAAACCATATCCACTGACTTATAACTGAATTCAGTAGGAACAGAAATTTTGCCTAAAACACTGACAGCCTAATTACCTCTCGAAATGGCATTGCTCAATCTCTGAGCCGGGAAGACACCAGAGTTACTTGCCGCTACGAGAAGGCACAGTGAAAGAATTACAAAAATAAAAGAAAAAAAGACGGGAAATGAAAACAAAAGGGAAAAGTGCTGAGTCTAAACAACAAAACAGGGTAAAAGCTAATAAAGCGAAATAGTGCAGAGTGCAGAGTTTGTCTGGCGGGAAAGTACAGCCACAATACCCATTCATTCATTCTGATGGGCATTGGCTTGATGTGGGTTTCGGTTAAATTACTGGCACCCGAGACGTTCCATCTTTGTTTCCGAGTAACCGGCGCGGCGCAATGTTATGCGACTGGACCTTCCCATACTTTATTAGGGGAAGATCCGAGTAGGATTATGTTATGGGCAGGGGATACGTTTATTAAAAATGTATTCCAAAGGCATTTAATAATAAATTTATATTTGTTTTGGTTTTAAATAACAGATCCATGACTTTTTCTGCAAAACGAAAGTTTTTACTTCATTTTTCATTTTTAATTTTTCTTCATTTTTTCGTTTTTTTTTTACTTTTTTTTGTTTTTATTTTAGTTTTCAATTATTGTGGGTGGAATATATCGCTTAGCATGAGACGGGTAATTTGCTCGTTCAATTAATTTCAATAACAAAAAAATGTAACAAAACAGCAACTAATCTAACAAAATTGACATTAACTAAACATGTCTGACTCTATAGTCTATAAACAGATGGAGCCTCTTTGAACCTCACCTTAATCCTTTCACTATGGGCAGTAGAACGAAAATATGTTTTAGAATAAATAAATATGTAGCAATGTGCCAACATATGTTCTAAATTAGGCAATTACTGAGGGATCTATCATAAACATGTAATTATCTCAGCATTTGGAATCATTGCATGTCTCTTATGATTTATGCCGGTGCGAACTTAGGTGGTTTTTTTTTTATGTTTTATAGGTACGGAACGAGCTGACGGCCCACCTGGTGGTAAGTGGTAGCCTCTGCCCATAACAACCGATGCGACTTGGGTCCTCCCCTACTAGGTACGATAAAACCCAAGTCGCATCGTATGCGCCCGTAACTCTGAGACGTGTAGGTGGAATGTCTCATGTGCCTGTAATTTCACCGGCAACCACACCTTTCAAACCGGAACACAGTAACGTTACTGCTTGGCGGCAGAAATGGGCATGGTGGCAGTACTTCCCCGGACGAACTTGGCGAGTTTTACTGCTCTTAAAAAGGTGTAAAAAGGTAAAAAGGTTAAGGTGGTATAAAATAGAGGTTTGTTGTTAGCACTAAAGATGGTGAATGGTATGGAATAAGATGCGAAATTAACAGATACGCTCATACAATTGATTTTTCATAAGAATTTACGAGCAAGCAAACACCCCTGAACATAAGGACGGAGAAATGAGTTTTTTTACGAGATGCCGCCCCTTCAATTACAAATCATAAAAATCTCATTTATTTGTAAGATACGTAGATGATTTAACCAGATTTTCAGATTTCAGATTTTTATTGTTTGGCCAAATAACATTGGATGCTATAACAAGGCAAGTCAACACATTTGTTACTTATAATTAGTTAAAAATAAAAAAGAAGTTAATACAAAACAGTTTCAAAAATAAAATAATCGGAGATCTTTAAATACAATGAAACTTTCTTATGTGCAAAAACGTGAGTCAAACCGCTGATTAGCTGCCATTTTTTTTTAAGAACAGTAGTACTCTCAGCAAGTACTGCCACCACGCCCATTTTTGCCGCCAAGCAGTAACGTGTTCGCGTTACTGCGTTCCGGTTTGAAAGGTGTGGTTGCCGGTGAAATTACAGGCACAAGAGACATTCCACCTACACGTCTCAGAGTTACGGGCGCATACGATGCGACTTGGGTGTTGTCGTACCTAGTAAGGGAGGACCCAAGTTGCATAGGTTGTTATGGGCTGAGGTGGTAACCTTAGTGGTAACTTAACACCAGGTGGGCCGTCGTCGACGGCTCGTTTCGTAACTGTAATACATAAAAAAATAATGAATTGTGTGAATCGAATTCAAATTTGATTTTTCAATTGGCAATCTAATGATATAAAGAATGTTTTTCCTTTTTTTGCTTTGCGGCAGAAATATGTCGGTATGAGTTAGTAAAGACCAAAAGTTTACAAGAGAAATGTATATTGTAAATCCCATTAATAAACCCATCCATATGATGACCACCACAGAGTTCTTTAACTCAACGGTCTTCATCAGACCAGACAAGCTACGCTACAGGCTTCATCAGAGAAGACCAGCGTATCGTTAAAAGTGTTTTAAAACTTAGTAGTGTGTATCAGTAAAGTGTTGTTTAATGAAACACAATTATGACGATATTTAATAAAGTCAAAGTCAAAGTCAAAAATTTTTATTTTCATAGAATTCATAAAGAAATGGCTTGGAAACGTCAATATTATTCAAAACATAAAGTCACGCGTACTTATCGATAATTTTGATGCCTGTTCAAACCCTATCCGACCCTTCATGGGAAGAACAGTCAAGAAACCCCTAATGGAGCGATTTCTTTTTTTTTTAAATGTGGTACAGCTATGTTTATGCTGCCAAAGCATGCAAATTGAATTAAAAATTATGCAGACACTTTCATTCGTGGTTAAAACAATGTATTCAGGGGTGACAGCGACTAGAACATTTACTACATTGTAATATGTAAAAAATACTATATAGGTATAGGGTAGGCTAGGTAATTGTTAATTACGACAAACCAGAAAAAATTTAACTATGACGCTTAGGATTGGGCGCAGTTTTGTGGCAAATAAATAATTAAGGTAAAATAAATCATCTGTTTGTATGCGAATTTCATTTTATAGCAGTGTGTTGGGATTTCATATTTGTTTAATTTTACCATTTTGTCGAATGTTATATTAATTGGAGGTGGGTCTTAGAATTGATTACGATTTATATCTGGTTTGAAAACTAGTTCTTGAATGTGATGTCTGTGATAAGGTTAGCTCAAAGTCTGTTACCACATTTGAGCTGAGTATTTTATCATCGTATCATCATCATAATCTTTTTAATAAATAAAATTTCTTAATAAATAAAAATAAATAAAATAATAAGGATATAGGTCTCACCCATAAGCGCTTATTTTTCACTTCACATGACCTTACCCCTGCAAAACTCGTGAAACTGTACTTGACTAAATTAAAAATTTTAATTTAATATAAATAATCTAATTAAAAGGGAGGAAATTTACGTAAAAGCGGTTAGCATATTAACAAATATAGGTCGGTGTCTACTCTGTATTAACATGTGCTGTAGGGACTGACCTAAATATACAGTAAAACATTCACTGATTCTGAGAAATAAATTAATGATATATATTTTATCTATGGACAGTTGGGTTTTAGAAGACACTTCTGTCCTTACTGTTCTAAACGTAATATATTTTCTTTTAAGCAAAAGCATTATTTTTGTAATTATTGTATGGAAAGATACAAGTAACATAAATAGGCCGATTTCAACTGTAAGGCAACAAGGGTAAAAGCAGATTTTATATTATTTCAAATCGTCATGGATCTGTATTTAAAAGTGACAAAATTTTGGTGTGATAATGTAACACAAAGAAAGAGCAGTAGAACTCTCGCCAAGTTCGTCCGGGGAAGTACTGCCACCATGCCCATTTCTGCCGCCAAGCAGTAACGCGTTCGTACTGTGTTCCGGTTTGAAAGGTATGGTTGCCAGTGAAATTACAGGCACAAGAGACATTCCACTTACACGTCTCAGAGTTACGGGCGCATACGATGCGAGGGTCTTGTCGTACCTAGTAAGGGAGGACCCAAGTCGCATCGGTTGTTATGGCCGAGGCTACCACTTAACACCAGGTGCCCACCTGGTGTTAAGTCAGCTCGTTCCGTCAGCTCGTTCCGTAACAGCATCACATAAAAAAAAACACACTAGTGTAATTTGCAAATTGGAGCGTTCAAAATCAAATGTTGACGGTCAAGCCGATCGTGTCAACAAACCCTGTGTTTCCCTGTCTTCCAGGCAACCCCACCACCGTAGAAAGTGAACGTCGGCCGGCGCTGCGCACGCGCACACACCGACACACGCGGCTCGGCGGCGGCGCGGATCGAACGCCGTTATCTAATTTCAAACTTTCCAAAAATTCTATAACGAATTTACACCGTTCCTTTTGTGCCAGTGTTGCCAGCTCTCAACATGAAACTTAAAATCGTTTTTATTTTGGGTAAGTTTTTCTCTTATTTTATCGTATGGATAGATTTCCCGCGTATTCGCGGTTCGTTACGCACACAATAATAATTCGAGCGTGGTTCAGCGGTACAGACTCCGGTTTTCATTCCGGCGGTCACTATTTCAATTCCGGATGTTCACCAATGAGTTGTTTGGTTTGAAATATGTGTAAATATCACTTTCTCATAACGGCGAAAGAAAACATTGTGAGGAAACCGACGTGTTCTAATAATTCTAAGACGTGTGTCAAGTGTAGGAAATGATACTTTTGATGAGGCATACCATCCTTTCCGCAGGCTGGTTTCAAGAGAGCTACTGACACGGTCACTAGTGGTTCTAGTGTAGTAGTACTACATAGTAGTAGTACAATAATAAAAGCAATAATAATCCATAAAAAGGATACATACCAATTTAGTTTCTAAAGTACCGGACTTTAGATTCTATCATTCAGCAGAAAATGACGAAACGGAGCGCTTGACATGATTCATGATTTTTATCTAATATACTTAGGTACTTTAGGATTTTTATGAATTTGATCTGTTTGGTCGGAAATGAATGATGAACAGTAATGAACGTTCTTGCGTTCATTACTTATAATGATTATATTACAATAATTAATTTGTACAAAGCACTATTGTTTATAACAAATTAATTCCTGTGGTAAATGACTCATGTTAAGTCCAATCTAATTTTAATTACGTTTAAAATCATGCCTGTCAATTACAGACTTCTGAAGTTGTATCTACTTCAATTTTAAAATATTTTTCCTGTATATGAAAAGAATCAGTTTTATTTGCTCTTCAGTTCCAATAACTTTATTCCTACAACTGAATATTATTTATAAAATTTAAATTTTATCTCTTTCCGGCATATCAACCTAAATTTCATCGACTTATCATTCTATACTATTCTATAGCATCAGTGCAAATTCATATTATATGATAAGTACAGCAAAAAACTCTGCCAAGAGCGAGTCAGACGTGTGTTCCAAATGTTCCTTACAGTTGTAAAACTAAATTTTCCAAAATTCTGACATATATTAATGCAAAAACTTACAATAACTTAATAAATATATTAATAAAATAAATTAATTATACAATAACAATATATTCCTCTTTAAAAGTTATATAATTTTAAACGAAGGACGTGTCATGAGAAAAAGTAACATTTCATATTCCTACGGATAGATAGATTATAAGTCATATTGCCTGCAATCACTTTATCAATCAATCAATCAAATATTTATTTGCTTAAATTAAGGGTTACAAAGGTCTTCAGGTCTTACGACTAAAATGGTTCCAACTTATTTTCACCACAGGGGCATGCAAAATTTCCTATACAATGACAAAATAAAATAATAATTAAATTCAAACAAAAAAGGTCAAAGCATTACAGTCCATTTTATATATAAGTAAGTATCGTAAGAGTGATTAGAGAATAAACTACTTTCAAGAGTCCAATTTTTTTAGCCATAGTTTAGCCATAATATTAATAATATTATGAAATCCCACACCCTTTTTTCTAAGGCGCTGGGCTACGAACTCTAAAATGTAGGCGATTGAGTAATTTCCTACATTTTATGTCATGATTATGCGACTGCAAATTTGCATAGGTTCTATAAATTTTAATAAATTATTACCAAGATTGGTAGCAACTTTTTACCCTAAGTAATTTAAGTGTAAAAACCGAATGTCGACATGATGAAGTATTTGTAATTTGTCACGATTATATTTTATTAGATAGTCACTAATATTGGTGGTGACTATTGGAAAGTAAGGAAATCTTTATTTATAAGAAAGTTTGTTTAGATAGAGGCTAACCCTTTCGTAGTAACTGTCAGATTAATGAAAATAAAAAAAATATTGGTGGACATTACACACAGCGCCATCTAGCCCCAAAGTAAGCTAAGCATAGCTTGTACCAAAGGAACCAGACAACTGACATAAAACTAGGTGTTTTTTTTTGTAATAACATATTAACTACCAGACACAACCAACATCTACGTTTGTAGATGTTGATTGTAGACCGGCCTCATAGCTCAGTTGGTTAGTAACCCTACCTTCTGCGCTGTAGGTCGTGGGTTCCCCACTCATGACAAACATTTATGTGACATTTGTAACATTGATGTTTGTTCTGTGTCTGGGTGTTAATATGTATTATATGTATGTATTTACAAAAGAAAAGTATATATTATGTATTATATCAGTTGTCTGGTTCCCATGATACAAGCTATGCTTAGCTTACTATGGGGCTAGATGGCGCTGTCTGAAATGTCCACCAACATATTTTTTTATTTTTTTTTATTATTATCTACGTTTGTCACACAAATGTTTGTCCCGAGTGGCAATCGAAACCACGACCCACGACGAGTTACTACCAACTGAGCTGTGAGGCCAGTCGCCACATCCACCATTATTTGTTAATTTATTTTAATTAACCGCTAATCTGTAAGCGACTACCGCATAAATATATCTGTGAGCGCATATTTGGCTTCAACGTCACAGAGTAAAATTATGTAGTAATACACTTTCCTTCTTTTCGCTCCATTTCTTTCGCTCGTCGTTTGCGGTATAATTTACGAGTCACGTACAGACTGCTTAGATTATGACGGCAATTAAGAAACATAAATAAATAGTGAAAATTATTCTATTTCTCTCTTTTGATATATAAATAGCGAGTTGGAATAGTGAATGACAATTAAGGGCAATCGTTGCGCAATGTTTATAAGTATTTATAACTAATTGTGTGCAGTAATTACTTGTTATTTTGCTTACTAGTTTTTAGACGCTATGTCGCTATCTACTTTGATAAAGTTTACACTAAGTTCGTTTATACTTTTATGTGAATAAGTTACGGAACGAGCTGATGACCCACCTGATCTTGTAGCCCCCTGCCGATAAAAACAAGTTTATACTTTTATGTGAATAAGTTACGGAACGAGCTGATGGCCCACCTGATCTTGTAGCCCCCTGCCGATAAAAACAGTACGATTGGACTCTCCTCTACTTAGGTATAGTAGGAGCCAAGTATTATGTTACCGTTACTCTGATGCATGAAGTTGTAATGTTATGTTTTCATGCTTCCTTATTAATCTTCAGACCGGTCACCAGAACGTGTGTGTAAAATTAATTTCATCATTCATTAATTATTTAGCAACGTATACTTAGCCATATCTAACGTATGTTACATAAATATACCAGCCAATATAATTCTGAAAGCAATTAATTTGGCAAGTGCTTCCCAAATATGTAATTAATTAAATTGAATCAGGCACTGTTCTCCTTCTACTTATACCAAGATGATTAACATTTCAGTTAGATAGTTGTAATATTTCTCAAGTGACCATTTACACCTTAATGATCCAAAAATTAGGATTCAATTTACAAAGCAGATATCATTATTTAAAGTGGATTACGTCAGTCGCAGTCAAACTATCGAAGATTGCAAGATCGTGTATTTCTAGAAATGTTCAGTTTCACAATGTACGGATTATGTCGTTAGGTGGATATGCCGTCTCGTCTCTGTAATTAGTTTGTGTTGGGAAACATATATTTGCCGTTGTAAGTTGAAGCTAGTGAAATTAAGCAAATCTAGGAATAGATACGGTGATATTTACTTAGTACCTCTGGGTAAACTGCTTATTCAAAATCGAAAGATAAATTTTATTCGTAAAATTATCTTTAAATCACAAAAAATAAAGGATATTTCAATTTGTTCACAAACACATAGCAAGAGTTAGTTATCTATACAAACTAAACTATATATTTACGTACCTCCATATTGTGAAAAGAACAAAACAACAGAGTTATTTTCAATTGGATGCCGTCAACATTCCATATATCAAACCGAATGAGGATTTACTGACAATTTATCCGTTTAAGGTTCAAGCCACTAAATTTAGTTTTCTGCGTGTGCGTACTAATAAACGAATGTCTGATACTAACACTGTTAAATAGGGTTTTACTGGAAAATAAAAGACATCGGTATTTCGAAAACTAATTCTATCTCCTTGAACTTTACAATATTTTCACATCAAATAAATATGAACACCATTTTGTTTTCCTGGAAAAATAAAGCGGTTTCAATTTCACGAAAATAATGATCGTATTTCTTAGACTTCTTAGTTCATAACTTTTAAGAGCAATTAAAATAAAGTTCTTTGCTGGAGCTGACGTGAAGTCATGAACACATACAAGTATTTGGGGGTCTTATTTCATATCTGTGAAATTGGTGTTGTCTGTGTTGCGTTGTCGTTTAGGAGAACACAAAATTAAATAATATATATAATTGTTGAGTGATGGAATATAATTCGACAACCCTCCAATAGGGACACGCCATTATTATGAGTTCTGTGGTAAAGTTTTTGACATTGACATTGACAGAACCATGGGGATGACAGCAGACTTTATAGACCATGTTTTGATCGAAACAAGTGGACAAGTCACGTAGTGAGCAATAAGAACGTAGTGAATTTATTAATAAGCATAGTTCAATCATATACATTTTATTGGTCATCATTCTACCAACTGAGGTACCTACGCACAATCTCTGTTACAGTAACAGTTTACTTTTCTCCTACTTTCACATAGTTATGATTAATGTGGATAGCGTCTCTGTAATTTTGATCACATTTATTAAGAAACCAGTTATTTTTTTACCTTAAATGGTCGTAATTATGACTTTTATTAACCGACCTCAGAAAAAGGAGGAGGTTCTAATTCGGTAGCACTTTTAAATTTTCTTATCTCAAACCTCCGTAACGTGTAAACTGATTTGGAAAGTTCCATCTTATTTGAACAGATTTACTTTCAGATTGATTCCATACAAAATTCATATGATCTTCTTCTTCGAGTCACCGGTTCTGTCGAACCAGTGTGGTGAAAGGATTGTAAGTGCGCCTCAAAGAGGCTCCTTTCGTGCACTCGACACATGTCTTCGAATTTTTAGTTCTAGGACATGTCGATTTCCTCACGATGTTTTCCTTCACCGTTTTGAGAACGTGGTATTGCGCACATAAATCTTTCAATCGAAAAACTCATAGGTGCACGTCGGGATTTGAACCGGCGACCTCCGGATTGAAACTCGGGGGTCAGTACCGCTAGACCACCATGCTCTCATTCATAATTCATGTGACGAAATTTCTATATAGATTCCAGTAGTTTGTGGATGATTTAAATCAATTTTTTTTAAAATCAAAATATCTGGAAAAAATAATAATTCATCCAAGTACGAGATGGTAACGAATTATGCCTGTTCATTGGCGATGAACTAGGTTTTTTTTGCTGCTCTTAGTAAATATTACCTTCAATGGTGGTAATTATGCGTTTTGTCTATTACCCATAGGGTTGCGAGTGCGTAGTCGCTAGCGGAGGACAGAGTTTCCGTAGAACAATCATTGTATTAATAAATGAACCGATTCATTGTTTATTTGAACAAACTAATGACTTATGTGTGGGAACCTTAAGCACTTACAAATTAGCTATTTACTACATAAGTAGGTCGAACCGGCGGTGTTTTCGCTTATTCCATTCAAAGGTCCATTGGCACTGAACAGGTGACTAATTTTGGAAGAAGTCCTTAGTATGCAGTACTTAGGTACTTCGCATACTAAGGACTTCTTGCTAATGTACCTTGATAGTGGTATGGGCAGGTAATATATACTACTAAATATCTGGTGTCTTGCTTAAAATTATTGGTACAAAATATATAACATCGAATAATCTCATACAAAAAGTTGAAATCCTCTAACACGCCGAAATAAGAATAATTGTCAAAACTAACTATTACCTTTGTAATAGGTAATCTATACTTGATTATTATAGAAAAAGGTCCTCTTTTTTAACATAACTCAAAAGGGAACACATTCACAATGAAATATGCTTTATTTTCTTTATTAATTTAGTAATGTATGTTGTATACAAACGCATAATACAAATCATTTATTTCAAAAAATAAAAACAAACTACATAGGCGCTAAGCTCTAGGCGACTCTACCGGAAGACCAACTTAGTCGCTACATGCAACCAGCACATGCTGGGGTGGATACCGTTTTGCGTCGAATTTATTACATTTTTAATAAATAATTTCTTTGTTTATTATTGTTTTTATATAGCCTTGAATGTAATAAGTTGTTGCAAATATTTTTTTTTTTCTATATAAAAACTGTATCTTAATTAGAATATTTTTATTATTTACATGGAATGCCTTGAAACTGCATGTGAATATAGTTATTTTCTGATTCGCCGTTGTTTTGTTGTCAGTTTTTCACATCTTTGCGTTTTCAAAACTGCATAATTTTACATTCTCATAATGTGGCAACACTACTCAATGCTTTGCTTTACTCTGCAAACGATATTGCTTTAAATTTGCCTAAAGTACTTAGGTGTGTAATCGTATAAGTATTTCGAAAATAATTATACAATTTCAGAAACAAAAATTGGTTAATTTTGTAATAGCAGAGCGTAAATTCATTTTTATAAGTTCTCAACACAAGGTGTTTCTAATTAAATAGGCTTTTTACGTATCTTAATAACAAGAATATTGTTATCTAGATGCAATATCTTGCACTGCATGGGAAAAAAATCGTCTGGTATTTAATTATTTTCAGATATCTCGTTTTTCTATTGTCACTGCTCACGCCATCCTTGCATTTTCAAGACTGCAGCATTTTACCATCTCATTATGTCGCAACAATGTTCAATGCTCTACTTTACGCAAATTTAAAGCAAAGTTGTATGTAGAGTATACAATTTAACTTCAAATTCGGCTAAGTATCTGTGGTTTCGAAAATAATTATACACTCCTTTGGAACTTATTGTGTAATTTACTTTTAGCAAAATACACGTTACAGTACCTGTGTTTTGACAAACGACAAATAATAGACGGTATGGGTCAGTCACGAAGACAGATAGAACATTTATGATTTTAAAACACAAATATTACGGAAATTTGTGATATTCAGTATCAACAAATAGACGGTATGATATCAATCACGGAAAGACAGACAGAACATTAATGATTTTAAAACACAAATAATACGGAAACTTTTGATATTCAGCATCAACAAATAGACGGTATAGTATCAATCACGGAAAGACAGACAGAACATTTATGATTTTAAAACACAAATAATACGGAAACTTTTGATATTCAGCATCAACAAATAGACGGTATAGTATCAATCACGGAAAGACAGACAGAACATTAATGATTTTAAAACACAAATAATACGGAAACTTTTGATATTCAGCATCAACAAATAGACGGTATAGTATCAATCACGGAAAGACAGACAGAACATTAATGATTTTAAAACACAAATAATACGGAAACTTTTGATATTCAGCATCAACAAATAGACGGTATAGTATCAATCACGGAAAGACAGACAGAACATTTATGATTTTAAAACACAAATAATACGGAAACTTTTGATATTCAGCATCAACAAATAGACGGTATAGTATCAATCACGGAAAGACAGACAGAACATTTATGATTTTAAAACACAAATAATACGGAAACTTTTGATATTCAGCATCAACAAATAGACGGTATAGTATCAATCACGGAAAGACAGACAGAACATTTATGATTTTAAAACACAAATAATACGGAAACTTTTGATATTCAGCATCAACAAATAGACGGTATAGTATCAATCACGGAAAGACAGACAGAACATTTATGATTTTAAAACACAAATAATACGGAAACTTTTGATATTCAGCATCAACAAATAGACGGTATAGTATCAATCACGGAAAGACAGACAGAACATTTATGATTTTAAAACACAAATAATACGGAAACTTTTGATATTCAGCATCAACAAATAGACGGTATAGTATCAATCACGGAAAGACAGACAGAACATTTATGATTTTAAAACACAAATAATACGGAAACTTTTGATATTCAGCATCAACAAATAGACGGTATAGTATCAATCACGGAAAGACAGACAGAACATTTATGATTTTAAAACACAAATAATACGGAAACTTTTGATATTCAGCATCAACAAATAGACGGTATAGTATCAATCACGGAAAGACAGACAGAACATTTATGATTTTAAAACACAAATAATACGGAAACTTTTGATATTCAGCATCAACAAATAGACGGTATAGTATCAATCACGGAAAGACAGACAGAACATTTATGATTTTAAAACACAAATAATACGGAAACTTTTGATATTCAGCATCAACAAATAGACGGTATAGTATCAATCACGGAAAGACAGACAGAACATTTATGATTTTAAAACACAAATAATACGGAAACTTTTGATATTCAGCATCAACAAATAGACGGTATAGTATCAATCACGGAAAGACAGACAGAACATTTATGATTTTAAAACACAAATAATACGGAAACTTTTGATATTCAGCATCAACAAATAGACGGTATAGTATCAATCACGGAAAGACAGACAGAACATTTATGATTTTAAAACACAAATAATACGGAAACTTTTGATATTCAGCATCAACAAATAGACGGTATAGTATCAATCACGGAAAGACAGACAGAACATTTATGATTTTAAAACACAAATAATACGGAAACTTTTGATATTCAGCATCAACAAATAGACGGTATAGTATCAATCACGGAAAGACAGACAGAACATTTATGATTTTAAAACACAAATAATACGGAAACTTTTGATATTCAGCATCAACAAATAGACGGTATAGTATCAATCACGGAAAGACAGACAGAACATTTATGATTTTAAAACACAAATAATACGGAAACTTTTGATATTCAGCATCAACAAATAGACGGTATAGTATCAATCACGGAAAGACAGACAGAACATTTATGATTTTAAAACACAAATAATACGGAAACTTTTGATATTCAGCATCAACAAATAGACGGTATAGTATCAATCACGGAAAGACAGACAGAACATTTATGATTTTAAAACACAAATAATACGGAAACTTTTGATATTCAGCATCAACAAATAGACGGTATAGTATCAATCACGGAAAGACAGACAGAACATTTATGATTTTAAAACACAAATAATACGGAAACTTTTGATATTCAGCATCAACAAATAGACGGTATAGTATCAATCACGGAAAGACAGACAGAACATTTATGATTTTAAAACACAAATAATACGGAAACTTTTGATATTCAGCATCAACAAATAGACGGTATAGTATCAATCACGGAAAGACAGACAGAACATTTATGATTTTAAAACACAAATAATACGGAAACTTTTGATATTCAGCATCAACAAATAGACGGTATAGTATCAATCACGGAAAGACAGACAGAACATTTATGATTTTAAAACACAAATAATACGGAAACTTTTGATATTCAGCATCAACAAATAGACGGTATAGTATCAATCACGGAAAGACAGACAGAACATTTATGATTTTAAAACACAAATAATACGGAAACTTTTGATATTCAGCATCAACAAATAGACCGTATAGTATCAATCACGGAAAGACAGACAGAACGTTTATGATTTTAAAACACAAATATTACTGAAACTTTTGATATTCAGCATCAACAAATAGACCGTAAAGTATCAATCACGAAAAGACAGACAGAACATTTATGATTTTAAAACCATTTGGACTTTAAACCCCGGAAAGTTTCAAATAGAAAATTCATTTGATATCAACAAAGTAATAAAGGTAAATAACACGTAACTAAACTTCTGATAATGTTACGTAGAACCGAACAATGCTAGGTTTTTACGCCACACAGACAGTGTTTGAGAGTTTATCCCCACGAGAACAATTTTCTAATGAATCGCTTTGTCGCCATAATGGCATGTGATAATGACATTATTATCGTCATTATTTCGTGCCAAATCGGTAATTTTGTACACATACAGGCAATAAAATATTGCTGAAGATTACTTAATAGTTCATTCATCTTAAATTTGCTATTACCCTCAATGATGTGTTAAATTTGTAACGGTAGAGTACAATTCCAAACATTTGCGCAATTGGGCACAATTCGACCTGTTAGAGAATTTTATGAGTTAAGCTATCCATAGATCGTTGGAAACGGTCTTTAGATAGCTTAATAATAATTAATTTCATCCTATTTTGTATATATTATTACATATTATGTTTTGTAAACTGTGTAAAGGTAGAATGTTCCAGCTGGTTGGTAGTTTTTTGATTATGTAGCTAAATTTTCGTAAATTTGAATTGCTAATTCTATCTTCAACTTTTTTTTACTCAAATTATCATTCACACACTTTTTTCTCTAAATTATAGATGAAGTATGTTAAAATATTAGCATAAAAAGGTTTATTATATCTATTTCATACAGACCTTAGACTCATTAATGTCTTACCTAATAAAATAAAAACAAGAAATTTCATTTATTACCGAATAATAGCAGTATAAGGCCATAGCCGGCTATAAAAAAATTGTCATCACAAGAAATTTATATATCATTTTAGCTACTTTTTTTATGTGACACTTTTCCATCAGTCTTGGCCCTATATAAAGAAAAACTTTGTCGCAAATTTATTCCGTAACTTGAGATATAAACATTCATTTCCTTTCAGAACTGAATAAACACAAGCAAAGTGTTCCATTTCGTGGCAAATTATGTTTGGGTTTCATTGTTTTATTATATTTGTTCTTCTTCATCATGAATTGTTGTCCAGACATTTGTTGATGCTTTAAAACTTTGTTGACGTTTTTAAATTTGTTTCATAGACTGGGTTCTTAAAGACGGCATATAAATCAAAACTTATTTAATTTAATTAAGAAATTCGCCATTGACGTCGATGTTTTAGACAGAAGATGATATTTATGATGGCCTTTATGTCCATATCTCCATTTCCAATTTCCAACAATAGAGTTTCATGTACCTACAGAGTTTCTCTGACACCCTCTTTCATTCTGGTCCTTTATTTGCGCGTGAATGGTTCTGTTTTAGCATTCATAATTTGATTGGAGAGGAAGGTTTAGCGGTAGGCATAATTTGGGATCAATATGCAAACTTTTCGATTTCCATGCGAATAGGGACGTGTCGGTTATTTCTTTTCTAAAATCTATCGTGTCCCACTATCGGGCAAAGGTCTCATCGTCATTGGTCGCCCTTTTTACATGATTCCAACCACTTTGCACCAAAGGGTTCCAAATCATCTCAGCAATACTTGACCGATACCATTTTCCATTCTCAAGCAGCCGTGATTATGTTTGCCGACATCTCAGGCGTACGGGTAGAGTGAACTGCCAAACTTAACGGGGAGTGGGCGAGTCCCAGTTATGTTTGGCAGTTCTCTCCCAACATAACTGGGCGAGTCCCAGTTATGTTTGGCAGTTCCCTCCCAACATAACTGGGCGAGTCCCAGTTATGTTTGGCAGTTCCCTCCCAACATAACTGGGCGAGTCCCAGTTAAGTATGGCAGTTCACTCCCAACATTGGCCGGTTAACTACTCATAAAAATAACAGTTTTCGTGATAACGTATTGTGGTAACCTTCAGGTGTGCGAGCGTGGTACATGGAAGAATAGTTAGCCGTGAGAGCCGATCGATATCTCGTAAATTGTTTTATTAACGCTTCCAGCATCTAGTATTGTTCTCGGATTGCATTCTGACGAAAAACTCGCAAATTAGTACTGTGAATATTTATAGCCTTCGGTGTTACGTGGGACAAATGCCAGATGTTTTAGTTAACTACCTACAATTCCTACGTTTTCGGGAAGTTGAAAACATGTAATTAAAAAATGCCTCGGAATATATCTTGACCCAATATTTTTATTTGATAAAAACAGCCTTGGAAATAATATTAAAGAACACAAGCGTACAAGGATTCATCAACTCAGCTTTGGAGCATTTTTATTATCAAAATACTCGTATTTTGTAACACCCAAAAGTATTATATCAGTTGCCAACAGAATAACAACCACTTTAGAAAACAAACCTCAACTAACTTTAGTGAGAAGATTATATTTCCAAATCTTAACCAATTGACCAATCAAATGTATGCCTCAAGATATTTGTAGTTTTGAGTTGTGGTAAAATAAATATTATGCCATCGTTCTGAGGAAGGTGACGATGTGGAACCCTTTGCATACAAATGATTAAAAACTATGTCAATGGAATTATATCACGCTTATAGCTAAAATTTCCGTCGCTTTAAAATGATGAGACTCTATTATTTACTTTTATTATGAATAAACTGTGGTAAATTAGAGGTATTTAATAACTACGGCAAGATGAAGCGATCACTTACGGAAGGCTGGTAGAAAGTGGAAGGGGAGAATCGAAGATTGCTCTTACTAGAAGAGGTCATCAGTGAACCGAGACAGAAGATGACGAAAATTTACTAGCTGGGATATTATGATAATATAATATTGTCCGTCCATCAAAGATTGTGTGTGTGTGTGTGTGTGTGTATGTGTGTGTGTGTGTGTGTGTGTGTGTGTGTGTTTGTGTGTGTGTGTAAGGCTCCGTCACTCACACTTCGAAGCTCACCTCTTACATTCTCTACATAGTATTGTGCAAAGATGAAGTTATAAACAATTGAAAGATATATTTTATGTATTTTTATATTGTTTGGTTTCTGGTACTGTTTTGTCCCTATGTTTCTGCTGAAATTAATGATCTATCTATCTATTTAAGAGGTGAAAAAGTGATTAAGTTTTTGCTCATATTTATTCATGGCAATAATAATTTATAAATCGCCTTCGCTCTTCGCAAACATGTTTTGATGAGAGTCCGGTAGAGAATACGCTCATGATGACCTAGTATGTAATAAATTTTATTTCTATTGTGAAATAAAACATGTTACGTTTTCGACGACAACTTATTGCGCTAACACATCAGAATAATATTGTAAGGCGTTAAAAAACGAAACATTACCATTTTCTTATGTCATCGGAATTAGTTTAGGATGACTCAATGGTATATGCGCCTACTTTTGACCTATACGGTACATGTCGCTCTCAATTTAAATGTTGTTGGGCGATATTTCAAATAATCAAATGGGAAGAGTAGGTGTTAGAAATAAAATTAAGTCAGTGTTGTGTCACATGTTCTCGATTGGCTTCTATTCTGCATAGACAAATCAGATAACTCAGTCCCTTTCATTGTCGTGACTGTGTGGAGGTGCGCGCGGGTAACAGACTGTAGACTCGCTAAACTTTCCTTGTAACGGACTGAGTTAATCTGTTTTCCTTGGTACAATAATTTACTTCTTGTCTCGTCGTATATGCGGGAAACTGAGCAATAATTTCTATGAATCATTGGCAGACATATCGAAAACCGCTTCCAATTTCTGCCGAACAAGAAATCTAAAAATCAAAGATTTTTTTACTTTTACTCAATGAAAATGAAATCAAATAAAATAGAAATCATATTGAAAACAGGACACAAATTTACAAAAGATCCTTGGACAACGTGGGCGATCTTATAAAAAATAACACAAGCCTTTAGCTAAAGATGCCGTCTCTTATTCAGATTAAAATTAATGATGCTCGAGATATGAATGTTGTATTCGGTTAAGCTGAAGAGTAATTTTATTTAATAGGTTCCATATAACAGTGGGATCTAAAGGCAATCAGATGTACGACAAAAACTATAGACATTGATAGATAGATTATTTCTTTATTGAACATCATTTAAAAAAATAACAACAAAGCAGACACATTTAACAAGAAAATGGTACTATGTGCGGACTTATCAGAGCGATTTCTTCCAGGCAACCTTTGGACGGACAAGATCCGTATGGACAAGTACATAAGGATGGTGGCGTACTTAAAAAATAAAAAAGTATAAGTACCTAGTTATATTAACAGATTTTATATTATTAAACAATACTATATAAAGAAAAATAAAGTCAATAAATACAACTTAATATTCAATTGGTTAGTAGTTTTGGTCAGGGCCAGCCCCGCTCGAGACAGACGGTCTGTTGCCTTCAATAGAAAGACAAAAACTATGCGTTCGCTGTGTGCGGCTCCAAGGCTGCTGTACTATCCGTATTCGAATGGGAATACGTTATGTATGAAGCAAACTAATGTCAGTAAAATCCAGATAGTCTGGGAGGATCTGAGGCTCCAGATTCAGAGGTAATTAGTGATCTATACTTTCACCATTGTATACCACGTATATTTTAAAAAGTAGCCCAAGTTCTTTTCCGAGGTCAAATATAATATATCTATACCAAAACTCATCAAGAAATGATTGATAACCCAAACAAATTTTACTTTTATATTTACTACACGACAGAGGTTTCTTGTTATTTTTAAAAGATAGATATGTAGTGCTTGGGCCTATTGTATAGAACTGCTAAATCTTCCCCATGGAGGGTCGGATAGGGTTTGAACAGGCATCAAACTTATCGATAAGTACGCGTGGCCTTATGTTTTGAATATTGACGTTTCCAAGCCATTTCTTTATGAATTCTATGGAAATAAAGTTTTTGACTTTGACTTTGACTTAAAGATAAATATTTTTGTTGAATATTATATGTAACTATATCAAACCGTTTGTCAGCGAACGCCGATAAATAAACGTATCAGCCCGGATTTCTCGGAATAATTGACAAATATTGTGTAAAATATTAATCACAATCAAATACAGTAATTCAAGAAGAATGTAGTTATCTACTGGTGAAAAAAAATTAAAAATCGGTTCATTAGTTCCAGAGATTACACAATTAGCCAACAAACTTAAAAATTTGAAGTTTTTTGACTCAAGTTAACTAATACATCTGGGTTGAAACGTATATTGCAGCAGCTTAGAGTCGATCCCTCACATCGTCGCTATTTCAACTGTGGTTTCAACACTACGGTCTAAAATGCTGTTCAGCCAAATAGGGTAGCATAGCCGATCATCTAAATGAATGTAAGGACGCTGCTATGTTTGACCTGTGGAAATGAAAATGTGAAATCATAATAAATGCCTCACGTACTCCATTTATCCTGGACTTATTTGTTCTATATCTTTGGTATATAAATAATGGGTATTTATTTCTCTTAAGCGATAGAAAGAAAGATTAATTCTGACTTTTTTTTTTTATAAATTGCTAGAACAAAGCTTTAGCTGAGTTTTGTAAGAGACAAGTTCTGTGATAGGCTAACCATTTGTCACGTCTATATTTCTTAAATTGTGCCATCCACACAGGGATGGCTCACGCAACTCCGCATTTTCTTTAAGAGCAAATTGTCTTATGTCTCTGAATAGTATGTTTTCCAATATATTAGTCTTTACGTTCAAAAGCCCGCCAGGCATGATTCTAATCTTTCATTGGTTACTTTGTCCTTTTCACCTACGGTACCCCGAAAATGGCTGCTAAAATAGGGTTCCAAATTGAAATGAAATCCAGATGATCTTTCGATGAAAAACGAATCCAGTTCACCGTTTATTATAAAAGCTTACGTGGAAACGTGGAAATTTAATATTATATTGAGTTGTTTGTTGTGCGTTGCCTGAACAAAAAAGTTTTGAACGAAATCTGCTTCTGACGTGCGTAAATTTTGAGTTATTTTAAAAAAAGATTTCGTTAAATCTGAATGATACAATAATAAGATTCCTATAATATGGTCAGTCATTTAAATGATACAATTAGTAATTATTATTAATTATAGAATTATGAAATAGTTCCGTTATAAGAGGTATAAAAATGTATAATCAACGGCATTTAAGAGCAGTAGAACTCACGCTAAGTTCGTCCGGGGAAGTACTGCCACCATGCTCATTTCTAACGCGTTCGCGTTACTGTGTTCCGGTTTGAAAGGTGTGGTTGCCGGTGAAATTACAGGCACATGAGACATTCCACCTACACGTCTCAGAGTTACGGGCGCATACGTTGCGACTTGAGTCTTGTCATACCAAGTAGGGGAGGACCCAAGTCGCATCGATTGTTATGGGCCGAGGCCACTTAACACCAGGTGGGCCGTCAGCTCGTTTCGTATCTCAATCACATAAAAAAAAAAACATTTGACCTTAATATATTATGACCCTTAATTAATAATATATTTTTTCTTTTAATACCTTTCATAACTTAGTGAATTGTAAAATTAATTTGCACAGATGATCTAATTAAGCGATGTTCAGCTTACATCAATAAGGTCAAAGGCCAAATGAGCCGAAACTAGATAAACAAGAAATCAGCGACAACATACTGATTCACGGGTAAAACTTAGATCGTGGTGTTATGCATTTTCATCTCTTAGTTTCTCGAAATTTCGATAAATTAATTCGCTGTTTCTTTCGCGTGGTTATATCTAGATTTATCCCACAAGACCTGTGTATTTTTCCGAGATAAACAGGTATACAAATACAAACCATTTATTTAAAAACTATAATATATACCCATATAATATATAATATATATAGCAAAAATTACAATCAGTCGATCCATAGTTCGGGGAAAGAAGTCTCACACACACAACAAAACACACTTTTTCAGTTCTAATATTATCAGTATGAATTCAGAATACTTTTACACATTAAATAAAATCTAAGCGACTAAATTGCATAATGTATAGGACTCAAAGCAATTTCTGGCGCCCGCCCACTTCTCGCCTGGCGTGCACATTCACAGGATATTGTGCACTTCTAAAGCAACCTGTACAGGTTTAAAAGCCGTTTATAGATAAATGCCAACTTACGACGTTAACTAAAAACTATGTTGAAGGCTTTGCAGCTAAATTTGATAGTAATCCTGCTCTCAAAGCGAGGTGTCACGGATTTGGCTTCCTCGGAAATCCATTTCCAAATAAATTTACACCGAGGAAAAATCTTTCACTTAAAAACAAAATTATTGCAAGGAAACTTTAGCTTGAAATTTTATTCTATTAGAAGTCAACGACACTACCATGACCATTAGTCCCAGCCTTATCGATATATAGGTAAACACATGCGAAGTAAGCGTTTGTTTGTTTAAAATATCTGAATGATTGTTTTCTGTTGTCGTTTCAAAATAGGAAACCGAAAAATCCACCACGTTTCATTAACAAAGAGAGAGAGAGCGTGGCGGTCTAGCGGTACTGACCCCCGAGTTCCAATCCGGAGGTCGCCGGTTCAAATCCCGACGTGCACCTATGAGTTTTTCGATTGAAAGATTTATGTGTGCAATACTACGTTCTCAAAACGGTGAAGGAAAACATGGTGAGGAAACCGACATGTCGTAGAACTGAAAATTCGAAGACATGTGTCGAGTGCACGAAAGGAGCCTCTTTGAGGCGCACTTACAATCCTTTCACCACACTGCTTCGACAGAACCAGTGACTCGAAGAAGAAGATTAACAAAGTTATTTTTTTCAATTAAAATACATAAGTAATAGGTTAAAGAAACGTTCATCAAAATTAACCAGCAATTAGAAGGTTAGCTACGGCTGCCACAATGTCCGCTCGTCTGCAAAACAACCCGTCTAACAACTATTACCATCCACTGCTGACCACTTTTGGCCCTATCTCGTCATGAGAAACTAGCCTCGAATTTCATCTCAGTTAATTTAACCTTAGAGAAACAGATGAGAGTTTGACATTAGAGAGCGTTCAATTATATTGAGGCTAGGCGGCACAAAAACTAGTTAGCTTTTCTGAAGAAAACCACAATATTTTAATGTTAGACGAAATTATTTTTTTCCAAGAGTTTCTGTTTCAGTTATACTGTATAAGAGATTTATCTCTTAAAATTAGAAAGTACCTAGTCAAAGTGAACCTTAGCAGCTACATATTTAGTTAAAGTATTGAAATATTATATTGTTATTATACCTATATTGTTTGACAGGGCTTTCAGGCCAGTGGGTAGCAACTCTGCCTTCTGCACTGTGGATCGTGGGTTCGATTCTCTCCCAGAACAAACATTTGTTAGAAGAATATATATACAAAAAAGTATACAAGTAATCTATCAGTTGTCTGGTCTAGATGGCGCTGTGTGAATGTCCACTAATAATATTTATTGTACTATAGCAGTTTAATAAGTATTCCGCTAACCAAATGTGGCACAAATTGGCTTATTGTGTGGCTACGTCCTTTGTGAATAAGGCGGGTAGTTTGCGGATAATTCAGCCCAGCCTGCCAGCCTGCCTGCGGTCTAGGCTTTAACCAAAATAGGTTCACAATTCTCGAGCATAACTGTTTTGACTGGCCTCATAGCTCAGTTGGTTAGTAACCCTACCTTCTGCGCTGTAGGTCGTGGGTTCGATCCCCACTCAGGACAAACATTTATGTGACATTTGTAACATTGATGTTTGTTCTGTGTCTGGGTGTTAATATGTATTATATGTATGTATTTACAAAAGAAACGTTTATAAGTATTATATCAGTTGTCTGGTTTCCATGATACAAGCTATGCTTAGCTTACTTTGGGGCTAGATGGCGCTGTGTGAAATGTCCACCATTATTTATTTATTTAACTGTACTACTGAAATGTTCGTCAAAATTTTCACCTAAACTATTTCAATAACAGTGGGCTCTGTCTAGTATTTATACTTTAGTTAAAACTGAAGTTTTAATTGGTCTGGCTGGGGTTTCGAACGCAAAGTTAGTTATTACTAATTTGTAACTAAATTGAACTTTTATTGAATTCAAGAGGATAATTTACCCGTAGTTAACTATAAATTACCCTCACACAGATTAACACGATCAGTGTCTATGCAGTAGAGTCATCAGTAGGCTGAATACAATTAAGTCGAGGGATTGATTTCAGCTCTGGCGTGGTTGGTTCGTTTTCTTCTTCTTCTTCGAGTCACCGGTTCTGTCGAACCAGTGTGGTGAAAGGATTGTAAGTGCGCCTCAAAGAGGCTCCTTTCCTGCACTCGACACATGTCTTCGAATTTTCAGTTCTACGAGATGTCGGTTTCCTCACCATGTTTTCCTTCACCGTTTTGAGAACGTGGTATTGCGCACATAAATCTTTCAATCGAAAAACTCATAGGTGCACGTCGGGATTTGAACCGGCGACCTCCGGATTGAAACTCGGGGGTCAGTACCGCTAGACCACCACGCTCTCTTTTATTTATTTAGGACAGAAACGATACAGAAGTACATTGCGGTGAATTCAGTATGTAAATAAGTAAATTTTCACGACTATACATAACATTGGGACTTATAGCGCTAACACAAAGTAAAGGAAGATATTGTTAATGCTAGGCTTAATTTGTGAAAATGACCTAATGTAAAACTACTGACTAGCTTATATTATTTAGATATAAAGATATATATATATATATAATATAAATGAATAGATTATGGAGAGCATATTTCATAGGTATTATTATATTGATTAGGTATAATCATATAGGTACCAGTATGTATAGATATTAAAATGTAAGTGCTTTATTGAGTTCCGTCTCAAGTAATGTTCTACAAGTCACTCGCACTAATGCACTTTCCGCATTGCCGAATCACAATGGTATCATATAATTATCTTATCTTATCTTATTATTATTTATATCATATCCCATTAAATGTCGGTCGTGGCCAGTTGGACCTTGGATATAAATAGAGATTGTTTCGAACGCTATTTATTCAAAAAAAAGATTAATCTATTATGCCTAATAACTAGATTATCAGTGTATTTGTGTTTAGGTGCCGAAACTTTTTGAAATATTATTATTAATTTCATATAATGCCATCTAGCCCCAAACTAAGCAAAGCTATTATAAATGGCACCTTATAGCTGTTATAATACATTCTTTTTATGTATTTGTAAGTTCACATAATACATAATAAACATCACACTAGGAACAAACATATAGTCTTCATACTCGTCTCTCGGTGGGAATTGAAGCCACGACCTACAGCTCAGAAGGCAGATTTATTAATAACTCAGCTGTGAGCTGATGGCCAGTCACAAAATGATAGTTTCAAGTTGAAGTCTTCTAAAAGACAAAACTTACGTTTCCTCCGTAAGACAATACAAAGGACTACTTGGACAGGGAAACAAAAATTTTGAAACCAATTAAATTGGATTTCGTATAATAGCGAACCTTAGTTATCTTAAAATCAAATTTTCAGTAAATCTAATGTTTCACATTTTAAGAAAAAATCGTATTAGAAAATACACAACGTTTTGGAGAAATACTTCCATAAAGCTTGTATGTATTGTGTCTATATCTTGTATCTATCTGATTGTTATTTTGATTTTGTGGGCAATAAAGTGTCATCTATCTATCTATCTATAACCATATCTCAATATTGACGTTTCCAAGCCATTTCTTTATGAATTCTATGGAAATACAATTTTTGACTTTGACTTTGACTTCGGGTTTTTTAATAGAACGATGTCTTTTGTGCCAAAAAAAGAAAAACATTGTCACTGTCAAAAATCTAATTAACATTACAGCCAGCCCTACATATGCACATTTCACCTTCAATACTTACTTTTCACAGGTTTCATAATGTTTTAATCCGAATTTGACCCCAATGTTCGTCAAAATTAACTAAAACAGTTAAGCTTTATTTAATCGCCACTACCTTGATCTCGAATTCTGTTACTGGTATAGTGTAACAATACCTCGAGGCGAGATAGAATCACACCATTGATTTAGTTAATATTTTGAGTTATTGTTTCATTTATGTTTCGTATCACGACTCATAGCTGTAGGCGACGGAGCTGCCAATGGAATGATAATAGTGAATATATGTACTTCAAAGTAGGGTTAAAGTGAGTTTGTATAGTTAAAAATAAACTTTTAGCTTTGTATAGACCTAATGGGCTTTCATAGGACTGGCCTCATAGCTCAGTTGGTTAGTAACCCTACCTTCTGCGCTGTAGGTCGTGGGTTCGATCCCCACTCAGCACAAACATTTATGTGACATTTGTAACATTGATGTTTGTTCTGTGTCTGGGTGTTAATACGTATTATATGTATGTATTTACAAAAGAAAAGTATATAAGTATTATATCAGTTGTCTGGTTCCCATGATACGAGCTATGCTTAGCTTACTTTGGGGCTAGATGACGCTGTGTGAAATGTCCACCAATATTTATTTATTATTATTATTATTTTATATGACCACCCCAACGGACTAGTTTATCTTTGAAGATATATTTCTTTACTATGATATATATTTTTCTTTCATACCGTAGAATTTGTTTTGTGGGACTGTCCTTTTTTCACGCAGTAACGGAACTAGATTGATTTATTTGTTTGCTTAACTTAGACGTATGAAGGCCAGAGAATGGCATAGGCGTAATTCCCTTTCCACGGGAGTAAAGCGGCGATTAATATCTAGGTCATTTTCTACGATTTCGTTTGAGGGAATTTGGTTGCGATGTCTATGGGCGGCGGTTATCACTTAACATCGGTGGGCCGTCAGCTCGTTCCGTCACCTACGTAACATAAAAAACACTTGCTACACAGGAATTCGTAGAAGACGTGTGAGTTTGCAAGCGTTATTTTATAATCTATTTTAAAGCTTTGAGAAAATCGCATCGTGTCTACGAGTAAGACCGTGTACTGTATCTAGGCATACAAATGGAGTAGGAATAATATATATAAAAATATAATATTCCATCGTCACACGGGCCTACATTTTCAAACAATAGCTTTCACTAGACTAATTGGATAAGTACATAAGTGTCCGCCATTATACGTGGTATGTGTGGAATTCAGAAGTTTTCGCACAGTTAGCGGCTGGTAATGATTTAACGATTCATATTTCAGAATTCTGGGAAAAAAAATTTAAGCCGGCTATCTTATAAGTACTTCATCGTTAATCTATTATACTTACTACAACTTTAATAAGGTAATCCCACTTAGTCCACAGATAGGTACACATGTTTGAAAGTTTGAAGTTGCTATTTAGCGAGTCTGGCAATAGTATTTTAACCATATAATAAAAAAAGGCTAGCACGATACGATCATAAATAAATTGCTAATCAGAACTGACAAAACACATTTTCTTATTATTGAAAATTCAAGTAATATTCGTTTTACAATTGGCTACACAATTTTCAAACGGCGGATGAACTCGTAAAATTATTTTAACTGGCAAAAAGAAAATAGCCTTGTATTAAATCTTTATTCTTAAAACGACATAACATTTTTGATAAATTAACAAGGAGTCGTCGTTTAAGACGAAGAGAGAGGTTATAAAAGTGTAACTGGAGTAAAATTGCACAAATTGAAAAATGCATTGTTTTCCGCATTATGGAGTTTACGTGTGTTTTCCAATTTGGAGGAAATATACGACGGGAAATATTTTTCATCAATCTTGTTTTAATTTGATGAGTGATCTGTTTGTGAAGCGTGACATTTGATACAATCTTTATATTTACTAACCCAATAATCTAATGAACGTATTACACCACTAATGCAGTATTACGCTGGAAATTTTGCAATTAATTTTGTAAATTTATTGGATTCTTGGATCTTTATTTTTGAAATTCAGAAATAGCATATTATAGAGGTTTCTATAACCTTAAAGAACCTGAGTAAATTGTGTCTAAAATCACCAATAATACAAAGCAGGGCAAACGACATAAAAAAGCAAAGTTTGTTTGATATATTTTCAATTAGAAGTGAGAGGGAACGTGAAAATTATACTTACACGAATACAAGCGATACGATACAAAGTGAACAGATATTTCCACGCATTGCTGACTGATTGAGACTCATCTCCACATATAATCACGCCATGATCTCCAAAGGGGAAGTCAGAACGTAACAGGCTACTCTTCAGCTACATTTACACTGTCTTGGGTGTGTAGAAAAGAGTCAGTTTTTCACAAATAATTCAGCTAACCAACTATTCCCAATAAAACCAAAGAGCCATTATACTAGTTGTACTCCGCAGTATTACCTGCGGTGAATAAGTCCTCCCACAAGACCTCTGAACTTTTCCTGGATCAAAAGTAGTCTATACACTATCCTGGTACTAAATTTCATCCAAATCCCTCCAACAATTTGAGATTGAAGGAGTAAAAATAAGCACACACATACATATACATGTTTGCATTTATAATATTAAAATAAAAACATATAATGAAAATGAGGAGAATACAAAAAAAAAAAACAAAACAAAACAAATAAAACAATAAAAAAAAAAACCTCGATATTATTTAAAAAATACATATCTTTGATACTACTTGGTTTTTTATATTTGATATTTTTTCCGTTTGCCCAATAGTTCTACTAAGACCCATTTCAAGGTTATCCATTCATTACCGGACATCCTGTATACAACCACAAATGATACTCATAAATTTATTTATGTAGATTTTTTTTGGTAGGTCCAATAATCAATATACAATACATACAATATATTAGCGGAATACTAGTGAAAATAGATACTATAGTATAAATTAATGCCACTTCAAATATTATCTCAGCCGAACGCAACACGCGACATTCCGTTACGGAATTAATAATTGACGTTATATCTATAACGGATCAGAATACCGATACACATTTAAAATTGTTGCAAACGTTTCACACGATTACTACTACGGTTACTACATATTTTTAGTACTCATATTTCATATAATATAAATGAGATATTTCTAAGAAAGGTTTTAGTACTAAGAAAGAATCTATCTCAGGGATTAATAGTAAAATAACAAAACCAATAATAATAACAAAGCAAAGGATAAATCAATAACATAGTTAGGGATGCTTCCTTCTATGTATAAGATGTTTTTTTTTTTAGTAATACATTTACTGAACGAGCCGACGCCGACGGCCTACCTGGTGTTAAGTGGTAACCTCGGCCCATAACAACCGATGCGACTTGGGTCCTCCCAGACTAGGCATGACAAGACCCAAGTCGTATCGTATGCGCCCGTAACTGTGAGACGTGAAGGTGGAATGTCTCATGTGCCTGTAATTTCACCGGCAACCACCCCTTTCAAACCGGAACACAGTAACGCGAATGCGTTACTGCTTGGCGGCAGAAAAGGGCATGGTGGCAGTACTTCCCCGGACGAACTTGGCGAGAGTTCTACTGCTTTTACTACTACTACGGTTACTACATATTTTTAGTACTCATATTTCATATAATATAAATGGGATATTTCTAAGAAAGAATGCATCTCAGTATTAATAGTAAAATAACAAAACCAATAGTCATAACAAAATAAAGGATAAATCAATAATATCATTAGGAATGCTTATTATAAGATGATACTGGCAGCTTTATTTTTATGAATTTTATAAATTTTTATGCTGGAGTTATAGAATTAATTATAATAATATATATAATTATGTTTATGCAAGCCCAGCATAAAATAAAATAATCTATATATGAATAAGGATTGACTCATCACCTAAATCCGTAATGTTGCAAAGGGTTCCTTTATAGATAAAGATATGTATTTGCATAAACATGTGTAGGTCAGATTGCAGTAAGAAGATTTATGGACACGATATATTTAACAAAGTGGTGTCCAAAATTTGATAAATAGGTGTGCCAGAACAATATAATGGATGTAAGTGCTTTTTTTATGTGATACAGTTACGAAACGGGCCGTAGACCCACCTGGTGTTAAGTGGTAACCGGCCCATAACAAACGATGCGACTCGGGTCTTCCCCTACTAGGTACGACAAGACCCAAGTCACATCGTAACTCTCGTAACTCTGATACATGAATGTGGAATGATGCGACTCGGGTCCTCCCCTACTAGGTACAAGACCCAAGTAGCATCGTATGCGCCCGTAACTCTGTGACGTGTAATGTCTCATGTCCCTGTAATTGCACGTAACTGCGAACATAAAGCAAAGTTTAGCTAATCATGATCACAGTCGGTTTATAATTGTCACCAGTTGCCACACCGTTTCCTCAGCGTTTGTAGATTGCAACCGATTACCAGTTACGGCACATTTCCTTTTAGGAAATGATTTAATTATGTCGGCGTTCATATAATTAAATGCATTATTATGTAGATTACCCTTAAGTTAGTGTAAGAGAGAGATTATCAAAGATAGAAAGTGCTGGTATGAACCGAAGATCATCTTCGTTGCAAATTGTTGGTATCTACTTTCACGCTAGGCGTGTCTTCTGAACGGATTTTTATAACGGTAACATTATTATAATCCTTTTTTCTTATATAATAGAGAATAATGTTTGTGCCAATAAAATAACACAGTTACAAAAAAAAGCTAAAAGAAATATTTTAGTATCCTTTTTAACAAATGAACTTATTATACAGTATAAATAGTAGTTTTTTCCGTATATCAGCTGTATCAGTAAGTTTATCGCTCCATAGCTTCCTGATAACACTCTAAGTGGGATTACCAGTTTACATGGGTCCATTCGTTCCACTATTTTGGATTTATTATTTTGCATTATGAAAGGTAACTTATTCGGTACATAACTATGACGTCACGACCGAAAAGTTATGCCCATAAAAAGATAGTCATGTTCTTTTTTACATATTGTTATTTTACATATTAGTACTAACTCTTAAAAAAACAAAAAAAACTGTGTTTTGTTGTTCATTATGTGAGAAATAAAATGTTTACTATTTTTTTTTTACTTTTAATACATATGATTTTTTTTTTTCATTATATTCTTATCTTTTAATCTAGGAGATATTTGCTTACGTAAAATTTTTAAATACACATAGTTCATGTCTGGCGGAGGGCATAGGTAAGGTATGCCTTCTTAGTTTTCCTAGTTTGGGTACCTATATTATCCCCACAGGGTTTCGATACAATGACAAGTCTGTAAAAATGTAATAAGTGATGTTTGTAGTAAATAAATATTACATTATTAATACCAAATTACGAAATTGCTAAAAATCCAGGTTTTCACCGGCATGTTGTGAGAATGGCCAGTGTAGGTCAAAGGTAAAAGACTCCTCTAACGTTGCTGGATCAGGGGATATAACAATGAGTCTGACACTGATTTATCTACCACGCCGTACTGTACACGATAATACTTGTATTAACGGCGTGGAAATTAGTTGAAATAGGACTTGGAGGGGTTTACCGAGCTCACAAGCTTGCTTTGGGTGATTTATGCGTGTGACCCTAATGAGGAAATGTGACATAGTAGCTAGAACTGTGTCACAAACCTGAGTTTACAAATTTTATACGACTATTCAATAAATTTGAATACTCATTTCAGCTTGTTGTAATTTGTAATAGGAACATAATCATTACACATACACAATGAAAATCCCCTTTTTGTTTGTTGGTGATGATAGAACGAGCTGACGGCCCACCTGATGTTAAGTGGTAACCGCCGCCCGTAGACAACAGCAATACGATTCAAGTCCTCTCCACCAAAGTACGAGATGACTCAAGTCGCATTGCGTTGCGTCCATCACTCCGAGATGGGGATGTTTTTCTGTTGACTGTGTGAGTTCGCTAATTAATGTTGGGATTTTGATACAGTTTCACAAATAAATATATCGATTCACTTAGGTTAGTGTACAACTATTTTAAAATTTAAATATTAAATGTTACTCCGGAAGTGGTCCGTCATTATTTTGGAGCGAATATCACAGCGAGCACCTTCATTTAGTAAATCTCCCAAATAGAACTTCAGCCGAGACAATTATTATACAAACGAAATAATACAAAAAGATAGAATAGATATAAGATATAGATAAGATAGGATAGAATTTAATTATTGCCTTCTTGATTAATGTAATCAAAGTCATACAAGAAGTATTTTTTTCACGTCACCAAAATATCGATTCCTAAATAACGAGGTTTGTTTAGACTGAAATACCCATAAAGATATTAAAATAAGGTAAAATTTCATAATAGTAAGAGGCAACAACACAATCTGAACATATTAGTAACGTGATGCAGCAACTTGATGATGAAAATGACACCGTTAGCATCAGTTTTGAAACAGTCACCTACCATGAAGTAAAGAAGGACTGTTTCAAAACTCTAAGGGGTAATTTGTGCTAGCTAATATCACCCGCGATGTCACAGTTTCAATTAGAAATTAATGGGGTTCTGTTAATTTGTCAAGTGTGTGCCAACATTCGGAAGGTAGAGTCTAATGATGCGGTTACAATTTTGTGCAAATAGCGCGCTTGGGAATAGCCCTTGTTTTCTATCGCTATTTATTTTATTATTTATATACAGGTTGAGGATTTCCTATTTAAATTTATGAAAAACTATTCTATTCCATATATTTAAACAATTTATTTTTTAATTTATTATTATGATCAATTATTATAAATGTTACATTATCAATTAGGAATCTACTTCCAATTGAACTTACTGATAGAAAATCAGTTACATCTAAAATGTAAGTCATTTTCCGTACATAAAAGTTACGCATTTTTTCGCGAAGAAATAGATAGAATTAAGAAAGGTCTTTTTTCATTTGTGCGTACTGAATATAAAGCGTGATTAGTGATCTCATCTCCACGAATAATTCCGGTTAAGATTTGTTCCAGTTTTTTTATTTCTGTTATCCTGAGATCAGTTTAACTTTGAAATAACTTTGTAAATATCAACATTAGACTAGCTTTTCACAAACATAATATTTATTTGATATCTGCATTCATACTTAAGCGGTTATGATGGCGTAATGGCTAGTTTGAGAGAAAATAAGATGGTTTATCACCGCAATGAAAACCGAGATTCATATCCTTGTAAAAACATTGTGGAAAGTAAAATGTAGCTAACCAGTTCTGTGGATGACTCCAAGGCTACAGAAGAAATTATTTTATTGTTTTGAATTACTTTCTACTTATTTACAGGTGATTGATGAAGTAAGATGATGTAGTAAATTCATTTTGGTAATATGCTAACAAATTTAATACATCAAAACCACCAACATTTATTACCATTGAGAGCGTGGTGGTCTAGCGGTACTGACCCCCGAGTTTCAATCCGGAGGTCGCCGGTTCAAATCCCGTCGTGCACCTATGAGTTTTTCAATTGAAAGATTTATGTGCGCAATACCACGTTCTCAAAACGGTGAAGGAAAACATCGTGAGGTAACCGACATGTCCTAGAACTAAGAATTCGAAGACATGTGTCGTGTGCACGAAAGGAGCCTCTTTGAGGCGCACTTACAATCTTTTCACCACACTGGTTCGACAGAACCGGTGACTCGAAGAAGAAGACCAACATTTTTGTGTGGTGTTGCACACCAAAGTTTGTAGGTTATAATAATCACTCGAAAACCAACTATTAATGAAACGATGAGGTCGTTGGTCTATCTTCGCTGCTCGGTAGTTGAATCCAACTCGACTTTTTTATAAGAAAAATCATAAGATTAGAAAAAAATTAATAAAATATGCTTTTTTCTGGTCACCGTACTGACTTGCCGGTTGAAAGGCACTTACGAGATACAATGTGATACAGTTGTAAAGCACATTTAACGGCCATTCGTATCTAGTTTAACTAGAAAATTTAACAGACGATAAAATCGGCAGTAAGCCGATGAAGATTTTTATCGTTTAATTTAATTCTAAACCTTATTATATAAGCCTAGCACTAACATTAGATTTTTCAACCAAAATATTAGAGCCGTTAAGTCTGACGAAGATGTTTTTACTAACTATACCACGAGCCTATATAATTTATAGATATTAAGATATTAATCACAAAAAATGTAATCAAAGAGAGTGAATACTGACCTTGAACGCTGACATAGTAGTCTGAATCTTGTCCGGCTCGCGTGACTCAGAACGTAATTACCAATAAGGTTGTCAAAAGAAACCGAAAGGCCGGATAAAAAAGAAATTTCAAGAAAAAAACCAATTACTCTGGATTTAGACTTATAAAAAATGCTTTATCTTGAATCTGCTTATTTACACTTCACAATAGTGGGTCTCAATATCTTTATCTTCCCCAAGGAGGGTCGGATAGGGTTTGAACAGGCATCAAACTTATCAATAAGTACGCGTGACCTTATGTTTTGAATAATATTGACGTTTCCAAGCCATTTCTTTATGAATTCTATGGAAATAAAAGTTTTGACTTTGACTTTTAATTATATTATATATTATATAATTTAAGTAATAAAGGAGCATATTTGAGGAACCCTTAAATCTATCATTCTACTCGAAAGTAAAAACTTTACGTCAAGAAGTCAGCTGTTGCGCAGTCCGTTAAAATGAACCAAAACTGGGCCGGAGGTTCTGTTGTCATAAAGAAAATATATTTCGGAAATCTAATCTTTCTGCTTCAACAACAATATTGGCATTTTTGTGGTATTTTATTGCAATACCAGAAATCACAGAGTGAAGAGAGATTCATTCCCTGTGATGATATGAAACTATATTTAGGTTCGTGATTAACGATTTGCCAATTAAATTAAAAACGTTGAAGAAGGACAAGATTTAAAAGATACAAGAACATGATCTATCCAGTTACGATCTATCTATCCATTCGAGTCACTGATTTTCGTGAACCAGTGTGTTGAAAGGATTGTAAGTGCGCCTCAAAGAGGCTCCTTTCGTGCACTTGACTCGTCATGTCTTCGAATTTTTACTTTTAGGATATGTCGGTTTTCTCATGATGTTTTCCTTCAACGTTTTGAGAACGTGGTATTGCGCACATAATTCAAGCGAAAAACTCATAGGTGCACGTCGGGATTAGAACCGGCGACGTCCGGATTGAAACTCGGGGTCGTACTACAGACCACCACACTCTCACAGTAACGTTAGCACAGGCCCCGCTCAACTAAGCAAACAGCCATATTAAAAAGCCGGAATTTTGTTCTGAAAGCCGAACCGTCCACCTCACAAAAAAATGCGCGATTAGGAAGTTTACTTTTACTGTTGCGCGTTCCTGCATCTTGCACGCGAACACTTTCAACACACTTTCAGTTGCGGAGACCACGCGACATATGTTTTTTTAACGGGCGCGGAATCTTGAAAGGAAAAGTGGTGCTGAATATACAGGGTGTCCGGTAATGAATGGATAACCTTGAAATGGGTCTTAGTAGAACTATTAGGCATTCGGAAAAAAATATCAAATAAAAAAAAAACCAAGTAGTAGTTCATAAAGAAATGACTTGGAAACGTCAATATTCAAAACATAAGGTCACGCGTACTTATCGATAAGAATGCGAATGCGTGGGTGACCCGTTTATGGAAACAAAAATGATATTTACCTGGATATAATATATCATCCAAATACCTCATCTATAAAACACATAACTATTAAATAAACGATAAACCTTATACTTTAACGATGCATTCACCAGATCAACTAACGTGGACACGTAACATTTGATTTATTAATATTAACGAGCTGCATCATTCGTTCTACTTCGTGGTTATTGCGAAAATATAACATTCCCACTCAAAACGGGGCAAATCCAATTGGGCGATTGCGAGATTGGAAGTAATCTGATACACTGATTGAGGTTCATTCGATATGCCTGTCGTCCGGGGAAGTACTGCCACCATGCCCATTTCTGCCGCCAAGCAGTAACGCGTTCGCGTTACTGTGTTCCGGTTTGAAAGGTGTGGTTGCCGGTGAAATTACAGGCACAATAGACATTCCACCTACACGTCTCACAGTTACGGGCGCATACGATACGACTTGGGTCTTGTCGTACCTAGTAAGGGAGGACCCAAGTCGCATCGATTGTTATGGGCCGAGGTTACCACTTAACATCAGGTGGGCTGTCGGCTCGTTCCGTAACTGCATCACATAAAAAAAAATGCCTTTTTTGTTTAAGGTTTGTTACAGGGGCAATTTTTTAGAGTTCCCTTCAAGATACCCACTATTTAAGTCTATCTGACCGTTTGATACATTATTTTTTAGAACTAGCTGCGCCCCGCGGTATTACCCGCAGTTAATAAGTCATCCCACGAGAACACTGTACTTTTACCAGACACGACAATTATTCAACGAATCCGAATAAATATCCGAATTGGTCCAGCCGTTTTCGAGGTCACCGCTTAGCAACATACTTAGCCGTTCATTTTTAATTATATTTTTATTATTTGTATATTCCAACATATATACATTATGTGGTAAAATGAAAAACACGTGGTTAAAAGTCTTTATTAACATAAATAGCCGTCTCTTCGTTTGGGGATATGATAAGTACTGCAACGAAATCCACTGTTGCTGTGTACCTGTAACCAATAATTAATTAATATAATTAATGGACTTGGGCCTTTAAGTGGCACAATTTAAATTGCCCATATAATAGCTTAAGTGTGGATTAAGTAAGAATGCTTATGGGCGTTTTCGCTCTAGATAGAACAGCGCCACATATTTTGTTAACAATATTTGGTGCTACTGAGTTTCAAAGCATTATTTTACCTTTCTAAAGGTTTTCTACGTTTACTTACTTATAGCTTTATAATTAGTGTATCCAGGGAATAAGTTCACTTATTTTTACAGCCAATGACAATAATGTTCCTCTCTCCGGTTTTCAATTTGCCGTAGAAATCGCAAGCATACGTAATTTCATTTTATTTTCCATATTTTAACAGTGAAACAACCAATTTTATTGTGTTTTGCAAGAAATCTGTAAATGGCGGCCCAGTAAGCCTACTCTCTTCTTCGAGTCACCGGTTCTGTCGAACCAGTGTGGTGAAAGGATTGTAAGTGCGCCTCAAAGAGGCTCCTTTCGTACACTCGTCACGTACACATGTCTTCAAATTTTTAGTTCTAGGACATGTCGGTGTCCTCACGATGTTTTTCTTCACCGTTTTGAGAACGTGGTATTGCGCACATAAATCTTTCCATCGAAAAACTCATAGGTGCACGTCGGGATTTGAACCGGCGACCTCCGGATTGAAACTCGGGGGTCAGTACCGCTAGACCACCACGCTCTCGAAGTAAGCCTACTTATTAATACTAATGAACTTCGCAATGAAATCTTGTTTAATTGTTTCATCTTGGTTAGTATGCACTTAACATTTGACATTACGTATCTGTGGGAACTGGGCCGTGTCAATGCGCTTACCGACAGCAAAACAAACAATTATGTTTTCACAATACATTAAACGATGTACATTAAGCTATTTATCATAACCTTCTATCACATAAAAGGGTTAAACCGTTTTAAAATGGCAGTCACTATATTTTACTTAACTAGGGAGCCCGCCCGAGACTTAGGATACTTAGTTTCTTTTGCTAAACTTAGGTTAGCATTTGACCAAAATCTCATCTGATGATAAGTTCAAAGTTACTTTACCTATAAGTAAACTATCCACTCTCTTTTTAAAGATATCCAGATTATTTTCAGGATATAATAAAGATAAAGACGCGGCTTTATTCAGATTTATACAAATTTTGATACCCCATTTTTACCTGGGAGGAAAGAATTGCTATCTTTATAGTTTGCAAATCTTAACAGCGTGGAAAAAAGGGGGGAAGGAATGGGAGAAATTAGCACACTACTAGGTATTACTACTAAGAATGTTGCGGTAAATTCTTACATGTTGTCTTACTAGAAGTATTTCAGTTTTCATTGGTTTAATTTTATAAGCTATTAAATTTATTACTCATAAAAGATTAGTGCTCATAAATGTAGACAAATAAACTTAATTAATTACATGCTTTTTCTGCAAACGGTGCGCTGGTGAGAGTATTTTGCCCTTGGCGGAGAGGACACCGGTTTCTATAAGTATATGGTAGCTTCTAGAATATACTTATGTATTCTTAGTAGCCTTAGTGCACGCCTTAATAGCGTGGTGGTCTAGCGGTACTGACCCCCGAGTTTCAATCTAGAGGTCGCCGGTTCAAATCCCGACGTGCACCTATGAGTTTTTCGTTTGAAAGATTTATGTGCTCAATACCACGTTCTCTATATCTATCACATAAAAAAATATGTAAAAAGAACTTACTTTTGACGATATCAGAACTGGAATTGCTATTTCTTTAGCCTTTTCCTTGATTTGGTTCCACGTCTTGCAAGACCCACTTACAGCAACCTCAGGAAGAGTAATCACGAGTATTATTGGCTTCTAACTAAATAGAGTTAGCAATACCACAAGCTGCCACCGCAGTTTTCTCTTTCTTGCGTTTAAAACTTTCAATTTACATTAAAAATACTATGAAAAGTAACTAAACTTTGGATTTATTCAAGTGTTATTCAGTTATTTGAGAATTTTTATATTACTTTACAAGGATCTTGTTCTAGAAAAATACACAGAGTTTTCGTTTAAGGAAAATTGTACTCAATTTTTATTAGCTGTAGAGATTAAAACTGTCTAGCAAGTAGCATAACTAATGGAGAAGATTGTAGTAAATCGTGGAATCTGTGAATCGGTGTTAATAGATTTGCGAGATGGCTTCGTTCTGGGACTAATATTTACGAATAATTCGATTTGTTTTGAATATTTTCAAAATAGATTCTTACAAAATTGCCTGTATTATACATTGAATAAATAGGTATCACAAATTGAGTTCACATTTAATATTACTGAAAAATATTGTTATTACTTGATATGGCATTCATACAGACTTCCTTTACATTTGACACATAAAAAAATCGTGAAAGACCGCTTTCCTAACCGAAATAACACCTGTAGCCCTAAGTTAGGGTTCTAGTACGATACTAGCTATGTTAATCTAAATTTAATACCATGTGTTAGTAATGTGAGTTTTGAGCTGTGGAATTCCGTTGATGGGCGGGAGATTCTCAACTTAACTACCGGGTTTCCTCACGATGTTTAACTTAGCTCAAGCTCCCAAGTTGCGATTGGAATCCACGAGTTACAGATCGTAAACCGACGACACTACCATTTGAACCGTCTTTGCTTAGAGTTGCAGTCTTACTTAAAGGCCCGGTTACCCATAAAGAGAGTTTTCAAAGTAGTTCATCGATAAACAGTAAGGTACAAAAAAATATAGTTTGTACTGTTGTTTGTAGTGTTGTATAGTTGTTCCTATAAAATAATAAATTAATAAAATTAGGAGTGATGAGTTGTCTATAACCACAGATATCGCAATCCTAAGTTTATAAATTTATGGTTTTATAGGTAGGATGCTAATCCGCGGTCGCTGAGGTAGCGTTAGGTCTACTGAAGATAATTAAAATAAAATGTGTACCTAATGTAAAAGTATGTTGCGGCGTAAGCTAATCCATTGCCTGATCAATGTCTGTGACCCGTACACAGATATTGTGGGAACCCAAAAGTTTATTGGAAATACTACGCTGCATAAAAAAATCTCCATACATTAGCTTAATTGACCCTTACAATTTTGCTCGTAATTCTTAAGTGTATTTTTTATTAAAAATATATATTATAAAATTAGGGAACCAAAATATTTTGAAAAAATACTAGATAAATTTTATTTACTAGCAAAATTTTGTTTTTACGAGTTGAGCTTAGTTCATTTCACCTCCGCAATCACTGTGCTATTACTATTGTTCGGTAGCTAGATCCTTAAGTTAAATCAATTATTTTCTTTCGTTCCAGCAATCGCCCTGTGCGCAAGCGCCGCAGACGACACCGCCAACGAAAACGTCGAGGCGAATAAAGAAAAAAGACAGTCGCAAGAAGGCACTCTTTCTCACCTAATCTATAGATCTGCTAAACAAGTAAGTACTTACATATTTTTTTCAATATTGCTGAACTTTTCATACAGCGCCATCTAGCCCCAAATAAGCCAAGCATAGATTGTATCATGGGAACCAAATAACAGATATAATACTTAATACTTTTTTGTAAATACATACGTATAATACACATCAACACCCAGACTAACAACCAACTATGTACGTCACACAAATATATGTCCTGGTTGGGAATTGAACCCACGACCTGCACAGAAGGCTTACTACTGAGCTGTGAGACCTGTCAATTATGGTGCGTTTCCATGAACGTGATATGAATATTAGTGGACATTTCACACAGCGCCATCTAGCCCCAAACTACGCGAAGCCTATTCTTTGGGAATCAGATATCAGTACATAAACGATAGTACTTAAGCCATATCTGCAGGCAGGCAGAATTTATTACTAGCTTTGCTTACCTCTTTGGGGAAAATGGCGTGAATTTATGGCTGAGTGATAAGGCTTTCCGCTTTTGGAATGCTAAATGCAGTAGCTTAGTTGAACTTTAACGAATATGACGAATTCCAGCGCATTGGAAACATGTCAAAATCAAATACTCCATATACGTACTTACCTATCTACTTCTAACATAAGAATTTTGCTGTTATTTCAAGTTTGATTTAAATTTAGTTCGTGTAAGCTAGCCTGTAGCATGTTAAGTTATAAAGCCCCGAAAGGTAATTTACTTTTTAGGTGGATAAGTTACGGAATGAGCGAATACCCAAACTGAAGCTAAGCGGCGTATTATAAAAGTGATATAGTGGGGTCGTCCTCTACCTAAGTGGGGGATAGGACATAATTTTCCGGATGAATTTGTGACAGTTTACTAGCTAAAGGCACTAAGCGTACTGTACTGATAATACGAAATGACTTTATTTATTTCAGATACTCAAAAAACTTATGAGCCAAAACGTCTTATGAGCTAGGGAGGACTTGTTTTCAGAATACGGATATGTGTAGTATATTTGACTCGTAGCTCTGTCTTCTGCGTTGTAAGTCATGGGTTCGATTCCCACCCAGGACAAAAATTTGTTCCACGAACATAGCTTTTCTTCCGTGTCTGGGTGCTGATATGTATACAAAGAAATGTATTTAAGTATTATATCTGTTGTCTGGTTCCCATGATACAAGCTATTTACTTTTGCTTTAACTTACTAACTAAGCAATGCCGTTTTGATATTGAAAAGATAATACCTAGTTTTCCTTTCACTAGTGCGCCCTAGATTTCGTCACGACCTTCGACTGGCCAGTACGTCCAAAATAATACGTTCTTTGTCCGTACGGTTGCCACACACACAGTACTAATTTAAGTTAAGATTTGTTTAAAAACAACTAGTTTTTGAAAATCAAGCGTTTAACTATTGATTTTGCGCTTTTAGTTGGGATCACGATTGTTTCAAATATTCAAATATAGCCATTTTGGCGCGGTAAGCAAGTGTTTTAGGAATCCGAATTTCAACCTGAGTTATAAGTACTGAACAAGCGTATATCAATAAATTATTGACAATATATATGTATATTTGACTGGCGTCACAGCTCAGTAATCCTGCCTTCTGCGCTGTAGGACGTGGGTTCGATTCCCACCCAGGACAAACATTTATGTGACATAGATGTTTGTTCGATGTCTGGATGTTCATATGTATTATATGTATGTATTGACACAACAAAAGTATTATTATATCAGTTGTTTGGTTCCCATGATACAAGCTATACTTAGCTTACTTTGGGGCTAGATGGCGCTGTGTGAAATTTCCACCAATATTTATTTTATTGATAAGTTTGTGGACCCATCCTCGATTTCGTCCATTTAGAGTTTTGTTCATCAGCTTAATGACGGAATTTCCTAATACTTTAAATCTAAGAGGAATCCCCAATGCAAGTTTTAGATTGCCTTGTAATTTCAGAGAGTTCGTCGCGGGTCAGTGAGCCGGTCCTTTTCTTTTATAGGATAAGTGGCCCGGTTTTGGACATCTCACTGTTTTTGCTAGTTTCAACTTTCACGTCAATTATTGTATAATTAGAGATGTCTAAATAGTTTTAGGTATATGGTAAAAAATAATGTTTCTTTGTTCAACTTAGAAAATGTTTACATACAAATAATCAATGGTGGCTCCCCCACTAGGCCTAGCCTGGATCGGGGACACCTGGTAACCGGGGTAAAAATAAGTGCGATTTGATTGCTCCGCTGACATAATCCGATTTGCAACAAAAAAATATCTACCCTTTATACTTAATATACAATAATTAAAGCTAATTAAAATAAATATTACATATGTTATAAGAGCTCTATAAATATGAATTGACGATAAATTATAAGTAGTATAGTTATTATTATTTTTATAAAAAGTAACAGGACATAGTACTACCACTTAACGTAAGACTAGATTTCTCGAACCAGTGAAGTAAAAAGGTTTAACATGTTTTAAGTTATGGAGCTAGTACAAGTCAGTTCCCTAAAGATATTTTCATCCATCGTTTTGAGAGATTGGCATTGTGCGCATAGTTTTTTCAAATGAAAAGCTCTTAGGTTCACCCCAGGATTCGAACCGCCGAATTGAAACTAGGTGTGTACCGCTACCCCACCACACTCCAACCTTAAGCGCAGTACAACGCGAAGTATATATTAAAGGTCTATGCAAACTAGATGGACATTATCCGTAGCGGATACTTAAATTGTCCATCGAAACGGCGTATTGCGAAGGAAACGTTGTTATCCTTGGTTGAGTCCATTCACAAACAAATATATACGTTTCGCAATACAACGGGCATATCCTTGGCGTAGACGGCAGATCGTGTGAACGTTTGAAATGTTTTTATTTAGCTTCACTCCTACTTAACTTTTTTTTTAATTTTTTTTTTTTTAAATAATGGTGGACATTTCACACAGCGCCATCTAGCCCCAAAGTAAGCTAAGCATAGCTTGTATCATGGGAACCAGACAACTGATATAATACTTATATACTTTTCTTTCGTAAATACATACATATAATACATATTAACACCCAGACACAGAACAAACATCAATGTTACAAATGTCACATAAATGTTTGTCCTGAGTGGGGATCGAACCCACGACCTACAGCGCAGAAGGTAGGGTTACTAACCAACTGAGCTATGAGGCCAGTGAACTAACAGTCTAACTAACTTAACAATCCTTCATTTAAGTAATGAATTTCAACCCACTGTACGGAAACTATTTGATATAAAAGATGATATATGTATAAGTCTGATGTCTAACACTATTTCTGCAACTCGACCCAGAAAAATATTGCGCAACCAGCCGTACAGACCCTGAGTTTCAATCCGGAGATTACTAGATCAGGTCCAAACGTGCACCATTGGTTTTGCTCTGGTTTTATCTAGAAAATATTGTGAGCGCACTCAAAATGAAGAAAAACAAAAACATTGAGGGTACCGGCATGTCTTGGAACTTAAAATTCAGTGTATGTGACAATTATTAATCTGTTTGACTAAATGCCCGCTCAATTTCATTTGTCGAAAGTACACTTTTGTCGTACTTTGCTAACATTAGAGGTTTATCATTAATACCTTTACGGTAACGGGCAATCGAACATAAGTACATCGCATTTACCTCGTGTTAATTAAGCAATTTTTTTTATTCATTTTGGCTCATATAAACATAATGACACTTTCAAAAATATATTATTTAATATTGTATACTGTTAGTATATGTGTCAAATAATATAATTACTTACTTACTTTCACTTTTATTACTTACTTACTTTACTTACTTCAAAATTATATTAAAATTTTCAAATTCTTTAAATAGATGTAAAGTCTGAATTAATAAAATAAATGAAATTAAAATCGACTATAATTAAATATTTGAAATTCATGCACAAATTTTGCTTCGTGGGAATTGTCTTAATCAGTCACTAGGCCGAGGTTGTCTGTAAGAGACAACCCTTTCTTCCAATTGAAAGGGAGAGCGTGGTGGTCTAGCGGTACTGACCCCTGAGTTTCAATCCGGAGGTCGCCGGTTCAAATCCCGACGTGCACCTATGAGTTTTTCGATTGAAAGATTTATGTGCGCACTACCACGTTCACAAAACGGTGAAGGAAAACATCGTGAGGACACCGACATGTCCTAGAACTAAACATTCGAAGACATGTGTCGAGTGCACGAAAGGAGCCTCTTTGAGGCGCACTTACAATCCTTTCACCACACTGGTGCGACAGAACCGGTGACTCGAAGAAGAAGAATTGAAAGGTTAGATTCACACTATGATAACCGAGAATTAGTGGGCTGGATTTCTCACAACATTGACAATGATGAATCATTGGTATTGTGAAATATGCAAGCTGAACTAGAAACCTATATTGTATTACTTATCATTCGAAAGCCTTTATTCTGCATTTGTCTGACATTCCGCACAGCGCCATGTAGCTCCAAATTAAGCATAGCTTGTACTGTGGGAACCAGCCGTCTGTTTTTTTTTGTAAATACATACATATTATACATATTAACACTCGAACACAGAACAAACATCTATTTTCTTTACACAAAACTTTGTCCTGGGTGGGAATCGAATCCACGACCTATGTATACCGCAGAAGGCAGAATTACCAACTGAGCTGTGAGGGCAGTCAAATATAACAATGGTCAAAGCATTTAATACGTTCGCTTCAATTGTGGAATTAGGTGGATTCTAGAGTCGACAAGATTTGAACGAACTGCATTTTTAAAACGTCTTACTCGTTGTCTGCCTTCCACAATCTTCTTTGTACCAATTTTATAAATGTGCGTTTGTGTTTGATAGTTTATTGGCTCAGGAAATACAGCAATAGTGGCGTCACACACCACCTATATTTGCTCTTAGCTCCAAGACAGACTTTAGGAACACTTATTTAGTTGTCTTTCACAGCCGATTTCACAGTCAGGCGAGCAAGAAAAATTCTGTGCTACCCATAAAATTGTTTCCCTATCTTATAAGAGTATGTTCCTTCACCAAACATTCAAGCTTTGTGTCAAATTTAAACCTATGGCCTTCGGGTCAGCAACAAGTTTCTTTGAATAATCATAGTTTATGTGTGGCTCTTAAACGTTGCTTCGTAACTTAATTACAAATTATGTTAATGCAGATATTTCATTGGACTTAAGTGCACACAAAAGCGCACTGGGCTGAGGTTTACGATATGATAATATCATGCATGAACGAATATGTTAACTTCTGGTGCCTTCTCTTGCCCGCTGTTTTAACTAGTCTGTAGCGCGAGAGAGAAATTATATTCATAAACAAACATGCTACGTTTGTATGAACTATTGTTATCTTTTGAATTTTCCGAAACGCCCCTAATTAACTCATACGGCGCTAAATTAAATAATAAACGGGCTAAAACAGAAATGCAATGATAGTGCGCATAAATCTTTGTTTGGAGACTGTCCTTAGGTGTTGCCGCCGTCGCCTATAAAATATAGAGCGCTTTACCCGAGAACCCGAGAGTCACAATGAGTCCTTTCAAAATAACTTATTTAAAAAATACTTCAGTTATCAAATATTAACCGGTTTCTCAAATGCTCCCCAGAAACTGGTTTAAAATTAGATTACAAGATTGCTAAACACATAAAGAGGTCAAATAAAAACCTGTAAATGAGAGTGTGGTATAATTTTGAAGACATATCAACGAATAAATATTTTTACAACGAAAATAGTCTAAGAGTAGCGGCGTTACACATAAACACAGCTCATCGGAAGGAAGACTTAAAACTAATATTTTTATTTTTTTTTATTTTTTTTAAATTGTTGAGAAGAACTCTCGTTTTTCACTTTACAGATTTGTTTGCAGTTTAATGTTCCATTTCATTTCATTGTATAATATCCATTTATGACGTCTATTATAGAGCCATTAATCAGATTATATTGAACGCGGCTTGAAGCTCAGAGCCCAAAAGTCCCGTAATCCGGTAATAAAGGCCTAAAATTGGATACAGAAACCTAATTAGTATTTATTCTGCGTAGGGGAATTAAATATATAACATAATTATGTTTTAATGTAAATTAATAAGCTTTTAAATCTATCCATAATTAAATTTAGGTTTAGATAGAGATAGAGGGACGTGGCTTGATTCGAGTAAGCTAGTTATCAGTTTCGGCTAGCCTGTGACGTATTGACTGGCCTCATAGCTCAGTTGGTTAGTAACCCTACCTTCTGCGCTGTAGGTCGTGGGTTCGATCCCCACTCAGGACAAACATTTATGTGACATTTGTAACATTGATGTTTGTTCTGTGTCTGGGTGTTAATATGTATTATATGTATGTATTTACAAAAAAAAGTATATAAGTATTATATCAGTCGTCTGGTTCCCATGATACAAGTTATGCTTAGCTTACTTTGGGGCTAGATGGCGCTGTGTGAAATGTTCACCATTATTTATTTATTATTTATTTATTGGACTGGATTGAAAATATTTTCATTGGACAAATAATGATGTCACCTGTTTATTGTCGCGGGTCTCAACAACATTCCCTCTATCACACCTCACGCCCCTAAATATTTATGTTACCTACATCCGCTGATATAACATTCCGATATAACGCGTGGACATTTCCTCGTTGACGAGCGAACGACCGTTAAACGCCGTTCGAAGAAATGCCATTTACCTGGGCACTGTACTTGTAAAACCGTTAAACCCGTACTATACGTATCTGTAATCACGTTGGATGTCCTCGCAGCGTAGCTTCTTTGCTCGTAACGCCAACAGACGTATTCGTTAAGAGACAAGACAAACCTACATCCAAGAGGTCCAATATCATTGAAATATTATAAAGTCTTCTTCTTTCGAGTCACCGATTCTGTCGAACCAGTGTGGTGAAAGGATTGTAAGTGCGCCTCAAAGAGGCTCCTTTCGTGCACTCGACACATGTCTTCGAATGTTTAGTTCTAGGACATGTCGGTTTCCTCACGATGTTTTCCTTCACCGTTTTGAGAACGTGGTATTGCGCACATAAATCTTTCAATCGAAAAACTCATAGGTGCACGTCGGGATTTGAACCGGCGACCTCCGGATTGAAACTCGGGGGTCAGTACCGCTAGACCACCACGCTCTCATTATAAAGTAATAAACATAAATAACAATTAATATCAAGCCTTAAAAAACACGTGACGAAAATAAATAAATATAACAATTTCATACTGTAATTTAATTCTGAACCATATGGAAGCCTGCCTTCTGCGCTGTAGGTCGTGAGTTCGATTCCCACCAAGGACAAACATTTGTGTGACGAATTTGTTTTGTGTCTGGGTGTTAATATATTTATGTATTTACGAAAAACGTATGTATTACATCAGTTTCACATCTGGTTCCCATGATACAAACTATGCTGAGCGTACTTTGAGGCTAGATGGCGCTGTATGGAATGTCCACCAATATTTATTATTTATTTATTATTAATACTACTCAAAGATATGTATTTTTTAAATAATATCATGTTTTGTTTTTTTTGTTTTATTTTGTTATTTTTTTTTTGATACTACTTGTTTTTTTATTTGATAGTTTTTTCCGAATGACCAATAGTTCTACTAAGACCCATTTCAAGGTTATCAATTCATTACCGGACACCCTGTATACACAAAGCTAGGGTTATGATAAGGATTATTCGTCGAATGATTATTCAAAGCAATTCTCGTATTCATGAGTTGAGCTCATTAATGTTGATTCTTGGAGGGCGGCAAGTGGATTCCCCATCGTCGCTGGTTCACCACTGATTTGAATATAGATTGTACCTGAGGGATGTCTGCTCAAATAATTGCTTGAGGATAACATTTCTATGCCATTTACAGATTTTACACCGGCATCTTGGGTCCGTTAGTAAAATAATCATGTCATTTCACACAGCGCCATCTAGCCCCAAACTAAGCTAAGCATAGCTTGTATCACGGGAACCAGACAACTGATAGAATACATATACAATTTATTTTTAAATACATACATAATACATATTAACACCCAGACAGAACAAACATCTATAGTCGTCACAGAAATGTTTGTCCTGGGTGGGAATTGAATTCACGACCTACTGCGCAGAAGGAGTTACTACCGACTGAGCTGTGAGGCTTGTCAAAAGTGTAAATATAGATAACTTATAAATTTTAACAAAATCTGAAATCTAGCACTAAATTATTTGAATTCATTTTGTGACAGCTAAGAACAGATTCCCAGATCAAAAAATTAGAGTATCTGTTTGTAATATTAAAATAACCGCTTTTTATACATATACCAACATAAAACAATATAAAACAAAAAATATATAGTGTTTGTCTGTCTGTTTGTTCCGGCTAATCTCCGAAACGGCTGGACCAATTTTAACGGGACTTTCACCGGCAGATAGCTGATGTAACAAGGAGTAACTTAGGCTACTTTTCCGAGTGGTAAAATAGGGGTGCGTGATAAAACCTAATTCCACGCGGACAAAGTTGTGGGCAACAGCTAGTATGAGATAAAACACGGGTGTTCGCAGACAGGGAGGCGTGCGCCCGCGCATAAAACGGCCGATAGCTCGCTTTGTGTTGGTTTTCCTCGGCTTTCACTCGTATCTGTAACAGCACAATATAATACATAATTACACCCTGTATGTGTTGACATCACTGATTTGCGGACTATCGATCAATTGTTAGGACACATTTTTGCCTCCGTGGGAAGTATTTTGTACTTGCAGACACTTAGTTGATTATTTGTTAGGACGGCAAAGTTCCGTTTAAGCTTACCCACGGTCCTGTGCATGCTTTGTTCCTCTTTTTGTCTTCTTATGTGCGATTAGTGGATTATTTAGAAAGCGTGGTGGTCTAGCGGTACTGACCACCGAGTTTCAATCCGGAGGTTGCCGGTTCAAATCCCGACATGCACCTATGAGTTTTTCGATTGAAAGATTTATGTGCGCAATACCACGTTCTCAAAACGGTGAAGGAAAACATCGTGAGGAAACCGACATGTCCTAGAACTAAAAATTCGAAGACATGTGTCGACTGCAAGAAAGGAGCCTCTTTGAGGCGCACTTAAAATCCTTTCATCACACTGGTTCGATAGAACCGGTGACTCGAAGAAGAAGAAGATCAGGATTCTCAGAATGACGAGTTTAATGAAATTTGATAAAAAATTTATGAATTAAATTATATTTGTGTTATTACAGGAGCAGATTGCACCCGTGGAGGAACCGCAAGAAGATGATAAATCGCCACTAAGGTAGGTATTACTGCTGCATGATTGATCAGCAACACTATTGTAGTGTTATTGATCAAATCAATTTACTTATTCTAAGATCATCATCGATCACCAATGTAGAAAGAAATTGAAAATTATTCAAAATCATCTCAAGCATGCAAATATTTTAAAAACATACAATTTCTCTCCGCTGGTTTTTCGATTGGCTCGTTATAAACTCATAAAATCTTCCAACAAAAACATTTCAAAATTAACCCAACATCCATAAAATTTCTTCCAAATTCTTCTTCTAAACGTCTATCGTATGGCACGCGTCCAAAAACGTCATATTGCTTATTGATTCGCTAACAAATTCTCGATTCAATTATTATTCAACAAGGTATTGGAATAATTGGCTCTTAAATGATCAGGCAGTGGGCTTGGAAGTTTTTATCATAACCATTCAGTGATGGTTTTCAGTTTGTAATGATTTTTGATTGATTTCACTTTTTTTTTTAATTCTTGAGAATATTGACATTATTATTATAACTTTTGACAAAACTGAAATCAATTTCGAATCAATAACGAATTAACCCTGTTTTAATTTAAGTTATTTCTATCATCATCAAATAAAACATAACATATACTTACGGTATTATCATGGGGCCTGAGGATACGTTATAATGGACTTAACAAGAAGATATTGGAACTAAACGACAAAGTCTGAATCTCAGGAATGAAACATCACTTCAACCAGCATCGGAAGATCCAGGGCTAGAAGTGGATCGTTCGGCAAGAGAACAGCCTATTTCCTTAGACTTAACTACAGCAACGTCTATACCAGTGCAGAGTACAATCGAACAAACGTCGAATACGATCGAAGTTAGCACGGAGTCACCACAACCGCCGAACGTCCAGCAAGTCGACATTGAACACCACGGCCTCAGCTTGGAAGACCGCAGACAGTCCCAAATACCTCCACCCAAAGATGGAAAGTCATACACCCCCGAAGAATTCACGTCGTTGATAGTCGCCGGTTACGCTGTCACACCCATTCCCGACATAAGCTACGACCTCCCGGAAACGAACTCCATAGTCAGTTCGTACGCTACAGTGGCGAGCCCTGTGGTCACTCCAAATCCTGCGTACATTAATCAAAATTTGCCAGGCATCAGCTCACCGACTCCGTTCACTATTAGGGATGAACATGCAAGGATTCACCAAGCGCGTCTGGAACTTGGGCTGGAGCAGTACAGACAGAGGCTGGCGCTCCAGCAGTCTCTGCCTCCTCCGAGGAACAGTAAGGGTTACACTCCAGAGGAATTTAACAACCTCGTTGCTGCTGGGTACGCTGTCACACCTGTCGCCGTTAATCCGTACGCCGGTGTTGCGCAACCAAGGTTATTAGTGGAATTAGTTATTTTAGGACTGTATGTTGACACATTTCTTATTTCCTAACAAGTTTTTTTCTCTAGCCGATCGGACGACCAATACCGCCCTGGCCAGGTGTTCTCACTCAACCCTCAAGAGCTTCTAGACCTGCAACCTGAAAGGAAAGCCCCGCTCCCGAGTAATCAGTACCTGCAACAGCTGTACGGAAATCCTCAGCAAGAGCATAAGCAAAGTCTGCAACAGCAGGTCTACTATTTGGAGCCACAGTCACAATCAGGACGTCAGGTAATAACTCAGTCTTTGGATTAGCGTCATATTATCTTAGTAAACATATCAAAATGGCACATACAAATTGCACGATTTCGCATCCATAACTAAAAAGGTGCTGTCTCGCTGTCCATTAGAAAGGACTCTGCTCCTTAGAGGTTCCAGACTGACTAACAGCAGACAACGATAGAGAAGTATTAACATTGGTTGGTTGGATATATTCTGTACTCGTCTTGACTTTTTGGTGCATATCTGTGTATTATTATCATATATTTGTATTCTATGCTGTGTGGAGACAAATAGGTAAATTTATTTACTTTCTTTCTTTATTATATGTGTGTCTAAAACTGTAGGACAATAAATCCTATTTCAAATAAATATGACTTGTAATTGTTATTTTTAAATACTTTTGTAAATCCATTATATAGTAAAACAAAGCAGAGAAACAAAAGTGACAAATTGTAATACCAACATAATAATTCAGTATAATGAAGCATGAGATCGAACTTTATTCGCTGGTGCTGGCTGACCAGAACAGCATCATTGAGCTTACATGTATTTTTTGCATTGCAAGCTCTTGAAACGATGAAGGAAATATCTTGCAAAACCAGCATATCCTGGAACAAAAGTGCGAAAACATGTGACAATTTAAACATCTGGGCTGGCTAACCTATTCTAGACAAAAAGCCCATTTATCCTTGCTTGTAGAAAGTAACCATTTGTCTCTGCAAAGGGAGCAATTAGAGACTGGTACGGTTATCAGCCATTTTCTTTTTCAGGCGCCACCTTCTCATGCAGTCATCGCTCGTCCTCACTACTCTCTGAACGGTGGCGAAGCGTCTGTGGGCGCCGCTCTGTCGGTCAGTGACAATGGCGAGGGCTCATCCGGCGAGCAAGCATTCAACCAAGAAATACTTGCACTTCTGGGACAGGCAGTCAGACCTCACGACTCCAGAACACAGTCACAGCAATCTTCAAACGTCCAAAGCGTCGCTCCCCAATACCAACAGGTACAAATTATTTGTTAACTTACTATTTCCGTTAGTTGGTATCCATTACAGATGCACCTTTTTTTGACAAGTTTATTTTGTACCTTGTTTTTATAATATAGTTAACGATACAGGAAAATAATGCATGGTAGGTTTTGTGCAATTATTTAAAATTGTAAAATTATTTCTTACTAATTTCAGATCGACCGATACATCACAAAGCCGAGCAAAAAGCCTACAAAGCTCCGGTCCAAAGTTCGTGTGGAGCCCCAAGCTCAACCGACGGCAGCTCCGCAGCAATACCTCATCGAGACCACCAACGTACAGCAACAGCAACAGCAGCAATATCGGCCGACGCAAGAGCCACAGAGACTGGCTCAGGCCCTCAGATACGTGCCTATCCAACAGTCCGCCCAACTGGACCAGTTCTTGTACGAGCGACCCGAATCTCAGGGTTTGAAAGTCGTGCCCGCACCTAAACTATCGCAACAGCAGCCGAGAGCTCAGTTCAACTACAGACCAGCCTCGCAATACCAGCAGCAAGAACCCGCCCCGGCGCCGAAGCAATACAGACTTGTGGAACTCCCCCGAGCGCAGCCCATCAGGCAGGAATTGCGTGTGCCGGCGTCCAGCGTCGAGAGGCCAGTCGCTTACCTGAAACGTTTCCCTGAAATCGATAAGCAACGCTCGGTGAAAATTTACGATCCCGTCGCCCCCGAGACTCAACAATCTACTCAGCTCTACGGCGAACAGTTCGTCCTCCGTCCCGTTTATAGAAACGAGCACCGTCCGCGTTACGAAATTGCCCAGCCCAAGTATGAACATGCGCCGACGAAGCCGCCTCATTCGGCTATTTACGTGAGCAAAGCTTTGAGAGCGCAAAAAGTGAGGCCACAATCGTCACTGAGACAGGATGATGAGCGACCGGATATTGATATTGTCCAGCACGGGCAGAGCTTGGAGGAGCAGCGATCTCAACTCCCTCCTCCGAAGAACAACAAGGCTTACACGCCGGAGGAGTTTGCCGCTTTGGTTGCAGCTGGGTACTCCGTGACGCCGGTTCCTGTGAGTGCACTGAACCTGGAGACGGCCCAGTCCAGGACGTCGGTAGAGACTGTGACGGCCCACCCGAAACGTAGACTGACTCAGAGGAGACGTAACCAGTATCTGCCGGTGCGAGATGATTCCCCTTGAAAAGTTATTATTATCTGTTGTACATAGTTTTAATCGTTAGTTAATGTTATATTAAAAATAGTGATATTTTGATACAAGTTTAATTGGCCTTTTACTAAAGAAACCAGTAATCGATCTGAAACAAGTATGCAACCGTACAGATTTACATATGCACATAGACCTTTTCCGCTGAAGGCGTAGACAGAATCTGAATGAGCAACTTTTTTGTAGGTTACACTTTTGTGCGAACATGGAGGTGACAAGTGGTGAGTTTCTCCCACGAATAACTAAGCTAACATTTTTTTCGATACTCCTAAAATAACACTCAGGACAAATCATATCACAACCAAATTACCTGCAAGACTTTACAGATTTAAATTTTCTTAAGTCAAAACCAGAAAAGTAAGCCTCCTTTTGTTTCATGAATTAAAATCAATTAGCTACTCTAATGGGGAGAATATTATTTCCACTCCTTCTTTTCTATTTTTCTAAATATCTCAATAAACTTGTTTAGACCAAGTATTAAATCGTACAAGGTTTATAAACGAAACGAGAAATAGAAGTACAAATTCGGTTTCCACAAAGTCGATTTTAATAAATAACAAATATCGTACCTTCAAACTGCGTTGGAAAATGGGTTTATCGTGGAAAACACTCTGTACCGTATTAAAGTTTCCTCCGCGACCGGCGGTGGATCCGACAAACTGTCATTTATGATGTAAGGAATCTTTTAAACTTATGTCAATATCGTTCAACGAAATATTTGCTAAATGAAATACTTATCCCAAATGATTCCCATTCACTGATTGAAAGAGGAACATTTCTTTTTTTGATGAAATATGGGTTATGAAACCATTTTTATTATGAAGGGCGGGATTCATAGAATTCCTTACAATTTGGCGTTTTGTTTAGGAGATAAATAAACATTGATTGCATGAGTAAAAATATTTATAAATACTCATTTGATAAACAATCTGTAATTTCAATACACTGATGCTAAGAAATATAAATTAAAAAAGTTAAAAGTTGTATTAAAAAGGTACATAAAAGGCTATATTTTGCGAACAGTTATTCATAAGTTTATTCGGGTTGTAGGCGTGGTTGCTGGCGAATTTCAAGCACACTTCTCAAGTGAACGCAATACATTGCGAATAGGGTCTTTCCAAACTTAAGTAGAGGAGTAACCAAGACAGCTTGCTTATGGACAGAGGTTACTGCTTAACACTAGGTGAGACATCTTACGAGAAGAACACGAGTAACTAAGTAGGCGACTTCAGAATTCATATATTTTTCGTGATCTTAGGTGGTCGGTTTTTTTTTTGTTATGTAGTTACGGAACGAGCCGACGGCCCACCTGGTGGTAAGTGGTAACCTCGGCCCATAACAACCGATGCGACTTGGGTCCTCCCCTACTAGGTACGACAATACCCAAGTCGCATCGTATGCGCCCGTAACTATGAGACGTGTAGGTGGAATGTCTCATGTACCTGTAATTTTTCCGCATATCATAATCTGGGTGGCGCTATTCTAAATCAAAACATCGATAAAATTATGAACTGATAAAATACATTCTATAAAAAGAGAGTTACAATTCTGCGTTTTGTAGCAGCCAATATAATAATAATAATAATGGTGGACATTTCACACAGCGCCATCTAGCCCCAAAGTAAGCTAAGCATAGCTTGTATCATGGGAACCAGACAACTGATATAATACTTATATACTTTTCTTTTGTAAATACATACATATAATACATATTAACACCCAGACACAGAACAAACATCAATGTTACAAATGTCACATAAATGTTTGTCCTGAGTGGGGATCGAACCCACGACCTACAGCACAGAAGGTAGGGTTACTAACCAACTGAGCTATGAGGCCAGTCTAATATATCATTATTTTGTAGTTTTATGTTGTTGAAATCTGTAATAATACTGAATCCGTAACATATAACGACTCTAGCTTGAAAGTAACGGCATTCTGTCAAAATACTTGTAACGAAAATTCAATTGGGATTGACGTAGGTAACATCTTCCAATTTCACCGTTTGTGAACATAGAATTGGCCGGAAACCTCCATTATTCAGTGTTTCACACAGGCTCATGCAAGTAGGAGTCGAGTCACTGGTGAAATTATTGTAATAGCGACTCAATGAGGCTCCTTTCTTGCACTTGACAGATGCCTTCGGAACTAGGATGGTATCATATGAAATGTTTGAACATCGGACAACAATTTTTTTCATATAATCCAAAACTATATTGATATTAGCAAAATGAAAAAAATCTACACTATACGAAAATTACTATATTTGGCATGAATATAGGTTCTCTACTCATGGAGCAAACAGTTTATATTTCCTTAGATCCTGGTGTCTTAAGTTTGTTCGAATATTCATAAAACTTCAGCTAATTGATTTAACATATTAACAACAAAATGAACTAATAATATTTTAGTCATATACATGCTATATCACATTATAGTGAGATCAAGAAGGTAATTAATAACTTTATATACTAAACTCTGTATATATCAACTAAATTACAATGGCCAAAAGTCACCTGCATCGTTTATTTTCGTAACTATCCAAATAGGACTCGTTAAATTCTAGGTTTAGTTACCCGTACTAACCCGTACCTAGAGACGTCGATAATATATCACTCCACAGGGAGCCCTAGACCTTTTCGCGGTCTATCCCGTATTCTGTGTCTGTGCCCAAACATTTGGACCGTGCTAAAGTAAAATCTTTAACGACGAAAATAGTTTTCTTAACTTTCTTCGCAACAAACTTAATTTCGATTTGACAGATAAGTCGTTAGAATTCTCTGATGGTTCCGATATATTCAGACAATTGTGCACATAGCGATGGGCCAAATTGTGTTTTGTGTTGTTCCGCTAAATCCTCCAGTGATATGGAGACAAACATGGGAATACAAACATCGAAAATCAGAGAAATATCTTTTTATATGATAGCGGTCAGCCGAGTTTACATCATAGAAAATGGTATAATAATAATATAATAATACGGGTTTATGGGTTAAGATTGAAAACACTTGCTTTTAATAAAACCTAATTACCAAAAACCTTTTAATAATACCTCACATCCGTACGAAGCGTTTTGCTTCCACTTTCATAATGCGGACAGGCCAAGAGTGGAACTCCTTGCCTGCGTCTGTATTTCCCGAGAACTGATAAGGAGGTCTTCAAGAGGAGAGTGAATAGGTATTTTCTAGGCAAGCATGCTACATCGTAGACCGCAACGTCTTTTAACATCAGGTGAGATTGCGGTCAAATGTTAGAATATATATTTAAAAAAAAACCTTCTCACTATTGATCAAGACGTTATACTTGTTACAGAAACATGGCTAAATTCCGGAATGACCCAACACGCTCGCTTGCTACAATCAGGGGTGGAGTAGCAAGAGTGGAACCTATGCTCCTAGTATGGAGTATACAGGGCATGACGCCGGGCAAGAGGCTAGAGTTACTTTAAATCAGCCACATAAAAAAACAACATATACTATTACAACATGCCTGACTGACTGACAGACATTCAGCCTAAAATCACGCCTTCAAATTTAGATATGTTTCTAAACAGAAATTTTAGGGGTCTCAATTCAATTCTGTAAAAGTTGTTTATAATTTTGTTTTTAAGTACAACACATTTAGCAGCGCTGGCAGAATTTCAGATTCTATAAATATTTAGTATCATCGATCAAATCATTGGAGCGTTTAATGTTTCGCTGTAGGAACGAATGGGTCTCGATATCACTACAGATTGCTTGAAAAAAGGAAATAAAAGCGGTGTCTATAAAACGCGAATCATCCTCCGTAATTGCACATAAAAGTGGTAACGGGTGTGGAGTGGTTTATAACGCGAATATACATTCGGACAAAAGGAAACAATTATTTGCCTTTTATTGCTATTAGATTCTTTCAACAAAATTTAATTTCGTTGTACATGGCTGTATTAATAATCTTAAAATAACCTAAGTAAGAATACCTAGATTATTTTAAACCTAAAACACATTATTAGTTACTAGCTGGTGCCCGCAACTTCATCTGCGTAGAATCGACGATTAATTCTCCATGAATTATTGATTCCCAATACAAAGTCCCATTCCCTATTTAACCCCCTATAAAGATTCATTTTCAGACATAGCCCGAGTCCAAGGTTTCTTTACCAAAATTGAAAATTGGTTCAGTCGTCACGTTTGGCGTTTTAAAAGTAACAGACAGACAGATCGGTTGTTACAGTTTCATTTATAATATTATAGTAAGCATAAGTATGGATGGATACTGTGATGTATTGGGATTCCAGGGAATAAGCAGAAGAAACTCCAGCTGTAGATATGTAATAGTTTGTATTTCAGACCCGCTCCAGACAGCTCCACGCGGGACACACCCGCCACGTTCCGCCACCCTGACAGTGACATTTTACAACCACAGACTATATACTACATTCCTCCACACTTATTTTATAGAATACATTTCCTTAGGTACTAATAAAGCCTTAATAAAGTTTAGTTTTATAACAATAAAATTTCTATAATTTCCACACCTTTTTAACACTTAGGAACTTTCCACTAACCGATATTACATTTTATAATTTGGCTTGGTCAGTCTACATTGGCGTACGGGCCGCGATTCCCGTGTTAGTTCTGTAGAAGGCTCACAGGGTTGGGAACTCGCTGGACGGAGCGGGGACGAATCGTCCCCCCGCTCCGAGGCCCTTGAATAGTCGGACGTGTCCTCACCACTAGTAGTCGTAGGATTATGAACTAATTCAACTGCCCCTGGTTGAAGAGCCCTGTCACCCTGAGGCTCTGGGTACACCAAGGAACTTCTAGTCCGCCGCTTTAACTGGTCAATGTGACGATGTGTTTGGTCTCCCTGCTTCCCTACCACTTTGAAGTTAGAGGGACCTACTTGATGATCCACCCTACCTGGCAACCACTTTTCCCCTTTTAGGAACTGACGGTACCAAACATCTTCTCCCGGTCCAACCCCCCGGTGCGCACCCCCTGCGTATTCTACTTGCTGGCGTTGCACTTGGCTCATCCGCGACTCTAAATCTGGCTTTAACCCATCTAACTTAGTACGTAGTTGCCTCCCTAACATCAACATAGCGGGGCTCTGACCTGTCGACGCATGTTCGGTATTCCGATAGTATAGTAAAAATGTATGTAACGCTTTCATTACATCCACCCTTTCGAAATTGGCTTTTTTAATTACTCTTTTTAGTGTTTTTACCGCATTTTCGGCGGCCCCGTTCGACGCAGGATGGTATGGAGCAGAAAATATGTGTTCCACTGCATCACTCTTGAGGAAGGATGCAAATTCTGTACTCGTAAAAGGAGGACCGTTGTCTGTAACAATCTGTTTTGGTATGCCCCACCTACTCCACAACTCCCGCAACCTGTCAATAGTACTGGTGGCTGCAGTGCTAGGCACGTAAAAAATTTCCATCCACTTTGATGTAGCGTCTATTACCACTAAGTAGGTCTTGCCAAATATAGGACCCAAAAAATCTAGATGAAGTCTGGACCATGCCTTTCTAGGCCACGGCCACGGGCGCGGCGCCTGCCGCGGCGGCGCGTCGGCGTGCGCCGCGCACGTAGCACACCCACGACACATGCCTTCTATGGCCTCGTCGATGCCAGCCCACCATACATAACTCCGCGCTAACGCTTTAGACTTAACAATACCCATATGGGGTTCATGCAAGATGTTTAGAACTTTTTCTCGGCACTTATCAGGAATAACTATTCTGTGTCCCCACATTATGCAACCGAGCTCCTCATAAAGTTCAGTTCTCCTGTTATAATATGGCTGTAAACCAGTAATTTCACATTCAATAGGCCACCCTTCTCGAACAAATCTTAATACCCTACTTAAAATTTGGTCTCGAGCAGTGCAACCCTTTATCTCATTATAATCTAACAATAATGCGTCTTGAGCGTGATGCAAATGAGTTTGTTCTGGGATTACCTCTGTAACTGGCTGTACAGTTGACACAGGTAATCTGGATAGTCCATCTGCACTATTATTGTGTGTTCGCACGTACTGAATATCATATGTATAAGCTGATAAAATGATCGCCCATCTTTGCATCCTGCTAGCCGTCATGGTCGGAATGCCAGTATTTGGACCGAAAATAGACACTAATGGTTTGTGATCAGTCCTTAGAGTAAACCGCCTACCGTAAATATACTGGTGAAACTTTTTCATGCAAAAAACTATAGCTAATGCTTCTCTGTGGATCTGAGAGTAATTTTTCTCCGCGCTGGTAAGCGTGCGGGACACGAATGCTACCGGCCGCTCCGCGCCATCCTTGCTTGGCTGTGACAGGACGCCACCTATGCCAGCAGCGCTTGCGTCGCACGTGACAATCAGCGGCTTATTTGGATCATAGTGCGCTAATATGTGTGAACCGACTAAATAATTTTTAATCCCCGTAAAGACTTCCTCACACTCTTTAGTCCAATTCCAATCCACATCCTTTCTCAGAAGATTATACAGTGGAACCAATTTTTGACTATAGTTGTTTACAAACTTAGCAAAGAAATTTGCCATACCTAAAAAGGACCGCAATTCGGGAACGTTCTGTGGTCTAGGTAATTTGACTACTGCCTCAATTTTCAAGGGATCCGCCCTTATGCCCTCCCTAGACAAAATATAACCCAAATAGGACACTTCTTCTACTAAAAAAACGCATTTGGATTTTTTTAGTCTGAGCCCGCTTTCCAACAATCGCTTGAAAACCATTTGCAAAGCTTCTAAATGTTCTTTTTTTGATTGGCCTCCTATGATTACATCGTCGATGAAAACAGCAACATTAGGTATACCTTTAAGGAGAGTTGTCATTATTCTTTGGAATATACCTGGGCTAGAGGATAACCCATAAACTAAGCGATTATACTGATACAGGCCTCTATGACAATTAATTACTGTATACTTTTTAGATTCATCCAATTCAATCTGGTTATAAGATTGAGATAAATCAATTTTACTAAAAAAATTTGCTCCATTTAGTGCTACCATTACATCATCAATCCTAGGAAGAGGGAACCTGTCAACCAGTAAAGCGGGGTTCAGAGTTGCCTTGTAATCTACACAGATCCTGAGCGTACCGTCTGACTTATTCACCGGAACTAGTGGTGAGGCCCAGTCCGAGCACTCCACGGGCTCAATAACGCCGGCGCCCAGCATTGCATCCAGCTCGGCGTCAACTCGCTCGCGCAGCGCGAATGGAAGCGGCCGCGCACGATGGAATACCGGCGCCGCGCTCTCACGCACCCGCAGCGTAGCCCTGCCCCCTGTGAACCTTCCCAGAGTCCCATCGAATAGCTGCTTATACCTGTCCAATAACAAACATATTTCACTATTTATTTGCATACTTTGACTAGCACAGTCATTTATTTTATTTATATTGTAACACCTTATTGATGGAATGACTATTTCCAGTTCTGTTAACCATTGTCGGCCCAATAAGGATGTGGTCCCTCCTTCAATGACAAATAGTTCAAGCTCCTTTGTTTTGCCCTTACATTCCACAGATACCATGATAAAACCTAAAGGTTTTATTTTTGACCCATCATAAAATTTTAAACACAAATTATGTGGTACTATTTCCTTACTTACAAAATATTTGTCATAAGTTACTTTACTAATACATGATATTGGTGTTCCTGTATCTATCTCCATAGTGATCACTACGCCATCAATAGTCATGGGTAAACTCACCGGCTTATAGTCTCTCAAGCACACCTGATGCAGATCAAGGTCCTCCTGCTCTTCATTCTCCGCAGACTCATAGCCCGCCTCCGCTTGGCCATAGTGGAACCCTCTGTTGTCTGAGGGGGAAGGTCCCACCACACATACTCTCCGGAGGTGACCTATCTTCTTGCACTGACTGCAGATGTAGTCCCGGAATCTGCAATCCTCCTGCTTGTGATTTGTCGCACCGCAACTCTTACAGTTGCTAAGTGCCGAAGTGGTCCAACGCTGCGCTGAGCCCGAATGCTCGCGCTTCTGCACGGCGCCACGGGAGCCGCCCCTCCCGGTGACACCGCGGGTGCTGCGGCCCCGGCCCGCACGCCCTCCACCCGCCTGCATTGCATGCAACTTGACGCCCTCCGCGACCTCCGATACGCTCCGTACCTCTACTGCCGCAGCGTCCCGTTCCGCCGTCTCCAGAGATTGAGCTAGCTTCACTGCCTTCGCAAAATCTAAACTCGATTCATCTTCGGCGAATAGTCGTTGCCTAATTAGATCGCTGCGCAACCCGCACACAAACTGATCCCTTAGATTTTGGTTCAATCCTTCACCGAATTTGCAATGTCGTGACATCTTCTTCAGCTCGGCAACATAGTCGCCTATGTTTTCGTCAGCTTTTTGCCTTCTCTGCCGGAACCGAAACCTCTCCGCTAGTACAGAAGGGGCCGGCTGCAAATGATTTTGCATAACCTCCACGACCTTAGCGAGCGTTAGATCTGCCGGCTTTGTGGGGCTCACTAGATTTTCCAACAGTTCATAAGCCTCGTCTCCCATACTGGCAATAAGGATTGGAAGTTGCATTTCCTCCGCGATTTTGTTCACTTTAAAATACATGTTCAAGCGATCCACGTATGACGACCATGTGCCGCCTCTGACATCAAACTCAGATACTTTTCCGATCGACATGTTGTTCTTGATTGTTTACACTCGTCGCCACTGTGATGTATTGGGATTCCAGGGAATAAGCAGAAGAAACTCCAGCTGTAGATATGTAATAGTTTGTATTTCAGACCCGCTCCAGACAGCTCCACGCGGGACACACCCGCCACGTTCCGCCACCCTGACAGTGACATTTTACAACCACAGACTATATACTACAGATACACTAACAATTCCCACATCCAAATCCGTCCACATAGTCGTGAGAAGATACTTGTGTTAAATCCGTTAAATAGATGTGAAGCAACTACGAGTAAGTAGCCGATGGAGGATCTGCAACGAAAGTCTCTGTTCATTCAACCAACTGGAACCCACAACTTATAAATATGTCACGCCGTCAAAAGCTATTGCTACTCTTATTTTATGTTATGTATAGGCCGCCTGATCACCTGATGCCTGATGAACGGGAGCATTACTGATGCGTTGCCTACCCTGGAGATTTCTTTTTATATTACTCTTGAAGCTACCCATGTCATAAGTCAATAAACGAAAACGAATATTTCGTAGATGAAATAATATTTTCACAATATGGCGCTAACCGTACGATCCATGATCCACCCAGAATTTATCGGAAATCACAATATGAAAGAAAATCCGGAAATTGGAAACTGATCCATCGCGACGGTTGAATCGGTGGATTTTTGACCTAATTTTTGATAAAATCCTAAATCTTCGTGTAGTCTTCTTCTTCTTCGAGTCACCGGTTCTGTCGTACCAGTGTGGTGAAAGGATTGTAAGTGCGCCTCAAAGAGGCTCCTTTCGTGCACTCGACACATGTCTTCGAATTTTTAGTTCTAGGACATGTCGGTTTCCTCACGATGTTTTCCTTCACCGTTTTGAGAACGTGGTATTGCGCACATAAATCTTTCAATCGAAAAATTCATAGGTGCACGTCGGGATTTTAACCGGCGACCTCCGGATTGAAACTCGGGGGTCAGTACCGCTAGACCACCACGTGTAGTGTACATTAATGATGTGATTCTATTAAGAATTATTTTTATGAATTTGTCAAAAACGAATAATTCAATAACGGCAGCGACTTTATTCAAAAATCGTTTGTGATTCGCTCTCCAGTATAAAGTATCGAATCTCGATTAGTGGCAGTTCAATTCTGTCATTTCAACGTCAATAATATTCTGAACATTATAGGTATTTTTTTATATAATACATTTACGGAACGAGCCGACGGCCCACCTGGTGTTAAGTGATAACCTCGGCCCATAACAACCGATGCGACTTGGGTCCTCCCATACTAGGTATGACAAGACCCAAGTCGCATCGTAAGCGCCCGTAAATGTGAGACGTGAGGTAGAATGTTTCATGTGCCTGTAATTTCACCGGCAACCACACCTTTCAAACCGGAACACAGTAACGCGAATGCGTTAGCTTGGCGGCAGAAATGGGCATGGTGGCAGTACTTCACCGGACGAACTTGGTGAGAGTTCTACTGCTCTTAAGGTCACGCGTCGCTAAGTTTGACAACACCACTTTAAACTCGCACCGTTCATACATATACGGATGGAGTCAGATATTATAAAACCAGTATATAAATCCTAGAATATTAGTCACAAAACACTTTTGTACGTGATGCTACAAATCACAAAATTGATTCGGGAACAAACGAAATTATAGATATTGAATTTCAGGATCAGGCAGCGCGGTCCTTTTGGTATCCGCTGGGACATGATTGGGACCTACCAATAAATAATGGTATAATAATTTCTGTAAAATGCGCATCAGAGATTTTATTTTGACTGGCCTCATAGCTCAGTTGGTTAGTAACCCTACCTTCTGCGCTGTAGGCCGTGGGTTCGATCCCCACTCAAGACAAACATTTATGTGACATTTGTAACATTGATGTTTGTTCTGTGTCTGGGTGTTAATATTGTATTATATGTATGTATTTACAAAAGAAAAGTATATAAATATTATATCAGTTGTCTGGTTCCCATTATACAAGCTATGCTTAGCTTACTTTGGGGCTAGATGGCGCTGTGTGAAATGTCCACCATTATTTATTTATTTTATTATTTATTCATTATATTCTGTTATTCACCAGCGACTCATTGGTGATATCGGAGTCTCGATTGGTAGGAGTTCGATTCTGTATTTTTTTTCTATGGTATACAAAATTCCCTTTCTGGATGTTCAGATGTCCTTAAGTTGGAAGACTTGCAAGTACTTAAAAACTGCAGAACTAGCAGGAATGCATTCTCGTTGCTGTGTTCCGTTTTACGTAAGACAAATTAAAAAAAAGACTTGGTATTCATAGAGAAATAGCTTGGAAACGTCAATAATATTCAAAACAGTTACGCGTACTTATTGCTAAGTTTGAAACCTGTTCAAACTTTGTTGTACAAACTTGGATAGGTGTGTAGTTGCCGGTGAAATGACAGCCACATGAAATCTTCCACCTTTACTTTTTTTTTTATGTTATACAGTTACGGAACGAGCCGACGGCCCACCTGGTGTTAAGTGGTAACCTCGACTCATAACAACTGATGCGGCTTGGGTCCTCCCCTACTAGGTCAGACGAGACCCAAGTCGCATCATATGCGCCCATAACTCTGAGACGTGTAGGTGGATTGTCTCGTGTGCCTGTAATTTCACCGGAAACCACACCTTTCAAACCGGAACACAGTAACGCGAATGCGTTACTGCTTGGCGGCAGAAAAGGGCATGGTGGCAATACTTTCCCGGACGAACTTGGCGAGTTCTACTGCTCTTAAGCATGTCAGAGTTACGGGGGCGCATACGATACGACCGAAGTCGTATTGCTTATGGGCAGAGGTTACCACTAGGTGAGACATCGGCTCGTAACTTGATATCATAAAAACAATAAAGCTTATATTTATACTATACCTATGAACTTGAGGGAATATGTATGAACCCTAAAAACCCTATTACTCACGTAATTCGGATTAAAAAAACCCTTTTATACGCTACCACACTCAAAATATTCAGATTTGATTTGTGTTTTGACCTTCAGACCTTTAAGATATATAATAACTACTTACATATTTTATATTTAAACACCAAAACAAACATAGTTCAATAGGAAAATTTCAAAATAAGTTTTAAACGTAGATCGTTTTTTGAGAGTTAAATTAATCCGCGTGAGTTCCCGAGACAAATTTGCGAAACTTCAAAACTGCGTGTTTCTTTATTTATAAGTGAAATTAAAATAGATTAAATCTTTGTAATTATAACAAAATATATTAAACTTATAACAAATACCTAACTGCATCTTTAGTTTGCTTTAATATCTCACACTTAAGACCAAGGTTTAAAAAAACTTATCGTAATGTCAACGACCTTATACGAAAATTATTTGGAAGTTCTAACACGTACCGCGGATTAGTTCGCAGGAGTCTGGAGTTTGTAGAAAATAAATAACACTAGACTGCTTTTTAATTTTGTTAGCTCAGAGCTTTTAAGAGTTGCAGCTGTTTCTATCTAACATTACCTACAAGTCCTTTCCCTTTTTTTTTGTAAAAAACTTTACTCCGTCTACATTATCTTTTTAAAAATAATTAACTCACTGACTGGCCTTATAGCTCAGTTGGTTAGTAACCCTACTTTCTGCGCTGTAGGTCGTGGGTTCGATCCCCACTCAGGACAAATATTTATGTAACATTGATGTTTGTTCTGTGTCTGGGTGTTAATATGTATTATATGTATGTATTTACAAAAGAAAAGTATATAAGTATTATATCAGTTGTCTGGTTCCCATGATACAAGCTATGCTTAGCTTACTTTGGGGCTAGATGGCGCTGTGTGAAACGTCCACCATTATTTATTTATTTATTTAACTCAATTATTTGTTGGATGTTACTATGCAATTACAGGCGTAAACGTTTTCTAAATTAAACTTTGAATAACATAAACTATAGTTAGTCAATTAGTTATTCAATTTTTTCATAAAATATTTAGTATTTTTTTTAAATACAACTTTACTGTATATTTATTTTAAGTCAATTTGTAATTTTTTATTGATTGGGTTTTATAAACAAAATAAAGACCGAATCTTTTAAAAACAGGACAACTATTTTGAAAGAACAAGAAAAAAAAAATTACCGATTCATGTTTTTCGTCAAAACAAAACATAAAATTCACGATGTGGAAATCACATTAGCATTTTTGTCCCACATATTTTATGCACACCAAAGCATTCGCTGTATTAACAATTACACTTGTAACTGCTCTATCATCCCAATTACTAACCATATAAAATATCTCAGCATAATAGACGAAGCTCTATCGTTCCGTAATCACAATGAGAAATAGACAAAAAAAAATTGTGTTTAAAAAGCTACGCTGCATTACCAATACAAATCTAGTAATTCAGGTATGACAGAAGAAAGACTGATTCGACTTAGATATTCCCATACCCAAGTACCAAGCGTGAAATAAACGAGTCAAAACTTTTGTTGAAGGTTATCGCTTACCCATCTGTTCCAAATGTTACCTAAGTAAAATGTTTGTATATCGATGGCTGTCAGCCCCGGATTTTTTCAATCTGAGCCCTTCCTCTCCTCATACATTAGAAAACACCCTCTCAGAACCTATTCGTGGTTCTCAATTCGATTTATAAAATTAAATTCAACAACTTGAATCCAAAGCCGCTCAAGCTTTCAATGGAATTCAATTATTACTTTTGATTGAGGAAACGACAAAGTTTTCAATTTAACGACAAAAGTTGTACGGTCGCGGCCTAACATTTTTAATAACTTTAAGTTGCAAACACAGCACTAATGCGTTTATGAAAATAAATTTTTAATAACTTTAAGTTGCAAACACAGCACTAATGCGTTTATGAAAATAAATTATTATTGATATACAATTTTCATTGGTAGTAGTAGCGCGTCGACAGCGTGGTGGTCTAGCGGTACTGACCCCCGAGTTTCAATCCGGAGGTCGCCGGTTCAAATCCCGACGCTCACCTATGAGTTTTTCAATTGAAAGATTTATGTGCGCAATACCACGTTCTCAAAACGGTGAAGGAAAACATCGTGAGGAAACCGACATGTCCTAGAACTAAAAATTCGAAGACATGTGTCGAGTGCACGAAAGGAGCCAATTTGAGGCGCACTTACAATCCTTTCACCACACTGGTTCGACAGAACCGGTGACTCGAAGAAGAAGATTGGTAATAGTTATGAATAGCTTGTGCCTTATTCAGGTACTTAATACATTTTACGTTTGAAACGAAATTAGAATATATATAAAAGTAGAATAAATACGCAATACCCTATTTCTGAAATGGAAGATACTTTACGGTTAATTCAAGTTTCCGTGTAACGTTTCTACATACTTGAAAAGCTCTCTTGAGCTCTCTTGTTCTTAAACGAACGATAAATTTAGATTCACAATTTGTAAAAAAATAGAAGAGTCACACAGCCAAATAACTTTATTCGCTGATAGCTATTACATATTTTACTGACTGTTGGATATGTTCACATCAAACAGTTTTCTCAGACTGGCCTCATAGCTCAGTTGGTTAGTAACCCTACCTTCTGCGCTGTAGGTCGTGGGTACGATCCCCACTCAGGACAAACATTTATGTGACATTTGTAACATTCATCTTTGATGGTTTTCTTCACTTTAGAAGCAATTTAAGAATTTTTTTCAAGGCAGAGATTTGTGTAAAACTTCGAATGGAATATTTTGGTAGTTTGGGATTGAAAATGTACACAAGATCTTTCTGTTTGTTGTACGCGATCGTTAGAAACGGCTGTTTACTATTGTGTACGTAATACTTCAAAGTCAAAAGTCAAAGTCAAAACTTTTATTTCCATAGAATTCATAAAGAAATGGCTTGGAAACGTCAATATTATTCAAAACATAAGGTCACGTGTAATTATTGATAAGTTTGATGCCTGTTCAAAACCTATCCTATCCTATATATGGGGAAGAACATACAAGAAACCTTAATGCTTGATTGAGTTCGCAATTCACATATATACATTTTTTTTTTATTTGATTGTGATACGGAACGAGCCGACGGCCCACCTGGTGTTAAGTGGTAACCTCGGCCCATAACAATCGATGCGACTTGGGTCCTCCCCTATTTGGTATGACAAGACTCAAGTCGCATCGTATGCGCCCGTAACTCTGAGACGTGTAGGTGGAATGTCTCATGTGCCTATAATTTCACCGGAAACCACCCTTTCAAACCGGAACATAGTAACGTGAATGCGTTACTGCTTGGCGGCAGAAATGGGCATGGTGGCAGTACTTCCCCAGACGAACTACAACATATTACTACGAACATATTTCTAATACGATCAAATAAAATTCGATTATGTCTGCAAGTAATCTTAACATGAATAATTTACATAATAAAGTTATAAAACAATGTGTCACAACTAAATATTCCAGAGTATTAAGAAAAAGGTAAAAAGAGTATGAAAATTCACATCCACACTCAGTCAAGTTTATTTGATCAATCCTAGTCTCATGCAAATTGTAAATATTAAGTGATAAAAAATTGTCGATGACCTTCTGACTGATACCCATATCGAGCCAAGTTACTTAAGTTATTACAATAAATAAGTTACTCGTGAGCTTATACAATACTAGCTGTTGCCCGCGACTTCTTTCGCGTTCGGTTACATTACGTACCCCTAGTTTACGAGAGGTTTCTGAGGAGAAAACTAGCCTAAGCTTCTCCTTAGAACATCAGCTATCTACCAGTGAAAGTCCCGTCAACACCGGTCCACTATTAGAGATTAGCCGGAACAAACAGACAGGCAACAAACATATTTTCATATGCAATAGTAAAAAGCTTCTTCAAATTTATTGATTTTTATAGATAATGAAAACATAACGACACCAAAAACATGAGTACCAAGTAAAGTAAAATTACTAAGCAAAGAATGCCCTCGTTAGCCGAAAGTCGTTACAGTGCAAAATTTTAGAGATCGCATTATGTCTGACAACGTCGCTTACCCTCACATAGCTGCCCGTATGTATCGTATAGTATATCTTTGAGCTACCTACATATTGTATCTACAATTTCAGTGATTAGTAAAGGTTAACCTAAAGTACTTAAAACTGAAATCATCCCCTAATTAACTTTATTGGTCAAAAACGCAAGAAGATTATTTATTTCTTACCAAAAGTATAATTATGATGATTTTAATATTACTTACTTGAGCAATGATGGATTCTTCATAAAATATTTCAACCTTTATTTCACCCCTTTCATGTTATAGTTTCAGAACTAAAAGTAGCCTGTGTCCTCCAAGGTCCAATTCATCTCTTTACCCAAACTCATCAAAGTTACTTGAGAAATAATTGATTCCCCAAACAAGTTTTCATCCCCTATTTCAGTCCCTTCAAATGTTATTTTCATAACGAAAAAGAAGCCGACGTCCATTTCAAAGGTCCAACATGTCTCTATACCAGAAGTCACAAAATCTATACGTAGTAGAAATTATCGTTTTCCCATACAAATTTTCATCCCCTATTTCTACCGAACAGAGCTGGATTTCAAAATAAAAAGTATTCTATGTCCTACCTCGTAGTTTGAACTCATATCACGCCAAGTTTCATTTTTATCCATTAATTAATTTCGGCGTGATGCGTGGCCAGGAAACAGACAGACATAAATTACAGTTTTGGCATCACTATAGATTAAGACTGTACTCCATAAAAAATTTCATATCTTCAATGTACAGAATTGGTCCTGTTACAGTTTTATTATAAGTATAGATTTCGATTATAAGAAAACTTATTAATATGTATGAATTATGTAAATAGTAACGTCTATTCAGATCACAAAATAACATGTTTGTTTACTCATGGTTTTAGTGAATTTTGCCCGAACAAATTAGGAATGTGCTGTTTTACATATCTTACGGACATGAGACTCAATGTGTGGGATAGAAAAATGGTTTTGGTATACTTTTAAGCATATCTCTATGCGAACTTAATACAATTACGTTATGGGTAGTAAGGGCAAGTAGCCATTAAAAATAATTATTCCGAGAATAAACAATAGTTAAACATTGTATAGAAGCTTTTGTGGGGCCCACGGCCCCCTTTGAATCCCGACACGTGTCCCCCGGGTGGTGCGAAAGGAGCAACCCAAAGTAGCAGTAGAACTTGTGCCAACTTCGCCCGAAAAAGTACTGCCACCACACCTGGTAATCTGCCGCCAAGCAGTGATGCACTCGTGTTGCTGTGTTCCGGTGGAAGGGTGCCGGTGAAATTGCAGCCGCATGAGACGTAACATCTCCGTCTCGGGGTGATGGACGCAACGCAATGCGACTTGATTCATCTCGAATTTGGTGAAGACTTTTGGTGGTTTATGGGCGGTTACCACTTAACATCAGGTGGGCTGTTAGCTCGTTCCGCCACACAGATCACATAAAACAAGCTTTTCTTTTTTCTTCTCTTCTTTTTTTAGTTCTCGTCAAGTGTATGAATCAATTTCCTCTTCATTTTAATACTTTCAACTTGGTGAAAAACACTGAGAGTAACCGGAGAAAGTTGCAAATGATTACAAATCACATCTCGTCGGTCTGACAGCGCATAAAATTTCCTCATCACGACCTTTTGTGAAAAATCATTATTCCTTTATTTTTCCTTTATTTTTTTAGCCTCCGGGCGCTTCCGGAGTAACCATAAAAGTACAGTTGGTCGGACAAAACATGAAGATTCTGTTTTTTTTACACTTAATCACATGAATAAGTAAGGAATGTGGACAATTTTACACATTTATTACACAATTTACTTCAAAAGCAAACACTTTCGATTGATTTTTCTGAATAGCGTTTTCAGAACGGAATAACCAAATAAACACCTAAATATTATTGTTTATTTATTTCTCTATCTTCACTAACGGGCGAAACTCACTCCAATTACTGGTGCCATAAACTGGTTTACGGGTTTTATTCTAGACTGATGTGCAGAGAGATAGATCCCTTGGAAATAAGTGGCTCGGAAGTGCGTAGTGATTTCCTTTTAAACTCCACCCTGGTTTTGGTTCTACCAATCCAAAAAAAAATCCCATGAAGGAGCCGTTGGCTTCGTGACGCACTAGCAAATACAAGTAGAAATCAGCGATGTCTTAGTTTAGATTGGGGAACATTTCGTAGCAATCTTTAAATAATATCCGCTTGCTAATATTGCTTTAGCACATTTTTTTATTGGAATACAAACACTCTCCCATGGTTCTCACATGGTTATTTCATAAACGAAACTATTTTACCCCATGCCATGGCATCATCCCAAAATCTGTATCACACCCTATAAGTTAGTGGCCATTTCATAGACAATAAAGTTGTGTCATGGTAAATCATGTCTCACGTTTAAACCATAAATTAGACACAAAAATTGAATTTTGACTTATTTTATCGATTGTTTCATTAACAAACGTTTAGGATTTCCGTGTACTAATAATAACCACCATATTATAAGACCATATTATAGGAAACATATTATAAAAAAGCGATGCTGACTGTATTAAAGGAATAGTACTTATTTACCTACGAGCCTAACCTTGGGGTAAACAAAGTAATTACGGGCTATAATTGCCGAAAAATAATGAAACGATATTTTCAGCTGAGAAATCAGTGTAGGCGTCTTTTGTTGGCCGTGTTGAAGACATTCCATTGTTTTGTGGGAGGTGTTTTGGGTCTTACTGTATCTGGTATGGGAATAATCAAATCGTATAAAAGTGTCTACTTCGTCCGCATGGAATTCGGTTTTATCACACACCCCTATTGTACCCTCGGAAAAGAAGCCTAAGTTACTCCTTGTTACATCAGCTATCTGCCGGTGAAAGTCCCGTCAAAATCGGTCCAGCCATTTCAGAGATTAGCCGGAACAAACAGACAGACAGACAAAAATAAAAAAAATGTTGTTTTTGTATATGTACCGTGTATACATCCATACGTCAAGCAGTGATGCACTCGTATTGCTGTGTTAGAAGGGAGTGGGTGCCAGCGAAATTGCAGGCGCATGAGACGCAATGCGACTTGAGTTATCTCGTACTTTGGTGGAAAGGACTCGAGTCGTATTGCTGTTGTCTATGGGCGGCGGTTACCACTTAACATCAGGTGGGCCGTCAGCTCGTTCCGTCACTAATATGATATAAAAAAATGTTTATTCTGTGGCCACGACCGATCTGGACGAAATTGAAATTGTGTTAGCTCTTGATTAGCCATTCTCGTAGCTCGAAGAGGCTCGATGAGGCTCCTTTCATGCTTTTTTTTTATTCGGCTGAAATTCTCTTTTCCGATTGCAAAGCTGGCGAGGCTGATGATATTAAGATGGTCTTTTGGAATGACTTTTGACATTTGGCTTAATATTTCTATCTATTTTCTTATGCTTTGTGGTTTAATATTGGCGCGGCGGCTCAGTGGTATGGACACCGGGGGTCTAACCGGAGGAAGCTGTTCGAAATTGTCAGAATTTGCACCAATGAGTTTGTCTCATGAAAATCGAAAGGCGCTATACAAAGTTCTTAGTAAAAAATAAGAAAAATATCGTTAGGAAGTAGTTTTTACGCGGTGCTCAAACAAAACAGAAAATTAAAAATTTTCATGACGTAGATTTGTACAAACTAAAGATACTTAGGTATATTGCACAATTTAAAGCCAATTACTGAGCCGAACGTCCAATAAAGTAACAAACCTATAAACGGTCGTGTTGGTAGGTTACTAGGTCCCACAAGTAGGTTACTGTGACGTCACCTGTGGCATTTTACCCCCTGACGTCACGGGATACAGCATCTGATACGTATTCTGTGACGGGAATACGGGTGACTATTAATGTTGCTTAGTTTATCGTGGCTCGTAGAACATGAACCGACACGAAAGTACGTGATGATTCGTGTATTATAGTCAAAGTCAAAGTCAAAGTCAAAAACTTTATTTCCATAGAATTCATAAAGAAATGGCTTGGAAACGTCAACATTCAAAACATAAGGTCACGCGTACTTATCGATAAGTTTGATGCCTGTTCAAACCCTATCCGACCCTCCATGGGGAAGATAGTGGGAAATTACATTATGAAATGAACTCTGCCTTCTGGTCGTGGGTTTTATTTCCAACCAGGACAAACATTTGTGTGACTAGCATTCATGTTTGTTCTGGTTCCCATAGTACGCTAGAGATAAAAACGTTTTTTTGGATTTGTGTTTATTCTTGGCAAAAAATGAATGATTAACAATTATGAAAAAGCTTTTCAAACCAAATTAATATTTCTTTGTTGTAATAATGAGAAGAAACAGTTTCTGATAGTAATCGAATAAATCAAAGCCAATTTTATATTTCATTTAGCGTACTGGTAGAGATTTGGTCCCTGCGCGCGTTTTATTTCATGTTTTATGATATATAGGTGGTTTTAGGTTGATAGGCCTATAAAAACCCGATCACATAAAGAACCTTTCGTAGTTCATACGGCGACCATAAAAATAGAATATTTTCTGCGGGTTACGGTAGTTCGTTAGAGGCTTGTAAACATATTTTACAGAGGGCAGGAAATTTATTTCACTTGTTTTTATGTAACATATTTGAATTTTGGCTGAAACAGTATCCTGTTATCAGCTTACATGGCAGCAGCCGGAATAAATTTTGTCCGAGTCCTCGCCTGCTTAGGTACGGGTAAACCCATGTTTTGTTTCTCGTTCAAGCCAAAACTACTGAAAATATTTTGCTGGAATTTTTAACTTAGATACTTAATCTGACTGGCCTCATAGCTCAGTTGGTAGTAACTCTGCCTTCTACGCTGTAGGTCGTGGATTCGATTCCCACCCAGGACAAATATTTGTGTGACGAACATAGATTTCTGTTCTGTGTCTGGGTTTTTATATGTATTATATGTATGTATTTACAAAAAAGTATGTAAGTATTCTATCAGTTGTCTGGTTTCCATGATACAACTATGCTTAGCTATCTGCCAGTGAAAGTCCCGTCAAAATCGGTCCAGCCATTTCAGAGATTAGCCGGAACAAACAGACAGACAGACAGATAGACAGTCAAAAATTGTAAAAAAAAAGTTGTTTTGGTATATGTACCGTGTTTACATCCACTTAGTAAAAAGCGGTTATTTTAATATTACAAACAGACAATCCAATTTTATTTATTTGTATAGATATATTGATATAAATACTAATGAAGGCCGAAAAGTGACTGGTTACTTTCAGCGTAGCAATACCCATAGTACAAAACAAAGGAAATCACGAGGTCACAACATATCAGCTGTCGCGTCACGGATACAATTCCATTGGCCCGGGATTGATTTGGTCGGGACAATTAAATCCCGGGACGCGTGGAACATGTTGCCTACTTGATAAGCGTGATCTTGTTGTCGTAGCTGCTACTGTCATAGGAACTACCATTTTTACTTCTCTTGTCCTCTAGGACAAGAGAAGTAAAATGGTAGTAACAGTGGTAGTAAACACATGTCTTCGAATTTTTAGTTCTAACTAAAAATTCGAAGACATGTGTCGAGTGCACGAAAGGAGCCTCTTTGAGGCGCACTTACAATCTTACTTAGAACCGGTGCCGGTGACTCGAAGAAGAAGAAGACTTCTCTTGTAACTGGTATGTAGAGTACCTAACTGGTAGGTAGAGTACCTAATTATTAAAATGCCCTTAAGGAGCCTATTTTCATGCACTAGAGTCCACGAATTTGTTTTAACGCTATACAGGTTTTGTATGGATGTTTTTCTTCACCGTTTTGAACCCATTATAATGAAATTTTTTCCGAAATATTTCATATTCTTTTCAATTTCATTTTAATTTGTAATTACTTATTTTTTTCAATTATTTGTTTAATTTAATTTGGGGTTTAATTTTTATTGTAGTTTTATGTATGTTAGTTTTAAGACGTTTTTCTATGGACCTAATTTGTAAAATTATGGTGTCCGAAATAAAGATATTATTATTATAATACGCACATATACTTTTCAAGTGAAAAATCACTGGCGCACATTTCGTTCCATCCGAACTAGCGAGTCCAGATAGAAGATTAAGGTGTGTACTACCAGCTTTTTCAATTCAAATTGGTGCAGTTTTGAATTTGAACCAGCTACTGTGCTATGATGTATAAACATCTAGCCACTGCGATGGCAATAAAGGGAAATGATCGCTACGCGCCTCCGCCGGCGGCAGCTAATAGGATTCCTTCACGTCGAAAGCATTCCACAATAAAAAATAATTATACTACTGGACCTTGAAGGTTGAAGGACGTCTTGGTTATTGGCTGGTACGCTTAGCAATGTTATGGGTGAAAAATGTATCATATTTGTATTATATTTATTTCATACTAGGTTTACCCGGCATGCGTTGCAATGCCACAATACACGATACGATATAAAAGTTTCATTAAAAACAAAATACATAATTTATATACGAAGTTTAAGAGCAGTAGAACTCTCGCCAAGTTCGTCCGCGGAAGTACTGCCACCATGCCCATTTCTGCCGCCAAGCTGTAACGCATTCGCGTTACTGTGTTCCGGTTTGAAAGGTGTGGTTGCTGGTGAAATTACAGGCACACGAGACATTCCACCTACACGTCTCAGAGTTATGGGCGCATATGTTGCGACTTGGGTCTTGTCGTACCTAGTAGGGGAGGACCCAAGCCGCATCGCTTGTTATGGGCTGAGGTTACCATTTAACACCAGGTGGGCCGTCAGCTCGTTCTGTAACTGTATTACATAAAAAAATAGAAAATAAATTTTGGGCCAGGAATCGTCGCGGGCGTCCCAAGAACACTCTAGCAAAGTTTCATCAAAATCAGATCTATTGTTTCGGAACGCATAGGGAACAAACATACAAACATTGAGTTTTATTTATTTATATATATTCGTTAAAGCAACCCAAGATAGTCACCAAGATTGGTTATTGGTGGATAAACTGAGCAGCAGTCACAATAATTAGAATATTAAGTGTAAGTCATTTACAAGCACTTACAAGATTTAATTACACCACCCTAAAGTTTAGTTAAGTTAGGTTTAAGCCGATGTAAATATCTAAATTACTGACTTATCACTTCAGACAGACTGGTAATTATTACGTTACTTAAATTTATCTATCGGTATAAAATTTACCCTGGTTCTGTCTTATTATTTAGTTATGATGTAATGCAGGAAAGTGTTCGATATATTATTAGTGGGAAGGAAATGACGGCTTTTAGCTCACTTTGCATATCTTCATTACCACTAAAATGTTACCCATGAAAAGTTGAGCCTGGGCTACGGGGAAAAGGCGTCATCTTCGACTGGCCTCACAGCTCAGTTGGTAGTAACTCTGTCTTCTGCGCTGTAGGTCGTGGGTCCGATTCCCACCCAGGACAAACATTTGTGTGACGAACATTGTTTTTTGTGTCTGGGTGTTACTATGTATTATATGTATGTGTTTACGAAAAAAAGGACATAAGTATTATATCGGCTGTCTAGTGCCCATGTTTCAAGCTATGCTTAGCTTACTTTGGGGCTAGATAGCGCTGTGTGAAATGTCTGAAAACTATGAACTTATACTTTACTAGTTTTGCTTTTTTGAATTTAGCATTCAGCCTCACATCAGCGAATCCAATCTGTAATAAATCTTTGAGGTAGTTACCTAAACAATAATGTCATTAGATTCAGTGGCCTTTTCTCTTAATTTCCCCCGAATAGTACAGTCCCCAGACACAGGTCGATGGTCACTCAACTATGAAAATGTATGATGTTGTGTACATGTGTGTACTGTTTCGGTATCCTTTGAAATTGAGATTTACGAGCATGTGGATCTTCTATTATGTGATAAATATTCATATATGTGGCTATAAATTATCGGGTTTTGCTCTGGCTTCCATTTATAATATCGTACAAACGTCTAATGTAGCAATAAGTAGTTGGGAATTTATATTTTCATATTACTTACTAATTGAAGTTACCAGGCTATATGAGTTACAAGTTAAAAAAATATTTTTCCATTTCATTTTTGTTTCACTTAGGAACTCAATCTCAAAGCAATTATTGCACTAATTCTTTACAAAGATCTTAAACTAATATATTTATAGGATTCAAACATTAAACCCTGTTAGCTTGCAATACTGATTCTAGGTTGCTATTTATTGTAAGTATTATATTATTTTATTATAGTAAGATTAGATATAGTAGATATTTAGAATAGATAATTTGAGTACCTTTACAATACAATACAATACACACTATAAAACGCAATATCATACAATAACAGAACCCTAATGTTATGTGTAAAACCAACACACACACACACACACACACACACACACACACAAACACACACACACACACACACACACAGACACGTTGGCTGTTCTTATATTATTCAGTGACATGTAATAGTACCTAGCTACTGTCAGGGGAATTACAAATTGGCTCTTGTATTAGGCGGAACTTACAACCCCCTAGATGCGGAGTCATTGAACTATCCATATTTAGGTATCCTAAGTACAGGACGGTGGTACAATTTGAGATAATTAAATCTGGAAAAAAACAATGAATATATATCTATAATGTCTATCTCTCTATCTATAATCTCTATAATGAATATTTGACTGGCCTCATAGCTCAGTTGTTTAGTAACCCTACCTTCTGCGCTGTAGGTCGTGGGTTCGATCCCCACTCAGGACAAACATTTATGTGACATTTGTAACATTGATGTTTGTTCTGTGTCTGGGTGTTAATATGTATTATATGTATGTATTTACAAAAGAAAAGTATATAAGTATTATATTAGTTGTCTGGTTCCCATGATACAAGCTATGCTTAGCTTACTTTGGGGCTAGATGGCGCTGTGTGAAATGTCCACCATTATTAAATATTAAGAAATCTGTAGGTGCACTATCAGTATTAGTTGGTCTCTTGATACTTGACATGAAATTATTTTTATTCGCGTACATTTTTGCATGGAAATTGTGCTTTATGGTCAAGACATGCCCATTTCTGCTGCCAAGCAGTAACGCTTTCGCGTTACTGTGTTCCGGTTTGAAAGGTGTGGTTGCCGGTGAAATTACAGGCACAAGAGACATTCCACCTACACGTCTCAGAGTTACCGGCGCATACGATGTGACTTGAGTCTTGTCGTACCTAGTAAGGGAGGACCCAAGTCGCATCGGTTGTTATGGGCAGAGGTTACCACTTAACACCAGGTGGGCCGTCGGCTCGTTCAGAAACTGTATCACATAAAAAAAAAAGACATCATATTTATGTGTTACTGACCAATCATTTTAAATATTTAATATCGTTACATATATTAAGTTTTATGTTAACAATGATACGTAGAAATATTATCATGCTAGTTTTGATGTATAGAAATGTATGAAGTTGAAGCTTTTAGTTTGAAATTGTAAGGTATTCAGTGGATGAATAGAAATATTTCCATAAAGTCTGAATAATTCAAATTTGCTTGTTTTCACTTTACTATATTGTTCTATAATCGTATGAAAGAGACTGGGTACGTAATAATAAATATGTAGATATATACATCTGTATCATACATAATACCCAAACAATTATTTTAAACAAATTACGAAAAAATACAATAGGCAAGACTATCATTTAAAGCGATTTCATCCAAACAACTTTTGGATGGAATGGATTATCTGCAAAAATGGCCGTATTAGAAATGTAAAACAAATGTTTGTATGATTTAGGCAAAATATAAAATTTTAATATAATATTTCATAAAAAACCATAGACACATCAGACAACCAAATAATAATTTAGTGCCATTACAAGTTGATATGATGAATATTACTTGAGACAAAAATATTAACATTTATATCTATTTAGTCATATTTACAAATTCTTCTTCTTCGAGTCACCGGTTCTATCGAACCAGTGTGGTGAAAGGATTTTAAGTGCGCCTCAAAGAGGCTCCTTTCGTGCACTCGACACATGTCTTCGAATTTTTAGTTAGAGGACATGCCGGTTTCCTCACGATGTTTTCCTTCACCGTTTTGAGAACGTGGTATTGCGCACATAAATCTTTCAATTGAAAAACTCATAGGTGCACGTCGAGATTTGAACCGGTGACCTCCGGATTGAAACTCGGGGGTCAGTACCGCTAGACCACCACGCTCTCAATTTCCAAATAAAAAACTATGAAGAGTGTGGGTTGGTAGGGCTGCCTAATTCTGCAACTCGCCAAATGGAAAGTCTTTCACACGTTATTCACTTTAGCTGTAATGTGATTTGTTCTGCCATCCGTTTAAACTTAATTGAAGAATCGAAGCGTTATCTAATCAGCTAATTATTGGGAGTGATAATCTCTAACAATTTCGAGGAAAGCAGACTATTGATTTATCTCTTCTCGAAAATGACACGATGTCAGTTTTTTTTTTGTAAGACAGTTACAGAACGAGCTGACGGCCCACCTGGTGTTAAGTGGTAACCTCAGCCCATAACAAGCGATGCGGCTTGGGTCCTCCCCTACTAGGTGCGACAAGACCCAATTCGCAACGTATGCGCCCGTAACTCTGAGACGTTTAGGTGGAATGTCTCGTGTGCCTGTAATTTCACCGGTAACCACACCTTTCGAACCGGAACACAGTAACGCGAAAGCGTTACTGCTTGGCGGCAGAAATGGGCATGGTGGCAGTACTTCCCCGGACGAACTTGGCGAGAGTTCTACTGCTTTTAGATTGTATTGTACCAAACACACCTTTGAATTGGGTAGTTGTCATGTATATTGACGCATATAAATATCGATCACCCACTCCCCAGCTCTATAAAGGGATCATAGACTGTCATCACAGGTAATATGTGAGTTGTGGCGTATCATTTTTCTGTGCCAATATTGCTCAATAAATCAAACCAAGCCTTAGCTTGAACAGTTGCTCTGATATTAATAGTCCTCAGTAGGTGGGTATATGTATAGTCTATTTCATGAACTTACCTTATCCCGTATATCCCGTCCGTCCCTATCCGTCCCCTTATATACTTACCCGTATGCATTTACAACGGCTGGAGTCCAGGAAACTGACTTTAAGTCCTACGTGCTCCAGATCACAGCTAAACTTAAAGATGTGATCCTTGATCCAGGATTTTGGCGTGCTGGGATCGTTTACCGACGCTTTTGGGAAGCGGCTAAGAAGTAAAATCCCTTTCATTTGTTGTAGTCTTAAGTTATTAGTTATATGTATGTTAGTCACTAAGGTATATATTTATATGGGCCAATGTATTTAATACTAAGTAGCCTGAAATAAACAAATTATTATTATTATTATTATCCAAAATGTTTTATTTTAAGTAAAAAAACGTAATTTTTAAAAAGAGTGCCGGTTAATGGCGTATTTATTTATTATTGTAAATAAATTGTTATCTTACATTATTTTTATATTTAAGTTTAAGTTTTATTAAAATTTATTACTTCCCTTTAATTACTGTTATTTGTTTTACTCTGATTTCGAGTTATTGTACTATCTGATAGAAAATGATTATTGTTTTTGTCTTTAAATAAGCTGATCTGTGTATAAAATTTTGTGACTTAATAATTAAGTGAATTATATTATGAAGACTAAGGTACGAAACTGGATCGACGACTAAACTAAAAATAAAAAATCTCTTTGCATTATTTTCTGCCACTTTTAAAGTCCCTTAACGCTACAAAAGCACCACGATAAATTATATCATTACTTGAATGAAAGTAGATTTTATTTAAATGTAAATGTCTTTTCCTTTATACAAAACCAGTATTTGTGCCATTAAAATTCCTCTTCTCAGGAGGGTTGTTTCCATCTTGAAAATTTCCTTTCGTTATTTGACTTTCATTTAGAGAGACACTTTTAACACATTCACTGCTTAAGATATTATTAAAATAATTAGCCAGGAACCAAATTTTTTTAAAGCGTATTTTGATTATGTATATATGTATGTTTAAAAATATGGATAAAAGTAAATTGTTATTATTATTCTTTTAATAAAAAATAACCTTTTTCGGATCCGAGTGTTCGGCACATAGCGCGTGCCAGGTGCCGGTCACTCGGATCCGAGCGCTAGGGACAACAACGGTTGAAATAAAACTACTGCACAGATTTCGATAATTCTTTTACCATTCAAAAGCTACATTATCCCTAAGCAAAATAGGCTATAGATAGTAAATAAAATATAATACGCATTTGAATAATTATTTATTAAGGAAAACATAAATCTGAGCGATACAATCATAATTATCAAAAATCAAATCAAAGCCATAGAATCAAATTTAAAACAATAATCATGTAATTTAAAACACTTAGGAATGTGCTAGGCAGAAGCATTTTCACAATAAACCACTGTTAGAATGAAACCAATACGCGTTTTCGTAAGTTGAATATGTTGTCAGAGTGGCCGCGCAAACTAACATAAACTCGCCTCAAACGCCGGCGGCTTACTGACGACTACAAAATACACGGGCCGCTCGCTCGTATCCGAGTGGACGGCACCGCTACTATGCCCCCTCCCCACTCGGATCCGAGTGTAATAGCTTTGATACGATCGTGTGTACAAGTCACAATAAACCACTGTTAGAATGAAACCAATACGCGTTTTCGTAAGTTGAATATGTTGTCAGAGTGGCCGCGCAAACTAACATAAACTCGCCTCAAACGCCGGCGGCTTACTGACGACTACAAAATACACGGGCCGCTCGCTCGTATCCGAGTGGACGGCACCGCTACTATGCCCCCTCCCCACTCGGATCCGAGTGTTGAGCACTAAATGTGTTAATTCATTGTTGAGATCTTCAGTGAGAATTTACTTTTGAAGTTTGAATAATTTGTACATCTTTTGATGATTGTATGGGTCACTGGTTTGATTTCATCAAGTATGTACTCGTATAGTAGCAGTGTCAAATTCTAGAAGGCCGTACACTTAATTATATTAAAATCTATGTTTGCAACTCCTCAATGTTACAGTACATCCAGTTTAGTGGAACTATAATAAAAAAAAAAAGAAAAAAAGATGTGTATGATGTTGACTCTACTCTTTAACAAGTTTCTGGGACCATTTCTGGGGATTTAAAGTATTTCCTGCCAATCCAGGGTTTGAACAGGCGTCAAACTTAACGATAAGTACGCGTGACCTTATGTTTTAAATATTATTGACGTACCCAAGCCATTTCTTTATGAATTCTATGGAAATAAAGTGAGTGACTTTGACTTTGACTATGAAAATGGAATAAACCGCATCAAATATAAATGTGTTTCATATATATGTTAAGTATAAGTGTATACTATAAGTTTTTAGCTGTGTCATTATACAATTTATTAATTACTTGTCACGTCCGTCTAAGACTACGGCCCATGATGTATAAAATAGGTTTCAAAATAAAAAAAAATCTTGAGCAATTTGAAGATAATGTACGTAATTTTCTTTTTTATACTTTCATATTAATAAATCTTACCTACCTTATGTAGAAACTAGCTGTTGCCCGCGATCTATCTGCCAGTGAAAGTCCCGTCAAAATCGGTCCAGCCGTTTCAGAGATTAGCCGGAACAAACAGACAGACAAACAAAAATTTTAAAAAATGTTGTGTGGTATATTTACCGTGTATACATCCATATGCACTTAGTAAAAAGCTGTTATTTAATTATTACAAACAGACACTCCAATTTTATTTATTTGTGTAGATTAGGGTTTGTAATAAATAAGTGAAAAACAATAACATTCATAACTTTAATTCAATGAAATGAAACAATTTGCAACTGTGTGCTAACAAAGTCAAAATAACTCAAAAGATATTTCACTTAATAACAATATCACAAGTAAATTGGTTAAACCAGATACATTTTCAACCTAATAACTAAAATATATATAAGAATAAACACAAAAACATCGGTGGGTTACGTAGAAACCTATAGATCCATTACTGACTCACTAGCTATATATGGCTTTACTTACAAACATTTAAGTTAGTGATGATAAGCTAAGTGTTTTGCTTCTCCATCTACCTGTCCTAGAGATGACAAAATACTGATTAGTTAACTAAAAAATCGTTAAGTAACGCTTTCAAATAAGACCTTAAGTATTTTTTTTTCTTCCAGCTATATTCAAAACTAAAGACTTGTCATAGATAACGTGAAGACACCAATTATCAATCGCTTATCGTTTTTGAGTATGGTTCAGGATTTACAAAGTTCTTTTCCTACTATTTTAGATAGGACTAATAGGCCGCGGGCACATTGCTTATAAAAACGTATTTATGGTTTCCTTATGTACAAAAGAAATGCCAGATTGAACCTAGTAATGACATGAAAGCCCTCACGAGGGGGAGGATGAAGCTTATTCATAATTATCCGTATTCTTTATAGTCAAATATAACATCACTGTTTTCTTCAAACCATTTCCTACATTTTAAATCATCACAAAGTGAACATAAATACCTACATATATGTATATATCGACATATAAATCAATTTATAAAGATAACTATTGCGTTAAAATATATATTTCTTATATACATTTATTATTTGCAAAATAACCAGAAGGTTAGAATATCTAAACATTACATATTACATTTAGTAACTTTATTTACATATAGATAAGCGTAATCAAACGGTCCATTACATATCAGCTTTATTGACACTCTCATAAAATACCATTTTAACTTAATTTACATTATTTGCTACTAGATTATGACTAGATTACCTATTCCCTGCTGGTTGGTTAATATGGGTTGAAGAGACGTATTCATACTAAAAGCTGAATCAGCAGTAGGTTATATACCTAGATACTTCAATCCACATCTTAAATAATAAGACAAAGAGATTTGTTTATATCAATGGTGATAGGTGATTCCTGGAACTACTGAACCCATTCCAAAAGATAACTTCAGTAATAGAAGAAACTGGAATGGATTTTTTGAGAGTGTCTTCGACAAAAGCTGATAAGATAAACTTATTTAACCAAAAATTCTTGACAATTCACAATTAAGGTATACAATGTTATGACACAGTACAAATAGGCAGAAGTATAAAAAGTCTGTAAAAATCTACGGGATATAATGTGTATAATACATTTTTGTTACATTTAATTCTCACTACATCTTTCTTTGGTTCGCGTTTGCGATTTAAATCTACATACGTATGAGTAATAAATTCATCTACCTCTTATGACTAGAATTCGGAGGCTATTTGTTCACCCACAACACGATAATATCTACATTTATACGACTAAGGGCAGCTTCAGATTGTCGCGCTACCTCCTCCTATAATTTTGTGAGAGTACATCGCTTTCATGATCACTCTTCGTCGCATGTAAGACGGTGACGATGCGACAACCTGATTAGTCGCCAGGAGTGTCGACAGACCGTGATATTCCGCTAATAACGCACCCAGTATTTGCCTGACCATCTAAATTGAAAGCCGTTAGCACCCCGACATTTTCGAATGACGCAGTGATATAGAGTCACATTGATTCTAACACGATGTTTATAGTGTTCCCTTGTCTGTTCACAGTATCTTAAAAGAAGTAAAAGAAGAAAAAGTACACTTAAAATAACTTCGGTGTGCTAACGTCTTAAATACTAACATAGCGCTATAAGGTAAAGACAAACATTTATGGGAGGTTAATAGGGGTTTGTGAAAGTAAATTTAATTTCAAAGGACTTAAATGTAAGAAATTAGCAACTGTAAATGAAAAGACCTTTGCTGTGAAGGTATATAGAGTAAAGGAAGTACTCATCAAGACCGCCCTAAAGGAGGCTAAGTTGAAATCTGCTTTTTGATGTAACAACTCAAACACTCGGTGTGTCAATGACCATTTCGCAAACTGAGCGTGAAGTGATTAACGAAACTGCTCGACAGCTCAGGCAAGGATTTATTCATTCTTTTCACCGAATAGCGAAGTGGGTACACAAACTTCGAAACGAGGGTAGTCGTTTAAAAGTAGATAGTAATATCGTCTACCCTACACTAACAAAAAAAATATCGAACAAAAATACTAGCATTAAATTGTTTGCTACAAAGTTTGGTCTCATCCATCCATGACTAACTTATTACCACAATTTTAAAAATACTTCTACTTCCTATATAATAATTTCTATCTTATCCTATTTTCCTCAATTTTTTGTTCAAATCTATTACCTAAACCATTTTAATAGACATACAATTAAACATTACTCATAGACAAAACATAGTTGCTATTTCAATTTGTTCAGATACTAGCCCTGCGTAGTAAAATTGTGCTATATTGCTGAGTAAGCAAATAATGTTGGTAACTATAAAAAAAATACCAAGTAAAAAAGTGCTGATTCCTCGTCGTCGATCGTCGATCGTGCATATGTGGAAACTTCATCAAAATCACTCGCTTTTCTCATGAGTCAAAGAAGTGGAACAAATAAAATTGAAATTTAAATATAGTAGCTTGTGTTGCTTCAATATTTTGTCAAGTTATAGTAAATTTTACTTAGTTATTTTTACTATTCCTAAATTGTGCTGAATAAACAGTTATTACGTGCTAGGCACATTGCTTAGAATATACTAGAAAGTTTGTGAGTAAATATTTGCTTAAAATATTAAAAGTGTTGCATGCTTAGACCGGGCACAAAATAGGCTAGTAAAGGCATCAAACACATTTGGTTTTCACGTCACGATTTGTGTTAATGTGAAAACGTAACAAAGTAGGTACAAAAGAATAACAAATTATTTCGTTTTTCACATGTTGCTACGTTTATTACTAAGGCAGATTATCCTAGCTTTGAGTCTGTTAAATCGCGACGTGAAACCCGCCAGTGTATCATGCTCTTTACTTTGACGCGCCAACATTCAGTCTTCAGTTTTACTAGCTTTCGTTTTAGTTGTGCCGTTATCAAGGACGCAGTTATTGAATCTATTCACCACATCCCTTACCTTGCCTTTGCTTATAACCAATTCCTTATCGTACGTGGGGGTGATAATACCCTTCCCGTTAACGACAGTTTTCGTTTCCTTCGTCGTGGATGTGAAATTCGCGCTTTGTGATTTTCTAAACTCACGTACTGCGTTATCTATATTGTTGATGAGATCTTTTGCTACGAAAGTTGCTATTTCGTGTTTGATTCTGTCCTTCTCGCTGTGAAGTTCTTGTGGTCTGTGGCTGTTGCTGTCTCTTTCGTTGTGGACTGGGCTTTGGCTGTGCGTGAGCGAGTGCGACGCAGGACTGTCGGGTCCTTGGAAAGTGATGCTTGGGTTGTTCACGGTATTGTTGGTTTGTGTGTTGTTCCTCTGGTCATAGGATGTGATTTCTTGCTTTATTGGTGTCTTTTCTCCAAGGAGCCAGTATGTAGTCATTTTTCCTTTACCCTGCGGGCACACGTAAAATGTATGATACCTGCGCGAACGGTGATAAAGATATCAATTTTATGTTAGGTATGAACTAAGATGTTTGAACAATCAATGCAAAAATGATCGCTTTTTTTATGTTTTCATAGTTTGTTTCTCTAAACAATATTATATGCTGTGTTTCTATAATATATAGTTTACAAGATTACCATAGCAACGTTGTGGCCCATCAAATCACAATTTAATTTCAACGGACAAAAGAATCTAAAATTTATAAGACAGGAGAAATTTAAAATATATATTAATATAGCATCAAATTACCTTCATTGTGATTTCTCCTCTGCATTCCAAGCCAAAGCAGTCATACAAATCCAGAACCTCTTTGGTCTTTGGACTAACGTGGATCTTCAGAGCTTCTCCATGCGACTCCATCCTGGATGCCGTGTTCACTGTGTCTCCAAATAAGCAGTACCGAGGCATTTTAAGTCCCACCACTCCGGCAACGCAAGGACCTACAGATAAAATGTGATACTTCTCAAAATTATTGTCGAGGACATTTTTCCTTATGTAGATACTTAGAATTAAAGTAGAAATAATGTGATAAGAGACTAATTTGCTTACAAAATAAATAATGCTACATCAGTATGAATAGATCTTTACACTCTGAAGACGCATATAACATTGCTATTTTTAGCAACACTCTTGTCCGAAGCTTTCAGATCGCACCAATATATATAATGCCAATAATGAAATTACTATTAGAAGGCAGAGAGTAAAGACTTCCATTATCCATCGTTAATGGGCCTGAAGCGCTTTTAATTAAATCAAGATTAAAAACAACACAGAATGTTATTTAGAAAAAGGAATCCTTCAATTTTCCTTTTAGGTGGAATCCGTTTCAAAATCCAGTGAAAGATTTTGAATACAAATAGCTATTTTAAGGTTAACGTCGATTGTAAATGAGCTGTATCGATTAATAAAGCTAAAGTCAAAGTCAAAAACTTTATTTCCATAGAATAATTTCCATAAAACTAATTATATTAGTGAAGCCAATCTGTTAATGGTTTCCTGTTTGGCCGTCTTTACTGATTTAATACCGTTAAATAATTACTGAGTCTCATTCTAATCATATAAAAATCTATATATTACTAATAAAATTCATTTATATATTATTATCTACTATTATATATATTTCTTTCTGTTTATAAGTTGGTCAGCAAAAGCGTCGCCCCCAGATCTATGACGACCAATTTCGCACTCCATAGGAGAGATATTTGAGATTGTTTCCAAGCTATTTCTTCATGGATTCTAAGAAAATAAAGTTTTTGACTTTGACTTTGATGCTATTATCACCGGTTGACTAAATAAATTATAGATTGAGCGCTGACATTCAAGTGAGACTGCCTCAACATAACAACATGATTTTAAGAGCAGAAGAACTCTCGCCAAGTTCGTCCGGGGAAGTACTGCCATCATGCCCATTTCTGCCGCCAAGCAGTAACGCATTCACGTTACTGTGTTCCGGTTTGAAAAGTGTGGTTGCCGGTGACATTACAGGCACATGATTCCACCTACACGTCTCAAAGTTACGGGCGCATACGATGCGACTTGAGTCTTGTCATACCAAGTAGGGGAGGACCCAAATCGCATCGATTATTATGGGCCGAGGTTACCACTTAACACCAGGTGGGCCGTCGGCTCGTTCCGTATCTCAATCACATAAAAAAAAAAGCAGCATCCGTTGGCGACTCTCAAGCGAGGTTTCTGGAAAATTCCACCCTTCCTTCACCTGTATGCATGCCGATCCGCAGCAACAGCCTCTCCCCAGGTCGATGAGGTACAGTTTTCACCCTCACTCCATTTAACAGCGCGAGAGACATTCTTGCTATTTCTGCCGCGTGCCGATTCCCATTACGCATCGGCAGCCCGGATACAACCATGTATGCGTCTCCTATTGTTTCCACCTGCACAAATTGAGAAAATCAAAATAAAAATAATTATTAAATAAATAAGTATTGGTGGACATGTCACACAGCGCCATCTAGCCCCAATTAAGCTAAGTATAGATTGTATCACCAGAAAACTGATCTTACGTTTTTTTTGTAAATACATATTAATACCCAGACAGAACAAATATGTTCGTCACACAAATATTTGTCCTGGGTGGGAATTCAACCCACGACCTACAACGCAGAAGGGTTAGTAACCAACTGAGCTGTAACGCCTTCCCGTTGGAAGTAGCCTTGATCCTCGTTTCACGAAACAGTGACGCCATCATCTAAGACTAAAAATTGAGCTGTCAGCAATTACATTTACTAAAAGAAAAAAGGCATAATAATTTAAAAAATCTTCGTTCAATAATTCTGAATCTAGAAGGGGGTTAGAGTGTCATGTAGATGGCTGCGCATATTTTGTATTTTATTTATTCCGTTACAAACCGTGTCCCTATCACTTGTCACGGTTATGTAGTCACCAGCAAGGAAAATAAAATAAGCTGTCGTAACGGCTACAGACTGACTCGTATGAAAGATGACAGAGCCAGCGACGAAACTCAACGAACACGCAAAACTTCTTTACTGTACGTCTGCCGGTGAAATTACAGGCACAAGAGACATTCCACCTACACGTCTCAGAGTTACGGACGCATACGTTGCGACTTGGGTCTTGTCGTACCTAGTAAGGGAGGACCCAAGTCGCATCGATTGTTATGGGCAGAGGTTACCACTTAACACCAGGTGGGCCGTCGGCTCGTTCCGTAACTGTATCACAAAAAAAAAAGTCTACGCTTCAAAACTCCGTGATAAGAACGGGCCACGCAGATTTTGATCGATATTAGCCTTACCGCATCCGTCGTGTCATGTGGCCCGATTACATCAGCTACTTTTGATGCGTAGTGTTAACGAGTTATGGAACTTTATACATGTTCTTAGATATTTGTCGTTGTGTATACACCGACCGGCGCAAAATAAACGTGATGGATGAGCAACTGGTTTAGTCTTATATATTGAAACAAATAAACAGATTGTGTCTGCCCACCTCGGTCAGAAATAATCCTAAAAGGATAGTAAGGGAGAAATATAAACGAGTTTACATACTACCATATAAAGAACTTTAAGTCCATCCATTGTCCATCATTTAACCAAATTGGACAGATACTCCCGCCGCAATGGAACCAATAAACGATTGATCGATTAATCATGTTCCCAATAATATACAAAAGCTTTATACGAGCCCAATGATGCTCTTGATATGAGATTATTAAATATCCATCGAAAATGTATAAAGCCGGCATTCGACAGGCCACTTGTTCGTTATTCATTAACGGGCGACCTTTTCAAAGGGTAGACGTTGGACAGATACTCGTAATAGACATAAAACAGGTACGACAGAATAATAATCCATACGTAGTCATGATAAATAATAAAAAGTACAGAATGTACTGATTTTATGGTATATTAAGTATATTACGACTTAGGTCCTCATCTACTCATTAAAGTCAAAGTCAAAAACTTTATTTCCATAGAATACAGAAAGTTTTTTTTTGTTTTTTTTTTTTTTATATATTATATTATGTACTCGTATGAGAAGAGAAGTCGCATCGTGCTGCGCTGTTCACTCAAGATTAGTTAAAAAAAACTATTTTTCAATAATTCTTCCCGTTTCATACTTCATTAGAATTAAAACGATGATGCTGAAGATGATGAAATGAAGATTTAAGATAAGATGAAGATGAGTGATTAGACGAAGAATGATACGTAGAAACAATACCTTGTAAACGTCAAAATTCTCAATAATAGAATCGAAGCTCGTATACAAGTCGTTCAAGAGATCAACCACCTCCAGCGGAGTGGACTCAGCTGACAGTTGAGTGAAGCCGATAATGTCACTGAAGTATATGGTCACCTGGTCGTACGTCTCGGCCATCACCGGCTGGCCCATTATCAGTTGGGAAGCCACTGACCTGCAACAACAAGCCGCTGGAATCATACTATACCTAGAGATGAAAGAAGAAGAATTGTATTGCATAAGCAATCAGTGAAAGAAATCAGTTTAAGAGCAGTAGAACTCTCGAGTACTGCCACCATGCCCTTTTCTGCCGTCAAGCAGTAACGCCTTCGCGTTACTGTGTTCCGGTTTGAAAGGTGTGGTTGCCGGTGAAATTACAGGCACATGAGACATTCCACCTACACGTCTCATAGTTACGGGCGCATACGATGCGACTTGGGTTTTGTCGTACCTAGTAGGGGAGGACCCAAGTCGCATCGGTTGTTATGGGCCGAGGTTCCTTACCACCAGGTGGGCCGTCGGCTCATATCGTAACTACATAACATAAAAAAAAACATACATCTCTGTGTTGGGTAAATATATTTTATACAAATTATGAAGAAATTGTGAGTTTGATACTAAGATTCCCCGCGTAACCTGCCTACATAAATTGTAAGTCTTATCTCCTATCGAATCACAAGGTAACAGTAAGTGATTGATGAAGTAATGAAAGTCTAAGACCTGTACACTGTTTTCTCCTGGAAGGGACTAGTCACCCACAACACAGGGAATTCTAGTGTGGAGTCTAATGAACCTTTATCGTAAACAATATATTATGTGACTCACTTTACTGCTCAATAATGTATAATTGTACCTTTATGGAAACTTATAAATATGTATATTTTTTTATCTAAGCAAAGGATCTTGAAGAGACTCCTAGTGTAAATTTATAAGTATAAAAAAAAACAAAATAACCATTTAATTAAGCAGAAGATAAGCCGAATAGCAGGAAAAGCCAGCTATCGTTATTTCGTGAATAGTACCCCGCTGGGAACAAGGAAAGTAAGCAATTACGATGCAAAATCTATACGTTTTCTGCTACTACATGTAAGTACTACTACTACTAATCCTTGAATCAGTGTTGTGAAAGGATTAAAGTGCGCCTCAAATAGGCTCCATTCGCGTCTTTTACACATGTCTTCAAATTTGTCTGATTGTATGACATGACGGTTTCCTCACGTTATTTCACTTAACCATTTTGAGAAAGTGGTATTGCATACATACATTTTTTTCAAACGTAAAACTCATTGGTCGCTACTCGAACCAGCCACCTCCGGATTTAAACTTGGATTCTATACCATGGGAATACACCCTCTAGAAGCATCTAACGACTTTGACAACAGAGATATTGTTCTAGTTAACCATAAAGGTATCAAATAAAAGGTCATGCAAGTCATGTCCGTTGTCATATTAATCGGGTTTACCCTTTTTATCAAAATGGGAAAATGTCGGCAAATCTTGTGACATTAAGTCGACGTACAAAGAGACCGCAGGCCTCTGACATTGAAATGAAGCGACGAGGGCAGGACGGCTGCGGTGTTCAACTGAAATATTTCTACCTGGGTACAGTGCTATCAATATGAAACTAGCTTAGGATAAGTACATCATCTTTTTCTTGAGCAGCTGACTTAAGTTTCAAATTACTGCCACAGTTTTTAAGATTCTTATAAGGCAAACTATTCAACTTCTCGACTTAGTGCACAAGGGTACCTACGCAGAAAGGTATGCACTGAACTCGCCAATAACCTCAATTCTCTATCCATATATATATCTAGAATAATAAACCGTAGTAAATTTGTTTATCCGATGAAAAAAGCACAGGATTCATTTAATGAAGCTGTATAAAAGCTTGAATTGCTTGACATATTTTTCTCGCTCAGATGACAGGAGCCTGAGATGTAGCAAAAAAAATGGTTGTCTGTAAAGTCGGTTTACTGACGATAGTTGAACGTGACAACGTCTTAAGAAAATACTGATGGAATGGTAGCATTTTTCAAAAGAAAATTTTAATTTCATTTGTTTAATAGATTTGTATGTATATATGCACTTGATACTCGATCAAAACATGTAAATGTAAGTATTAGCAGCTGTCCACGCAGACGCATCGCTCACTCAAGTAGGAGAGAGACGGATGTCGAACGCTGCCGAACGCAAAGGCCGATTGTGCTTCTTTGTCGCTCGTTCCGCGCTCTCGCTTGCACTTGCACAAGCCTTACATGGAACGCCTCAGAGCGAGGTAACGCCGCATGAGTCATGTTTTTTCGTGCGTGCAGCCGGCTCTATCGAATTATAAGACGTTGACACGTCAAAATGGTTGTCTGTAAAGTCGGTTTACTGACGATAGTTGAACGTGACAACGTCTTACAATTGACACCACATTCACTTTTCACTGCACTTGATACTCTATCAAAACATGTAAATGTAAGTATTAGCAGCTGTCCACGCAGACGCATCGCTCACTCAAGTAGGAGAGAGACGAATGTCGAACGCTGCCGAACGCAAAGGCCGATTGTGCTTCTTTGTCGCTCGTTCCGCGCTCTCGCTTGCACTTGCACAAGCCTTACATGGAACGCCTCAGAGCGAGGTAACGCCGCATGAGTCATGTTTTTTCGTGCGTGCAGTCGGCTCTATCGAATTATAAGACGTTGACACGTCAAAAGGCTGACAAGTTACGAGAAAGAACAAATATATTACAGCACAAAGGCTGCGCTTAATTACATCCTTGTAGATATAAAACACCCTCAGGGCCGAAGGACGTTGGGGTAAATACAAAGCTGTCGCTAAACCTCTATATCTTGAATGACAAATAAATTAATGGGAATTATTTTGGTGAAAGGTGGCAATAATTTGAGAATTTCATAATACGTAGGGACCTACGTACAAGTTTCTATAAGCAATTTAGCGACAAGCAAATAACAATTAAAACAGAATATACTGAAATAGAAGATGTCTGTTTAGTCTGGATTTTTTCTCATAAGTAATAATTATATAATTTTCAAAAGTTTATGAAAAAATTGTTTTAAGATCCAAATCCAGGCAGTATCTAATGTTTGGTAAGCCAAGACCTAGGCTAGTCAAACATAACCTAGGGCGTTTCTCGGGCAGTGCAGCGACAAATAATTGTATTAGTTACCCGGTATGCTATGCGTAGCTGGGCGCAGGTGTAAGTACAAACCAGCGTAAATGATAGTGATAAATATTACCATAAATCAATTTCTTACTTGGGTAATAGTTGATATAGAAGTTCTTCACATTTTCGCTTCTCCTCTAAGTAGTCTGATGTCCGTTCCTCCACCAAAGCTTCCAGATTGTTCGCATATTGTTCCACTTGTGTGAGTAGCATGTCCAGCCTCGTAGATGTTTCGCAATCCCTGATACAATATTGCACTAATATTATTAACGCGAAAAGTCGTCATGCATAGATAGACTATATCAAAAAAATGGTGGACATTTCACACAGCGCCATCTAGCCCCAAACTAAGCTAAGCATAGCTTGTATCATGGGAACCAGACAACTAATATAATACTTATATACTTTTTTTTGTAAATACATACATATAATACATAATAACACCCAGACATAGAACAAACATCAATGTTACAAATGTCACATAAAATGTTTGTTCTGAGTGGGGATCGAATCCACGACCTACAGCGCAGAAGGTAGGGTTACTAACCAACTGAGCTATGAGGCCAGACAAACAGTCATCCTTTTATATTTATTGTGTGTATTGTATATGTGTGCTAAATAGCGAATAAATGTTTGTCTATGTTGTTTGCCTATACATGTTACATAACATGTTGTACAAGCTGTGAACAAAACCTAACCTAAAGTGCTTGAAAACATTAAAAAAAACACGATACTTTGTGCGTTTTTAGCCTGTTTTTTATAATGATCCTATTTATCTAAAGTATTTTGAAGTCAACGCGGAAACTTACTTGTTGATCCTGTGAATGTTTTCCTTCAGCGCTGAGAAGTCAGGTCGGTCGTCATCGGGCAGCGTCCAGGGCGGCTCGCCCGTCAGCGACTGACGCGGTGACGCTGACAGGGGGGACGTGCCACGGTTCCTCATGTCAGCATTACCTTATGAACAATATATATAATGTTTCATGTACTTGCAGTGATTTATATACCAGATTAAAAGCGATCGCGATTGAAGGACATTACGAGAATTTCGGAATTAAAATATTAACAATATCCAGAAATCTCGTGACCGGCCTCATAGCTTAGTTGGTAACCCTGCCTTCTGCGCTGTAGGTCGTGGATTCGATTCCCACCCAGGACAAACATCTGTGTGACGAATATAGATGTTTGTTCTTTGTCTTGGTTTTAATATGTATTATATGTATGAATTTACAAAAAAGTATATATATGTATTCTATCAGTTTTCTGGTTACCATGATACAAGCTATGCTTAGCTGTGTGAAATGTCCACCAATATTGTTATTATTATTATTGTCAATCTTCACGGTGATCACTTAGATGAGTGATGGGTAATCTACAACTTGAACCATTTTCCTGGTCCGATGTTAGAATAAAAGTTTAAAACAATTCGATAAAAAGAAAATTTTCTGTAGCGTTGCACAAAAAAGACATTGTTTTTTGGACCGCTTTAGTAACCATGACTATCCAACCAACTATTTATTCAATTTTCTTCATACATATATACATTCATATATCTCTATCTCAGACGGGGTAAACAGAGCCTCAACATACCAGCTTCACCTTGAGGTTACACTGTCGTGATAACGTAAACGTGAGTAGTGGTGAGCTCAGCAACGGCATTTTTCTTTCCATGAACAAATAGCCTAGCCATTTCCTACAGGATTCGTTCCCAGTAAATTCCCACAGCAGGAACAAGCTTCTACCAATGAAATTTTCAACAATTTTGGGCGGTTAAAAAGTAAAATTACTTATCGCACCTTCCCTCAGTTTTTATGAAACATTTATAGAAATGACAGCATCGGGAGCCAATAAACTACTTCTTCCGAGTGGATTCAGATTGATTTTAAATAGGTTTACGGGCTAACATTTTCCTTGGAGACGCTTTTCAATTTTCTCATCCGACATAGGACTCCATTTTCAGTTTTATAACGGATTGATTTTCTTTATTTATGAGGATAGTACCAGGTCGCAGTCTGCAATTCAATTCGGTGCATGAGTGCTTGTTTAAATGCGAATCACCCGGACTTTTAGTAATTTCCTTTATAAGATTTTTTTCCTGAAACTCAGATTAGAAAAATTTTAGCTGAGTTATTCCATTTCAATTCTTCTCACTCCGACATTAACAATGCATTAAAATCCTCCATTAAGCGTCTCGTTTCTCCTCCTCTATCTCGATTGGGAAAGAGGTAAGCTATTTAAGTTATAATACGGAATAATACTAGTACTCGTGTCCCTGGCTCTGTCAACACCTGTATGGTGAAAGAATTAAAGTGTACCTCAGAGGCTCCTTTCATACACGATCACCATTAGATTCGATTTTGTCCTTCAAGGAAAGTTGAAATCGTTAGGCGATAAGAGCTTCATAGATATAATATGAGACATATCCAGAACATTGATAATGAGGCCTAGCTTTATCAGTTTTAATCTTACCTAGCCTGGTATCAGTTATATAAGACACTGATTAGCAAATATGGGACTTACATAGAATCTCTGATAGGCGATAAAGAATTCGTGTTTTGGTATTCCCTGGTACTGAAATCTGTTAAAAAGTTATTAAAATGGATTTCAAGAGATTCTATACGTAATCAATATACTAATTTCTAACCGTTTCAATATATGTTAATTAATAATAGGTAAATTTATAGTAACTTTGGCCAGAAAGCTTTGAATTGGTTGCAATTATAGAAGCTTTTTTTTTATGTAACACAGTTACAGAACGAGCTGACGGCCCACCTGGTGTTAAGTGGTAACCTCAGCCCATAACAAGCGATGCGGCTTGGGTCCTCCCCTACTAGGTACGACAAGACCCAAGTCGCAACGTATGCGCCCGTAACTCTGAGACGTGTAGGTGGAATGTCTCGTGTGCCTGTAATTTCACCGGCAACCACACCTTTCAAACCGGAACACAGTAACGCGAAAGCGTTACTGCTTGGCGGCAGAAATGGGCATGGTGGCAGTACTTCCCTGGACGAACTTAGCGAGAGTTCTACTGCTCTTAAAGCTACGATACCGATAGCTACGCCGTAGCTGTTACCAACCAAGATAAATTATACCCATTCATTTAATCGCAGTGTATGTCAAATTCGTAATGTGAATGTTCATCTTTCATTGAAAATGTTCAATGTTTTCTAATAGGTGACAGAAAATAATTTGTTTTCGGTTTACACTACCTTAGACTTAAACTTGGTTTATTTTTATAATCTTTGACTAGTTCAAGTACATATACTTCTTTATTCTTTTAACGAAATCTTAAATCTTAAGACAATACTTAATGGAAGAAAATGCTAATTAGCATTAATAATAATAATAATAATGGTGGACATTTCACACAGCGCCATCTAGCCCCAAAGTAAGCAAAGCATAGCTTGTATCATGGGAACCAGACAACTAATATAATACTTATATACTTTTCTTTTGTAAATACATACATATAATACATATTAACACCCCGACACAGAACAAACATCAATGTTACAAATGTCACATAAATGTTTATCCTGAGTGGGGATCGAACCCACGACCTACAGCGCAGAAGGTAATTACTAACCAACTGAGCTATGAGGCCAGTCATTGAGTTCACCTATATACTTGTTTTTACCTTGAACAATAAAGAATTTTCTATCTGTCTACTTATATCACACATGCGTAATTCTACAAGGCAATTCCGCGCTCCACATACGATGATATATAGCTACTGTGCAGTAAACTTACGTTTAAACTTATCTTCAAGTATAGCTGCGCAGTAGTCACAGGCGAGGGTACAGTGGGGGCGCCTCATTTCGAGCAGTGGGCTGACTGCGCGCCGAGGACTGGGCGAGTCCGCACCCCCCGGCGGAACCAGGGACATGTCTGCAACAAACGATGTATGGTTATCTCATAACAATTGACTCTGACTTTTTATTGTTGAGTGTAATTTTTTTTTATGTGTAGTAAATTTTGTAGTGCCACTGTGGTGAAAATAAGCTGGAACCATTTTAGTAGTGAAGACCTTCGTCATCCTTATTTTATGCAACTTTTCTTATGAGATTACGCGAAAAATACGTTATAAAATATAATTAAGTATAAAAATGATTCTCTCGAGCTGACTGCCCAATACAAAACAATGAATCCAGATTATTATAGGATCCACATAACACCTAATATTATTTTATTTTTAATAGTAAACTGTAAAATGTAATGTGGTTCCTTTATTACTAACCTTTCGTAACGTAGGTCACGTTACGAAATATTTCATTTGTTAATTTAAATATTATACATTCATTCCATCATTTTATTTCCTTCTATATTGTTATTTAGTATAAACAGTTTGACATTTGAATGTATTAAAAATAATTAATTGAAATTTTTATTGTATATGTTTTTTTTTATGTATTACAGATACAGAACGAGCTGACGGCCCACCTGGTGTTAAGTGGTAACCTCAGCCCATAACAAGCGATGCGACTTGGGTCCTCCCCTACTAGGTACGACAAGACCCAAGTCGCAACGTATGCGCCCGTAACTCTGAGACGTGTAGGTGGAATGTCTCGTGTGCCTGTAATTTCACCAGCAACCACACCTTTCAAACCGGAACACAGTAACGCGAAAGCGTTACTGCTTGGCGGCAGAAATGGGCATGGTGGCAGTACTTCCCCGGACGAACTTGGCGAGAGTTCTACTGCTCTTAAATTATTATTTGAAATAAAATTATTATAATAACATAGATATATTATAAAACTAGAAAACATATAAAGAGGATCAACGAATCCTTGCCTGGGCGACCCATGAAGGTTTATTATGAATAGCTTGCAAACTTTTCCGTGTATGCTTGTAAAAGTTTATCTTACCTTACAATTTACCTCTTCCAATCATATTATACGACGGCAGAGACCGTCAAATATGTAATATCTGAGAACTATGTATTCTGAAGAACAAATTATAATATTACTACTACCTACGTTATATTATTCACTGCATAAATCCATTAACCGCACTGGTTCTCTCGAACGTTAATGGATTTATGCACCTCAAAGAGGCTCCTTTTGTGCACAAAAAATATTAATCTCACTAATTATAATCCTGAAATTGTTTTTTTTTTTATTCAAGCAAATATTCTTAATTTGTTTTTCGCAATTACCTATCTCTAAAGCTTTTCAACTTTGTAGGAGATTATAGGTATATCGCACGAACCCTGTTACAAAGCAGGGTTCTTGCATTATTCTCATTGTGTGGAATGTTCTCGACTAAAGTGTTAAACTTAGTAGTGAGCGCGAAACTTCTGTTGAAGTCACTTATCTCACTTTAAAACCACATCTGTCCGTTTGTATTATCTGCTAGCTTATCATAAAATAGATTGGTATAGGTTAGTTATTAGTAGTTCTCAAAGGGAAATCTGATAAATCATTCAATGGATGGACGTTATATTTTACTTAAATGACGAGGCTGAATTAAATCCTTGTTAAAATGTGACAGAAAAGCTATTGAGATGAATAAATGTATACTAGTACATGTAATAAAATGTATGTCCTAGATAATAATAATAATAATAATAAAATCTTTATTGGGAACAGACAAAAGAAGACACATAAAAAATAGTGACACGATGGTAACTGCAATAGTTATAGATGGGAATAGAGTCCACGTCCTACAGCGCAGAAGGCAGAGAGAGTTAAGGCTACAGTGAAAATGGTTCAATACGAGTCCTTTTACCCCTTCATGGTAGACGATTTAATTACATATTTGCGTTATCTCTATTACGTTGGCGACCTGATTTTAAATTAATGATCAATGCATTTTGTAAGAATAATATAAATTTAAAATTATAGATGCGTCGATAGCTAGTTAAAGGAAAATTCTAGATCCTCGGAACTACCCACTGTCTAGACACACTGGTAACTAGACGCTAGAACGCAGTAAGTACCCTACACTTGAGTGCATTTACCGCCAGCAACTATACGCATATACCCATTAGTTACATTCCACAGCAACCCGCTCACCACATTGGTATACTTTATTTTTGTAAATACATACATATAATAGGTACATATTAACAACCAGACACAGAACAAACATATGTTCATCATGCTCGTCAAACTTATCCTTGTCCTGGGTGGGAATCGAACCCACGGCCTACAGGCAGTACCAATTGAGCTGTGATGTCAATCAAAAGAATAATGGAATCGGCCCGAGCTTTTGTAATGCCAAGCGGTTATATACATCCAATGACATTCTATATACCCAGGACATCGCATCGGCGCGTTGAAAACGGCACGGCAAAATTGTGCTTAAATCAATTTTAAGCACACTTTTGCCTCAGTCGCGCGTAGACTACTGAGCAGTAAGGATGCCGAAGTGTGCAATAAAAAAGTGCCGAAATAATACATTAACAAATCAAAAAAAAGATGGTGTGACCTATCACTGGTAAACTGAATTTAATTATGTAAAATAACACACGAAAATGTGTAAATTATTTAGTAAAACAATCAAAAAACAGTTTAAATTATCACAAACATCTAAACATATTTTCTTCTCCTTCTAACTCGCGCGTCAGAAAGAAACAGCCGAAACAACGCAACCAGAACATAGTCAGTTATGAAGACAATGGAGACGCTATTTTTTGTTATTACTTTCGGAACTGGTTAAACATTATTTTTTACCTTTTTTGTTTTATCTGGTTAAGTTAGGTTAGGCTATTGTTTGTTATAAAGTGATTTTGATGAATTAGCTAAGAAGTTAATTTTTAGTGTTCGTGTAATATTCTGTTTTGAAAAAGAACTTGTAATTTTGTCACTTCTTACTTTGTTCAAAATGTATTTATTTGAACAATTTTCGAATCCAATTTAATTTGAATATGGTTTTTACGTTCCTACAGTAGATACCGTATAGTATGTAATTTACAGAATACAGAGTGCGATAATATAATAGGAAAAAATGGATAAAAAACGGAACCCTTATAGAATTACACGATTGTCCATCCGTCTGTCTGTCTGTCTATCTGTCCTAAAACCTAAAGTGTACTGGCGGTTGAGCAAGAATTATAAAATCTGATGAAAAACAAGTTCTTACACACACAAATAGAGAATAACGAAAAACATAAATAGTTAAAAATGTTGTCCCCATACAAAACATCAAACCTCTAATGGTACTTGAACTCTAAATCGTCTAAATGATAAAAATATCGTCCAATGATAAAAAGTCCTTAAATTCTCATAAATTCTCATACATAATTTATCTATTTAAATAATAAATAATAGGTAGGTACCATAAATAATATATAATACAAATACATTAAAATTTAGGTTTAATCGAATTGTATAAATTGGTAATAAAAAATTTACTGCCCGATACTACTCTGTTGCTTTTTTGTTCGGCTCGGCTCCTAAATTCACCATGCGAAGATTCGACTAGACAATTGTTGTACATTAATGCTTAAGCACCGAGAGTATTTTATGTGACCAAAGCGTAAGCGGCAATGCAAAACACAGCAATCGAAACAACAGTCGATGCTTCGCATGGTGAAATTAGAAGCGTGTGCCACATTTTGGCTTTAAGTTAGTATGACGTGATTTGTCCTGGGTATTAGAATGTCATTGTATACATCTATAGGTTATCTATAGGTAATACAAAGTCGTTTAAAGCAATCCAAATATATTGATCCGAATAACTCTTATATGTAGGTATTTTATCATTGCATTTGAGAGCAATCCACTAATACTATTACGAGATGATGGGATTAATTTGAGAGAGACGTCTCTTTTTGTGATATACACACAATACATTTTGGGCCTTAACGCATTCAAATCATAAGTAGGAGGAATTTCGTAACTGTGACCAAAATCGGGCATGTACCTATCGTTATGTCTATTAAGATGAGTTAATATATAAAACTATTTATGTTCGGAAATTTGCCCATGAAACGAGACTAGCTACTTATTGGGATATAATTTATTCTATTCACCCTGAGGAAGTATATCTAGAAGTCTACAAATAAAGCAAAAAATTGCTCTTATTTCAAGATGCCTTAAAGTTTTATTTTTTACAAAAAACACTACTTTATAGCACTTAAATAGGTAACACAATAGTTGAATACTTAAACTGAATTAGACTGAATAACATTGCAAGAAGCCACTAGCCCTCACATTAGGATACCCTGTGTTGTGGATAAAGTAAAGTTTGTTAAAATTTTAGTTTAAAGTTGTTTTAAAATTTTCATGTCAACGCTCAAAATAATTCAAATATTTAACAAAATTACTTCTAATACCGCTAGCAACATAACAGAACTGGCTAAAGACCACAGAATCTACAAATTCACTGGAAAACCGTCAAACATTTGTGTAGGTAATCATAATATCCTAATTTGCGTTTAACTGCTCCAAATTTGTGTCTTGGTAATACACCGTCTGTTTCAGTGGAAGCTTTACATTTCGCGGTGTGTAGCAACGGAGTAATAACATAGCGTTTGTCTGGAAAACGCAAACAGTTTCCAGAACAGAAACGTAAATAAAGATCAGTGTACCAATGATTTATTTCCTTTGTTCTTTTGAGGTAACTCGAATGAGTGTTTCAAAGGAATCGTGAAGGAATATTTTTATAGAAACGTGGACGTCGGCATTCGAGACCCAGATTCAGTACGCTTAATTATGTGGTAGGATTTTATCAAGTGAATAAAATAGGGGCGTAAGTAAATAACTTCATGTACCTAATTGAATTGACAAAGCTTTACGCTAAAGCTAGCAATACAAGTATTGTAGCGATTTGTATAGAGCTCTTGCACCTGACGAAACATTTTTTTGACGGCATAAATAAATAAATAATGGTGGACATTTCACACACCGCCATCTAGCCCCAAAGTAAGCTAAGCATAGCTTGTATCATGGGAACCAGACAACTGATATAATACTTATATACTTTTCTTTTGTAAATACATACTCATAATACATATTAACAGCCAGACACAGAACAAACATCAATGTTACAAATGTCACATAAATGTTTGTCCTGAGTGGGGATCGAACCCACGACCTACAGTGCAGAAGGTAGGGTTACTAACCAACTGAGCTATTAGGCCAGTCTAAAGTAATAAAGTATTTAACTCCAATTTTTCTTATAACATTCACACTGGTCACTTTTTTGAATGAAGTAACGGTATGAGCTAATGGCCCACCTGGTATTAAGTAGTAACTTCGGCCCATAACAGGCAACACGACTTGAGTCCTCCCCTACTTAGGTACGACAAGAACAACATTGCATCGTATGCGTCTGCACTGTGAGATATGTAGGTGGAATGTCTCATGTGCCAGTAATTTCACCGGCAACCACACCTTTCAAACCTGAACACAGTAACGCGATATATGCTTGGCGGTAGAATAGGGTAGGTGGCAGTACTTCCCCGGACGAAGTTGGCGTAAGTTCGACTGGTACTAAATAAATAATATTTAGTTTGTGTTTTAGATTTTTGTTAGTAATTCTATGAGTCAGTGAAAACTATGAACACATTTTTCTATTGACACCAAATAAACCTCTGTTGTTAATCAAATTTCTTTCATAATTTTATCGCGATTTTTCCTTAAAATATAAACGAAACAAAGTATGAAATATCAAGTAGAATCTCTCCGAGTGTATCTCAACGCGATGACACTAATGGTAATATAATATTTCGCCCCTTCCAAGAAAACATACCTCTCATCACTGGCGCTTCTTACCCGAATAAATTCTTCTTTTTATTTGACTTTGAAAGAAAGAAAAGCCATTTATTTGACACGCCAAAAAAGAAAAGAAAACATTTAACAAAGCACTGAAGACAAAAACATACATGTGTACTGTTTATTTATGTTTACAATTTGCATACGTATAGGAAAATATTTTCGTAGCGTACGTGTCAAGACCAGAAGAAGTACGTCAACTCACCTATTTCTGCCGCCAAGCAGTAGTGTCATCAATGATATATGATGTCGCATTTCTGTCTTCTGGTCATATTACAGGCATATGAAATGTTTGCGTCATATGTTAGGGTGACCGGATATATGGGATGAGACTTGACTTATGTATTAGCTACAACGTCAAAATGTTGGGACTAGTCTTCCAAAAGCGCGATTGAAATCGAAATTTCATACAATTAACATAACCAATAATTGACACACGCACGCACGCGCGCACGCACGCACGCACGCACGCACGCACGCATGCACGCACGCACACAACAATAATCTGTATCCTCTCCTCGTTTCTTATACAATTTCGTAATGAAAGTTTAGTTCTAAAAACTGACTGTAGTAATATTTCTGTGAATATATTTTGTCCAAGCTTCGAGTGCCTTCCATAAATGAAGCTGGTAACCGCCATTCAACCATTTTCAACGTGTATTTTAGCGTTTGTTTTCAATGCTAGCGATATTGTGTTATGTTGGAACTTGGAAATGGAATTCCATATCTATTCGCAAATTGGAGTGCTTGTTTCCTATACATATTCATATATATATATCACTATGCATCTGTATTATGCAGATATTGTGAACCTGGTTATTGAGAGAAACAAGATATAAGGTTATAGAATACCATATCCATTCAATACACACTCCATGAGCGATTTGAGTTGAATAGCGAATATTTTTTATTTGTATAACTTTTGTAAACTAAATATTAAAGGAAAAATTTAGTAAGGAGTTTTGCGCATTCTTATGTCTAGAGTTAACAAACATTTAAATCAAATTTTCATTTGTTGTAAATACACAGATATAAAACACATTAACACCCAGACACAGAACAAACATCTATGTTCGTCACACAAATGTTGGGAATCGAACCCACGACTTACGGCAGCGTTACTATCAACTGAGCTGTGAGGAATATATCATATGTATATCTTAGTTGTCTTCGTACAGAAGATCCTCGTCGCTTCTTAACGACACACCTTCAAATAAAATAATATAACATCGTTTCAGGCCGGGTAGAGGAAAAATCTAGTTAATACAAAGTGGGTGAGAATATCAAGACAATTTTCGGTTGCAATCTTGGATAATGGAAGCGAAACGAAGGGCAAAATATAAACGAAACTTTTGTTGTCAGTATATTGACGGTAATCAGAAATTTCCACCTATATTTATTTACTATCTATCATATGATGTATATTGCTAGACTATGGAATCCCAAATAAGGTCATTTTAATACAGACATTCACGGCTATTCCCCAAAGGGGTAGACATAGCCTCTGCGGGCAGCTTGTTACCTTTAAGTTACCTGACGAGAAAAGTGGCATGCACATTTATGTTTTTTCATTCGGATATTACATTACTATTAGTCAAACGTCTATATAAAAAAACATATTAATCGATTACTTTTTATTAGTGATTCTGTGTTGAATATCTGTTTGTTATCGATTTTCCATAAAGTGTTTTGTTTATATCCGACAGAGTTCACCCGCAATGTGGTTAGTGGAGCAAGCGGAGAGGTACTTTGCTCGGTTTAACTGGGAACCCGTAGCTGCTGCTCTACCGAAGTGTTCAGTTATGCCATAATCCACTGTAAGTACTGGATGTGTGCTGCTGCATTTGCTAAATTGCAGTATGGCTCTGTTTTATTTGAATAAGTTACGGAAGCGACGGTCCAGTTAATGTGAGATGTGACAGTGTACTGTCCCATGAAGAAACGAATTCCGCGCAGATTTAACAAGAAAAACATTTTGTTGCGTTGTCTTCAAAGTTGATTGGTATTTTTTTTTTTATAATGCTTGAGAGTAAAGAAATTCCCCACAAATCATCCTCTAATCCAAGAATAAACGCATTCTTAAGCCTCCATCGGGAATGAGTTATCGATCTTCTAAGATGTGATGAAACTGCAATGTTTATGATATAATAATTATCAGTCGGAAATAAAGAATGCGCAGAAAATAGAAGCCGTAGATTTGTTAGATTTTAAACAAGAATTGATATTGAATTCCATCAGGTATTAACTGAGATTGGAGAAGATTCAACTCGATCTTCAGAATCTGTACAGGATTAACAGCCATATTAACAAATACTTTTACAGACCTCCCAGCTCAGTTGCTCAGTAGTAACTCTACCTTCTCCGCTGTAGGTCGGGTTCGATTCCCACCTAGGAAAAATATTCATGTGACGAATATAGATGTTTGTTCTGTTTCTGGGTGTTAATATGTATGTATTTACAAAAAAATATGTATTATATCAGTTGTCTGATTCCCATATTACAAGCTTTGCTTAGTTTGGGGCTAGATGGCGCTGTGTGAATTGTCCACCAATATTATTGTTACTACTCATTTTGTGCACATGCAGTTGGCAGCCCTTCCTAACGTTAGTACTATAAAGGTCCATAAATAAAGCAAATTTATACTGATTGTTGGCAGATCATTTCCGATTCGTGCCTAGAATTGCATTCAAACGTTCAGCTATGACTACGTGCTACGAGTAGGTATTATAAGCTGTCGGGTATCGCTCGAATAATTCAGATTAGATTCATCGCTTTATGGTCACGTTATCTGGAATAAACCCTTGTTTAATTTATAGTAAAGCATATTCCACAACGCAAACTTAATGTTTCAATTTTCGTCAACGAATAATTATTGCAGAAACAGGGTATCTAGTCACAATCAGTGGTAGAAGAAATAATAGGATTAGCCTGTTAGATGATTTTCTAATGTAATAAGCTTCTGTGATAGTGGATTTTGTATTTATTTACTCCCATTTGATCTATCAATAGAGTTCCAGATATGTATGCGGTACCAACATTGACGATCATCTGAGTACAAGCGGCCTTTTAAACGACTTGACGTCTGACAAGACATTACTCATTTTCAGAAATTACTTATTTTCCTACCTACCCTACATGATAAAAACTGATTGAAATTAGGAAGGAACTAATGTCTATGATACAGGCCCGGCTTAGTTTAGGCATTAGAGATTTTTATGTGTATACTTTCTCGTGTAAATTAATTTAACAAATACACCTTACTAATGATTAAAATTAAGTGTACCAATGTCGCTAAATTTAAGTTGATTTACAATAAAATGATTTGATTTGATTACTTTAGCTGTTTTAGTGGTGCAGAGAATTACGAACTATTTTAATATTTCGATAATGATTGTGAATTATAAATTTACAAAGATGTTTGTTTGTGTCATGAAACACATTTTTTGAGTTAGATATGACGACATAGAAACCCACGCTCTAAAGCCTTTACCGATATTGTAAAAGAGATTTTCCTTCATCATAATCCCGTCCCTTCATACCTCTGTCATGTGGTGTTATAATCCAAACATTTATGAAAATGTAAGGCACATTGAGTGAAAGGGTACGTTTCTGTAGGCAGTACAAAAGATTTTTCGTATTTTTAGAACCTTATCTTTATTTTTTGTGATCTTACAGAATTGCGTGTAATATATACGGATGATTATGGCTCCACGAATATTTTGGATTTGAGAACTGTTTACCCGATTTAATTGTACCTAGTTTTTAGTTACAAAATGCCTATCGCTAAGCTACTGATTTAACGTTAATATTATTAATTGGAAGTTACTATAATGGCAAAATACGAACACATTACAAATAATTAAGCTAGTACCAATTGAGCTACCATTGTTCCATTACCGCCCATAATTCAAAATCCAAATCGAACATCGATTCGAAATAAGCTCATGGTCACATCAGACGCATTAAAACTGACTCTACGAACATTTCAGCGTACTGTTAGAGCCATCTAAAATGCAGCATGGGTCAGTCCCATTTATTACTTTTTACATAAGACCATAAGTGTATTCTGCGGCTGGGTTTACATAATACTGAGACGACTATTTCTTTGTTGAAGATATAAAGATATATTACAAAATAAATTGATATTGAGCATGATTGTGTAAATCTAGATTTGGGTTCGATTGCCGCACGAAAAAAATGTTATGAATAATATGTTGATAATTCATAAGTAAGCGATTCGATCAAACCTCAAGAATGAACAATAGCAACTCATAAATTTGATTTATTATTATCATAATATCTATCTTGTCTGGCCTCATAGCTCAGTTGGTTAGTAACCCTACCTTCTGCGCTGTAGGTCGTGGGTTCGATGTGAGTGGGGACTCAGGACAAACATTTATGTGACATTTGTAACATTGATGTTTGTTCTGTGTCTGGATGTTAATATGTATTATATGTATGTATTTACAAAAGAAAAGTATATATGTATTATATTAGTTGTCTGGTTCCCATGATACAAGCTATGCTTAGCTTACTTTGGGGCTAGATAGCGCTGTGTGAAATGTCCACCATTATTTATTATTATTTATTATTATCTATCAACCTCCTAATATTCAGAACGTTATGTCATACGATTTGCATAGGGGATGTTGAGATGAGGGCGGAACTCAAGCGCTGTGCCGGCACCGTTTGTAATTAGGTTCGTCTGCGTGGGTAATTAGATTTTGCTCATAAACGGAACGAGACGATTTCATTGAATTATGAATACCATGAAATCATTTTAACATATAATAGAATACATTGAAAAAAAGGTTTTATATTTTTGTCTGCAAATTAATGACGCAAATTTTAGTCTATATTTCTAGTAGTTTCTTTTGTGTAGACCGGATTTATTGGATTTACTGCCAGATTTTAAGGAATGTGTAACAATTACGAATTTGTACAATTAGTAAACCTCAGAGTCGTTTGCGAAACGTATAAAACCTCAGATATTGCAAAAAGCTTTTCCACAATACGCTACTTTGAACCCATGATTCAATCCACTTATCCACAGTATTTTTCGATCCTCATCTCAATTTCATGTTAATTTATCTAACCACTGTGTAGTACAAGTTCACAGATTTATTATATTCCACCAAGGAGAGTTAAGAGATAGAGTTAGAAATAATAGTCTGTCAAAGCCATGTCATACTGAGTTTCAATAAGCCAGAAAAATATTTTGACTCAATAACATAACATGGAACGAAACAGAATAACTTACTGGAAAATAGTGTTAGATTCGTGGAAAAACGATGGTTGTGAGCTCAACACCCGTTACGTCTACCTTCCAACGATATTGTGGCCCACAGTACGAGATGCGGCCCATTCGGCTGTGCCTACCAGTTCGGAGAATAAGCCGTGAATGTGCGTATGTATGAATATCTGCTTATGTTCGGAGTTTCACCACAAGCCACTTTCGTCAGAAGGGGTACAAGATAGTTTGACTTGAATAAAGCTTGCCTAAGTTGTCGTTTCAAGGTTGTTAAAGTTTGACCCTAGGGATAGACTCATGCTGCCTTACTCTTTTGATGATTTTCTCCGAATCTACTTACAGAGAGTTCAAATTAAATAGATTTTTATATATGAAGTATACTCACCTCTGATGTCATACAAGCAAGCCTGAAATCTCAGTTTGTAGTGAATTGTACTGCTGTCTGTATGTCGTGCGTTTCTTTCCCATCAAGCTGAGTCATTTGTGTGACTGTTCAGTTCAGTTCATTTATTTATTCCATTTTGACAGTAAGGTATAATTGGAAACGTCATTAACAATATCACAGTTTTCATTTACTCACATAATAAATACATGTAAGCAAAAATTCCTCCTTTCAAATAACTACATAGGATGTTGATGTACAACGTACATGGATGTTTAATCTGTGCTTACTTTAAATGTATTCATATAAAGCAGTTAACAATGTATATAATTATTTAATTAGTACAGGCGATGTTTATTTTGAAGCTAGACGGCGCTGTTTGAAATGTCGACCAACTGATATTTATTTATTTAGCACTATCAAGCAAAAATATCATTCTGTATTTGTATTTACTGCAGCTGAAATGGAATGGTAACCAAAAATTGATTGCTACACCGTTCCATATTGAACAGTCTCTTAAAAAAAATGGCTCTTGAGTTAACTCAACTTTAGTGAAAAAGTATTTGGGCCCCACTGGCATTGGCATTCTTCTAATTACCTTATTACCGAGAAACACTCCTGTGAAACAATTAAATTAAAAACGTATAAAAACATTTTTGTTCCAAAGTCTCTCTTTTATAAAAACTTTTTGTAACATTTTATTGCGAAGGACCGGAGTTTGTACGTCGTTAGCGGATACTTAAAACCGTTAACTTTCATAATTGGGAGTGTAATACAAAAAGTATTTATTTTATGTTCCCACAGCCACACACAATTACGTAAAACATTTATGTACGACGGACATTTCTTCAGCGACCGATTGGTTGCTGTTATGACTAAGTAATACTGCCACAAGCACTATGATCTAGTGCTTCGACTCAGACCCAGATGCATCAAGATGCACTCACTAGTTTAATACGTGATACGAACAAAGTTTATATAAAAAAATAAGTTTAAATCTACTGTTGACACCACAAGAATCGGAAATGGCATATTTAGGACCATATCTCCTAAAGTCAATCAAAGTCGAAGTCAAAAACTTTTAAGAAATGACATGGAAACGTCAATAATGTTTAAAACAAGGTCACGCGTACTAATCGCTAAGTTTGACGCCTGTTCAATTCAATTCAATCGGTTTATTTCGTGTAGGTACAAGTTTTAACATTCTACTGAGCTATGAGTATATACATTTTGTAGCTATAGCTACAAAATGTATATACTCATAAGAGCTTTCATACAAGCGGGGTGGAGCTATAGCTCCACCCCGCTTGTATGAAAGCTCTTAAAAGACACGTTTTTCCGACTCTATCGACACAACTCATTATACATAGTTAAAAAAAAATAATGAAACTCATATCACCTTTATAAGTTAAGAAATAAAGAATTTATTATTATTATTATTATTATACCTTATCATCTAAGAGCAGTAGAACTCGCCAAGTTCGTCCGGGGAAGTACTGCCACCATGCCCATTTCTGCCGCCAAGCAGTAACGCGTTCGCTTTACTGTGTTCCGGTTTGAAAGGTTTGAAATTACAGGCACACGAGACATTCCACCTACACGTCTCATAGTTACGGGTGCATACGATGCGACTTGGGTATTGTCGTACCTAGTAGGGGAGGACCTAAGTCGCATCGGTTGTTATGGGACAAGGTTACCACTTACCACCAGGTGGGCCGTCGGCTCGTTCCGTAACTAACAAACATAAAAAAAAAGGTTTTCTTTCAATTATAAACAAAACCTTTATATTGTATTAGATTTTATTATATTGTTTATTATCGTGTTACTATTTTTCTTCTTGTATACCATTTCACTTTATTATTTTAAAGACTTACTTGACATAAAACCGTATCAAAAAAATCTACTGCAGTTTCTGAGATAAAAGATATGACACAAAATCTTCGCAATGAAATATCATATATTTGTTTATAATATGTCCCTCGTGTTCTTTTAAAAGGTATTTGTGAGTCTTCTTCTTCTTCGAGTCACCGGTTCTATCGAACCAGTGTGGTGAAAGGATTGCAAGTGCGCCTCAAAGAGGCTCCTTTCGTGCACTCGACACATGTCTTCGAATTTTTAGTTCTAGGACATGTCGGTCTCCTCACGATGTTTTCCTTCACCGTTTTGAGAACGTGGTATTGCGCACATAAATCTTTCAATCGAAAAACTCATAGGTGCACGGCGGGATTTGAACCGGCGACCTCCGGATTGAAACTCGGGGGTCAGTACCGCTAGACCACCACGCTCTCGCCACGCTTTGTCATAAATATGTAATACTGGAGTAGGTACACAACTCGACATTTGAGTTTTATTTGGTCATATTCCAAACCTTTACCTACGCCACTGAATATTCAGAGAAAGACAAATCGCGGGCTACATCGACCCCTTACATTTATAGCCTACGTTCAGTAACTAAAAGACCTGTGAACATTCGCGGTCGGAAATACTTTTTGTATAAAGAAAACCCGCTCACATTTCACTGGTGTATTTACCTTTAGACAACATTTACCAGCCATGTTTGTTCTTAGGATTTCTATATAATACCGGTGTAGTTACCTGACTTGAATGTTTAGAAGCGATGAACTTCTAATATTTGGAATAATAACTTGAACATGTTGCAAAGTTTAAGACGAAATTGTGTTCAATTATAAGGTAAGCTAGGTTAAGACGAATTTTAAAGACGGATAAAGTTATTTCTGTTAGGTTTATTTAAATCTTTAGTAATTTCAAATTATCAGTTTTCAAACGAATGAATAGACTTAAATGTGATAATAAGCGAAATATTGATATTATTATTCTTTGGAAGTAATTAATATATTAAAAATAAAAAGAAGGTGACATTTCTAATTCTCGGCTGAACTTATTAACACAAAAGTGATCAAAATAGCCAACACCATATAAAAGAGTAGTAATATTATTATACAGGGTGTCCGGTAATGAATGGATAACCTTGAAATGGGTCTTAGTAAAACTATTGGGCATTCGGAAAAAATATCAAAAAAAAAAAACAAGTAGTATCAAAGATATGTATTTTTTAAATAATATCGATGTTTTGATTTTTTTGTTTTATTTGTTTTTTTTGAATTTTTGATACTACTTGGTTTTTTTTATTTGATATTTTTTTCCGAATGCTCAGTAGTTCTACTAAGACCCATTCAAAGTCAAAGTCAAAGTCAAAAACTTTATTTACATAGAATTCATAAAGAAATGGCTTGGAAACGTCAATATTCAAAACATAAGGTCACGCGTACTTATCGATAAGTTTGACGCCTGTTCAAACCCTATCCGACCCTCCATGGGGAAGAACAGACAAGAAACCCCTAATGGAGGGATTCCTTTCTCATTTCAAGGTTATCCATTCAATACCGGACATCCTGTATACAACTTCGAATACAGTCTGACACGAGTACTGAATGTGAATGAGCGCTGTGATGCGCAGTTACTTTCGTCTCTATTCATAAAATAATATAAGACCACAGCTTCAGTGCCACGTTTGACGAGGTTCATTGTAAATCCTGTTAGAACACACATACACTTTCTTGGACTTATTGTTAATCTTGTAAAAACCTAACTAATCCTACAAGTAGCTCTCTCGAACACAGTGTGAAAGGATTAAAGTTCGGCCTAAAGAGCCACATTTTTTTTTTTTGATGTTATGTAGTTACGGAACGAGCTGACGGCCCACCTGGTGATAAGTGGTAACCTCGGCCCATAACAACCGATGCGACTTGGGTCCTCCCCTACTAGGTACGACAAAACCCAAGTCGCATCGTATGCGCCCGTAACTATGAGACGTGTAGGTGGAATGTCTCATGTGCCTGTGATTTCACCGGCAACCACACCTTTCAAACCGGAACACAGTAACGCGAACGCGTTACTGCTTGGCGGCAGAAATGGGCATGGTGGCAGTACTTCCTCGGACGAACTTGGCGAGTTCTACTGCTCTTAAATACACCACCACATATTTTATTAGTGTGAAGAAAAACTAATCGGTACATGTCAGTATTTGAACCAGCGACCCATCTTTCTGGATCTGTATCATTGGGCTACCAATACATACGTATATAGCTAACAAACTAACAATAACATTAGCTCTGGCCTCACACGAGCAACAAAATTCGTTATCGATATTAACAAACTCCAAACTGGAGTCTCGAACTGCGAAGTTGTAAATTGCAGTTTTGCGGTGTTTCATGACAGAAATAAAGTGGGTTGTGCTGGATCCTTAGTTATTTCTAAAAATATATCCTGTTTTATTGGAGTTAATCTTACCAAGAATGGAACAAACTGGATTAGTACTACAGAACGTAGCCGTATTGAATGTTTTCAAATCGGTGAAGGAATTCATGAGAGGAAATCTGCAAGTGTTTGAACCAAAATTTTGAAAAATTTTGAAGTGCGAGATAGGAGTTTCTTTGCGTTCCATCATATAGAAATATTGAATAGTCTTACATGTTCATCAGAACAGTCATAAATCTCTTAGAATGTATTTATATTTGAAATAAGATTATTCTGAATATTGACTTAGTTTGCGAAAATCATTACATTTCTAATCAAATACACTCCGTTCTTGGATGATGCTGTAGTCTGACTTTGAAGCCTTTACCATCATTTCTACTCCCATCCCATCTTAGAAGATGCCCGGTGCCCTTGTGAATAGTGTCAATATAACATTATTAGTAAGTAAAGTATAACAAGGTATTGCCAAAACTGGTAATCATTCTATAAAAAAAAATAAAAAAAATATGTTCACGCTACTTTTTTCTCTATTTGAACTATTAATGTCATATTAAAAATCTATAAAACACAGCGTCCACGAGACATCCACAGATAATTCTAGAAAATACAGTAAAAGACCCACGTCTTTCCATTCGGTAGAGTGAAACTAAAATAGAATATAAAAATAATTATAAGTATATTTTGTAATAAGTTCAACCACACACATGAAGCCTATTTTTTGCCCCCAAGCTGTCGTAGTATTATGATCCTATTTGAAAGATGTATTCCGGTGTAATTACAGGCACATGAGAATTCCATCTTCATTCAGTGTACCCTTACACTTATAGTCCCTACCAAAGATAAAAATTGCCATTTCGTATATGTAGGATTTTAGGACTTCGGGGAATAAACTTTTCTGACAACTCAGACCTTATCTTGACTAACGACAGCGAGCCCAGCCCAATCTGACTTGGAAAATATGGGACTTTTTTTATATTGCAGCATTGTAAACAGGTATCTTTTTCAGATCATTATTGCCTGCAACAGTGTTTTTGCAACATTGTCAATATCTATTTGTTTATTTAAAAAATACAGTACTGAAATAAATAAATAAAAAGAAATAATAATTGGCAATATCACCATTATTATATTGGCAGTACTATGCATTATAAGTTAATCCTAACCCGGCAAAACTGTCGGGTTGGCTAACTGACATGTTTTACATTATGCAGCAAAATATTGAAGCAATAACCGGTCCAAATATAAAGATATTTTTCAAACATTGCCCGGAATTACTGAAACCTGGCACTGATAAAATAAAACCGAGGTTATAGATATATTAATATCTTAATCATGTTTAAAATTAAGATGTTCCAGCGTTTTGCTTCCACTTTCATAATGCGGACAGGCCAAGAGTGGAACTCCTTGCCTGCGTCTGTATTTCCCGAGAACTATAATCTGGAGGTCTTCAAGAGGAGAGTGAGTAGGTATTTTCTAGGCGCACATGCTACATCGTACACCGCATCGTCACTTAACATCAGGTGAGATTGCGGTCAAATGTGAGCCTATTATATATAAAAAAAAAATGTATGAATTGAACTTTTTAGATCTCGGTTGGACATGTTTTTCTGGTGTTATGTGCTTTTTGAATCACTCCGCTTATGGTGTGTGGAGCTAAACCGTGGCTTGTTTACGCTTGATGTGAAATAGGAGCGCCGTTAACGCAGTAAATACGGGCGTTAACTTTATAGGCTATTCGCGTTGCTTGCATCGCATTACTCTACTTGATTAACTAACCATGGTCATTACTAACTAGAAATGGGTAGTAAAAAAAATGAAAAAAATATTACTCTTAAAGAAAACTATTTTTCATTAGAATATATTTTCAGAAGCGAGAAATAACTAATGAATAGTCGTGAAAGTATGCAAAACGTGCGAACGACGAACATAGGTGTTTTTTCTGTGTCTGGGTGTTAATATGTATTATATGTATGTATTTATAAAAAGTATATAAGTATTATATCAGTCGTCTGGTTCCCATGATACAAGCTATGCTTAGCTTAATTTGGGGCTAGATGGTGCTGTGTGAAATTTCCACCAATATTATTATTAGTATCAGTAATATACAAGTGCAATGGAAGCCAGCCGCGGCTTGTATGTCGTTGGTCCAATTACCTGCTGATAAATTAAGGACCTAGGCTAGGCCACACGATAAATAAACGACACAAATCTTTTGAGATTAGCAATAATTTGTCTCTGAGAAAATATATTATTCTGCAAATTTCTTGAGCTATATATAAATTTATGAATTTTCATACAACCTTCTATATCTTCTTTAGTCATCATCAGCTTCATCTATAAGTTTTGCATAACAGTTTAGGACTGAAAATATTTCTTCTATGAAGTCTAAGGAAAATAGTTCTGACAGGAATATATAAATTGGACTTCAATTCATATTTGATTTTACAATAAATATAGTGAAATTAAAATCGTAATTATATGAATATGGACCGTTAAATAGGCTCTTTTAAAAATCCAATGTTCATTGGCGAGAAATGACATTAAAGTGTCAATTCGTAAAACGGGAGTTTCTTCATGAACTTCGAAACGTCGCGGTCAATGTTCGGATTGGCCACCTGCCAAGGGGAAGAAAGTTTTAGTCTAAGGTCAGTCACATTAGGTAGGGTGAATCGTATGTGGGATGAACCATTGTGATATGCTGGCACGAACGTGTGTAATCGGCTTAAAAATTATCATTATGAAACATTGATTTAATTTGACGCTTTTAGGCTATGTAGTAATAAAACGGTCAATTGGGTCGCATTCGCGCACCGAAAGTTCTATGTCCACGAATTTACAATAATCACATTAAATAGCTCAAAAACAATGAGTATATAGCAAGCCTTGTGTGGGGAACCCTTTATATCTGAACTGATAAAGCATAAAATGTATAAAACTCCATCCACTTACCTAATATGGTAACCAATCCTTTGCCTTTACGTTCCCCCTTCTTTCAGCACGAAGCCGTAATAAAACGCGTTTGAAACAAAAAGTTCAATACGCTGCTTGAATAAAATGTTATATAATTGTTACTCAAAATGTTATGTACACTTCCGTCCGATATTGAGACGTCAGGAAATCTTGTCACTATAAATCACATCAACATATACAATATATTCATAAATAAATAATAAATAAATAATGGTGGACATTTCACACAGCGCCATCTAGTCCTAAAGTAAGCTAAGCATAGCTTGTATTATGGGAACCAGACAACTGATATAATACTTATATACTTTTCTTTTATAAATACATATATATAATACATATTAACACCCAGACACAGAACAAACAACAATGTTACAAATGTCACATAAATGTTTGTCCTGAGTGGGGATCGAACCCACGACCTACAGCGAAGAAGGTAGGGTTACTAACCAACTGAGCTATGAGGCCAGTCATGTTTCATTTATGCGTCTAATGATAGCAAAATTCAAATAATGTTATACAAAAACATGAGGCATTTAAATATATTAAAGAGATGTTACGGAATGGAAAATATATAATCTATAAAAATACATTTTCATCAAAAGAAAATTACTTTTATCGGAAGCACCTGTTTCTGAATTGCTAGATCAAAGAGACAAAGGCGTGGTACAAAGAAGACGGCTATAATCAGATGCAAATGATTAAATGGTCCGGTTTCATACCCTCAGCGCCTGACAATGAAAATCCAATTAAACCTTTCAAATGCAAAGAACATTGGGAGCAAGTGGTTCTGTCGTTAGGTTCACACAGTCTTAGATTTACATCATTGTAACGTAGGAGATCGTTCGACTTATATACGTACACTCTGGTTCCTATACACATAACATTTTTGTAATTTTACTTTAGTTTCACTAAATTTATTTATTTTTATGAATTTTTTAATTTTATTTAATTTAACATAATTTGATCTAATCTATGGTCATTTAAATTGACGTGTGAATTCATTTGTCTGATATAAATGATTATTATTATAGTACAAAATTTGCTTGTAACTTACGGGTTTTAGAGCGCTATGTCATATTATTTACATATTTCATAATTAATATGTATCCACACGTCACAAAAATAAACTTCCGCGCAGCGGACTTAACCTAGTGTTATGAGAAATGCAAGCATTTAACGCCTGCATTCTTATCCCTCCGCTAGGTTTTCTTTGTCTATGGCATTCAAACACGTACACACATGTCCGATATTTGCCACGGTTGATGATCGAATCTCGAATCCTCGCTTTACAATCAACTATAGGAACAATTTAGCTTCACAGGATATTTCCAGGTTTTTTTTACCCGCAGAATTTGCTAGGTACAAGCTCAATCAATTATCGGTGTCTCTAAAATGTACAGATCGATTCAAAGTCTGAAGCTATCGGTTGGTTGAAAATTTTATTCATGTTTACTCTGCTTAGCATCATAAGAACATGTTTAATAATTATATAGAATTCAGTATTCTCTTTTTATTTATATACCTGTACGTTAATATAAGCTTTTTGCTTTGTAGCAAATAAATATTATTTTCTTCTTCGTTTTACTCTCCTACTCCAAACGTTCGGTTAAACGTATGTTAATCACGGGCGAGGGGTTGGGGGGGCGACTTGCTTTGGACAATAGTATAGTGAAATGACTTAATTTTTTTTTTTTCATATGGTCTCATATTAATGTTTGTTTGTTTGTTACTGACATGACAACAATACTGAACCGATTTGACTGAATTCTTTAACACAAAATGACCAGGAATCATTCATTGGCTTCTTTTTATTCCGACAGCAGAGGCAAAGCCTTTGGCAGAAACTAGTTTAATATAACTATATTACTCATTAAATTGCATAATAATATCAGAGCAATTTACCCAGAAACATGAGTCATGATCTACCTCTATGATAAATTAGGCACAAATTTTCGTATTTAACAGCGGATTATGTTAAAAGCTTTCAGCTCCTTTTCAGTGTTAATGAAAGCGCAAGTTTCATACATAATCCATCATCCCAACAGAGCCACCCACTCGGCCCTTACTTATTCATATTCTTGCCCTTGAATCGGGACACGATCCGAGTCCATCAAAACGACCCCCCCGTGGTAACCAGCACGCGATCCGCACATAATTCAATATTCTAATATCTTACAATCAGAATATCAAAAAATAAACTATAGTGATTGCGTTTTTATTTTGTTAGAAAGTATGAAATGACCTTCTTTTCTTAATATTGCTTTCTCACGATACTATTTAGTGTGAAGTCATCAAGGTCGCAAGGCTGGCCACGCTACTCCACCTTGCGGAAGAATCGTGACCAAACATTGCAGAGAAACACAATATTGGTATTTAAATTAGTTTTTTTATATGAATGAGGTTTTGGCACCTCCTTTCGACCAAGTAAGTTGATAAGATTATATCTGTTAAATTATTCAAGGGCAATAATAGGTCTTATGAAAGTAAATTTATTTAAAGTCGTATGTAATACATTATTTGTATATGCCATATGACAGATTATGACATATTTTCAGGAATCGATGTCTTGATTTGGTGGAAATATTCTCGATGCAGTGAGGCGTAAATATTGTCTGACATCTCTAATATATTTCTACTGGCTCCCCCAAGCTCATAACTACTTGATATACATTCATGCCTTTTTTCCTGAAAGAGTAAACAGAGTTTAAATTCTCTATGTGGAATCGTGGGAAACGTACCTATACGGGATAAGTGGTGAGCATTGCATTTTTTCTCATAAAAACGAATCAATTCATATTAAATAATCCAATAGCCTGGTTAAATCATATACTAACAAAATCAACAAAGTCCGTGTGAATCTGAAAAGTTGGAAATATTCGCCCAAAAATATTAAGTTTAAGTGGGGGGAGAAAACAACTGAGTTATCAATAGATCATCATCCGTAAGTTGGGTAATAAAGTAACTGAGTTATCAATTGGTCAAGGGTGAGCTCGTATTTTAAGTATAATGACGTCGCTACGGTCGAGCTAAAATCGGTATTGTGTTCTGTGGATAATGGACCACTACCATTAACATAATGAGAAGGTCAGCTGGTTTGTTGGGATCCTATATCTACATCGTTCGGAAGTAAAGAATTACAGGACCGTTTTCATCTCGTTAAAATTACTCTCGTGAAACTTATGTTTCCATTTTGTTGGTTTATCGTTATTGAAAACGCACATGTTTCTATTTATAATGTAATTAAATCTTGGTTTAATCCTTGTTTATTATATTTACACAGCTAAAAGAAATAAAGCTTCCACTGTGTGCTTTTAATAACATATTACTACTTTTTAACTCATTCTTATGTATTATTGATGTAAAAAACAGTTATATATTTTACAAATCAATTTGAATTGAACGTAACTTCGTCATTTAGAAAAATATATTGATAACCATTTTATTTACTTACATTAAATATTTTCAACAATGTCTATAAATATTATATAAAAAATAGTTCCTAAGCCCACCATAAACCAAACGTCCTCAAAGCAAGTTAAAACATCTTAGCCTTCCACAAAATTACCAACAAAACCTTCTTAAGATCATTGACCTATATCTGACGCTGACAAATTAGACTCAGGAAGAAGCTCATCTTCATTCTGAGGTGCCACGAATAAACTCTAGGACAAGATAAATACAAAAACAGGGCTCAAAGTGTGGTCAATAACATTGTTTTTAATAAACTTGTACACAACTTACCGAGGGTAAATTTGCCGGTTACTTCACAAATCCCAAGCACACTCACTCGTCACTCGCGCGTAGCGCTACGACGCTGGTGTAGTGGTCTACGATCGGAGCGCGACTGAAGCCTACGAGTGCTACGGCTACGGCGTGATCGATGGGGTTTGCGTTCGAAGCCGGGGAGTGTTGTTTATCTTCACATGATTTATTTGAGGGAATAACTTGGCCGTGTCGGTGTCAAACTATTTTGAGAAATATTAATCTAGCTTATAGTTCTTTTTAATTAAATGACCCTTTTTTTGCTCCCCTCATAGAAAAAAAAAACAGGAATCGTCGGATCAACGAAAACGTGTATTCGTCTATTCTGGTTGCCTCTTTGACCAGCTGGCTAAGGTTTGATATGATAGTGAGCTAGTACAGCGTCGCAGCATGCTCAATGCTCTGATGCGGGATTAATAATTCCTGGTGATGGGTGTTAAAATTCCCCGGAAGCACCAACTGGGAACCAGGGTAACGTTGTCACATCCGTCCCATCGCCGAGGTATTGAACTAGCTTGGTAGCATGTTGTCCGTTGTGTGACCGACATAGACCGGCATTAGTACAAGCCAAGAAGTTGGGCTTTCCAATGTCTTAAAGATATCAAATTTCTTCCAGAACATTTAGGTAGATATCATGTTTTAAATTGTGCTCCAGGGCACTCCTTTTTTATGGTTTCCAGATGGCGATTGACCGGTTGAAGATTTTTCTTGAGTTGAATATAAATGGATACGTAATGTATGCTCTATTAAACTTAAGAACTGCCATAGAACCAGTAACTCCTGGACGGAAAAAATATCATACTAACAAATGTCATAATTTATCTCGAGATGAATTTATACGTGAAAGTAATAAGGTATCAAAACACAGCGACATTTATACGATAGACGTGTCACGCATCGCTCATAATATTTGAATTGGCTGAATTATTACAAACTTAAGATACAATAATAGTATTATATTGGTGAATATTTCATAGCGCCATCTAGCGCCAAAAATTAATTGCTTGTACTATGAATGGCTCTGATGGCTGATGGAATATTAAATGCTTTTTGTATATATACAAGACCGTCTATGTTCCTCACACAAATATTAATCCTAGGTGGAAATCTAACCCATGACATACGGTGCAGAAAACAGAGTAACTATCATCTGAGCCATAAGGTAAGTCGATTTCTATGCTAAGATTTCATGAAAATTGAAATTCAGGATTAATGAAATCTGGTTCTGGTACAGAAAATATGAATATAATTACGTTTCCAGGAGATAACTCAGGTGACAATTTGCAAATATTTTATAGCTATCGATTATTATCATGTTTATTTATAAGTGCACGAGGTAGTATAGATTAATTCTGCTTTTATTTGCCGAACTTTAGTGCAGTAAATACAGATGGCTGGTATTGTCTTGTTTTCTGTACTGGGATAAAAAATTCCGTTATTAAATTGAGTGAAGTCATTTGAAATTTATAGAAAAATAATGAAAATACTTACTTATATGAAAATCGTTTAGGTATGTATGTTTTGAATGAGTATTAAATTAAGTGTATGGGTGATTTTATGTGTTACACGTTCAAAGTTAATGTGAATATTTGTATGCGCCACGTATTTTATTGTTTCGGAACTGTGTTGCATGATTTAGGTTAATGAATTCAGAGCGTGGTGGACCCGACATAATACCATGAACAACCATATCGGTAATATAGTATTTGCGACCAGATCAGTACAGCGACTTTTAATATCTAAAGTGTTGAGTGGTAGAACTTTATTACTGTTCAAAGGCTTTTGTCGCTGACTGTAGATGAGATTCGGTGATTTATTTATTGATCTCTCCGCTGTATTGCGTAATACTTACCTGGATACGTATTTCGTTCTATAAATCGCCCTGTCTGAACGTGCCTATTAACTAAAAGATAGTTATAATAGAATTATAATATAATATTATAATAGAACTAAGTTATAAATGTATATACGTAAACTTACATTACTTACATTATATTCAATTTATTTAGATTTGATGCATTTACTTACGTTTTTTGTTTATAATTTAAGTAAAATCAATGATATATAAATAAGTTATGTGATTAACTGGGGTGAAATTGCGTAGTCTGAACCTATTTAGGGTGAAATAGTCATTAAACCTTGTAATCCCTTCATGTTTCTGCCGCTTCGCGTCAGATGAAGCTGTTTTCATGTGGCAAACCTTTAACGGGTAAAAAACCGCTTGATTTCACCTCATAAATATGCATGTATGTTAATGTCTGCGATGACATAAAATGCTTACTGAAAACGTAGAATGCGCGTATAATGGGGATGAATGTGTGGATTATTAGAAATTAGGGCGGAGGTAATTTGCCACCGTTTATCATGCGGAAATAATACCCTGTATCTAATCTGAATTATTGGTCAAAGGAACTAAATTCAAAATAATAATAAATAAATAAATAATGGTGGACATTTCACACAGCGCCATCTAGCCCCAAAGTAAGCTAAGCATAGCTTGTATCATGGGAACCAGACAACTGATATAATACTTCAATATTTTTCTTTTGTAAATACATACATATAATACATATTAACACCCAGACATATAATACATATTAACACCCAGACACAGAACAAACACAAATGTTACAAATTTCATATAAATAATTGTCCTGAGTGGGGATCGAACCCACGACTTACAGCGCAGAAGGTAACCAACTGAACCATGAGGCCAGTCTAAATCTAAATGGTAGCGCTTAATCAAACTCAAGAAATAGTGTATACAATCTGGTAAGGAGGCAATTGCGCGCGACACCCTGTCTCAGTACAAACAAACAGATCATTAGCGCGATGCCGCTCAGTCATCTGAACTTACCCTTAGTAACCCTTTTTTGTGCTAATCTAACAATTCAATCTGAAATTCTAGGAGGAAATCATAGCCATATAGCTTACAACTCACTATTTTTTAGATGACTATACATCATCTAAAAAATAGTAAGTGTTTATCGTCTCATGGTGTATTTGTTTCATAAGTTCTGGTGAATATTACTAAGATAATGTTTTCGATTTCAACTTAAGATAAAATATGAAGTTGGCATACGTTTATAATCTTATTGGTATATTGTTTTTTTTTTATAATTAACATTTAAAATAATATATGATGTATATAATAATTGAGCAGGTAATATGTAGTAATAAGAGCATAAGGGAAAAAGTAATACAGCTCTCACAACACAAGATTGTGATCTGAAGTAACTCTCTTAACTTTCATACATTATTTATAGAAATTATAAAACGTAAATAAAACTACAACTCGCGGAGTTTGAAACTTTTCCTGTCACAGCCTTACTTCTATTTCTTGGTACGATAAAGTATAGAGACGATAAAACTTTTGAAATGTTAGCTATTTCGTTGCTTTCTTAGACCTAAAAGATTTATTTAAACATACATTCTTTCAAATATTATGAAGGATATATTAATTAATATGTTGTATTTGAGTTTCCGGGTATACTGGACGTATATAATAGCATCATGTCAACCCGAGGCCATGTTTTATTCCATTTCTCTGGGTATATCCCCTGGGTGTAAACAGTGGAGTAATACGAAAATTTATCAAAAGAAATATGTGTTTATAAGATGTTTCTTGTAATAATATTAAAATATACAAGTAATATTATAATTAATATAGTTATAAAAGTAATATTACTAATATTTTTGGTGTTTTTATTCAGTTATTGACTTACAGATCAGTCGGTAGTAACCCTGCCTTCTACGCATAATATATAAGTATTATATCAGTTGTCTGGTTCCCGTAATACAAGCTATAATTAGCTTACTTTGGGGTTAGATGGCGCTGTGTGAAATGTCCACCAATATTATTATTATTATAGTTATTGTCTGCACAGTTTATGTGATAGAGGCTACACTTGAAAACTGAACTCGTTAATCTAAATTGATGTTTGCATAAGTAAATGTTTGCTCTGGCACTAAAAACGCACCATCAAACATTTCTTCCAATTTAATATTTCAATTAGATACTGTAACTTTTAAAGTTTAACGTTATTAATCCCATAAAAGTGAACTGTATTTATGAAACCAAACTTTTAGTTGGGATTAGCTTGTGGGCGTAACTCCCTCTGTATTGATTGTAGTTAGCAGTGACCTAATAGTACAAATCCCGAATTCCAATATAGTAGTTTTTACTAAATCATATATTTGCTGTTTTCACTGATCAACCAAGTACCTACTTAGCTCAAGAACCTTTACAAAGATTTATATTTTATCCAAGCATAAGCAATAATATTTGGTTTAACTTAACTATAGGTAAGTAGGTATATAAGTTAGTAACATCGGCAGCCGCTGTTATCTGCGTACAGAAAATTTCTAACAAGGGTTAACGCCTACGAGTAACCTTAGGTACCTTTTGAGTTAGAATCTCGACCCTCACACAATAGCTTTGCAAGTTTCGGGGCTGGAAATTGTCTCATTTTGAGGTACATGGGCGAAATAATTTTGCTCAGCGCTAATTAAAGCGAAGCGCTTTTGAATTTGCGCTCGAGGCTCGTTGTAATCTTGATCCAAATTTCCCAAAATCTCAATAGAAATTCATTAGTTCATGTAGTTCTAGTATTTAATCTGCATTTTTTGGAGGCTTTTACTTGCAATATGCCATTCTTCTTGTATCCTGTTCGTAACGATATTGTTATTACTCTTGATTTCTCAGTGACTACTTTTTCACCTTCGAAAACGACAAATTAAGTCCAAAAATGTGACTTATCCTATATAGGTATTGTCACAACTTTGCCTTACCTTAGCCTTTATAATTTAATTCATAAAAGTCAACCTTGATAGTGCTTATTCTATAATTTATATTTTTCACTTATGTTATCATCACCTTTTACTTAAGTTTTTAGAGAAAATGAAGATTAAAGTATTATTGAAATATTATTATGATCTCTTAAGGTCTTTAAATCATATTTCAAACATGCTTTCTGACTGATATTCTTATTTTTTATTCATCCACCCCTTGGACAGTAAATTGACAGGTAAGAAACTATCCTGCATCAAGCTTCTATGAATGACTATGAACTATGTTTCTAAATATTAGCAACCCTCGCACGTTCTTTCATGGCAGTCCAAGGGTAAAGCGCTTAAATAAATAATGTTCGTTATAAATAGAGTTTTCCTTATAATGCTTCCGCTTCCGCTTCCATTTGGTCAATTTCTTCGGGAGGCATATGGTTCTCCCTCAGAGCAGTTACATAGGAAACGATAAAATTTTACTTTATCTCATTCAAACGATCGGTTATGGAATAGTTATTTCAAAATTGTGAAATCAGGTTTAGTATATCTAATAATTAAACTATATCTACTCGACTGTCAGATGTAATTAATAGTTTGTATAGTGGGAGGTCACATCATGTTTTATTTGACTTTGTATCCAACTCCGTCTTCTTCTTCGAGTCACCGGTTCTGTCGAACCAGTGTGGTGAAAGGATTGTAAGTGCGCCACAAAGAGGCTCCTTTCGTGCACTCGACACATGTCTTCGAATTTTTAGTTCTAGGACATGTCGGTTTCCTCACGATGTTTTCCTTCACCGTTTTGGGAACGTGGTATAAGAAGAAGAACCGGATATCCTGAATTTCTATTAATTTATTCAATAGCAACACTTCTACGAAAATATGTGAGTACGGAAATACTTTCTGCCTGTCTGTTTGTTATCCAGTTTCCTGTAAACAAAACACAGTACCAACTGAATAGATACAAAATATACTTATCATACCAAGACGATTATCGCTGTATATGGACGTTCCAACTTGGTTCAAGTTCTTATTGACAAATGCTCAATAGTTTTTTATAAATATTGGTGGTCATTTCACACAGCGCTATCTAGCCCTAAACTAAGCTAAGCATAGCTTGTATTATGCGAACCAGATAACTAATACTGAAATTACAGGCACATGAGACATTCCACTCTCCTCAGAGTTACGGGCGCAATGATGCGACTTGGGTCTTGCTACACCTAGGTGGGAGAGGACCTAAGATCGGTTGTTATGCCCAGAATTTGTCACTGAACACTAGAATGCCTAAACCCATCAGCTAGTACCGTAAAATTGACACAATAAGAATAATGAAAAAAAAAATGTGAGCCGTCACGGGACGCCTACGCCTGGCAGATGTGAAACATCGACATTATTTTGTAAGAAACTAAGTACCCCATCACTAATAATGTTTATGATTTGTCGTAACCTTGAACGGACCAATCAGCGCTCATGCCGTGGCGACGCGTCGCCAAGCCAGAAATCTGTTTTACGTGCGGCTAAAGATGTTTCACATCAAAACACATCAAAGTGTCTAAGTAGGTATCTATCTATCTATCTATCTACACATAAAAAAAACTGTTGTAATTGTCGTCCAACCAAATTGGGAAGTCTGTTAGTAGCAGTAGTGGTTGTCAAATTCACTTAGGCTAGATAAAACGAAATTATACAGGATGCGTAATAAATATTTATTAAGGTAAAAACGATTTGGGTTACACGTGGGAGGATCTATACGCGTGTAAAGGTAAACAAGGTTGGTAAACAATCTTATTTACCAAAAGTCTCATAAGTATATATATTATATATAGCTTTTTTTTTGTCATGTGACAGAACAAGCTGACGGCCCACCTGATGTTAAGTGGTAACCGCCGCCCCCTCGAGTTCTCTTCACCAAAGTACGAGATAACTCAAGTCGCATTGCGTTGCGTCCATCACCCCGAGACGAGGATGTTATGTCTCATGCGCCTGCAATTTCACCGGCACCCACTCCAATCTACAGCAACACGAGTGCATCACTGCTCGGCGGCAGATTACCAGGTGTGGTGGCAGTACTTTTCCGGGCGAACTTGGCATAAGTTCTACTGCTACTTTGGGTTGCTCCTTTCGCACCACCCGGGGTACACGTGTAGGGATTCAAAGGGTTATCATCTAAGGACGCGAGCAACGAGGCCCCCCAAAAGCTTAAAGAATTGAAATGCGAAATTGCATATTTGCTTAATTACAAACTCAAAAAAGGGTGAAATGAAACATGGCATATGAGAATGTGAAAAACTGCAAGATATATTTAACGTATACAAATTAAATTTGCGCTGAAATTCATGGGTTAGATTCCAACCGGGGCAACATTTGTGTGTACATGTAATTTCTGCCTTTAACTAAAAGGCTGTTAAGCTCAAATTGTTGTTTTTGAGATATGTTCAGAGAACTCTTTAATTCCGTTTAAATCCTTCACTTAACGGCCTACAATTTTTTTTATATCTCTGGAACTAATTATAACTTACAAACGTTTCTAAGACAGAAAGATAGAGAATTTTGGACTGTTACGCTTCCTATTAAAAAGTCAAAATTGACCTTTTAAGGGACCATTTAACGCTTTCTAGTTAGAGGACGGCAGATTTATTGACTGTTCTTCAAAGAAAAGAAGTAAAACTCAAAATATTCAGACAGTCTTTATTACTTTACACTATTCACTAGTTAGCAAAATAACATAATAGCATTTAAAACTATAATTTTATAGCGTAAAGCTCGAATAACGGCGAATACGAAAACTTTCTTAACGTTGGGTTCATAAAGCCATGAAATACATGAACTGCGAATTTATTGGCTCAAGGGGAAGGGACGGCGAAAATAATGTAGGGGGTTCAATGGGACAATTGCTTTCTACGTTTATTTGGAGGAATGTAGAAAAACTAGCCAATGCAAATCAGTCAATGTACCGAAGATAGCGAAATTTGAAGGATCGATTACTTTTTTGAAATAGATGTAATACTATTTATTTTCTTTTTCTATCGAATTTATGAAATGAGTGGCGTAAAAGAAAAGCACATTACTTAAGTTTTTTTTTTTTTATGTGATACAGTTACGGAACGAGCCGACGGCCCACCTGGTGTTAAGTGGTAACCTCTGCCCATAACAACCGATGCGACTTGGGTCCTCCCTTACTAGGTACGACAAGACCCAAGTCACATCGTATGCGCCCGTAACTCTGAGACGTGTAGGTGAAATGTCTCGTGTGCCTGTAATTTCACCGGCAACCACACCTTTCAAACCGGAACACAGTAACGCGAAAGCGTCACTGCTTGGCGGCAGAAATGGGCATGTTGGCAGTACTTCCGCGGACGAACTTGGCGAGTGTTCTACTGCTCTTAAAAGAATGACATAAGGGGTATTAGTTTGAACTTGCCAAGGTATTTTGGCTTTAATCAAAGTTAATCTCGATCGTAATTGTAAGGACTACTGTCAGATCAAAATATATCTTGTAATTATTAGCAAATTTCATCATTAGGTCCTATTTCATTATCATTAAAGTTACGTCCTATTTCATTATCATTAAAGTTACCTAACACTTAGTGCAGCTTTTTAATACGATCAGCACTTTAAATTCAATAGAAAAAGCCATTAAATTTGGGATCGGATGTGTTGACTAAAAGTATTCAGTAAATAATAAGATTCAAAAGTTTATGTTAATATTGTTTTTTTATTATAACCACTTCTCAAAGTACAGTAATTTCTTGATAAAAATTATAAAAAAAAATAGTTTTTTGATTCTAATCTAAGTAGATGAGACTCAACATGAGTCGATAAGTCATGTTGAAGAATTTTCAACTGAAATAATATTTTGTTAATTTAAAATATGAAGAAATTTTGCCCTGGAGCTTTACATCATTAATATCATTATAGCTTATTTAGTTTCTGTATCATTATAATTAAATCATAGAAAAAAAAATGCATATTTGATTCGTAAACTATACATTTCATATAGATCCACTCTCAATACCCATTTATAAAAATATTTAATATTAATAAAATTTTATAATATATTCGTCATCTGTTGTAAATACGTGATTTATATAGGCACCACTTTGTACTGCACATTATAAATATAAAATAAATGATTTATACCAAGTAGCATTAATTATAAACTAACTAATAGACACGTAGGTACTGTATTACTTATTTACATGGCACATTTTGGCTTACACAAAATAAAAAGAATATTTTAAATTCTAAATACATTTTAGCTTTATCTCATAAAATTTGGACGATTTATATTTACATACTTATATAAAATGGCACTGATTTTTACTTGAACAACTTACCCGTACCCTTATCTAAATCACATTTAATTCCGCAGAATACATAATATTAAAAAAAACTCAAAATATTCCATCAGCAACTTGCTGGCCGCAGAACACTGTCAAGTAACTCTACTGGCAAAAATCAGGTCAACGAGTTTGATTCTGGTATTTCACACAATATGTCATTGCATCATTATTAAAAGTATGAAAATGTGTAGCATGCCTAAAATACATTTCAATACATGCGATCAATGAATTCATCCCAATAACTTATATCTAACCAACAATTAGTATTTTGCACAAGGAATCCCAATATAAATTGGAAATACGTACATAAAAATATGTAGAAAACTTCGATATCTAAACCTAATAGCCAAAGAGATCTAAAATTGTAACGCCAACTTTGCGTCGTTGTCATAAATTTTCGTTACCAAATCTTTAAACAACACACATAATGTCCAAATATCATATAAAAGTTCACAAAAAATCATCACAAAATCACAAGTTAAACAAGGCACTACATTGCATTTTGTACACATCTTTCTGAAATGTTCTACAGTCTTAAATACAGCATTACAGCCCTGATGATAAAATCTCTTTTATTTATACTAAATCTCTTCAATTCAGTTTCAATGAACTCAGTTTTTGAACTTCTAAGTCCTCTATTCCTTCTATTATCTTCTATTCTTATATTCCTTCGCCGATATCACTGGATATAGCTTAGGTAGAGTCACTTTAAGACCATTTAAGTTACCATTATAGGTTATAAGTAGGTTGTTCAATAGAACTTATCCTCTTCATTGTCGATATTGGTCTTATTATTCGGCTGGTTCGAATGTCTCCGCAAAGTGCCAACGGAGTCATATTCATTGGCTATGGACTTAGGGTACAGTTTGGGGGTAGCCAACGCATTGTTCTGGTTGTTGGCGTTGGATAAATTGTTACTCTTTGACAGGAGGATACCACTTGAGCCGCCAATTCCGGTGAATGAAGGCTGGCGTTTTGCTTTGCGGGGCTGAAACAATATATTGAATCATCATTATGGTAGAAATTAAGCCTTACTTTTTTTAATTAGCCTCACAGCTCAGTTGGTAGTAACTAGCGCTGCAGATCATGCGTTCGATTCCCACTCAGAAACACATTTGTGTGAAGAATATAAGTTTAAGTGTCTGGGTGTTAATATGTATTTATGTGTATGTATTTACAAAAAAAAATGTCTACCTACCTGACCTTAAGTAATATTCCCAACAATATTCTTTAGCATAACGGCTAATTGTCTCACAATAAGCAGCAATATTCTTATCAATATTTAAAATATTATTGCTATTATTATTTTTATTATTATTGCTTAAAGTAAGACTTACATAATTCTACTTATTACTTACGATATTACTAATTTAATTAATCTAATTTCGCCCTAGAAGCCTTTCACCAAGTATATTTTGTTGTCTAACTTGACAGAATACATTATCAACAAAAAATGAACATAAAATAAAAACATAGGTAAATAATAATATGTTTCACAAGTCATATCTAAAGCCGTTATATATATAAATTTCGAAGCTAATTTTGACGTGAAATCTGACCTTTCTTTAATTAGCCTTACTTATCATCATCAATTATTATAGAACAAAAATAATCCTTTGTTCAAAAATTCCTTTGTATAACCTGGATATTAAAATTTGCGTGGAAAACACAATGCCTATTTTCCTCAATAGAATTTAGATCGGGTACAGGGGCCATCATGTTTTGTACAGAGATCTTGTTAGATGTTATCTATTTAAGGGGTTCTTACATACCGCCTGTAGGCTTAACCTTCTGAGTAAAGCCACAGAAGGTATATTTACTGTAGAATATTGACCCGAAAATGTTTAACATCGTCTAAACACGTACAATTATTTTCGACGAACATAGATGTTTGTTTTGTGTCTGGGTGTAAATATGTAACAAAGAGTAACTTAGGCTACTTTTCCGAGGGGTAAAATAGGGGTGCGTAATAAAACCGAATTCCACGCGGACGAAGTTGCGGGCAACAGCTAGTTAATCAATATTCGCAATACCACGTTCTCAAAACGGTGAAAGAAAACATCGCGAGGAATCCGACATGTTCTAGAACCTCTTTCCGTTTCTCTACTAATTATTTCATATCTACCATTAAAAAATTATAATTATAATATGGACTTACCACATCTTTCAAAGGCACAGTGACATAGCTATTCTGTTTTGCGGTAATGTAGTGAGGACTGGACGGAACCCTAATTTGTTTCTTCCAAGGCATACGGGACCCTCGCCTCTGGCAGACGATCACAGTGGCTAAGCAAAGGAGGCAACCTGGGAAAAATAATCATTTTAATACAGCTTAAAATAAAATCTAAGCTTAAAAAAAAACACAAAAAAATATGTTGCTGTGGTTAAAGGTTTTATAACCAAGTTTTTAACTAAATGAGTTTCGTGATTACCAATATCCGTATATTTAACTTTTAGCCCGACAGTCGTCTCTTCACATGAATACTATAGAATCCGATAAAGACGCAAAAACAATTGTTCATATCAGTTCCTACGCGCAACTGGCATTTACTCTAAGTGCGATGACGTGTCATAACGCTTTTTGTTAACACTCGATTTAACAACCCATCTGTTTTCCGTATTGTGCTTTAAATAAAACCGATTAAGGAGCAAACTTCAAAAAAATGTGGTTATGTAGTGCCCACAACCATTTATGTGTTCCATCCTTGTCAAGGGGAGTGCTAACCGTCTCTCCTTTCAATAGACACATCGCTAACACTTTGGGTCCGCTTTATATTCATACCGAATACAAAACATAACTAGCGCGATTCAGCATTTTTGCTTTCGATTTACATTCAGTTTCCATAAATTGCTAATACTTTATTTTATTAAGTTATTTTTGTTTTAGTGTTGCCTATAATTAACTTTTCAAGTTTAATTTTGCTGTTAATTACTTTTAAAATGGTGAATTACAAAAATATGTTCATTATTTAGCTCAGTAGCGCCATCTCTTGACAATCTCAACAAGTTTATCGCGCGACCTTGAAAAGGTGTAATCGTTTCGGCCGTACGTTTTCATTGCTTAGACGTTACATAATAATTACTTTTGCTCAAACAAAACGTAAAAACCGACTTTATTGACAATGAAAGAGAATTATTCCTCGTTATGTCGTACTTACGACGTATTTTATTTTGTTGAATTTTGTTATTTTGTTTGAATAATTAAACTACTGAATCTATTTTGATGAGATTGTGTATGGTGGTCCCATAGATAGATCTGAAAAACATACTTTCAAATAAATAAATAAAATCCAAATTGGATTTTAAAGGACGGAAATCTGAGGTCTATTTAAAAATGTTAAATGTTACAACCGAATTGAAAACCTTTCTTCTGAACTCTGTTAAAATAATGTTATCTTCTAAAGACTTATTTATTAATTTGTCATTTACCCATAAGGAAAGCAGCGACGACACACCCCACGATGCCTCCAGTACTAAGTGAATCGTTGTGGGCCATCGTAACAAATGAAGCCATTTCTACATTTTGGCTGTATGCTGGCATTGCGTACAGTTCTGTAAAATAAATATAATTAAATTAACACTTTAACATAATCTAACACTACTAAAAATAATAACCAACATGCAGATATAAACATAGCGGCAGTAATTCCGAGATTTTACATGATAAAAATAGGGATCGAGCAGATGGCCCATCTGCTGTTAAGTGGTAATCTCTGCCCATACTAAGCAATACAACTTGGGTCCTATACTTACGCACTAGAAGACCCAAGTCGCATCGTATGCACCCATATAAGCGCGCAAAGTGGTGAAAGTGGCCTAGTGTTAAGTCCCATGTGCCATAATTTCACCGGCAACCACAATTTTCCAACCAGAGCACAGTAACGCGAATGCATAATTGGTTAGTGACAGAAATTGTACCGTGTAGGTCGTTGGTTCGATTTCCACTCAGGGCAAATATTTGTAAGACGAATATAGATGTTTATTTGTGTGTCAAAAGTTTATAAGTATTATATCAGTTGCCTGGTTCCCACGATACAAGGTATTCTTAGCTTACTTTGGGGCTAGATGGCGCTGGGTGAAATTTCCACCAATATTTATTTATTATATCATCTATATACCTTGACTAAATTATGTATCTCACCATTATCTAAGTCTTCGTCATCATCGCTGCATCTAGCCGCTTGCAACTGCGCCCCCAGACACGCGCCGGACTCGCAACTGCGCTGTCTCACTCGCTCCCTGTTCTCACAGGGTCCCCACTCGCCCCAATCACCCCAGCCTGCCTCCGAATCTGTAAAAACATTATCTATACATAGTATAAAGGAAAGTCGCTCCCGCTGTCTGTACGTTTACATCTTTTAAACTACGCAACGGATTTTAATGCCGTTTTCAGCAATAGATAGAGTGATTCAAGTGGAAGGTTTATACTTATAATTTAATATTTTTTCGTGTTAATTTGTTGAAATATGACAATTATTGTTCAAAATGTCGGAAGAAATCAAGCTTAATGGGAGATTTACTGACGTAGGCCTTTCTAGTTGCAATGAAATCGATAGACTAGTACGTTATGGCACAGACACTAACACTGGGAAGTTCTGACTTCAGAAGCTAGGTTAGGTTAGATTGCTAAAATTAAGCTTACTCGCGCAACTGGTGAGGCAAGCTCGGCGTTCCAGCGCAGCGGTGACATCGGTGCATCCTTCAGGTGAAAGGCATTTACGAGTGCGGGTTCGATGCCCGGTCGCGGTGCCACCGTTGGCGCAACTACCGCTGCATTCGCTCCATTCAGTCCAGCAGGACCATTCTCCTGGAATTTACCAAATTTTAGAAAAATCATAAATTTCAGATGTCTTACTCAGTAGTATAAAGCATCTTTCCATTTTTCTGTTAGAAAGTGTAAAGGTCATTATGCTTACCATAGCTTCGCTTAGTTTTGGGCTAGATGGCGCTGTGTGAAATGGCCAAAATTATTATTACACAACATATTCATCTGCTTACCTATTTATGAAATTGCAGGCGCATGAGACGTAACATCCTCGTCTCGGGGTGATGGACGCAACGCAATGCCACTTGAGTCATCTCGTACTTTGGCGGAGAGGACTTGAGTCGTATTGTTGTTGTCTATGGGTAGCGGTTACCACTTAGGTGGGCAGTCAGATAGTTGCGCCACCCAAATCACGAAAAAATGAGCGTTTCAAGTGTACGCGCCGGATGCAGTTAAAAGACTCCACCAGTACCGCCAGCTTACAGGACACCTCACCTGAGCACGCGTGGGTGTTACAAGGTCGCAGCATGTCCTGGGGGCCGGCGCAGGGCGGGCGCCTGCAGCGGCGGCGGCGCGCCTGCTGCCCGCCCCCGCACGCCGCCGAGCACGACCCCCACGGACCCCACTCTTCCCATCCTGACTCCTCCTCTGGTGGCGTGTTGCTGCAAGCGCCGCGCCCGTTGCAGTAACGTTCTTCTTCGCGGGCTATTGACAGCTGAAATATTTTATTTTTACTTTACATTGTTTCAAGGTTTTTTTCCCGATAAGTTTAGAATTCGTGTTTCAATAAGCTCCACACAAGTGTCTTGATTAGATCTCTTTGGATTTACCTTTATCTGCTCTTGAGATGGAGCCTTGCACTGGAACTTGAATCTCTTCTCGGTGTAGCTTCCGTCAGATGAGTTGCCTGTTCAAACATTACACATACAGAAATTACAAAGTGACAAAACGTCTAAGCAGTTGCTCACGCGGTATTGGCGCTAATAACTCCAAGGAGTTGCACTAAAAAGACAGGCTTTACGCAAAAGTGTGGGCTCAAGTCGCAATACTAGTCTTCTGGTCCTACTGCCCTCAGAGAAGCCAATATATTGGGTGCGAGATTTGTGCAATACCAAATCCCATCCAATGTATGGGCTGAAACCACCGCTGTCCACACATTCAACAGTAAGAATGGTCTCACCAGGTATCTGGACCCAGGGCGTCCAGGCGGTCGCCCTCCGCATCTCACAGGGGCGCATGTCGCACACTTGTCTCTCGATCTTGTTGCCGTCGCAGTCGGAGCCGCCGTGTGTTGGCGCGGGGTTGGTGCATGTACGTCTGCGGTCCTTCCACCCGGCCGAGGGGCCGCACCCGGCGCCCCCCGCGCTGCCGCACTGACTCCACGGGCCCCACGCCGACCAACCTCCGTCGACAGGTGCTAATGCTGGATCTGCAACAATACATCCGGTTAACTTGGTTCGCCATGGAAGAGGGACTTGTTTTTACGGTCTTTATTACTTATTTACTTTTCAGTATCAACTTTTGAAAATGGATAATTAGAATTAGCAGACACTGAACTTAGCTCTACATGAGATATTTTCGATGTTATGATGGAACGAGCAGATGTCATGCCTGGTGTTAAGTGGTAAACTTTGTTATGGACAGTCTGACTGTCCTCCAGAACTACAACCAAGTCCCGCATTATGCGCCAGTAACTGTGAGACGTGAAGGTGGAACGTCTCATGTGCCTGTGATTTCACTGGCAGCAGTGGTCGGTGGCAGTAGCGTCCCGGTCCCGGTGTAACTTGGCATATTATCTAGAGCTGGTTGAGGAGTTGAACTGACCGGGACAGGGCGGTTGGTTGGCACAGTATACGTCGTCAGCGTCCAGGCCGACGCAGACGCGGCCGCCGAAGCGCGGCTCGGGCGAGGTACAGGTCCGCCTACGCGACTTGACGGCGATGCCGCACGACGCCGAACACTCCGACCAGCCCGACCAGCTCGACCAGCCGCCGTGCACCGTGCAGTTGCTCACCGATATACTTACTCCTGAAAACAGATTATTGATGTGAAACATCTATAGCCGCACGTAAAACCGATTTCTGGCTTGGACGCGTCGCCACGGCATGAGCGCTGATTGGTCCGTTCAAGGTTACGACAGATCATAAACATTATTAGTGGGGTACTTAGTTTCTTACAAAATAATGTCGATGTTTCACATCTGCCAGGCGTAGGCGTCCCGTGACGGCTCACTTTTTTTTATTCAACGCAAGGTACAAAGTCCACACAAAGAGCAGTAGAACTCTCGCCAAGTTCGTCCGGGGAAGTACTGCTACCATGGCCATTTCTGCCGCCAAGCAGTGAAGCATTCGCGTTACTGTGTTCCGGTTTGAAAGGTGTGGTTTCTGGTGAAATTACAGGCACACGAGACATTCCACCTTCACGTCTCAGAGTTACGGACGCATACGATGCGACTTGGGTATTGTTGTACCTAGTAGGGGAGGACAGAAGTCGCATCAGTTGTTATGGGCCGAGGTTACCACTTAACACCAGGTGGGCCGTCGGCTTATTCCGTAACTGTCTTACATAAAAAAAAGGTACACACGTCACGGTAGCTAAGTTATTAGGACCCTGACTGAAAAGTGAAGTTGTCCCCCTTTCTTTCGACAGCTACTAACTGACCTCACAGCTCGGTTGGTAGTAACCCTGCCTTCTGCGCTGTAGATCGTGGGTTCGATTCTCACCCAGGACTAACATTTGTGTGACGAACATAGTTGTTGCTTCCGAGAGATAATATAAATTTTAGGCATGTATTTAAAACAGTCGTCTGGTTCCCATAGTACAAGCTATGCTTTGAAGATAGAAATAACAGTGAAATGCCTACCAATACTTTATATTGTTAGCGCTCGATCCCCTATCCAAGGCAAACATTTGATTGAATGTGTCTTGGAGTTACTAGAGTTTTTTATTGGAGTTATTTTTATGATCTTAATAAAATTTTGTTTAGTATTTTGTTGGCTTTGTTTATTTAGAATAAGTATGTGTGTGTGTGGGTCCATTGTCACATGAAATAAATGATTTAATTTAAATTTAACCGCAATGTTTCATACCTTTACAGTTGTGTCCGCCGTTGGCTGGCTTCGGGTTGTCGCAATTCCGTTTACGGCACAAACACATGTCGGGCTTTTCTCCGTAATCCGTATGAGAGGTCCCGTCCTGTATACACGGCTCCCATTCCGACCACGAGGACCAACCCCCGTCCACTGTAAGGGAAACAAACTATTTGATTCCTGCTGAAGTTGGTTGTAAAAGGTTTTGTCTCATAAAATTTACCACATCAGAGACATTGAGAGATATTTTCAGAGATTTCAACTGCCAGAGGTCTTGTGTCTAAGTAATAATTTGGGTTTGTCTGAATGTAAGGATATATAACAACCGATGTGAGTTGGATCCTCCCTTAGTACGGCAAGACCCAAGTCGCATCGTATACGCCCGTTACTCAGAGACGTGTAAGGAATATATCATGTGCCTGTAATTTCACCGGCAACCACACCTTAGATATTGTTACTAGCAGAGGTCTACTAGCCGTTATTTCCTAACCTGGAGTATCCCGAGACGGACAAACAGTTGTATCTTGTACAAAGGAGGGGTCGTGAATGCGGGTGCCAGCCCTGACGCAGAGCTCCCGCGCGTCGTCCCACCCGCAATGCGGGTCCCCTGCGCCGACGCAGCCCGCGCGGCTTTGGAAGCGGGAACAGCGCTCGCTGCCGATGCGGAGGACGCCGGAACTACTGCCCACGTACACTGACATCTGTTGGCAGAATTGGGATGTAAGTACGGTTTGATTTAATCTAAAAAACTTACTTTACAATTAGTAAGTTGTAATAAATAATAATATAAAAAATGACAACTTCATGGCTCGCCTCAAAGGTTAGTTGATTTTGCTTTCCGTGCTTTAGGTTATGGGTTAGATTCTCACCCAATTTTGTTACGATCCTATGCAGATATTTGTTCTGTGTCTGGATATTTATTATACATACATTATGTATAAATTTGGGCACAGCTCTACCTGGTAGTAATTGGACCAGTTGAGCTATTTATACACCGATGGAAACGGTCTCCGCACAGCTCAGTTGGTTTCATTGTTTATGTTACTATTATGTACACATTTGTGTTTTTTTTTATTACTTGTGGTCATATCACAGCGCCATTTAGCCCCAAAGTAAACTAAGCATAGCTTGTATCAGATAACTGATAGAATACTTATATACTTGATTCTGTAAGTAAATATTAACACCCAGACACAACAAACATCTATGTTCGTCACACAAATGTTTGTCCTGGGTAGGAATCGAACCGACGACCTACAGCGTAGAAGTTCTGGTTACTACTGAGCTGTGATTCCAGCCAATAGAGCATCACATCAAAGTATTACAACAAAGTTTCGTTTATTCGTCCCCTTCATTTCACTTTCATTATCCAAGATTGCAACCAAAAATTCTGTCAGGCCGGTCAACAATTGTTTTATTATACATTATTACTTATTTATTATATATTATTATATTTATTACTAACAGTTTCCTTAACAAATTGCATATCCAGTACATCATATCCTCCAGTCTCGTCTCTGAGCTTCCACATCTCGAGCAAGCACGCCCCGTCTATCGCCGGCAGCACGGACAGCTTCAGCACGACGCCCCGTTCAGTGGCCACGTACAGCACGTACTGTTTGTGTACGTGCTTGGCAGACGTGACGTCAACTGTGACATGGGTGAAGCGTTCAAAGTGGGCGCGGTACACCGGACCCCCGGACATGGGCAGCACTGACTCGTACATTAGGTGGTACCGATTGTATTCTATGGGCTCGTGCATTCTGGAATAAATTGGTGTTTTTATGTAAGTAATAATACCTACGGGACTAGATAACGCTGTGTGAATTGACCATCAATATTATTATTATATCACTATTCTAGCATCAATTTGATCAATTGAGAGCGTGGTGGTCTAGCGGTACTGACCCCCCGAGTTTCAATACGGAGGTCGCCGGTTCAAATCCCAACGTGCACCTATGAGTTTTTCGATTGAAAGATTTATGTGCGCAATACCACGATCCCAAAACGGTGAAGGAAAACATCGTGAGGAAACCGACATGTCCTAGAACAAAAAATTCGAAGACATGTGTCGTGTGCACGAAAGGTGCCTCTTTGAGGCGCACTTACAATCCTTTCACCACACTGGTTCGACAGAACCGGTGACTCGAAGAAGATATAGATACCTAGAGTCGGAGCCACAATGGAAGCGATTCCTCAGCTGTCTGGGCGGTGTCTTCTGTTCCCAGGTGGAAGTGGGTGACTCCTTCACTTTGTAAGGGCCGTCGAAGACTGCGTGTATGTCTGACATGTTGTAAATGCACACCGCGCTGCCGGTTATGCTGTTTCTGTGGGTAGCATGCATTTCTTTTATTCTCTCCGTAAGTTTTTTTTTTATGTAATACAGTTATAGAACGAGCTGACGGCCCACCTGGTGTTAAGTGGTAACCTCAGCCTATAACAAGCGATGCGGCTTGGGTCCTCCCCTACTAGGTACGACAAGACCCAAGTCGCAACGTATGCGCCCGTAACTACGTGTAGGTGGAATGTCTCGTGTGCCTGTAATTTCACCGGCAACCACACCTATATAGTATGGAGTTTTCTTATCCCTAGAATTAGAGGACTTAAATTAAATTACTAATTATTTCGCGTTAATGTTTATTTTGTCAACCAATTCTGATTGTCGATCGATAAAGGTATAATTTATATTTTTCTTTATAAATTTTAATTTTTATTTAAGTTACTAGCCGTCTCGCCATTTATCTATGTTAAAATTCATCATAATTGATTCAGTGGTCTACCCGTGTAACACCAATCTCCAGTTTACGACAAACAAACTCACTTTCCCATATATAATATTAGTTATAGTGACCCATCAAGCCCTTCGCTTTCTTCTCTCTCTAAGGCTATCTGTCAAGATTGGTCAGAAAAGGGAAAAAACCATAGAGGAAAAGCCATAGTCACAGATAACTGTGACTTTATGGTTTGTTTCTTATAGAATTAGTAATAAATTTAACCTCTTTCTCGTTTTGGAAATAATGTCTGTGTTTTTGTGTCCAAATGACGTTGATCAATCATTTGGCCGCCTTTGCTACTACAATTCAGGGGTGCCTTAAACTTTAATTACTTATTCGTGTAAAATTATTAACCTTATACAAATATAAATTGTATGCGGAGTTGTTTGTATGCAAATGTTTGTCGTTAACTGGAAATAATGGTTTCAACCCTGACCTTACACTGGAGATTGGATAATAACCGTACGACAATTACACAGTAAGCACATATCATTTACTTAATTGATATTAATAGTTTCCTTTCATTTAACTTCGGGATGTAGGTCTTTTTAACTACAATGTCTACATATCTTTTATTATTTATCGATATGTCGTTAAGTAATAAGAGATATTAAATAAAACATTGCATTTTTTCTCGTTTCAAGTCTCAAAGAAACAATTCGCAACTGTTTCACAATAGTCCTGCTTCACTACTTCCCACTTACTTACCTACTTCACACTAGCACTACTTCTGATTTACCTGCTTTTTATTTTTTTATTTATTTATTTAGTATCACAAAATCCACAGATCTTAAACTAACATATACATATCTTAAATATTAATACTTACATCTAATAAAGGATTTATTTTATATTCATTTTAATCGTTTAGAGAGAGCAATAGGATATAAACACTTACTTAACTACCTCATACCAGTACTCCTTCCCTACTTCCGATTTACCTACTTAACTACTTCATACTAGCACTACTTCCCACTTACCTACTAACTACTTCACATTACTTCATTATAATATTCTGTCAACATAAATAAGTTACTATGCGTGAAGAAGAGAATGTCAACCACTCCCAAATAATAACCCTTTACATGTAGAGGTACTACCTGTTACAAATGCTTTCAAATAAGTTAGTATTTTCAGTGACTAGACTAGACTCAATTACAAATACAAAAATATTTATTGACAAAGGGTAAAAATAACTGTTGAAGCTCTGCCTCCTGCTTTTAGTTTACAGAAACTGTGTTACAGTAAGCATTGTCTTACTAAATACTCAATTTAAGTAATAAAATAATGTATAATCAATTGTATAACTCACATTGGTGTGGTAAATGTAGCCACCAGAATCTTTTCCTGCGGCAAGTATTCAACACTTTGTACTTCGTCGTAGTAGAAGGGCACATCCCCGTGTACGGAACACTTGATGCGAGCCTTGAGGAACGTACTCCAGTTGTCCTTCATCATCAGAACACCTCCTGAATCGTTCTTACAGACGCGCGCAATGCGAGAGTAAACCATCTGTGGATATTTAAAGCGTTAATTGTGTTGCAAGATGCCCCACCTTATGTTAAACGGTAACCTCTGCCCATAACAAAGACATTACGTCTGAAGTCCTCCCCTACTTAGGTATGGGAAGACCGCATTGTGTTGCCCCCTTAACTATGAGACCTGAAGGTGAAATGTCACACGTGCAGGTAATATCAAAGGTAACCATTCAAACTGGAACAGAGTGATGTGTTTGCGTTATTGTTTGGCGACACAAATAGGTGTGGTATAGGATGAACTTGGCAAAGGTTCTATGTCCTGTAAAATGTTGATATTCAATCTAATTCCATTTAGCTGCTAGTAAAAACGCTAAATTGTCATCTTTTCCCCAGTCTCATCAGTATATGAAGCCAACTTCAAGATTTGCCAACATGTTTCGACAGTCTATATATTTTCAGCTTCACTCACATTTCCACAGTTCATGTGTTCCACGGCAATCTCCCGGTACACGAAATAGACGAAGTGATCGTCCTCAAAGCTCCCAACGAATTGGGGTTCATTCAACCAGTTCAGATCGTACTGAGTTGTGCGAAGCATTCCCATGTCGCGGTGAGATGCCCCGCTGCTCCTGTTATTACAAAAATTGTATCGTATTAATATCATGAGATTTTTACTCACTCTAAAAAAAACTATTTACCCTAAGGCACTTAGGCTGACACTTATTAGTTACTACTTATTAAGAAAAACGAACAAACTTTTGTAGGTATCTATATGTGCCATGTTTTAACTACATCTTTTAACTATAATTGACAAACAAAAATGAATGAACTGTGCTACAATTAACAAAAGCCAAGTCCAGACTAGTAGGTAACATTGATAGAAGTATCTGTCTTGATCACAGTCCAGTCTTTCAGAGCGCCTTTCGTCGCGCAAGTATACTGTCTGGATCTCAGTCTAGCTGTTCTTCAGAGCACCTTTCGTTACGCAAGTATACTGTCTGGATCTCAGTCTAGCTGTTCTTCAGAGCACCTTTCGTTGCGCAAGTATACTGTCTGGATCTCAGTCTAGCTGTTCTTCAGAGCACCTTTCGTTGCGCAAGTATACTGTCTGGATCTCAGTCTAGCTGTTCTTCAGAGCACCTTTCGTCGCGCAAGTATACTGTCTGGATCTCAGTCCAGTCCTTCAGAGCACCTATCGTCGCGCAAGTATACTGTCTGGATCTCAGTCCAGTCCTTCAGAGCACCTATCGTCGCGCAAGTATACTGTCTGGATCTCAGTCCAGTCCTTCAGAGCACCTATCGTCGCGCAAGTATACAGCCTGGTTCTCAATCCAGTCCTTCAGAGACCCTTTCATTGCACTAGTATACTGTCTGGATCGAGAGCGTGGTGGTCTAGCGGTACTAACCCCCGAGTTTCAATCCGGAAGTCGCCGGTTCAAATCCCGATGTGCACCAAAGAGTTTTTCGATTGAAAAATTTATGTGCGCAATACCACGTTCTCAAAACGGTGAAGGAAAACATCGTGAGGAAACCGACATGTCCTAGAACTAAAAATTCGAAGACATGTGTCGAGTGCACGAAAGGGGCCTCTTTGAGGCGCACTTACAATCCTTTCAACACACTGTTTCGACAGAACCGGTGACTCGAAGAAGAAGAAGAAGATTATCTGGATCTCAGTCTAGTGTAACCTTTTGTCGCAACAGCCTGATTTAAGACTCACCTGGTGATGGCGAAATCGGAACTGCTGAAGTCGGTTGGTGTGCCAACGTAGTACTCTCCGCTGCCGGCTAGAATGGCAGTCACGTTGGAGTGAGGGTCGTATGGACAATGAGCCACACCGCTTATGTATTCCGACACCTCGTTCAATGACTCAAGCTGAAACATGGCAATTGTACGCTGTTGAAACATGGCAATTGTACGCTGTTGAAACATGGCAATTGTACGCTGTTGAAACATGGCAATTGTACGCTGTTGAAACATTGCCAACAATTCACGGTACCAAAGCATCATGATTCTTATTAGGTTGTCAAGAATAAAAGATGTATTGACAAATGTATATCTAATTCTGACGACCTTCAAGTTAAAGTCACTCAGCAAAGGTGCTGTACACATTTATAGTTAAAATATGTAACATAGGCTGCTTCTTAGAGTGGTCATTATACATTTGGGGAAAAAAAGGCCCAGATTTATATAAATATGATAATTTTCCAAAGATATGTTTGAAATTTCAATTCTACACATACCTCTCTCCAACTACAGGAAGGGCTAAACGCATGCGTCCCACAAGCGAAAAGCTTGTGGCCGTTGGAGAGCAAAACTTTGATGTAATTGTGGCAGTCTTCCTCAGTCTGTCCCTTGTCTTGGCAAAGCTTGGTCTTTTCCGGAGAAGCCGGCCAGTCAGCTCGCTCCATCTGGTGTAGCTCTCGGAGTGATAGCCGGTACAGGGCATCCCTAGCAAACAAATAAAAAGTCACTAAATGTCACAGAATCTCTGTCACAAAAACCCAGACGAGAAATAAACATTTGCAGATCATAAAAAAAATATTCATGCTGCCGAAATCGAATCATTACTCTTGCATCTTAAGTTAATTAAATAGACTTTAAATTCAGTATATAAATAACCCTCTAATAGTATGTAAGCATAAAAGCCTTCTCAGAAATAAAACTCCAAATAAACTTGGAAAGTAAGACATTTTATACAAGTCTATCAGTTATCTGGTTCCCATAGCTACGCTTAGCTTGGACCTAGATGGCGCTGTGTGAATTGAATATCAAGCTATAATCTCAGTCCAAGCTATATCTTTAACAAAAAAAAGATTTTTCTTGTAAAAAAACAATATTGATCGAATTAGTTCGAGCTGTTTCTAAGTAACAAATATAGTTAATAGATTTTCTCACTTAATGTATAGGATATGGCAAATGATTACCGATGTCCACTCGTACAAAGACATGAACGAGGAAGCTAGAAACATACACGAGAGAATATAACAATAAACACGATACGATATTACAATAAATGACCGCAAATAGACACGATATGCAATGATACGTATTGCGTGTGTGAAATTCTATACTGTGTCTATTCTATTCTATTTTATATCTGTCACACTCCTGATTGTATGTATTCTGTGTACCAGTTACCTACAGCTAATGTGTGTATCTGACTGTGTTGCAGTTTCAAATTGACAACTAATATTTTATAAACTAACTAGCTGTTGCCCGCGACTTCGTCCGCGTGGAATTCAGTTTTGCACGCACCCCTATTTTACCCCTCGGAAAAGTAGTCTAAGTTACTCCTTGTTACCTCAGCTATCTGCCAGTGAAAGTCCCGTCAAAATCGGTCCAGCCATTTCAGAGATTAGCCGCAACAAACAGACAGACAGACAAAAATTTTTAAAAATGTTGTTTTGGTATATGTACAGTGTATACATCCATATGCACTTAGTAAAAAGCGGTTATTTAAATATTACAAACAGACACTCCAATTTTATTTATTTGTATAGATGTATAGACAAAGTCATTACGTTTCGTCATTGCGTTTCATAAAGTAATATCTTGATCATATTCAAATTCGTATAATGTTAAGAAAATGATTACAGACCTAGGAAACTTTGCCATTAAAATCAGGTTTATTACTTGAAAAATTTATGTGCTAAATACTACTTTTCTCAACGGTAAAGGAAAACATCGTGAGGAAACTGACATGTTACAGAATCAAAAATTCGAAAACATATGTCTAGTGCACGAAAGGAGCCCCTTTGAGGCGCATTTTAGTCCTTTCACCACACTGCAAGCTAGTGACACGAGCGGTAGAGTTTTTTGGTGGACATTTCCCTCGTCGCTATCTAGCCTCAAACTTAACCTAGCTTGTAGGTACTGTGGGAACCAGATGACTGACAAAATACGTACATATTATTAGACACTTTTTTGAAAATACATACCCAGAAACATAAACATGCTCATCACACAAATGTTTGTCCTGGGTGGGAATCGAACCCACGACGTACAGCTCGGAAGGCAGAGTTACTACCAATTGAGCTGTGAGGCAAGTCAGCCGGCCAGCCATATTGTATATTATGGCCATGTAACAAATTAAAATTGAATCCTATCAGCCTTTTGAAATCTTATCCCCTGCAAAAGGACCAGCCTAATCTACTCTCTACCATCATAAGAATACGTAAACGCCAGAATACCAGCGCTGGTGCCGGCATGGAATTTTATTTCTTTTTTGTATTATAATTTGTTTTACTGTTTTTTACGTGCTGTGTAGAAAAATAAACTTATTTTCTTTCTCTCTTTATAAAGAATAAGTAGCTAATAGGCTACGGTAGGCTAGATACACCATATTATCAGGATAGTAGATTTTCAAAAGGAAAGCAAATCATTTAAGTTCTGGATAAAGTTTTACGCCCTTCAGATTGTAAGTTGGTTATCACTCTTCACTACCACTTTACACTTATCTGGTCTTTGTTCAGTTTGGTCAACACTGTCGCTTGTCAAGAATACGATAGGCATCAACCACGAAAATTAACTTTGAAACAAATATTAAAAACTCGCTTCGGCCAGCGGCGGCTTTGCCAGAGTGGCTAATATTTTAAGTATCAAAATGAAGTCAAGGAATAAAGCAAGATTTTACTGATGAATAGGTTTTTGGCATTGGTCCAGAAGTATACAAATTTAATATTTATTGAATAAATAAATATTGGTGAACATTTCACACAGCGCCATCTACACCAAAACTTTAATCATGGCTTGCACTGTGGGAAATATATAACTGATAGAATACCTATATACTTTTTGTAAATACATACATATAAATATGTTTTAACAAAATATATTATTAAACTTCAGTAAGTATTTGGATACGGTTTCTACAATAGATCGATTGAAGAGGAAGGTAATTTAAAAGACTGTAGGCTGTAGTAGATACTAACCCGTGCTAAGCCAGGGAAGGCCGCTAGTTCATAATATTTATAGTAATAAAGACAAGGCTTCGTCGCTCAATGACTGTACAAGAATATTTTACTGCAAAATTAATATAAATACGATCCAAAGCCGTAATTACTCTATCTAAATAAGGAGTGAAGAGTTTCATAATATCAGATGTGCTTTCTCATTTGGCTTGGTGTGGGTACCATTTTGGAAAATTATGCAATTACCTTGTTTAAAACTTGTACGAACACTATTCAAGTACCTCGCTGTAAATATACAATAAACTGACAAAAATATGTCTATATTAAGAGTTAATTTTAATTTTAATTAAGAGTTAATAGCCAACTGTTACCTATAAATTGTCACAAGGAAATCGCCGCCTACTATAAGGTTACATATTTCAGAAACATAACTCGCGTAATTCTCTTATTTATTATTGAACTAGCGTGCGAGTTTCCTACTTCGCCTGAGACATTCAGTACTGTGGGTATGTATGTTCTACGAGCTGTTTATCCAATAGTCCAGAATATTTTTTTTTTCTTTTTTTTATGTAATACAGTTGCAGAACGAGCTGACGGCCCACCTGGTGTTAAGTGGTAACCTCAGCCCATAACAAGCGATGCTGCTTGGGTCCTCCCCTACTAGGTACGACAAGACCCAATTCGCAACGTATGCGCCCGTAACTCTGAGACGTGTAGGTGGAATGCCTCGTGTGCCGGTAATTTCACCGGCAACCAACCAGGGAGAACCTGGGAGACAGGTAATACTAGCACAAAAGGTTGTTTTTTAGCTAGATTGATAGGGTGGTTGGTGAGATGTCAAAATGGGATGGAAAATTACAATCAACTCGAGAAGGATACTATGAAAAGGCTATGTTTCAATATGTCGAAACAATTTATGTAACATTTTAACTTTTTTATTTAACTGATATGAACAAAATAAAACTTTATATTTTTTTACCTCTAATCTTACTGCTACACTATTTTAGATATAAAATAATAAATAAATATTGGTGGCACATTTCACACAGCGCCATCTAGCCCCAAAGTAAGCTAAGCATAACTTATATAATGGGAACCAGACAACTGATGAAATAATTATATACTTTTTTTGTTATACATACATATAATACATATTAATACCCAGACAAACATCTATGTTCGTCACACAAATGTTTATCCTGGGTAGGAAATCGAACCCGAGACCTACATCGTAGAAGGCAGCGTTACTACCAACTGAGCTATGAGGCCAGTCAAAAACCTATCTACATTTTGATTTAATCTGTATAATAATAAGATACTACTTGGTTTTTTTTTTATTTGATATTTTTCTCCGAATGCCCAATAGTTCTACTAAGACCAATTCCAAAAGACCATTTCAAGGTTACCCATTCATTACCGGACACCCTGTATATAGTTCTGTGTGACTCAACTACGCAGTAGATTGATCAGTGTGATATTTTTATGATCTCTGTATATCTATCGAGATCACCATGTTTCGTAACCGCTGGGTAAATCATTAACAAGAATCGCATATAATTCACAAAAACTCAACAAAAATAATATCTGAATTCGTGTGCCCATTTCTGAACGTTGCAGACATTCAAGATATTAATTACGAGCTTTTTTTTTTATGTGATACAGTTACAGAACGAGCCGACGGCCCACCTGGTGTTAAGTGGTAACCTCTGCCCATAACAACCGATGCGACTTGGGTCCTCACTAACTAGGTACGACAAGACCCAAGTCACATCGTATGCGCCTGTAAATCTGAGACGTGTAGGTGGAATGTCTCGTGTGCCTGTAATTTCACCGGCAACCACACCTTTCAAACCGGAACACAGTAACGCGAACGCGTTACTGCTTGGCAGCAGAAATGGGCATGGTGGCAGTACTTCCCCGGACGAACTTGGCGAGAGTTCTACTAAAGCTATTTAAGTAGTTAGCAAAAATCACTAAATTTCACAAGAATTGAGAATTTCTTTTAGAAATCAGGAACATGTTTCAGATATTATATTCACGTTGAGATTATTAAAATCGCCGTCCATATCTGACTTATCTGCATTCCGGTAGGTTCTGTTCTGTCGGTATTTCTTTTAGTTAATTTGCAAATATCTTGTTAATTAACACGACTGTATTGCATTACATTAAGGGTACGTCGAAACATAAGCGCAGCGATTAACGTTCATAATGCAAAGGAATTACTACTTATTTCGTTAATAGACTTAGCACTTTTACATAAGCGTATGAGTTGGCCTGTTGCAAATAAATTTTGAAAGACGTTCAATACGTATTTTTATAAAAAAGAACTGTTACAATAAGAAAAAGAATTATCAATATCACCAGAACAAAGTTTGTAAAAAAATTCAAAAGCAAAATACTGATGGAAACCGGCGCAAGTAATTTTTACCAAAACATATATTGATCTGTTCTGTGACAAATATTCAGCTAAATTTAGTTCATTCCTATTTTGATGCGAAAACGGCAGCAATCTTCATTTCTCGCTCAAATGTCAATCCGCCGACGCCTACCTTACAGCGAAGACCTGTTCTTCTTTGACACAGAACTGAGCTAATGTTTGAGATAACTAATATTTTATATCATAAGTAAACAGTCAGGTGAATGACTCACGTTGTTTGCCCAACATTAGGTCGGGTACGGACGTTATCAACACTAAAAGCCTGATAACATTAATTTACGGGTTTTTGTGTAAAATGATTTATAGTATCCTAAATTTCCTTATAAGTACATCACGGCTTCTTCCCAGAAGGGGTAAGGAGTATTCAATTGACTTACATTCCCTGTATTCCGCACCAATAGTCCAGTTTTTTCCTATTACTTTTAGGATATCACCCAAAGTGCTTTTGATCGTCTTTGCCATTGCCTTCCCTACTGTTTACTCGGTTACTTAGATTTTTACGTCTAGTATATGGTAGTCATTTGTAAATGGAACTTAATTAACAATCAAGAAAAGATTGGTAAGATAAAGGCCTGGTACAAGCAATTTTTTTAAATAATATTTTATGTAAATATATGTGGTGGATTTTACCTAGTCCCTCATATCAAAACAACATCAAAATAATTTAAATCCATAAAAGTTTTCATTTACATAATTTGTCTGTGGAAACCCACACCAGGGCTAGCCTGTATGGCGGGTGTCCAAATACGATTACTTTATTCTTATTGCAGGAGAAAACATGTGAGACGGGTAATATAGTTTAATCATATCCTTTTGGATTCCCTGGTCAGAAATTGTAAGTCACAAGTATTATAACACTATAATACAAAGAACATAAAGAAAAATACTTAAAGAGCAGTAGACCTCTCGCCAAGTTCGTCCGGGGAAGTACTGCCACCATGCCCATTTCTGCCGCCAAGCAGTAACGCGTTCGCGTTACTGTGTTCCAGTTTGAAAGGTGTGGTTGCCGGTGAAATTACAGGCAGAAGAGACATTCCACCTACACGTCTCAGAGTTACGGGCGCATACGATGCGACTTGGGTCTTGTCGTACCTAGTAAGAGAAGACCCAAGTTGCATCGGTTGTTATGGGCAGAGGTTACCACTTATCCAGGTGGGCCGTCGGCTAGTTCCGTAACTGTATGACATAAAAAAAACATATATTCATATTTATCCATACCCCACTCGTGTCAAGGTATCTAACCGCGGAACCGCATCAAATCACGTTAATGAGAATGATTATCCAGTCAACTTTCTACATTCGACTTGGAATTTGATCAGTAAATATTATGTTACAAAACCAAACCAGGAATGAGCAACAGGATTCAATGATGTAAGCAAGCTTGTCCACCAAATTCATTTCACTGTTTTTTTTTTATGTTATGTAGTTACGGTTGTTGGTATATGTTATTGAAGCTTGATTTGAAGATTTGTAAGCTATATAAAATACTGTATTGGATAATCAGTCACTCTGGACTCTAGCTAGACTCTCACTTGAGGCGTGAAGTTACATGTAATAAAATCAAACGTCAGTTATCCGATTTACCTATTAAAGGCATTTTAATAATGCAGAGTGAATTCGTGGACTGCATTTTAAACTAATGCCTGAATATAAATATGGACTCACCTTGCGCCCACGATAACCTGGTCCCTTGCCACATCGAACAGCAGTTGCGAAAATGATTTAGTGCTCTTATCTTCGAATGTATCGCTGTTAGACGCCAGCAGATCTGGAAATTACAATATTCGATTGGTCACGTGGAATACTTCACAGTACTAAAGGACTTTTACCTCAGAGTCAGTAACAATTTGACGATGGATCTTGGATATTCTATATCTAATTAATGGCTCTATAATAGACGTCATGAATGGATATTATACAATGAATTGAAATGAAACATTAAACTGCAAACAAATCTGTAAAGTGATATTCTGAAGTGTCGAAGGGCCAACATAAATTGGCGACTCTTTCTATTTCTGACGGAATGGACAGAAGCTCATAGTTGCCAATATACTTCGCCAGAACTATATTTTTGACGGTATCGTAGCCTAGTGGATATTAACTCTCTGCCTACCCCTCCGGAAAACAGGCATGTTTTTATGTATGTATGTAGGTATGCAATCTATGTCTAGAGATTCTAGGGGTCCAGAATTATTTCCCCGGCCGGGACAAGATGTATGTGCATAAAGATGGAAAGATGCTGGACTTTTGTATTGGTTGTTTATGTATGACCAAGTTATTTGGCATGTACGACACAGGGAATCCTAGTGTAGGAGATGTGAAAACGTCATAATATCAATTAAATTTACACAGTCATAACTAATGCTGTACTCAATTTTTTAATGATAATTAGTTACTTATTTTATGGGCGGCGGTAACCACTTAACATCAGGTGGGCCGTCAGCACGCTCTTTCACTTACATCACTTAAAAAAAACTTAAAAGAACATCACAAACCTCGGAAGCAAATCTATCGCACTTACACGTAAAAACTTAGCGGTCTTTGATATAAACATAAATCCAACTTGAAATATGTAATTACTTAAAACCCACATTGTAAGTGAGACAGGCCGGGTTTGGTCGAGAACCTGTCGATAGTAAGGTGGAACGGTGGCGCCTTTCAAGGATTACTTCACCGGCCACCGCAAGCCTACGCAGCCAAATGGAATTCCTTCGTACACTTCCCTCGAGGCTATAACGCCGACGCTATACAGAGTGGTAAGCTGATAAATATTTTGGATTTAACTTAAATAAGTTGCTGGACTCAGTCCCCTATAATTGTCACACACATATACAGGGTGTCCGGTAATGAATGCATAACCTTGAAATGGGTCTTAGTAGAACTATTGGGCATTCGGTAAAAAATATCAAATAAAAAAAAAACAAGTAGTATATGCAGTTAAATGAATGAATGTCTAGACAGTCTGTACTTTAAGGTAGACCATATTGAAACTTGTGCACTCAGAAATCTTATTTCTCTACTTCAATGCTACTGGCATTAAGATTAACTTAACGAACTTGCTTCAATTATACTAAATCTTAATCCAACGATATAAAGATCTTTTTACAATGGAACATCACTTCCACCAAATTACGAGTGAGATAAGCCTTAGTAAGATCAATTGAGTTATCTACGGTCTACGGCATAGGACGGATAACCTCTGAACCAAGATTAGTTATGTCGTTTAATTAGATTATAATTTCTGACGGTTATTACTAATCAGGCTTTATGTCGGGTCACTTTATGTCTAGTGATATGTTTTTACAGTCAGGGTCACCGATCCTGAATAGCCTAGATATTGATTAAATTATACATAGACTAGCTTACATATACAGGGTGTCCGGTAATGAATGTATAACCTTGAAATGGGTCTTAGTAGAACTATTGGGCATTCGGTAAAAAATATCAAATAAAAAAAACAATGTTTTGTTTTTTTTTGTTTTGTTTTTTTTTTTTTTTATACTACTTGGTTTATTTTTATTTGTTTTTTTCCGAATGCCCAATAGTTCTACTAAGACCCATTTCAAGGTTATCCATTCATTACCGGACACCCTGTATACAATGCATTTATTTGTGTATGCTTAGTCATATAAACAAATTTAAGCATGTGATAAAAAAAAATACTTTACCATTGCTGTAAAACGTAAAGTTATTTACAATTAGTTATATATTTTTAATTCGGTAAAAAAATTATAATTTTGAAATAATAAACATGTTAAGAATAATTTGAATTCGGGTTTACCAAATTTCCTTAAACAAAACTCAATATTTGAATTATCTAAGACCAGAAGTAACAGTTTTCTATAATAAGCAAATCTATATCTTTCACTTTTATTGATTGATCATATCTAGAGAAGACTCATAAAATTCATGTAAAAATATGTATGATAGATGATTTATCATTCATGTTTAGTCAATTTGGTTCGTGGCTCTCACTTGTAACCCTGTTATTTCATCTCGTATTCGCACCTCTATCGAAAAAAGCAATTACGAATTTCATGTCCTAGATGCTGTGTTAATATCATTAACAAATCAGGTAAGCAAATACGTAAAATCACGCCTGTTTCCCGGAGGGGTAGGCTGAGAGTAAATGTCATAAAATATATTTCTCGCTATTCGGATATGTATGCATAATTTTCGTTTAGCATATTTATTAATGTGCAATAATTTTATTATTTATTGACTTTAAAAACTTCACAATCTAGTTAAAGTTTTTGTTTTTAACCTATTGAATTAGAATAATATTGAAGTAAATATCGTATTTTATGGCCCAACCTACGCATAGAAAAACCCTGAGAAGCAGTAGATAAATAAGTAAATTGTGTTAAAGCAATGATTACATATGTTTCGTAAAATAATTTTGAATTTGAAGCGGCACGCAAAGAAATTTGATTTTTAACCATACGTATACGTCTAAACTAGAGCTTGAGGGTCGGATGATTTGGACCATAAATATCAATTCGGAGGTCGCTAGTTTAAATCAAGGCATGCACAATGATCTTTCTCTTGAATTATATATTTTGCACGTTCTAAAAAAGTTTGTTTTTACCTATTCAAAGATTGCGTTGGATTTTTTCGCACACACAAATAGCTTTAAGTATTGCAAACATTACAAACATGATAGCAAACATGAAATGAACATAATGAGGCAAATATTTTTAAGTTTAATGGTCGTTAACTATACGCTAAAATTCACATTCCACACCTTCATAGATAAGTTTACATAAAAACATCGAAGCCTGAATTTTGGGCCAAAATAAAGAAATGTTTAATACTATGACTGTGTATGACTTTGTTTTTTTAACTCTTTGCCTTTTTGTTTCAATTTAATTATTATTTGTTATTATATTTTTGTTTTGTTAGGAAATTTTTGCATGCCCCTTTGGTGAAAATAAGTTGGAACCATTTTAGTCGTAAGACTTGAAGACCTTTGTTACCCTTATTTTAAGCAAATAAAATATTTGATTGATTGATTGATTAAACTGATCTGCTTGTAAACTGTACCTAATTGTTTGACGTCGTGAAGAGAAAATTACTGGAAGGATAGATTCGTAATATTTTGTAAATGTGAGAGCGAATATATAATTTGCCAGCTATCAATTTGAACGAATGCTTGTTTTGAAGTGCAGTGAGATAGTAAACAATTAGCAGGAAATTACAAGTGATGTTTCATTATATACGTATAAGAGATATCCTTATCAGGGAAATCCTTAAAGAGCTTAGTCAGCTCAATCCTTCTAAAGGTCCTGGGCCAGACGGAATACCTCCGAGTTTTCTCAAAAATACTGCTGGTAGCATATTCAAACCACTGCACATAATATACAATAAATGCATTTCTCTTGGAGTCTTTCCCGATGTCTGGAAACGGGCATTCATCACTCCTGTACATAAAAACGGTTCTAAGCACGATGTTGAGCAATACCGTCCGATCTCAATTTTGTCTGCCTTGTCGAAGCTCTTTGAAAAGCTGGTGCATAATAAAATCTATCCTATTTTACATAGTGCTATTATAGAACAGCAACATGGCTTTGTAAAGCGCCGATCTACAACCTCTAACCTTATAGTTTTCACAGAAAATCTTTTTGAAAAATTTGATGGTGGTATCCAAGTAGACGCCGTATATACTGACTTCAAAAAGGCCTTCGACAAGGTAGACCATGAACTTCTACTTTATAAGATCGCGTACAATGGTATCAGGGGTAATCTTCTGCGTTGGTTCTTGTCCTATATTTTAAACAGAACTCAGAAAGTAGTTCTAAGCGGTTACCATTCGAGCAGCGTATGTGTTACTTCTGGGGTACCCCAAGGGTCAATTTTGGGCCCCCTCTTGTTCATAATCTTCATTAACGATATCAAGAATTGTTTCATGAACTCCCAATTTCTTTTGTATGCGGATGACTTAAAGGCCTACAAAGACATCTACTCTTTAGATGACTGTAAGTTGTTTCAAGATGACTTAGATAGATTGACTGCCTATTGTAATATTAATAAATTATGTTTGAGCCTACCTAAATGTCATTTCATAAATTTCACCAAAAACAGAAATATTTTCTCCTTTCCATACAATCTCTGTAATGCACCCTTAGACAAATCAAATTCATTAAGCGACCTTGGAATAGTCCTCGACTGTAAGTTATGTCTGGATGACCACGTTGGCAATATAATCAATAGAGCCTTCAAAATGTATGGCTTCGTACTTAGGTCATCCGCTGAATTTAAAAATCCCTCAACATATCTTTATCTGTACAAAACATTGATTCGCTCTCAACTTGAATATGCAGTACCTATTTGGAACCCCTTCTACAAGAAATATATAGCTGCAATAGAAAAAGTCCAACGCAAATACCTGCGTACTATGCACTTTAAATGCTTTCGACGATATCTCTCATATCCCCAGTTGCTCACGAAATACAACTTCGTAACCCTCGCATCAAGACGTAAATACCTAGAAGCAGTTACACTATATAGTATAATTCATAACAATTTTGATTGTATATATCTAGTCAGGAAGCTATGCTTCACTGTACCAAGAACATGTACTCCACGTGAGACACGTGCTCGTGCCCGTACGCTGTTTGCGTTAAATACTTGTCGTACCAATTCTGGGCTTCGAGCCCCCATTAGGCGTATGGTCGAGTGCTATAATAAATATTTCCTAACAATAGATATATTTCTCTTTTCCCCGTACCAATTTAAGAAAAAATTAAATTGTATTCTGTCCAGTAAAGATTTTGACTTGTATAATGTGGAATAGACGTTCTCAGTTAACTTTAAATTTTACTTGTTTAAAATTATTTGTACCTTCTATAAACACATCACTTGTTTAGACACCTTGCTCTAAATAATGAATATGTTTGTATTCCCTCTAGTTGTAACACTATCTTATAACCTGTATACCTTTAACATCATGTGGATAACGTAGTGGGCTATGTAATTAATAGTTTTTCTTAGTTTATGTAATTCTAGTGTTAATATATATTATGTAGCTGTTTGTTTTTCCTTAATAAACAAAATAAAAAAAAAAAAAAAAATATCTCTTTTCCGAGAATTGTGTTGATGGAGGGGACTTAGTTAGTGCCGGCTCCAAGCTCGATGAAACCTCTACCTAACTCAAGTACTACCCACGCGGTAGAATTGCGCATTCGAATACTTATCACTATTAGTTACAACAAATTAATTTCTTACTTTGTGTTGCGACATTTCACCCTGTGAAAGACCATTCGGAAAAATCCTAGATTCATTAAGCAAAATTGGTAGCAAACTATTTTTTAATCTATACTTTTTTATATTATGTGGTTATGTACTATAATATAAGTCTTCTTCTTCTTCGAGTCACCGGTTCTGTCGAACCAGTGTGGTGAAAGGATTGTAAGTGCGCCTCAAAGAGGCTCCTTTCGTGCACTCGACACATGTCTTCGAATTTTTTGTTCTAGGACATGTCGGTTTCCTCAAGATGTTTTCCTTCACCGTTTTGAGAACGTGGTATTGCGCACATACATTTTTTAATCGAAAAACTCATAGGTGCACTTCGGGATTTGAACTGGCGACCTCCGGATTGAAACTCGGGGGTCAGTACCGCTAGACCACCACGCTCTCGACAATATAAGTATGAACTTAATATAAGCTTACAGCTAATGCGTTATGGTTCAGTTTCGTTTAGTCGTCTTTTCAGTTCAAGGTAAAGATAATGTTTTCTTAAAATTCTCACCTTTTCTGTTTATTATCCTAAAGTCATCTTCTGGCCTTTCTCCCTTACTGGCAGCACTGAGGACTATAATTGTAGCAACTTTGAAGATTGTTGACCACATCTTGACACACTTTTGACAATCTGGAACAAATAAACATAAATAATTTAAAAACTATTATAATAATCAAGTTGACATGCCTTTATTTTATTCGTTGTTAGAGCTAACATCTGTTCAAAGACGATTTTAAATTAGAATTCGATAAAATAATAGTCTTAAAAACATGCTAACGCCTAGGGCGAAATTGGTCGCTTTTGTAAGGAAATTGCAAAAAATACACAGGCCATACGTTGGCTCCATATTTTGAGTCTGACTATCAATCGCTACTGCGAGTCGCCGTCAATCAAAATATGTAGTTGCGGTTATGTCCTACAATATATCTTCTATTGTCCAAAAAATCAACCAATTCAAGAAAATATACCAAGAAAACAGTGTATAAGTGACCACACTAGACAAAAATGTATCTGAATCAACTATCTGAACATATTGTCTGTATTGGCTTTTCTAAATTGGCGCTTTAAAAATAAATTACTGAAACTAATTTAGAGCAATGTTAATTACTTTCCGTTAGCGTACGCGTAATTCTAAACTGGTTTTGATGGAGTTCTTAAACGCAGTGTTTATCGAGTCCCCGTCAATCCGAGTACATTTGTCTATCTGTCTGTCACGGGTCTATCTCCTCGTGAAGCTTAACATTCCACTTAACGGTTGTCAGAAGGTACTGACGGCGTCACAATTACCAGCGTCACATTTACTAACAAAATGATATATCTTTTGGCATTAAGTGCAGCGATCTTGATAAGATTAGAAGTAATAGTACTTAGTGTATTGTTACTGTGGAAAAACCACTGATTTTGTAGCAATTATGTCTGGAATGTTCTGTTTCCATTGTTTGTATCCACAGCAGTCCAAAGTATCTATGATTTGTTGAAGCATGAACGCAATAATGCAGCATAGCGTTGCTGTTTTTTTTTTTATGTAATACAGTTACGGAACGAGCCGACGGCCCACCTGGTGTTAAGTGGTAACCTCGGCCCATAACAACTGATGCGACTTCGGTCCTCCCCTACTAGGTACGACAAGACCCAAGTCGCATCGTATGCGTCCGTAACTCTGAGACGTGAAGGTGGAATGTCCTATGTGCCTGTAATTTCACCGGAAACCACACCTTTCAAACCGGAACACAGTAATGCGAATGCTTCACTGCTTGGCGGCAGAAATGGGCATGGTGGCAGTGCTTCCCCGGACGAACTTGGCGAGAGTTCTACTGCTCTTAAAACTGTGTTACTTAATAGCATAGACATAATATTGATATAAATTACGCTAAACGTAATTATGGTATTAAAAATGAAAGCGCACTTGTTTGACATTACGAAATAGAAGAGATTACATTAGAGATTAGAAATAGAATTCGGTCAGGGCATATAAAATGACATTTTAATAACCGTCTAATGATTTTTTTATGCGATAAAGTTATGGAACGAACAAATGGCCACCTGGTGTTTAAGTGGTAACCTCTACACTTAACAAGCAATAAACTTGGGTCTTCCCCAACTTAGGTAAGACGAGACACAAGTCGCATCATGCGTCCGTAACTCTGAGAGCAGAAGGTGGAATGGCTCGTTTGACTTTAGTTAAGTGTATCGTTTTAGCAGGAAACCTAACTACAGACAAGTAGGATTACCTTTCAAGAAATTATTAGGAATTTCAGAGCACGTGCAAGTCTCATCTGATGGATTATGACGGATTCCACGAAGAGCCTCGTAAAATAGTCATTGGAAAGCACTCACGGCATATGAGAATATTGTTTCCGGTAAGAATGAATGATAGGAGCAAAATTATGGTTTACTGTTTCTATTTTTAGAGCTTTTCGTTACTATTACTACTACTATAATCGAGTCACTGGTTCGATATATTCATTAGTTTATTGGCTTATTTCGCGCATTGACACATTTCTACGAAGTTTTGATTCTAGGACTTGTCGGTGTCCTCACGTTTCCATGTTTTCCTTCAGCGTTTTGAGAACGTAGTTTAGCGCACTTACATTTTTTAAGCTAAAATCTCATTAGTACCCCTTGGGATTTGAACCAGCTCCCTCCGGATTGAAACTTAGGGTCAGGACCACTGAGTCACCACTGTTATATTGAATTGTTTCAAGACAAATTTTTCAGTTTTTCTAAGCAAAGCCTAGGAAAAGTGCTTTTTGTACTTTACTTCAATATCTATTGTAAACACTTAATTTTTATGTCAATTTCTAATGTGTATTAAATAAAAGCATCGAACCAATGGAGATTTCTCCAGGAAACACAACTTCAGGTAAAAGTACAAGGTAAAAAAAGAGCTGCCAATAAACTTTTTTTTTATGTTAGGTAGTTACGGAACGAGCTGACGGCCCACCTGGTGGTAAGTGGTAACCTCGGCCCATAACAACCGATGCGACTTGGGTCCTCCCCTACTAGGTACGACAATACCCAAGTCGCATCGTATGCGCCCGTAACTATGAGACGTGTAGGTGGAATGTCTCATGTGCCTGTAACCTGTTCACCGGAAACTACACCTTTCAAACCGGAACACAGTAAACGCGAACGCGTTACTACTTGGCGGCAGAAATGGGCATGGTGGCAGTACTTCCCCGGATGAACTTGGCGAGTTCTACTGCTCTTCAACATAATGAGTGAACAAAATTGTTTACGCTTTTATCTGAAATAACGATAATATTTGGTAACCCCAAACTTGGCCCCGACACATGATACACAAAGTAATAGACGATGTAATGATAGTTCGATTAAGTTTTAGTGTTTATAATTGCCTTTAGGTTTATTAGAAATCTATTCACTAACCAAAGTATGGTAGCAATTGCCGCCAAAGGCAACAGATTAGGTCATCGACCTGAGATCTACCTGCTAAATTGAAATTGATAGATGTTAAGCAAAAACTCCGACAAGATTGAAAACTGTCTTTGAATTTACTTTAAGTTAGTGCTTGGTGTGTGGTTGCCGATGAAAGTAGAGGCTTACCAATCCACCATCACGTCTCAGAGTTATGTATGCGACTTGGGTCTTTTTCTATCTTTGTAAGGGAGGACGCAAGTCGTATCGCTGTTAGGGCAGAGGTTACCACTTAAATGCCATTAGATCGTTCTAAATCTTTATCACATAAAAAATATATTTCATTCAATGTATTGTGATTGAACTACTTGAATCCATATAATGGGTATGAAAGCAACGTCTCTTCCTACACTTCAACGTGGGTGAGATATAGTGGGTCGCTTACCCAACAAATGTTGCTCACGAACAATAATAATCGCTCTTTTATTGTTGTCAATAACTTTCATAATCTATACTCTTTGTACTATCTACTCTACTCTAAGAGCAGTAGAACTCTCGCCAAGTTCGTCCGGGTACTGCCACCATGCCCATTTCTGCCGCCAAGCAGTAACGCATTCGCGTTACTGTGTTCCGGTTTGAAAGGTGTGGTTGCCGGTGAAATTACAGGCACACGAGACATTCCACCTACACGTCTCAGAGTTACGGGCGCATACGTCGCGATTTGGGTCTTGTCGTACCTAGTAGGGGAGGACCCAAGTCGCATCGCTTGTTATGGGCTGAGGTTACCACTTAACACCAGGTGGGCCGTCAGCTCGTTCTGTAACTGTATTAGATTTTAAAAAAACTCTACTATATCTACTCTTTGGTTGTCTGGAAGAAATCGCTATAAGCGATAAGACCGCACATTGTGCAATTGTTTTTAATTTTTTGTTACATTATTTTAGTGTAAGATTGTAATTGTTTAGTTACGGTGTTAATTATGCACAACTTTTTGGGTAACTATTGTCTTGCGTCATTTGCGCATTATAAAGCTAAATAGACGAGAACCGAATTACAAATGAATGAGCAGCGATAAAAATAACTCCCAGCCATCTGGCTGACCTCATAGCTTAGTTGGTTATTAACCCTACCTTCTGTGCTGTAGGTCGTGGGTTCGATCCCCACTCAGGACAAACATTTATGTGACATTTGTAACATTGATGTTTGTTCTGTGTCTGGGTGTTAATATGTATTATATGTATGTATTTACAAAAGAAAAGTATATAAGTATGTATATCAGTTGTCTGGTTCCCATGATACAAGCTATGCTTGGCTTACTTTGGGGCTAGATGGCGCTGTGTGAAATATCCAACATTATTATTATCTAGGTACCTATGCAACATATAGTTACTTTTTGAGCTTGATCGCATAATTCGCATTTCACACAAGACTTGCAAATTTCATTATGATAACAAAAATGTTGCTACAACTCCCTCAGTGGGCAATTCTTGTTCCTTAGTCATGTGAGATTTCATCTCATCATGTCAGTTTTTGTAGTAAAATTACCCGACTTAAGTTTTGGGACCATAATTATAGTTTGCCTTGTACGCTTCCATAATGTATATAGCCTGAAATTACAGGCACACGAGACATTCCACCTACACGTCTCAGAGTTACGGGCGCATACGTTGCGACTTGGGTCTTGTCGTACTTAGTAGGGGAGGACCCAAGCCGCATCGCTTGTTATGGGCTGAGGTTACCTCTTAACACCAGGTGGGCCGTCAGCTTGTTCTGTAACTGTATTACATAAAAAAAAAACCGAACAGAAGTATTAGACGCATTTTCGCGTTAAAAAGTAATTGCATTCAATCGAGTAAAATTGCTAAAATAATGATTTAAATATAGTTATACATACGTAATTGCGACACAACAAATGGTCTATCTTCACAAAACAAAAAAAATCGTCTTGGCATCATCTTCACAAAACAAAATCCAAATTATTTCCCTTAAAACAATTTTAAGTGAGGATTCCACTCAACATGAGTGCTCAAGTAATATTTATTTCATTATTTATTTACCGTAGGCGACAATCTTTCGTAAAAGTCTCAAAATAAAGCGCGTCTTATCGACATTATCATTTCGAAACATGTTTATTATAAACGAGAATTGTCTCCCTGGCCACACATTCATTTATATTTGCAAGGCGAGCTAATGACTCGCTGACGACGAGAAATTAGATCAGTGTCCAGCAGAAAGCACACCACGCATGCGCAGTCACCGACGCAAATACCTAATTGATTTATTGTTACATCTTGAACCTAGTTATTGAATGAACGAAAACAATTTATTTTTACGTGGCGGTTAGATAAAAAGCATTTTCAGTCATCTAACAAATAGGTCTTCTTCTTCGAGTCACCGGTTCTGTAGAACCAGTGTGGTGAAAGGATTGTAAGTGCGCCTCAAAGAAGCTCCTTTCCTGCACTCGACACATGTCTTCGAATTTTTAGTTCTAGGACATGTCGGTTTCCTCACGATGTTTTCCTTCACCGTTTTGAGAACGTGGTATTGCGCACATAAATCTTTCAATCGAAAATCTCATAGGTGCACGTCGGGATTTGAACCGGAGACCTCCGGATTAAAACTCGGGGGTCAGTACCGCTAGACCACCACGCTCTCAAACAAATAATATAAAAATAAATAATAAATATAATAGAAAATAATAAAAAACAAATAGGTCATAATCATAAACGATTACTTTTATATTTTTCAATTTATTTTTATGTTATGAGTTTTATGAGTCAGACCTCTAAGTAACTCTATATGTGTAAACTGACACTATATATAAATAATAACAAAATGATATCTTTTTAAATATCTAGATAATTTTATCAGTCAAAAAACAGGTAGCTATATCTGTCAATATTTTTTGGTGGTCGTATCAAAGTGATAACATCTCATCATACATTTTATTTGCCCGAATTGGTCAAACATTCCTACATATATCGAGTTACATACGGAAGGACGCATCAAATAAAATACATATATCTATTTTAGATACGATATTACTGATCACTTGTTATTTGGGTCGAAGCCATTGAACCTACTTGAGATATAGTTAGCCTCAGAATAAATCAGTGGTGTGGTTTAAATTCTTTTATTTTTAATGTGGCTGTTGAAATGCGGTAACTTTTGAATTGTAATGTCAGATGGATTTCGTTTTGTAACTCTAAATAGAAGTAGAACTTATGCCATGTTCTTCCGGGGAAGCACTGCCGCTATACCCATTTTGGCGCTAAGCAGTGACGCATTTGCATTGCTGGGTACTGGTTTGAAAGGAGAAATTACAGACACTTGAGAAAATCCGCCTTCTGGAGTTTGGTTTTGGGTCTTCCTATACGTAACTAGGGGTAGACCCAAGATGTTTTTCTTTTGTTAAGGGCATAGATTACCGTTTTACATCAGGGCCAAATTGCTCGTTCCTTAACCTATTCGCATAAAAACCAAATAGCCTTCGAAGAGGGCCAGTGTTCTTACTTGCGCAAACGCGTCTAATTCGTTGTTGTTTTTAGATGAGTAGATATAAAACCATCATATAATATTTCTACGAAAAGTATACCAAAATTGTATAGAGTAACAAAATATCTATCTACTGTATACAATTTTACAATTACCTTTTATCTTGGATTTTCTGTAATGGCTAAGTAAGAGCATACATTGAATTAGATACAGTTAAATTAGACAAAAATGATTCATCTCGATCGTCAGATGTATCTATCAGACGGCGCTTCAGAAAAGTATGTTCAAACATACAAGTTCGTCTGGGGAAGTACTGCCACCATGCCCATTTCTGCCGCCAAGCAGTAACGCGTTCGCGTTACTGTGTTCCGGTTTGAAAGGTGTGGTTTCCTGTGACATTACAGGCACAAGAGACATTTCACCTACACGTCTCACAGTTACGGGCGCATACGATGCGACTTGGGTATTGTCGTACCTAGTAGGGGAGGACCCAAGTTGCATCGGTTGTTATGGGCCGAGGTTACCACTTAACATCAGGTGGGCCGTCGGCTCGTTCCGTAACTGCATCACATAAAAAAAAAACAACTGCTATGATCAAAATTTTCAATTCATAAGTTTTAGGTAGAAGATAAGATTCATCGGTTGAAAATCTACTTTCATGATCTGCGTTCTAACTGTTTTATGTAACCTTTAGTTACTTTATTGTAGTGTAGAGAAACATTTGAGAGCGACCGGACAAACACGCCGTTTATGAGCCTTTATCGATTGTAAAAGTTAAAATCAATTAAATAGCTTCCGTCATGTACACTTTCTTTTAACTAGTATTTTGTATAATGTTGATTTGCTTTTATAACTAGCGACATATCCCGCCTTCTCACGGATAGCATGAAGTATTATAATGAGACCTCACATATTACTGGTTTGCTGGAAGAGAACTATTTTTGGGGTTAAGCTCGCCTTTGTATATGTATTGCTTATCACTTACTTGTATTATGTTTTCTGTGTACAATAAAGAATAATAATAATAATAAGATAGATAGATAGATAGATAGATAGACTCTTTATTGTGCATAATTTACACCGTAACTAAACAATTACAATCTTAGACTAACATAATATAACAAAAAATTCAAAACAAATGCACAATGGGCGGTCTTATCGCTTAAAGCGATTTCTTCCAGACAACCTTTGGATGGAATGGATTATATTATAATATTAGACGGTGGTGTCAAAGTAGTAAATAAATAGGGTAAAAAACGATCTTAATACATAAACAGAATAGACAGAAAAATAAATAAAAAATATATACATATACCTAATACCTTGTCATAAACATAATACTTACATTAAAATAAAATAATTAACAATTTCTTGGCAACTAATACTTAGGCAGACAAATTATATAATTCTAAATAATATGATTAACGAAGATAACAATAATAATAATAATATTGGTGGACATTTCACACAGCGCCATCTAGTCCCAAAGTAAGCTAAGCATAGCTTGTATCATGGGAACCAGACAACTGATATAATACTTATATACTTTTCTTTTGTAAATACATATTAACACCCAGACACAGAACAAACATCAATGTTACAAATGTCACATAAATGTTTGTCCTGAGTGGGGATCGAACCCACGACCCACAGCGCAGAAGGTAGGATTACTAACCAACTGAGCTATCAGGCCAGTCAGTGAATAAAGAATTATTTGGTATAGCTTTGTATAATGCGCTGTTGTCGTGTATTGGATTTTCACGTAGGATTGTCCTACACGAGAACCGAATATTTCCAATTCGAAACATTTGGTGATGAACATAGATGATAGATACTGTGTCTGGGTGCTAATATATATGTACAGACAAATTAGATATGTACAGATATATAGATATGATGATACAACCTATCTGATAACCTCCTCCTTTTTCTGTAGTCGGCTAAAAAGGTATAGGAGTATTATATCTGTTGTCTTGTTTCTAAAGTACAAGCTATGCTTAGTTTGGTGTTAGGTTGTGATGTGTGAAATGTGTCTATATAAGTGTCTATAAAAACGAAAAAAAAAAGCATTTTATCAGTAATCGATCACCTAGGGTTGAAAATTATTAAAGAACTAATATCGCAATTAAAAAATAGGGGTTGGTGGTAGAAGGGTGACAATTTAGGGTTGTATGTATTTATTAAAGCTGAATCATAAAAAAAAATAATAAAAAAAGACCAATAAATAAAAAAAAATGTGGTGGACCACCCTTTTCGCTTTGGGGTATGAAAAATAGTTTACGTGCTATACTTAGACCTACCGAATATACACTAAAAAAAATCGTAAAAATCAGTCAATCCAGAGGAGTTTTGTTACAAACATTGACACGAAAATGTTATATTAATTATACTGATTAGCGACTGAAAAGGAGATTAATATCGAAATACAAAGAGTATGAACCTCTTCTATACTTATATTAAAAACATTATATTAATATTTGAAACTGGACTAGTTTCTTTTGTGTATGGATTCCAGCCGGGCATTGACTTGACTCCATCCTATCTGTTGCTTAATCGTGAGTCCACACAGGTGTATTTTGTTTACTTAAAAAGTTAACATATAATACATTTCTAAGTTGTTTGCCATTGATAATGATACTTTAAGTGCCGTACAGATTGACCTAGATCGATACGTGTCAATTTGTAGTGAGTAGTAGAAAACCTCTTAGCTGATAAGAATGATAACCTATCAGGTCTTATCACTAACACAACAATCATTATTGGAATTTCGTTTTAAATTTTTCAGTTTGTTTTATATTATTTGTTATATATAATTAAGTTACTGACCGAGGCAATAGCCCACCTGGTGTTAAGTGGTAAGCTCTGCCCATAAAGCGATGCGACTTGGGTCGTCCCCCACTTCGGTAGGACAAGACACAATTCGCATCGTGTGCGCCCGTAACTCTGAGACGTGAAGGTAGAATGACTCTTTGCCTGTAATTTCACTGGCAACATTCACTTCCATACCGGAACACAGCAAAGCGAAAATATTACTTCCTTTCGGCAAAACTGGGTATGGTGGCAGTATTTGCTCGGACGGTCTCGGCATAAGTTCTACTGCTATATATATTTAAACAGTTTCATTATGAAATTGGTAATAAGTTACTATAAATAAGCTAGGTAAGTATAGTATTGATTCGTAAATCCTAGGATTTAGACCATTCTAAGACTTTTGATAGTAAATAATAGCACAGTGATATCAATCATGTAAATAACACATAATATTGTCCAAACTGTTATCTAAGTCCTGTGATAACGGTGACCTAAGAAGCGGGTGGTCCACCAATTCCGTATTTGCGAAATGTTACAAAACACGTGTCCCGGATCGAAGATTATAAGTACTACTCAAATTACAATAACGACTTTGTAAGCGTTACTTCCCCGGAAAATTACTTGGTAGCAGTACTTCCCGGAAAGAACTGCTCTGGATCTTGCTCTGGTTTATTTTGCAGTCTCGTAAATATACACAAGTCAATCCGTCATCTGTCCCATAAAGCCTAATTAACTTTCATAGTATAATTAATACATAGGGCGTGGTAATTGATATTTTTGTAAATAATATGTCATGATGACTGACAAATAAAGGCAAGCCTTTTTTACTCAATAGAGTTGTCATAGCAAACTCTTAAATCATGCATTCAAATATTTACTTCAACCAGTTTGGGAGAAAGTTAGTTAGTTAAATAACCGACTTAAAAAAAAGGAGGAGGTGCTCAATTCGTCGGAAACTTTTTTATGTATCCTCATTATTCTCATATCTCCTTCACTTATAAACCGATTTCGAAATTTTAGTATATTTTATTTTAAACCGTTGTCGCTTAAATACAAATTATTTTCCTGAAATGCCCAGTAGCCGACGTTCCTAAAACATGCTCTATATACCAACTTAATCTATGTATATCAAAGAAACAGTTTTATTTTCTAAGATTAATTTTCTCTTCTGTTCGAGAATCTATTTTTTGATTAGTAGCTATTTCTATCGCAGGCCTAAAAAAACGACCACTAAAAAAAAAAGATTTTTACAGACAAAATAGTAAGTACAATTTTCTCATCTGTTTGCGACTGTTTTCCACAAAATTTCAATAATAATTAAGATGGGTATTCTTCGATCGTTTGAGCGAAAACTAGCGAAACAAATTGGGGGGAGGGTTAAGATAGCTAAGCATGTATAGATACTGGTTGATATGATTACGTGCATTTCGTCCTCGTACGGACATCAAGATAAACAAACCCACGTATTACGCTATACCTAATAATGTAGTTTGAGTAAATAAACCGAGGCTACGTGCCCAATGCCATGTCGGCTGCATTATCCAACAGTTAAATGAAATGTAACTGAACGTACATAACTAATAGTTTACTAGTCTAGAATAGTGATGGGTTTAGACCGGGCTGTTCGAAGGCCGCAAATCCGAATGTATTACATCGAATTTGGATCCCTCATCGTATCGAACTCAGATTTTGACAGCAGACCCGTTTTCCCAGATAAAAAGAAGCTATGTGCGATTCCAGGCTATACTCTATCTCTGTGCCAAATTTTAATCCAGATTCGTTCAACCGTTCTGGCGTGATTTACTAACAAACATACAAACTTTCGCATTTATAATAATAATTTATATTATATTATGATAATAACCTTTTGTTGAATACCTACGTAAAATCGAAAATCCCATTTTATGAATCACATCATACATTTTAAATAACCTAAACCTTAGGTTTAGAATATTTATTTAAAATGTATACTTACATACTTTCACTAAGTAGTATTTGCAATTTAAAAAAAAAACAAGCTATCGTGTCAGCTGTTTACAGGTTACTTTATTATTAGCAGATATAACAGAAAATTTTCTGTGACTATAATATTGGAGTAAATATTTTTCCGCACTGACACATTGCTAATATCTAGGAAGAGTATAACATAACATTGCGACAAATATCACACGTATACTATGACCTAGTACACTGGCCTCATAGCTCAGTTGGTTAGTAACCCTACCTTCTGCGCTGTGGGTTTGATCCCCACTCAGGAAAAACATTTATGTGACATTTGATGTTTGTTGTGTCTGGGTGTTAATATGTATTTACAAAAGAAAAGGATATAAGTATGTATATTAGTTGTCTGGTTCCCAAGATATGCTTAGCTTACTTTTGGGGCTAGATGGCGCTGTGTGAAATGTCCACCATATCCACCAGTTGGCTGTTACCGGCTTCTTTCACATCCCTAGTATAGAACAATGGCTCTCTCAGGGTAGACGGTACAAGGGCAAACAAGTAACCCACTGTTCTGGGTACAAAAGCAATCGTTGAACTATATTGCACTACAACATAATCTGCGTCCCAGTACTAACTGTTGGCCAATCTGCGGCACAATGGTAGTAACTATTGTAGAGTCTGCGACATTGTTTTAGTGAGTATTGATTAATCTGTAACCGTTGGAACTGGTTTGGGTCACACACGCAAAAAGAACTGAGACATCGAAATACAGTAAAAGGTCGACGTATATTGTGCCTTCAGGAAATCCTATAAACCGTAAAGTATTTCCACGTTTAGTGTACTTTCAATGTCTATTCACGTTGGCTGTGATTTATGTCGACTGGCCTCATAGCTCAGTTGGTTAGTAACCCTACCTTCTGCGCTGTAGGTCGTGGGTACGATCCCCACTCAGACAAAAAAAATTGGAGCCATTTGTAACATTGATGTTTGTTCTGTGTCAATATGTATTATATGTATGTATTTACAAAGTCATATATAGTCATAATATTGGTGGACATTTCACACAGCGCCATCTAGCCCCAAAGTTAGCTAAGCTTCTGTCATGAGACCAGACAACTGATATAATACTTATATACTTTTTTTGTAAATATTTAATAATTATTGACACCCAGACAGAACAATGATCTATTTTATAGATCCGTCATACAAATGTTTGTCCTGAGTGGGAATCGAACCCACGACCTACAGCATAGAAGGCAGGGTTACGACTGAGCTGTGAGGCCGGTCCATATGCCCACCATCCTAGCCAATTCTGATTCTTTATTTTTGTTCAGGGTGTTAGTGCTAGCATTCTTAATTAGCCTTATTAGGCTAAACCCACGTAGTTTTTTGCCTGTTTACGTTATTTGTTGGCGGGTTTGTCTACTCCGCTATGTGTGTTGAGCTACCTCATTAAGACGCGGCCCACATTACTTTTTTAGGTCAAACGACGCAGTTTGATTACAAATTCGTTAAGTGTACGAATATACGTGTCGGCAATACAACTGGACAAAAAAACTTAAAGATTAATACTTAAGCTAACGTAATAGGAGGGCGGCCTCATCGCTAACAGCTATTTCTTCCAGGCAACCTTTCTCTGATCTGTATCAGCAGATATGATAATCTAACGAGTTTTACACAACATTTGAGTGTGTGAGTGCCTCGAGGTATTAGAATGGTAAAAAGCTTTCTGCTTTGCAAATTACACTTTCACTGTCGTCATCCAAACAATATTATAATGCGAAAGTGTGTATGTATGGATGTATGGACCGTGTGTTTCTCTTTCGCGCGAACCACTTAATTTGTTTGGCTGATTTTGTGTAATGTTTAAACGAAAGACGGTCATTTCCATAGAATTCATCGTTTATTGTTTAAGGAGCTGGGCGCTGTCCCCTGTCTCTGCTACACAGTAAAATCTAACTTTTGCAATAGTCATATATCCTTACAAAGAAACTTCTAATCAAAAAATGGGAATAAAAAGTAAATGTGATAATTCAATTATGTAATTAAGTATTATTAACAATTTATTTAGTATTAAATTGTTGCAACAAGCCGTGCGTGCGTAAAATAGACTGGAATATCACAGGATACTTTTGTCCCAGTATCACAGGCGAAGCTGTGGGTCGAAGCTTTGCTAAATGATTATACTTAATACTAAAACTATTGCTTGTTTGTCTGTGGATATAACAACCGCCATAGCAGATCTCATAAAAGAATCGTAATCAGTAAGTATGCACACTGACAATGCACCGAACGGGGTCATATAACGGGTAAAATCAGTGCTGAGACGAACATTCTCATTTATTGCGTAATCGGTTCGATTCCCGGGCAGGACAACATTTATTTGAAAAGTATACAGGGTGTCCGGTAATGAATGGATAACCATGATATGGGTCTTAGTAGAACTATTGGGCATTCGGAAAAAATATCAAATAAAAAAAAACAAAGTAGTATCTAAAAAGAAACAAAACAAAATAAAACAAAACATCGATATTATTTAAAAAATACATATCTTACTACTCTTTTTTTTTATTTGATATTTATTCCGAATGCCCAATAGTTCTACTAAGACCCATTTCAAGGTTATCCATTCATTACCGGACACCCTGTATATGCATTCTATAAGTTGTCTGGTTCCCACAGTATAAGGTATGCTTAGTTTGGGCTCTACAAATCAAAAGAAGGCGGGAATTTAAAGATCTAGTACATCGAGTAAACCTTGATTGAAATGACTGTTTTTTTCTCTTGTGGTCATAATAGTTTATTAATTCAATATTCTTGATATCTGATTAAAATTCATATCTACCATTAATGACAGATTACCATAACATAGTGGATGGGCGTGTTAGTGAAGTCGTCTGTGTAGTAAAATGTTATTTATAATATCGTGTGGGAAACAAGATGCCTTTTAACGAATATTACGGTAAATATTTCATGTTTCTGTATTTAATTAGGTCTTTTATGTTTGCCGAATGATAGAAGTAAAGATATAAAGAAATTTTTATTCATTGACTTAGCGCTAAGTACCCTACCCTCACATATTATACAAGTAAGACCCAATGTGACCCCAAAGCTGCCTTTTCCTGGGTCTGAGAACGAATAATGAGTTACGAAGAAAAACTATTGTTTTAGGCACATTTCCAGCTGGTAGTGAGTTGAGCTATCAATAGAACGGCTGAAACGGTATTTTGATACCTCTATTGGTTCCATCGTGTTTTGTAAAAAATATAGAAATAGGTATTTCTTTTCCGTTTTTTTTTATGTGATACAGTTACGGGACGAGCCGACGGCCCACCTGGTGTTAAGTGGTAACCTCTGCCCATAACAACCGATGCGACTTGGGTCCTCCCTTACTAGGTACGACAAGACCCAAGTCGCATCGTATGCGCCCGTAACTGTGAGACGTGTAGGTGGAATGTCTCTTGTGCCTGTAATTTCACCGGCAACCACACCTTTCAAACCGGAACACAGTAACTCGAACGCGTTACTGCTTGGCGGCAGAAATGGGCATGGTGGCAGTACTTCCCCGGACGAACTTGGCGAGAGTCCTACTGCTCTTAAAAAATTGATTGTAGTAACATTAAGTGTTAGGTATGTTATTTATTTGTAAGTTCATTTTGAAATAAGTAAATTAATTAGATTTATTATAAAATACTAATAAAAAATTATTAAAACAAACAAACATCTTAGGTACACACATAAGGATTGACTCTCCGATACAGTAAATAGAAACCCGATTCAAAACCAGAGGATAAACTGGATTCGGGGATCAAATCCGGGAATCGTCACTTCAAAGGTTTTTACGAATCCAAGAAACTATCAATGTTTTAGTATGCAGAAGCTACCAGTAGTATACTGGAACACCCAGCCGGAATGAATATTTGTAATAACAAACTCTAACACACAACGGGAATCAAACCCGCGATCTCTATATCCGAGTCGGTTTTATAAATCAAAATATACTACCCACAAGTGATTGTTAGAGATATGCAAATTATTGAGCTCATACCATATAAAACCCCTTTATAAAACAGGAATTCTTTATTTTTGAACAGGCTACACTTAAAGTTACGATAACTTATGCCGTAAAAAACGAGAAAAAAGGCGCGCAGCATCCGACTAGCAAAAAAGACGTGTTACGAAATACGAAACATAAACACGATTAATTTTACCTACCGTAAACTTATCTTTACTTACCATAAACTTATATTTACTTACCATAAACTTAACTAGGTGAGCTCTCACGTTCCAGCTGAAATGAACCAACCCATGATCCAGGGCATCCAGTTTGTTAATTCATCACTTCCAAACGAGGCTTGTGTGTACCACTGTTTATTTTGTTGACACAAATCGAGGTTATTGGCGCTTACGCTAACATCTGGCCGTTAATGTGATTTCACAGTTAAGTTCACAAATAACTATCAAATTGTAAGTTTGTTTAGAACACTCGCAGGTACAGAGCAACAAGAGATTGCTTGGGTGCGGACGAAATAAGTTCAACAACGCACAACCTTTGCAATCAAGCTAACGTCACAGTGTGAGTGAGTCGGGTACAGCTCAGGGCACGCGACGCGCTCTCGCCTGATAACATTGCCAGCACCATTTAATGGATTCGCACTTTTTTTTTTTTTTTTTTTATGTGAAACAGATACGGAACGAGCCGACGGCCCACCTGGTGTTAAGTGGTAACCTCTGCCCATAACAAGCGATGCGACTTGGGTCCTCCCTTACTAGGTACGACAAGACCCAATTCGCAACGTATGGTTCATAGTTCATAGTTCATAGTTAATTTATTCGTAACAAAGTTACAAGTCAATATAAATCACAATAATAATTAAATCAAATAAAAATTATTCTATAAATGATTCATCATGTATGCGCCCGTAACTCTGAGACGTGTAGGTGGAATGTCTCGTGTGCCTGTAATTTCACCAGCAACCACACGTTTCAAACCGGAACACAGTAACGCAGAAACGCGCAGTATATTTAATTGTTTATTATATTATTTACTTAATAAGTATTCATCTATTAACCGACTAAATTTTATTAGTATCATTTATTTAATCTGAGTAAGCCATTACTCAGATTAAATAAATGTAAGCCATTACATTCAGATCTTTATTTAATTGTTACTTGTCCAAAACTAGTCCGAAATACGTACATTGCTATAAAATATTGATGATTTTAACTTTACGTTTAACGGAGGTGGGCGTTGATGCCTGCGACACAGTTTTATTACTTCTGCAGACATCATCGTTTCTCAACTATCAAAATCCACTGTATTGCTCCTCTTATTTTATTTTTTTTACGTCAAAGTAGCAAACAAAATTACCACAAAACTCGGGTAAAATCTCCCCACAAATCAGCGGCAAGAAGGTCCGTGTACGCACACGAACACACGCACACCACGAGACATGCTCGCTGATTGGACAACAAGTAATGCCTCCGCCCGCGCACCAACGTCCTTGCGGCCACCGACCGTAGCCGGCTCTCGGGCTTAACCACTTCAACTTACTAAGTTACCACTAACTTAGGGCCAACATATAACGTATCGTTTTCATTACCGGTGTTGTACCTTCATATGGTCTGTGGTTATTACAACTTCATCAAGATAAAACCTAAATTACGTGTTGGAGTGACCTGAATCCAAGGTTTATTACGTAAATATTTCATGATCTTCTGTAGACTCTTATAGTTTTTAGTGTTCTAATCTTCTTCTTCTTCGAGTCACCGGTTCTGTCGAACCAGTGTGGTGAAAGGATTGTAAGTGCGCCTCAAAGAGGCTCCTTTCGTGCACTCGACACACATGTCTTCGAATTTTTAGTTCTAATGTCGGTTTCCTCACGATGTTTTCCTTCACCGTTTTGAGGACGTGGTATTGTGCACATATCTTTCAATCGAAAAACTCATAGGTGCACGTCGGGTTTTGAACCGGCGACCTCCGGATTGAAACTCGGGTGAAACCGCTAGACCACCACGCTCTCTAGTGTTCTAATATATTATCACGAGGGAGTCGATTTTGTACAGGCCATTGTAACTTGATATATTTTGACATAAGAGTTAATAAGGCACTGATGTAAATTGGAAATAAAAAGAAACGCTATTCCAAATAAGTAATTATTACTTTAGGAAACAATTAATTATTCTACGCGGAAGTGGATGTTAGGTATACATAACTGATTTGGTTTATGATATAAATATAACCTTTGCGAGATTTACATATTTTTTTATAATACATTGTAACATATTTAGCCGTTCTTATGAGTATAGATGAAAACTACTTATGAAATTGGGTTGTAATTTGAACCATCTTATATCATATATTCCGTATTTTAAGCAAATAAACGATTCAATTACATTTAATTTTGAGTAGACGGAATAGAATTTTCATTAAAGAAACATGACAACACAAATGTATAACACACTTCGGAACAGAATTCAGGACTATATTTACTAGTAGCTGTTGCCCACGACTTCGTCCGCGTGGAATTCGGTGTTATCACGCACCCCTATTTTACCCCTCGTAAAAGTAACCTAAGTTACTCCTTGTTACATCAGCTATCTGCCAGTGAAAGTCCCGTCAAAATCGGTTTCAGCCATTTCAGAGATTACTCGGAACAAGCAGACAGACAGATAGACAAAAAATATAAAAAATGTTGTTTTGGTATATGTACCGTGTATACATCCATATGCACTTAGTAAAAAGCGGTTATTTTATTACAAACAGACACTCAAATTTTATTTTTTTGTATAGATTCGCTCCACAATGTTTTTCGTCCCCAGATAGTACTGAGACGAATCCATTGGCACCTATTTTATCAGAGACGACCCAACGACGTGATTAACAAAAAAAATACCTTTTTAGATGCGCAGACCGTTTTATTTTAGACTTCGACGACTGCGTGGCGACAGAAAAGGGTATAGCGGCAGTATATTCCCGGAACATAGCGCAAGTGCTACTGCCTATTATTAATGTTTCAATGTTATCTTCTCCTTAACACTATACGCTATACTAAGGAAATAATATTATCGTATTCATACATTCACACTTCAGCATGTAATGTGTAACGTGGGTGGTAAGTAGGAATCAGTTACAGCATAAAAATTGTAACCTACGCACTAAATACCATCCGATATGCAAATGTTTGTATATATGGCCTCGTATTTCTACCTATAACACTATATTAATATACGTTTATACCTCTATTTGAAGACAAATTATTTTCTCAGAACTCAAAATCACTTTTACTGTTTTTTGAGGATAAGTTTATAAATAATCGAATCTAGGTTTATGGTCAACGTAATTTATTGCCTAGCTACACCTAAGGTCATACTCTCACTCATAAACCAAATATGTTTTATCTGTGGCTCTAAGCTTACATAGAAAAAAGACAGTTTCTAATAAATTTCTAAATATTTTAAATTATTAAATTAATTCTAATTAATTTTGTAACACAAAACTGCTGTTAAGTGTTACATTGGACCGAGAATAGAGCCCCACACCGTAGGATACCAAGCCATATCCATCATTTGACAAGTTTAACCTTCAGTTTAGTTTTGTGCATAAATTGTATTGAATAATTTATACTAACTACTTAATTATAACTGTGTTTGTGAGACCGGCGCAGGCGCAGCGCACAAAGGGCCGAAGATACTCAAGTAGTAACTTATGATAATAATGACAGTAGTTATGCTTTTCTGTATTTCAATACGAATGTTTATGCAACGCACTTAAGAAATACATACATTTGCAATTTTAGTGAGAGAATTGAAGTAAATGGAAGGTATTTCACACAAAGACTTGGAAATTACGTACCCACGTACCTGTCTAGAAGTTAATGGCGTAAGTTTTATGTTTTAAGCTTTTATTAAACAAACAATATTTATGTATATTTCAATGTAAGTACTGCTACGTAAGTAATTACTTAAGTACCGAATTAAGTTACTTATATTTTTTAAATTAAATCTCTTCATTTAGCCATTAAAATTTCTGGTTATTTTATCAAAGTCAGCTTTTTTATATCGTTCGAATTCTCATCGCCGTAACTAATGGTAAGAATGAGATCGTCTGATTGATGAAAACAGGATGGTTGGCACCAAATAATACTAAATTCTTGTATTTAATTAGTCGCGTACTACTATTATTAACTAGCACGTTTACTTTGCCTACCAGTAGAACTTATGCCAAGTTCTTTCCAAGGAAGTACTGCCACCATACCTATTTTTGGCACCAAGCAGTAATGCATTCGCGTTACTGTTACGGGCATACGATGAGACTTGGGTATTTGTATGTAAAGTAGGGGAGGACCCAATTCGTATTGTTTGGGCAGAAGTTACAACTTAACATGGGCTTTCTGGACGTGCCAAAATTTATAAAAAACTATAATCTCGGCCGTATGTTATAATAATCTTAACTTATCCACATGACCAACAATATCCACAAATAAATCAAGACTACAACCATAAAAACACCGCAGAAATCTAAGAAGCCATTCGCTAATTACCATTTTTTGTGCATTCTTCTGTCAAGTCATATAAAATAGTGTGAGTTTTTGTTTTATTACATTAGTTCCTTGTACAGAAATATACCTACGACCAAAAAAAGAAGCGATCTCGAAATTCTATATACAGGGTGTGGCGTAATGAGTGGATAATAGGGTACCTGCGGGTAGGGGCCATTGTGGCGGTTCAGAAAAATATTTGTTATGCTCAGTAAAAGTGCCTCGGTTTTCGAGATATTCGACATTTTCGAAATTTAAGAAATATTTCACCCTTCGTCACTATTTTTGGCGCCCAGACTGCAAATGAATTTTTTTCTATCTGTTTTTTGGATAGTATTCTTGGATAGATGTGCTATCGAATGGAAACTATTATTTTTATAACACAAGCACAGTTATGTTTTTAAAATAAGATTTCACTAAAATTTTACTTGCTTTCGTTTGTTTTCCTGACCTTTACCCTTCTGTGGTGTAAAAAAAATGTATGGTCACTTGAATGCCAACGTTTAAAAAAATTAGCCTTTTTCATCGAAATTCCGAAATGGTATATTACATGGTATTTCCACAAGTTGATTCAAAATTAATTCCTATTAAAATGGGTAGAGCTAATTATTATAAAATTACAAATAGTACTAAAATTTACTTCATTACTTATAATCACCTAAAAACATTAGTTTAAAATTCGGTAATGAAATAAAACGAAACAATAAATTTTAAATGCATTTCATTTATTAAATTTACTATCACAAAAGGTGTTCGAAAAGTCCACCACGTGCTCTGATGCATGCTCTGCACCTTTTGATAAAAGATCTTTTAATCCTGTTCGCAAATCTTTGCTCTGTGATTTTCTGAGCAGCTAATCGCACACGCTCCCGTAGCTGGTCCACTGTATTAATTGGGTCTTTATAAACCTTTTCTTTAAGACATCCCCAGTAAAAAAAGTCCAATGGGTTGAGGTCTGGTGAACGAGGTGGCCACAAAATTGTCCCCAAACGACCGATCCATCGTCGACGATATGTTTCATCGAGGTATTGTCGAACATTTCGGGCGTAATGAGCGGGGCAACCATCGTGCTGCAGCCACATTCTTCTTCTATCTTCTAATGAAACATCTTCTAATAAAAGTGGAAGTTCGTGCCGTAAAAAATGTAAATACGTTTCTGCAGTCAATGTTCCAGACAATTCGAATGGTCCGATGATTTTGCCATTTAGAATTCCAGTCCATAAATTAATTTTGAACTGGTACTGGGACCTGTCTTCTCTGGCCAAATGAGGGTTTGTACGCTGCCAACTGTGCAGATTGTGCATATTAAAATACCCATCTTTTTTGCACGTGGATTCGTCGCTCCACAAAATTTTATCGAAGAAATCGGGATCAGCGTTCATTTTTCTCAGCATTGTTTGGCAAAATGCAACTCGTGCAGGGTAATCTCTTGGTTGCAAACATTGCACGCGCTGGTAGTGAAAAGGATGTAATTTTTCTCTTTTTAAAATTCGGTGTATTGTTCTTGCTGACATGCCAGTATTAGAGGCTATTACGCGCACAGATGTGGTCGGATCAGCAGCAATTTCATCAAGTACGTCCTCTTCATTATGTACTTGTGGTCTCCCAGAACTCGTGCCACCGATACCACTTCCAGGAATTCGACCTTCCATGTAAGCATTGTGTACGCGAATTAACACACGATAATCGGGATGGCGTGCATTGGGAAATCATTCCCGATACAGTGCTGCTGCTCGATTGGCGTTACCACCACACTCGCCGTAGATTAAATGCATTTGCGCATATTCAGACGCAGTGTATAGCTGAGGCATTGCAATCAATATGCAATACCAAAAAATCCAAGTTACAAAGCAAATCAAGTCCGAGATCACAGCACAAAATCGTTAGGTTCACAAAATTAAGACGTCCAAATCGCTAGGCAAAACAAAGTCCGAAATCACTGCACAAAATCAACGAGTATCAATCTAAAACAGGATAACACGTTGTTGTACGGGAGTAGTATGATAGCACACTGACTCGAAAATCATAAAAATGCGTTACGCGAAACGATAGTTCTCTTTCACTCATAGCATGAAAGAGCAAGATAGACATAGTGTCGATTGCCGCTGGGCCGGGAACCAATCTGTTCCAAGAATTACTAGTAGTTCTGCGAACAGTAGACAATTATTGCTAATAATAGTTAAAAATATTTCTTTAAATTACGCCTTGATAAGTTTGGTAGGAATTAATTTTGAATCAACTTGTGGAAATACCATGTAATATACCATTTCGGAATTTCGATGAAAAAGGCTAATTTTTTTAAACGTTGGCATTCAAGTGACCATACATTTTTTTTACACCACAGAAGGGTAAAGGTCAGGAAAACAAACGAAAGCAAGTAAAATTTTAGTGAAATCTTATTTTAAAAACATAACTGTGCTTGTGTTATAAAAATAATAGTTTCCATTCGATAGCACATCTATCCAAGAATACTATCCAAAAAACAGATAGAAAAAAAAATTTCATTTGCAGTCTGGGCGCCAAAAATAGTGACGAAGGGTGAAATATTTCTTAAATTTCGAAAATGTCGAATATCTCGAAAACCGAGGCACTTTTACTGAGCATAACAAATATTTTTCTGAACCGCCACAATGGCCCCTACCCGCAGGTACCCTATTATCCACTCATTACGCCACACCCTGTATATTTAAGCTTCATATATTTAATCACGACCAAGGCCGGGGTGAGCGACAAACCGTGACAAATCTGTATCGGATTACCCTATCTTATCTCAAGAAGCGGCTAAGACCTTACTCTCACAATGTGTGCTCATAGATAAAATAAGATAACAACGAAGCTAGCCACGAATTACCGAATATCAGTTGATCAGTCAACAGCGAGAGCTTTACGTGGCTGAAGCTTGATATCGTGAAATAAGAAAACTTACAAGTGGATGAGATTCCGATAGGCCTGATTTGAAGATAAATCAAGATGAAGAAGAAGAATCAAAGATCGCCCGAATATGTTGCTTCTTTCACTGATGAAGGATTACTTGCATAAGAAGTATACAAAGATGCTGCTAATTCAAGTCTTGTTGACCTAAATAAGGGAGGACCCAAGTACTATTGCTTGGTACGGGTAGAGGTTACCACTTCTAAACGTATGTAGTTCCGTAACTTATTCACATTACAATAGTTTAGATTAATAATTGTGTATTTATTCAAGCAAATTTGCACAGAGACACATTTTTCATCACTTTTCAATAATAGTTGATCAGTTTGTTCTCAATTTTGGAGTTCTGGTGGTAGGAAAGTGTAACTGTTACAAAATGGCACAACAGTTGAATGTGTAACGGAACTTGACATGCGCGTGGGCAGATCCTCAGGTTACATGTTGCTCTCTGTTTCTGTTTAGCAACAACACGATAAGAAGCCAGACAGCGGACGGGCGGGGCGGGCGAGGCGGGGTGACTGCAACACTAACCGCATGCGCCCCGACCACGCTCTATGTGTGGAGCTACTAACACAAGCTTTTTATATCCATCAGTGAGTATAAACTAATAACCACAGTATAAACTGATAACCACAGTATAAACTGATAACCACAGTATAAACTGATAACCACAGTATAAACTGTTAACCACAGTATAAACTGATAACCACAGTATAAACTGATAACCACAGTATAAACTGATAACCACAGTATAAACTGATGGTTATGAACTGATGGATGGATGGATGGTTATAGCGGCCAATTATCAAAAGTTTTGTTTTAAATTCAGGCAGTACTTTTTTGATTTGTGTGAAACATATTTAGATATACCAATAAACTAAAACATGTTCCAAGGAAACACATTCCGAACACATTTCACGATTCTCAAAAGAGTAAACAAATCGTATACATAAAATTAACAATTTTATGTATACGATATTGTTTAACTTAACGCAAATTGTATTGTTTTAAAAGAAAATGTAGATATATATTTATGCATGTGTTATGTCTGTGTGGATCGAGATAAGGGAAGGCCAGTTTGGACGTAATGTGACCCTACCTGCCGGTATCTAGCCTTCGCTCGAGTTTATTTATTTAGATCAGAAATACCTATGTACCTACCTCATTGAATATGCGTAGTGGACGCTAGAAATCTATCCTACTCTCGATTCCTAATCACTACAATCTGAGCCACTTCAAGTATAGAATAAATAAGTAAGAGCCTTGCAAAATGTTGTTTTAAACCACATTTATCTTGGAAATAACATTTTGAAATAGACTGTTATGTTATCTTCAATCAGTGTTATTTTTCTTTGGGTTTATGCGAATTATTAAAATGATTCTTATTCTGATTGATGGCTCCTTTTTACGACGTTTCAAAAGTTTTTTCTGGAAGGGAAACTATTAATTTTTTTCATAAATTAAATTCATTCGGATATTTCTAAATTTACGATGCCTGAGCATAGTTACAAAATTTCAAATTCCAGACAATCAACAGCACGAACAAACTGAGACGAATGGTACCCATTTGGTGACAAAGATGTCTTTTGTGCGTTTTTTATCACAAGGGTCCAGTGTGGTCTGGTTATAAAATAAATGTGGTTTTGTTTTCTTTATCAGTCATTTTTGAACCTTATATCAGTTGGTTAAGGTTGATTATTCACTAACTGAATTGTGGCAGTTTCGTGCCTACGTCTGAATAACTTACATTGTTATAAGCAGAAAAATATAATAATTTTTCACTAAACGAGACAAGTACCAACATATGTGGTTTCTTTAATTAACTATTTAGTTAAATTATCGCTCTTTTTGTAAAAAATTAACAAAGATTTAGATACAGGTTGAATTTTTTTTTGACTGGCCTCATAGCTCAGTTGGTTAGTAACCCTACCTTCTGCGCTGTAGGTCGTGGGTTCGATCCCCACTCAGAACAAACATTTATGTGAGATTTGTAACATTGATGTTTGTTCTGTGTCTGGGAGTTAATATGTATTATATGTATGTATTTACAAAATAAAAGTATATATAAGTATTATATCAGTTGTCTGGTTCCCATGATACAAGCTATGCTTAGCTTACTTTGGGGCTAGATGGCGCTGTGTGAAATGTCCACCATTATTTATTTATTTATTTATTTATTGTTTTTCTTGAGTTATGTCACTGTATCGTTCTAGTGCGGTGAAATTACAATCGCCTCAAAGAATCTCCCTGTAGTGCATTTTTTTATAATAATTAGCCTACATTTGCAAAATATCGATTAAATTTCATTGGCGTTATATAGAAATAAATAATTTCCGAATCTTATGTGAGCTTGCTAATATACACCTATTTATTTTTCCGTTTATAAATTAAGATTAAGTGGAATGTAATTTTACACTGTTTTCTAATCAATGTTAGAGTATATAACAAAGAAATATTTTCATACAAGCTACTGTGAAAGGTTACTTTAGTTATTTATACAAATTTATTTGCAAGGTAACCTCAAAAATATTAAAAACATAAAGACACGCGTATATATCGCTAAGTTTTACGCTATTCGAGCCCTATAGGACTCTCCATGGGGAAGAGCAGAAAAAACCACTAAAGGGGTGATCCATTTTTTCACGATCGCTATCCTTGTAACAATTCAAGTTCTGAAATTACTTTGACAACATAGAACTGGAATGCTTAAGATATAACAAGATATTATGTGTCGTGGATATTAGATATTCCAAGGTTTACCTACAATATTTAATCCAGCTGTGGGTTATTAAGTTAAATTTGAATGTTATATAATTTTACACAGCCTGTATAGTACACTAGTAAGTGGGCAGACCACACAACCAATGACAACCACTTTTCCATAACCGCCTAATTTGTACACATATTTTATGGAAAAACATCGGTTGTACACCGAGTTCCTTAATGTATGACCACGGATGTTATTTGAGCTTATTTCTGTATTAACGCAAAGCTTTCCTTCCCAGCCACCTTCACCAGGTCAACCAGGTAACTCAGTCAATAAAGTTGGTGTTGCGCGTGGATAGGCAAGAAGTATCGTCTATACATCCCGCTTATTTAATTTGAAAGCGGCGCGCATGCCCTACTGAGTTTCCAGAAGTCGCTGATTCAAATCCCGACGTGCACCAACGAGCTTTTCCGCTTGATAAATTTGTGTGCGTAATACCAATTCTCAAAACTCTGCCTTTAGCGCTGTAGGTCGTGGGGTTCGATTCCCACCCAGGACAAATATTTGTGTGACGAATATAGATGTTTGTTCTATGTCTGGGTGTTAATATGTATTATATGTATGTATTTTCAATAAAATATACGCATTCTATCAGTTGTGTGGTTCCCATAGTACAAGCTATGCTTAGTTCGGGGCTAGCTGTGTGAATTGTCCACAAAAAAGTACCCTACTTGCAAAAGCGAAATCTTGGCTTTAAAATCATCTCACATATTGAGGTTAATCTTATTTACAGCAGACTTTTTGGCGAGAACATGCAAAGTGATAATCTTATCTTGGTAAAAGTGTTACTTTCGTATTGCATGGTCAGTTTTTAATATTTGTCATCATCATAAAATGGACTAAAAAATATTTTTTTCTATTCCATAACGAAATTTTACCCAAAAAGCCTAAAATCTAATGAAACAAAAAACTACTTCTTTTATCAAAATTTGCTCGACTAAGGTCCAATATCGTAAGTAAATAATGATTTATATATTACTATATGCAACTGAGAGTAATTAAAAAATGTTGTGCGTCGTTAGCATGTCACTGGAGGATAGTCCCCGGGCATCGTGAAACCGGTAAACAACGGCGATGATTCTATCTTAACGGCCCGAGTCATCGCCGTAATAAATGATAATTGCCAAAGTCAGGCTTTCCTGGCTTAGCTTCAAAAACTGGACACCAGCCGACACCTTGTTTACCGTACATAGTAGGATACTGAAAGCGAAACGGACAACGCCGTAATATTACTACAAGGAACTCTCTATATATCTATCTATCGTCAAATAGTATACACGACCGTTGAAATGTATTACTCACCGATAAATTGTCAAAGTGGTCATTGATAAAGATTAGCAACATCCACTCCTTTACTGGACATCATTAGGATATCTCTACATCTCTTGATACAATGTAGTTTATTCAAAGATCATTAGATCAATCATGAGAACTTTGTTTAATTGGCCATTAATTAAGTTAAAGTAGAGATTTTTGTTTTTAAAAGTTAAGGAGTTTTTTGGCGGAGGTCTATCTTCAGCAGTCTGTGACAATTGATGATGATGAATGTTATGGATAGATAGATAAGGTAAATAGAAGATAGAGAACTCTTTATTGTACACCACACAAATAAACAAGTTAAAATTAACTAACAATACACGTGACATGACATGACCTTTAGATGGAGTGGATTTAAAAAAATGATTTGGGATTGTGATGTTAAACGAAAGAGAATATATATCAATATACTTACATATTATGGATTGAGCAGATGCCCCTTGCCAAATTGGAACACAGTAACGTGAATGGTACAAGTTCTACAGCCTGATAGTTTAATTTATTAACTTTTTCATGTACCTAATGAAAGAATCAATAATAAATAAATAATGTTGGACATTTCACACAGCGCCATCTAGCCCCAAAGTAAGCTAAGCATAGCTTGTATCATGGGAACCAGACAACTGATATAATACTTATATACTTTTCTTTTGTAAATACATACATATAATAAATATTAACACCCAGACACAGAACAAACATCAATGTTACAAGTCACATAAATGTTTGTCATGTGTGGGGATCGAACCCACGACCTACAGCGCAGAAGGTAGGGTTACTAACCAACTGAGCTATGAGGCCAGTCAATCAAGCCAGCCATCAAAAAGAAGCTTTCTTAAATGACATCCTCGCAACGTTCGCGTTATCGCGTTAGTTTCCCCATTTTGGTGAAAGGATTTAAGTGCGCCTCAATGAGGCTCCTTTCTTGACACGTCTGTAGAATATTTAAATAATAACTAGATAATAGGCTTACCTCTCTGTAGCCTCATAGCTCGTGACTGCAATCAATACTGCGGCCTGCCTTGACACTAATATTCTATGATTGTATATGCATTGCAAACCAATGTTTTACATATATAATTATTGTAAGACGGGTAACAACATAATAGCGCTTGAAATTTCATCCGGCTACTATATATTATAGTATCCGGATATATTGTTAATTAATAATAATGGTGGACATTTCACACAGCGCCATCTAACCCCAAAGTAAGCTAAGCATAGTTTGTATCATGGGTACAACTGATATAATAGTTATATTTTTTTTTTTTGTAAATTCATACATATACATATTAACACCCAGACACAGACCAAACATCTATGTTCGTAACACAAATGTTTGTCCTGGGTGGGAATCGACACCACGTCTTACAGCGCAGAATGCAGGGTTACTACCAACTGAGCTGTGAGGGCAGTCAAATGAAATCGTGTGAGTGCCGTGAATTGTAGTCATAAAACTTAAACAAATACCACCTAGCGATGGGAGTCGATGATGAGTCCAGTGTCACTCGCGTAATATATTTTATTACTTTTAATACGCTGAGGTACTATTCTCGGTACACTCGAAATACTATAAGGGTGCTCACCAATCGAGCAAATTCCGATCGTTCGTAGAATGAGATCAGTCTACTTCGGTCAATAGTTAATTACTACCTTTTAATCAATCGATCGAATTCCGGTATCAAATCTGGTATCAGAATCTCTCTGTAACGCCTCGGCTTTGTTTATTCAGGTGCGCACCGACACCTTTGATGCCATCTGGCGTAAGACAGCCTCACTGCGCGGAATAAAAAGTATCCAGAATACTATCGCTAATAAAATTGGTTGTCCTATGATGTATAAGTTGACTCAGAGGACTAAATCTTGTCTAGTTATTAAGTTAGTACTTAATAAATACGAAATTGCAGGCGCATGAGACGTAACATCCACGTCTCGGGGTGATGGACGCAACGCAATGCGACTTAAGTCATCTCATACTCTGGTGGAGAGGGCTTGAGTCGTATTGTTGTTGTCCATGGGCAGCAGTTATCATTTAACATCAGGTGGGCCATCAGCTCGTTCTATCATCTACATCACATTAAAAAACCTATACAAGATTTAGTCTAGTAATAGTATAGTCTAGAAATAAGACAAGACAGTAGAAGATTTAGTTACATATTAGTACATACCCAAATTATAAGATTTTAATAACCCCATAACCCCATGTACTTGGATGGACATGGATTTTGATTAAAGAAATTGACCTATTATTGTTAATTATTATTATTATCAATCTATTATTTGGTATTACACTAATATTGTCGTCAGCTAGTTGAAAATGCTAGTACTGCCAGAACACTGCATGTACTCACCCAGCCCACGCGGGCAAACCCGCGCTGGCGAAAGCTAAGCGATAAATGTTAAGTGAGATTAATCTCATTCACACAAGAATTGGACCCCTGTTTGTGTGTAGCGAACCAACGTCATGTTTTTACGATCGTCGTGATGTCTTCGAGTATCTAAGTTTTGTAATTTGGTAATTTTGTTCACAATTTTATTGCCCGTCATAACTGTTCGTATGAACCAAAGTTATTTTCCAAATCACTGCACGGAATCTAATGAAGAAATATACACTTTTTTGGAGCGTTTCAATTTAATATTATATACATATAATGTAGGCTTTTTCTTTTTTTTCTAATAATTCTATCCTATTATTTTGTAATATATAAATTCCTCGCTTTATGTGACATAAATTGTTATATATATGGGTATAGATATGGTATAGTAATCATATGGGTGTTAAAAAATAATAGATAAATTTTTTACTTGGATTAAGTAACCGAAGTGAATCAAGGCTTCAGCAAAGTAAAAGATGACTCAAGTCGCATTGCGTTGCGTCCGTCACCCCGAGACGGGGATGTTACGTCTCATGCGGCTACAATTTCACCGGCACCCACTCCATTCTACAGCAACACGAGTGCATCGCTGCTCGGCGGCAGATTACCAGGTGTGGTGGCAGTACTTCTCCGGGCGAACTTGGCACAAGTTCTACTGCTACTTTAGATTGCTCCTTTCGTATTTCGTATGGACGCGAGCAACGTGGGCCCTCAGAATTTCGAGACTTTATTTCATAATAAAAGAAAGCTTTTACTTAACAAATTAAGTTACTTTGTAAGTAAATGACGCGATTTATTTGTCCTTATTTACTGGTAATATGAAAGAATTAATCTATTTAATTTACTTGACCAATATGTGAGTGTTGCATAAGACTTTATGAACGAAGTACCTACTTTTTATTTCATTTGATAAAGTTAGTAAGCAGATGGCCCACTTGATGTTAAGTGGTAACCTCTGCCATAACAAGCAATACAACTTGGGTCCTCCCGTACTTAGGTACGACCGTAACTCTGAGACGTTAAGGCGAAATGTGTCGTGCCCCTGTAATTTCACCGGCAACTACACCTTTCAAACCGGAACACAGTAACATAAATTAATTAGTACTTCGTGTCAGAAATGGGTATGGTGGCTGTGCTTCCCCGGACGAACTTGACATAAGTTTTACTGCTACTGCGTTATTCCTTGAATATGACGTGCAAATTCAATTCTAAAGTTCCTTTTCGCTACACAATCATATTATAAATAGACCATAAAACCTTCGTGGAAACTAATAATTGAAGAGATCCTGTCTTAGTCGGTCTTCTTCTTCGAGTCACCGGTTCTGTCGAACCAGTGTGGTGAAAGGATTGTAAGTGCGCCTCAAAGAGGCTCCTTTCGTGCACTCGACACATGTCTTCGAATTTTTAGTTCTAGGACATGTCGGTTTCCTCACTATGTTTTCCTTCACCGTTTTGAGAACGTGGTATTGCGCACATAAATCTTTCAATTGAAAAACTCATAGGTGCACGTCGGGATTTGAACCGGCGACGTCCGGATTGAAACTCGGGGGTCAGCACCGCTAGACCACCACGCTCTTAGTCGGTATCGACTACAGGCCAACGATATTACATATATTATCTAATATGTCCAATAAAATATGTATCAGTATGTGTTGACTTAACAAACGAAGCTTGTGATGAGATATTCCGAACAAGAATCTCATTGCAAGCAACTGCATTTGCATTGCCTCAATACAACTGCAATATTTATAATATGAAATTTAATATAGAGCTGGCATGGTAAGACGAGTTGCTTGATATGGCCAGCTCGCTTTCTACATAATCAACCAGCGTATCCGGACCTGCGGTCACGAGGGGAACTATGCGAGGTGCGAGTGTTTAGAGCTTCAAGTGAGACAGGTAGCGACACCTTGCGGGGTCTAGTTATGTTTGGTGATGGTTTAGTTTCACTTCATCCGCTTCTGTAAGCCTGGGGCTGGGGCATATCTCTTCGTAGGTGTTTGACGCCGTTCCAAAGCTTTGTGGCCAGAGCTTACGTATATCGATCTTATGATGAACTGTGTCTTGACCACTGTCAACTTTGTCTACTTTCTTTGTAAATTATAATCCATACCATTTATTTATTTATATTGGTGGACATTTCACACTGCGCCATCTAGCTGAAAGTAAGCTAAGCATAGCTTTTATGATGGGAACCAGACACAGCCTCACAGCTCAGTTGGTAGTAACTCTGCCTTCTGCGCTGTAGGTCGTGGGCTCGATTCCCACTTAGGACAAAATTTGTGTGACGAATAGATATAAGATATTTTTTCTGTGACTGGGTGTTAATATGTTTTTACCAAGAAAATGTATTCTATCAGATGTCTGGTTACCATAGTACAAGTTATGCCTAGTTTGGGGCTAGATGGCGCTAGGTGAATTTTGTACCAATATTATTATTCATTTTTCATGGTCAAACTCATTGGTACACTATAGATTTGCCCTAGCGACCTCTGGATTTAAATTCTTCTCGATTCTACAAATTTCTACTAATCTTCTTGATAATACTTCTCGATCACTTCTGTTGCTATAAACCATGGCAATGCAATAAGTAATTTATCAACTTCACAAAGTTCTGTTTCTCTACAGCAGATGTGATGACGTGATAAAACAAGACTTGCTCAAGGACAAAATTACAATTTATTTGAAACGTACATTAAAGTTACGACTGTGGCTTTTTTTATAACGACCCTACTGTCCATGTTCTTCAATGGATTAAGCAAGCTGTTAGATTAACGACTTCTAAGTATTTAGATATCAATGGAAGATGTCTGGCGCATACATTTTGTCTTTTAGTCCAGTCGGGGCAGACATAAAAATAGCCTGAAATAGAAAAAATTCCGGGGAGCATTTTTTTTTTAAACGTCGGGGGGGTTGGTTGGGAGTATAAATCTCGATTTTCTAACTAATCCCGGTAGAGGATTTGCCGCCATCTTGTTTTAAAGTTCAATTTTTTCGTTTTTCTGAAATAACTCGTTAATTTTCAAGTTTAGAGTAAAAATGGTACTATCCAAAGTTGTTGGAAATTTAATTTTCCACAAGTTTGGTCATTATAATTTTTACGCTAGGATCAATATTTGCAGAGTTATACTACCGAGTTTATCTGCGCAATTGCGAAATTTGAACAAGTTCTATGCTCTGCAAAGAGGTGCCGTGCCACTTATAAATATTTCCTCCCTACAGTTCGGGAAAGTGTAATTGGGCACATATATTTTTCGTGGTAAACAGACACTCATTGGTAGAGAGCATGGTGACCTAGTGGTACTGACCCTGAGTTTCAATCCTGAGGCCGCCGGTTCAAATCTCGATGTGTATCTATGAGTTTTTCGCTTGGAAGATTTATGTGCGCAATATCGCGTTCTCAAAACGGTGAAGGAAAAAATCTTAAGGACACCGACATGTCCTAGAACTACAAATTCGAAGACAAGTGTCAAGTGCACGAAAGGAGCCTCCTTGAGGCGCACTTAAAATCGTTTCACCACAATGGTTCGAGAGAACCAGGGATTGGAATAGAATAGAAAGAATAGACTAATTGGTACATACGTGAGGCCACTGGGTCATTGGCTCTCACGATACAATTGTGTATTGTAGCTTCCACGCTTAAAGTCAAAGTCAAAGTCAAAACTTTTATTTCCATAGAATTCATAAAGAAATGGCTTGGAAAAATATGGATCACACCATAGTAATAAATATAACAAGATTAGTATTACCTAACAGCCAGACTGATGACCGTTTTAGTAGGCATGTTAATCTTAGTACGGTTAATAACTACTTGTGAACTTAGGCCACGGGTTTAAGTGGCTTGAACCGTCTGAAATCCGATTCCAAGAACTTAATAGCGAACAATAAATCAAAAGAAACTCAGCCAAACCAGATTGACAACATAAATCTAGAGATTATACAAAGCGACGCGGCGCCGGCGCAGGCGCAGGCGCCGCGATTGGACATTTCGTGTTTTCCGTCGCTATTAGTCCAAAGAACGACAGCCGTTAAAATTCTGCCTACGGAAGTCTCACCTACTTGACGATTGTGTGAAACCGGTCCAAAAAATATCACTTGGAAATATTTTTTTAGTTTCCCGTCAGAAATTTTACATTTCTAATTTATTTAGCCAAAATGGTCAAGGTTTTCTTCGACTGTGATGACATAGAATCAAAAATCCAAAAGTAAAACTATGACAACTACCAATGAGGATGGATCTACCATTGTAGACTAACCTTTGTCGTGAGCTAGCAAGGTAAAATATCAAAATCACAAATAACTAATACAAATAACTAATACTATATAAGGCATATGTGAAAATAGAAATGTCGCTTTAAATGCAAAACTATTTTCCATAGGTGTAGACGGAGCCTCCACTGCATAGACGTGACTAGTGGTAAGCTCAACGGTGGCATTTCTTCCCATACTCTGCCAATTCTTACTTCCAGTTAATAAATCCTCAATAAATAGCCAACATACTCAGACAGAAGCAGTATGAGGGAAGAAGCGCTAAAAAAATTCGCTTTTATTTAGTTTCCTGATGTTTTCCTTCACCGTATAAAACTGATAAGATTAGGATATAACATAAAAAAGGATCAGTCGAAAATTTCTTGTTGAATGACAAAATAATATTAGAGCCTTAATTTAATATACATCAAATTTTAAGATTCTAAACGAGACAAAAAGTTTGTTTTTGTGGTGACTGAACGTGACGAGAAATTATAATAAATTAATTCGTAAACCATTTAAAATTCAACACTGATGTTAATGGTAATCATCGCACACAATCGGAGACGAATATGTCTTTTATTTAAGTACCGAATTCGTATATTTTTTTAAGATAAGTTTGTGGCTGACTTCCTCTCACCTGATGGAAAGCGACGATCGAGCTGACATCGAAACGAAAATCCACATTACATTATTCTTTATTGCTAACATATATAATATATAATAACAATAATTACTTACATTATTATAATATATAAATAAAATGCACAAATGCTATGTTTAAAAATAGTTTTCTTACAATATTTTCAGGCTTGAGAGAGACCATTTTGCAAGGTAGCCTTGATGTTTTGTGTACAATAAGTACCAAGTGTGTATAAAATAAAAAAATTTGAGTGTCAGGTATATTGTATTTAATTTACACGCACAGTTATGCACATGATTCATTATATAAAACTATCAGTTTTTAATTAAAACACAGTGTAATTTCTTAAGTTTGCACCTTTTTATTATACGGTTCCCGTATGTCCCGCGATGTTCCCGCTAGTAATAAATACACAGATATGCAACTTAATTGACCTACTGGTTTCATACAGGCATCATTTAGAATTACACCAAATTCTAAATTATATGGTAATAAAAACAGTGTAAACCAGCTTTCACAAACTATTTAATTCCTAATGTAAATGTTTGTATAAACGGTATGGGGTTATCCTCTGCTTCGCGTACCTATCCTCGCGTCTGTGTTGTCTTTTCTCATGGCCTTATACAACGCTTTCAACTTGTAGTTTACTACTGCATACACATTGTAAATACCTTGCACTGTACACATATCCTTTACAAAGATTGTTTTTGACTAGTTGAGACAGAATCGTGAAGTTTGACTTAAAGCACATTCGTCTCATGCAAGCGTCCGTGAATGTTGCCTCGAAAATATATGAACTGTTCAGCATATTAAGAATCACCAATAAATCAGCACATAATTATTTAAATGCACTTGTAAGTGCCCAATAAAGTGAGTACAAGTGAAAGGCCACGGCAAGCGCAACGAGTCACCAGTTACGATAACATATCAGCGGTATCGCTAGTGCAGCGCTGGTTTTCTGTAACATCACTGTATACCGCAAGCGACCAGTGACACACGCTCTAGATAAATCATTATTTTCTTGCCCTCATCCATATTATATGGGTTCGGCACAACAATATATTAAAACTTCCATATTCTATAATATGTATACTAAATATACTTCAAATAAATATTGATGGCCTGTTCATTTCACACAGCGCCATCTAACAAAGCAAGCTAACGTAAGTAAGTAAATAGCTTGTATCATGGGAACCAGACAACTGATATAATACTTATATACTTTTTCTTGTAAATAAATAAATAAATAGTAATAATAAATAATGGTGGACATTTCACACAGCGCCATCTAGCCCCAAAGTAAGCTAAGCATAGCTTGTATCATGGGAACCGGACAACTGATATAATACTTATATACTTTTCTTTTGTAAATATACATATAATACATATTAACACCCAGACACAGAACAAACATCAATGTTACAAATGTCACATAAATGTTTGTACTGGGTGGGGATCGAACCCACGACCTACAGCGCAGAAGGCAGGGTTACTACCAACTGAGCTGTGAGGCCTGTCAGTCAGTACGCAGAACGTCGCGCGTCGCTCCATACGCTTGTGGATACCGCAGGGTACTGACTGACTGACTGACTGACTGGTCAAACAAGGTGATTTAGTAACAGCTTTATTGAATCAAATTGTCTTCAGCCCAACTTTCATCAGCGCTCGTAAAACAAATGAATCGTTAATCACGTTTATGGTTATCAACTCTGCTTCCACTGTCGGTATATACGTACTACTCTCCACATAGTAAAACTTATGTCAAGTTCATTCGGGAAGTACTGCCACTATACCCATTCCTGCCACACAGTAATGTATCCCTGTTTGAAAGGTGTTTGCCTCTGTTCTTCATCGCCGCATTCAACCAGTCGACGGCCAGAAGTTGCTCATCAAAACTGCTCATTTTTGTTATTTATTAACAAGCTGTACTACGGCTACAGCACAAAATCGGAGCCCAGAGAAACCGCAAATAATTTCAGAAGGCTGGATAGGCTGGAAGGTATAGCTTGGATGTGAAATAGAATCAATATGTATGTATGAACGTGTGTATTGTAGTCGTTCCATTAGTGTACCGAACTAATTAATCATTTGTCCATGCAATAGGTGAGTTTTCGTCAGCGCGATTCAGCTTTGTCTAAAATTAGCAGCGCCATCTAGTTAGTTATACACAAGCTAACTAGAAATGGTAACAAATCACAGTGTCCCCTCTGATAGGTAATTCGACAACGAAATGTGTTAAATTATTATTTCCTTGGCATCATTCTGTGCTCTCAATTTGATGATTGTCTTGTGATTGACCGTTTGTTTCACAATATGTGGGAACCATACGAAAACGGACGTAGGAATGGAGCGGTTCTATCAACTCGGTGTATGTTTTTATGAGTAAGTTACACAGACTGCCCACCTGGTACCTTATCCTATAACAAAGCAATACGACTTGGGTCCCTCCCTACATATGTAACAAGACCAATCGCATCATATGTCGAAGTCAAAGTCAGAAACTTTATTTCAATTCCTAATTCCTTTAAAGAAATGGCTTGGACGCGTCAGTGCTCCTGTTACTCTGAGACGTGAACGGGGAATATTTCAAGTGTCTGTAATTTGTAAAAAGAAAGAATGAAACAAAATATTTGTAACAGGCAAAGAACACAAGATATTGAAAATCATAAAGAACAAAGGAAAAGGAAAAGGAATCATTTGTATGTCATGTAGATACTTCTTAGAAGCACTGTTATTTCACAAATTTCGCACGCGCCCTGCTATTCTGGATTTGAAGGAGTAACTTTCGAGACGAATATCGGGATTCGTACCACTTAACTATTCCAATTTTTGGTTGGGACCAAATCACAGAAAATACAAGTATTTCTAGCAATAACACAACTTTTAATATATCCCAAACCGTTGATTCAACTATATTTGACGTGAGAATATATAAACTCATCTCATAAAGACGTACCTAACTAGTCATTATAATATTATTATTATAAAAAGAACTGGTTAGAAAACATTGGTTTAAAACACAGGAAGCTACAGTGATGGTTATCTTGTTTAGAACCAATTATACCAGCGCTAAATTACAGAGCCGTGATGAGAGTACCAAGATAAAGCATTTTTAAATGTGTAATGACAGAGGTAGGTGATATATAGCAAGCGTTCACGCTACTGATGAGAATTTACACTAAAGACGCAAATTAAGGCCTTTCTCAAACAATGATAATAAATTTGTTACGGCTGGAAGCAACCATGATCTATGCAAATAGATAAAATTGTAGTGTCTGTTTGTAATGTCAAATAACAGATTTTTACCAATAAATTTGCAACGTCTCCTCGTCTGTTCGTACCGGCTAATCTCCGAAACACCTGGACCGATTTTGACGGGACTTTCACGGGCAGATAGATTTGGAGTAATTTGAGATACTTTCCGAGCGGTAAAAGAGGGGTGCGTGATAAAACCGAATTTAACGCGGACAAAGTGTCGGGCAACAGCTAGTCGACACATTATTTTATTTCATTCGTCACATACTTTTCGTTGTGTCAAATAAAATTTTTTAATATGTAAAATATTAAACCAGGACAATGAAACCAGTGAGCTCAGGCAATCTTTAAATATTATCAACAAACTTAAGTTATTACAGGTAGGTACTATACATAAGTTTGAAGTACTTATATCAGTTTTAAGAGCAGTAGAACTCACGCCAAGTTCGTCCAGGGAAGTACTGCCACCATGCCCATTTCTGCCGTCAAGCAGTAACGCATTCGCGTTACTGTCTTCCGGTTTGAAAGGTGTGGTTTCTGGTGAAATTACAGGCACACGAGACATTCCACCTACACGTGTCAGAGTTACGGTCGCATACGATGCGACTTGAGTCTTGTCATACCAAGTAGGGGAGGACCCAAGTCGCATCGATTATTATGGGCCGAGGTTACCACTTAACACCAGGTGGGCCGTCGGCTCGTTCCGTATCTCAATCACATAAAAAAAAAAAGTTAACGGACCATCATTTTATGTTTAATCATCCAATTAGTGCGTGCTTTCATTATTTGCTCGTCTAAGCGTAAATCAACTTCGCGTAACGTCGCCATGTCCCGTACGGCAATTAGGTCTTCTTGTGTACAGTTAGCGTCCAGTCCTCTGCCATACATGGATACTTGGCTCCGGGAATGCGGGCTCCGCAAGGCGCAGCACCCATTGATCGGGACGGAATCAAAACTTACCGGTTTCCACCTTTTTGCTGGACAGTTCAACAACTGGAAACAATTGGAACGTGCTGTCACAGTAGACTCAGTACTTTATAACGAACTTTACTTTACTTTAGACCTTCATTCAGCACTCCAAAGGTTATTTTAACTGGCCTCACAGCTCAGTTGGTAGAAACTCTGCTTTCTGCTGTAGGTCGTGGGTTTTATTCCCACCCAGGACAATTATGTGTGACGAACATAGGTGTTTGTTCTGTCTGGGTGTTAATATGTATGTATTTATAATAAAGTAAGTGTATGTATCCTATCAGTGTCTGGTTATAGTAAAAGGTATTCATAATTTGGGCCCTAGATGACTTTTTGCGAAATGTCCAATAATATTTATGTATCAGTGTAATGGTCCCAATACGGTAACAATGATCACATAAGTCTTTCCATTGAGACGGCTTTCACTTATGGCTGATGATACTGCTTGAAACCACGAGGGCTAATTGTCAAATCAAATCAAAAAGTCCATTGCACCTTATTATGAACAAACGACAGAACTCTTTCTGGACCACTTCGACCACAGAGTCTGCCGGCCGATTCTGCTACTGTACAACATTTCTATTAAGTACTGGCGATCATTCAGTTTCGTCGACAGATTTTAGACTTTAATCCTACTAAACTGATGGGTGAATTATTACATAAACCGAATGGTAGTTGGATCTCAGCCCGTAACGTTATTTAGTCTATGCAATCAAGTAAGGTAACGTAAAAATAAGTGATGCCATTGTAGGTGGTATTTATATATTAATAAAAAATATAGTAATATAAAATATAAACTATTAAATTTTGAGCCAAGCGATATACTATTATCAACATTTCGCATCTTCACACACGCGACCGTGTAATCTTGCAATGGATCCCTTACCTTAACAAAATGATGATACAATTGTGAGGTACCGTATACAAACTTGATACAGAGATCCAGCCTTGCAGTTTTTGGTGCTATTCATGGAAACTTTCTTTTAACTTGACATTTACAAATAATATTGGGCGTCAACATATCAGCCGTATTGTCAGTATTTAGTTGCTCCGTTTTGTGCGCTCGTATGTATGAAAGCTTCACTTTTGCGACGCGCTTGTAAGCTTGTATCAACTCGTATCAACTTGTATCCGCTCGTATCCGTTCTTATCTCTGGATTGATCGCTTCTATCAATAGTACCCGCGAACTTGCTGGAGTAAAGAAACGCGCACTTATCGTACGACCACTGAAATACGGGCTTATACTCGAAATTAACTCTAACAAAAACACATACCATCTCACCAAATACTTATTTATGTTCAATTGGACAATATTTTGAATTAGCTGTGCCTTAAATACGTTTCGCTTCGACAATGACCATCCATTTTGTGAAGAAGATAATAGATTTTCACCGCAAACAGTTTCTACTTTCGAATGCTTGTAAGCTTGTTGCCACTAATCCTGTTTTCAATGTAACCTACCTATTTCAATTTTCGTACTATTTAGTGTTAATTTTATATAACTTTTTGAATGTACCTACGTTTGTCACATTTAATAACCCTCTAAGAAGACTATATTAATATAATTAATTAAAGTATGCATTAATTTATTTACAAAGCAATTCTTTTAAGGAAAAAAAACGAATTTACTTAATTATTATATATTCTCGGCATTCGGTTGTCTCCCTTATAACAGGCCTAAGGCCACACAGTCGATTCTGCCAACTGAGAAACCTAATGTTAGAATGTACGAGCGATGTAACCGCAGACTATCAACCAAGCGTAAAAATAATAGTAGTTTCTGCCCGCAACTTTGCCCCCGTAGTACCGGAATATAACTGGTTTTATTTAGCTTTGTTCGCAAATTCAGTCGAATCTGTTTAATAGTTTTGTCATGAATAATCACAAATATCCGAAATAATCCTGTACTCGTTGTTTTCAGTTCAGTCCGCAATTTCTACTGATAGACGTTTCCGGAGTATGTAGGACCTGCACTTATCTAGTTATTAGCTAATTGCTCTCATGCTTAATGAACGTGTTGTGTGCACTTCGGTATGGCGATGGATGGTTTCGTGTATTTATCTACTGATGTATGATGGTGTACACAATTAAATGATCTTTTTTATCGATTGAGAAACTTCTGTTCTCACCAAAAAGCCCGCGCAAACGGTCCAAGGCTTGATAAGGACGATTAACAGTTTCTTATCTTTCCAAAAATCTTTTATTAGATTGCTCTTTGGCATAACGTCTAAGAATATAACACAAAAGAACTGAGCACTGTACATAACTCAGCACCGGACGGATAGTATTTATTTCGTTTATCATAAAATATGTTTTTACACTCTATACATACCTCTGAAATCTGCTAGGACGTCAAAGGTGAAATGTTTATACTTGTGATATTATCAGAAACCAAATACATTCTCTCATACAGTGAAAACTAACCTAAACAAGTTTAAAAGTCAACAGTGCCATTATTTTTACTCTAGAATTGCAACGTATAATAATAATAATGTTAGTGGACATTTCACACATCGCTATCTAGCCCAAAGTAAGGTAATCATAGCTTGTATGATGGCAACCAGACAGACCAATAGAGTACTTATATACTTTTTGTAAATACATACATATAATACATATTAAACACATAGACACAGACCAAATATCTATGTTCGTCACACAAATGTTTGACATGGTGGGAATCGCACCCACGACCTACAGCGCAGAAGGCAGCGTTACTACTAACTGAGCTATAGGTATATGAAACAAGCTGTGAACAAATTCACTAACATAAAGATATTGATACCGTAAGAATAATATATTGTCTCAAAAATGTATTGCTTATTCATTCGGTATTACCGTCATTACGCCAACAATAACGCCAACCCAACATGTTAGCTTTGTAACGCCTATTGTACTGCTTTTTATAATAAATCCCTGGCTGAGCAATTAATATACGTGACCGGCCACCTAATGTCCCAGCTCCCGAGGAGAATCAATGAGTTAAATGCCCGTTTACTAAGATGGGACTCATTCTTCAGTCGATATTTTAACCGGCTATAATTATATTTATTCAGCATCATCTTGACCTTTTCCCAATTTATTTGGTGTCGGTGCATCCAACTCCGCTACTCTCCTCCGTCACTCTATTCATTTCCTCTTACAATCATCCCCCACCCGTCTTTTCTTTTGTCTTCCTCTTCCCTTAAAGTTAAGAAGTTAGGCAGTTACATTGCCAAACATATTAAAAACAAATTTACAAATGTTACGTCTCACACAGTGCCGAAAATAGGGATCCTGACAATGATCAAAATTATACGATAAAATCCCTCGTTAAAATATCCGACTTTCGTTTCATTTGATTTGTCCGGTCACTAAATAATGTCAGTCTCTATTCTATTGAATACGCGGACGTGTTGCCAAAGAACTGGATTGATTGTAAATTCAACCACTTTTTACTTATGTCAATGTACGAAGAGTCCTGAATAAAAATAAGTTACTTGTTCACTGGTAACAAAAGCACGAAAAATGGAAAAAATATCTGATTCACATAGTAAGATAGATAACTCATTGTACACCACACAAAAATATGTGTTTTTGTGTGGTGTACAATGAGTACAATGAACAAGTTAAAAATAACTAACATTACACGTGACAAACTATGGGCGGCCTTATTGCTTAAAGCAATATTTTCCAGACAACTTTTGGATGGACTGGATTAAAAAGAATGAAATGAGACGGTGGTGTCAAATGAAAGAATAATATAATAATATATTTACAAAGTAAGCACATAGAATATTAAATAAATATAATATATACATACTTTATACAATTAAAATTATAAATATTAGAGACAGCTTTTCTACGCCGACAAGGACAAGAAGTAATCATGCAACGTTTTATATATAGTGTGTGTTAATATGACCTAGAACATAGTATGTATTTACAAAAAAAAAACTATGTATTCAATCAGTCGTCTGGTTTCCATTGTACAAGCTATGCTTATTTTGGGGCTAGATGGCGCTGTGTGAATTGTCCACCAATATTATTATTATATTATTTATATGCAGCGATTCGGCACTTTTCCTTCCAGAGGCAAATAACTGAATAGCTGATTCACATAGCATTACCTATATTATACCTACTTACTCAAAAGCTTATGTGAAGCCAACCAAAAAAATAGTGAATGCCGTTTAATTTCGAACAAATATCTGCACGCGAATACGTCACTTTTAATTTAATATCGTAGATAGAAAGCCTAATTTTATTCAATGATCTTTTCTTAAGCTTATAAATAATATCACTAAAGAACGCTCCATATTTAGTCGAGCAGGACAGCTGCGACGTTAATGCCTAAGAAAGTACAATATTGCAGATTCAGTGTTCGAGCCAGCGGTATATTAGCATTAGTATTGCAATAGTTGCATTCACCTGCAGTACCTACCAGCCTCCAGGATACTCAGCCACGGGTGCAACTCAGCCCTGTACACGATAATTTAGAGCAAATAGGCATTCAGTCATCATTAAAACAAAGGAAAATTAATCGGGATTGGTAAACATGCCTTCAAATTTTAACCTCTGGAATAAATGACTTTTTTTATGTGATATAGTTACGGAACGAGCCGACGGCCCACCTGTTAAGTGGTAATCTCGGCACATAACCGATGCGATTTGGCTCCGGACAACTTATGTACTTGTTTTTGTAAATATTACATACATATAAATATTTACCACCCAAACACAAAGAAACATATAAGTTCGTCACATCAATGTTTGGCCTGGGTGGGAATCGAACCCACGACCTACAGCGCAGAAGGCAGATTTACTACCAGCTGGGCTTAGAGGTCAGTCGAAAGGCAAAATACCTATGTTGCTATCATGAGTCTTTCGACAAGGCCGATCCAGCACCACTGAAATTTTGCTTTGGAACACGGGCTCGTTATAAATCGGCCTTAAAAGCCTTAAGTTATTCACGTAAAACAAAGTGCGTAAAATTGACTTTTACGCGCTTAAGTGCCGGTTATAACTTAATACCGTATATGCTTATGCGTAAAATCTTACATAATGTATTATATTGTGTCCGAACTCTGGGAACACGATGCTGACTCGACCTTGTCTTGCCATCTGAAGATAATAACCTCCGCGCAACAACCTTGTTATAATCATATCATCCTTTTTTGTTTTCAGCAGAAAAAGCGAAAGTCAGGCGAGTTCTTTTATGATTTAATATGTTATTTTGATGGTTATAAATTAACGAAGTTAAAATAACTCCGTTTCAAACTAAAATATTCAATTGCTAAAGTTTTAAAAGGACTTCTTCTTCTTCTTCTTCGAGTCACCGGTTCTGTCGAACCAGTGTGGTGAAAGGATTGTAAGTGCGCCTCAAAGAGGCTCCTTTCCTGCACTCGACACATGTCTTCGAATTTTTAGTTCTAGGACATGTCGGTTTCCTCACTATGTTTTCCTTCACCGTTTTGAGAACGTGGTATTGCGCACATAAATCTTTCAATTGAAAAACTCATAGGTGCACGTCGGGATTTGAACCGGCGACCTCCGGATTGAAACTTGGGGGTCAGTACCGCTAGACCACCATGCACTCATAAAAGGACTTATTTTTATTTACGTAACAAAAGTAACGTTTAAAATAAGTTCGAAATAGCAAGAACTTAGCGCACCACTGCAGCTTTTGAGTTACAACGACTCACAAGCAGCCATTTTAGATACTAGGTCAGCATGTGATAATTACAGACCCGCTAAGCGGACTAATGATTACACCGACACAGCTTGTGTACCGTTTCACTCAAAATACGTTCAAAATCCCATTTGAGCTCAATGCTAATAAGGAAGTCGTAATTTTAAGTTACAGTTTCTACGCTTTTGTTTGGCCGATGCGTTAGACATATTCAATTTTAACCTTCATAGACCAACTTCAAAGTCGTTTGTTTTAACTTCATAGTTTTATGTTTTCTTTCTCTGTCATAGTTATCAAGCAAAAATGGTCGAATAGTATTTCTTACTCTGAGCAATTCAAAATTACAAAAAGTTTGTAAACAGCCTACTCATTTATATAATAACTGAAAGTTGTTACAAATATAAATACACAGTACAAATTGAAAAATTAAATTTTTTTGGAGTGTAATTAGACCCACGACTCCTAGATAAATGAATACGATTTAAAGGGAATATATAGATTGTAAAGTAAATGTGCGTGTCCGGGTATTAGGTTTAGGTTTTAACTTTGAGTTCTTTTATGCTTAGTTAAAATCTACAGAACCTATAATTAAACACTTAAACGTTTTGAAATATTTAAATAAAGTACATCCATGTAATAAGAACTAAAATCACTACTATTTTTTATTGGCGGCTTTATTTTTTCGTTCAGGGGAAGAGGCCAAACAGAATTCGCTGTCATATAATTATTTACGTTTACAAAGTTATTAATCTAATATTTAAAGTAAACTTTAAACTGAACAGTTTTTACTTAAAAATACATTTTTATCTCAACACAGGATTTGTAGCATTAGCAATTCCAATTTTATTTCAATCGATTCGATGACGTCGTTCGGTCGATTCGATTTTTTGTTTATCTTCGATCACGTCTTGCGCTTGCGCCGCCGGAAATCGCCTGACTTGCTTGTCTGGGTAAATTAGTTTGTGTGGTTTCTGAATGAGAATCCGGTTGGAGTTTTTTTGCATTTAATCGCAACAATCTACACTGGGTATCCCATTAGCCTCCTAGCTTCTAGCTTGAGAGTTTATTACCTAACCATTACCTACCTGAAGTTCTGGAAAAATCACCATAATACCAATTTTACGCTGTGAAATGCCTGTTTCTGTAATAAAAACTCGTAGAAACCCTGATAGCCTAGAGAAGCTAATGGTAGTTGGGCAGGTCGACGGGAAAAGACCGCGCGATCGCTCACCTACCCGTTGGTCAGACCTAGTAAAGACGCTCACTGGCCTACCAATATCCAAAGCTATTAAGACCGCCGAGGACAGAAGTACATGGAAGAGTATAGTGCATCAAGTGATCAACATGTCACACTAGACACGACCTTCAGCAATGAAGATGCCGACTAAGAAGAAGTAATAAAATTTTCAATAACAGATTATTTTCAATTCAGACGAAAACAACAAAACATTAACTAATCGACAGCTAATCATGTTTTCTGAGCTAAGTTCATTGTTTTTGGAATAGGAAAATGACGGATAATCTATTTGTTTAGAAACCCTAAATGTAAACATCATACAGGTATAAATAATTTATTAAAAAAAAAAAATATTGTATGGATGTCTAACTATGTGTGATGTAGCACTGAAAATATATTGTTCTTGTAAAATCCATGAATTACAGCATAACAAATAATAATGACATACCTATACCGGTCAACGTTAATTAAATTAATCTAAATAACTAATCAGGATAAAGATAAAATCGATTAAGTGAAGAATAATAAACGCATTTACAATTAATTTATGAGAAACGTCTAGACGTTAACAATATAATGAGTCAGTCGAGTTAAGTAAGTCTGAGGTACAGCCTATGTTAATAGCCTATGACCGCATAACTATCACGAATAATTATTGGTTTCTTGGGAACTATAGCAGAAATCCATAATACGAGTATTATGTTTTTCTACATAGGGCATCGTGGAACCTAGTTTTAACTTAAGAATCTACCGAACATTTGGAAGTAATGCAATAACTGATAGATACGAGAAGTAATCGTATGCTTTTTACAAGCTTTTACTTAACTTTCAACGTTTGTACGTATGTTTGTTTGGGTCAAAATTTGCAACTGAATTTTGAACCAGTTCTATAGCATAAATAGACTGAATTTGGTATTCTGTAGTGCTGGAGCTGATGCTGCTGCCAGGGCCACCTGCAAACCACACAACTCCTCAACAGCGCTCAGTAGCCATATCGTATTTAGGTCAGAAATGTATTGGCCTGTCCTATAACCTATCATATAATATCTGCTATACCCAGTGTACAATTTTCAACAAAATTTTTAAATAAGTAGGTAAATAAATTGAAATAAATAAAACCAGAAACTCTACATTAACGTTCTCACCTCAAAAAACACGCATAAGCTCTTCAGTAAATGCCAAAAGACAACAGCTAAAATTACCTTGATCAATAAAGTATGAATCAATGGGTAAGATAAATCCAGATTACTAACATTTCAACACAGCAGCCACACAATAGCGAAGTTGAATGCAGATCAAAACATTGCCAAATCGATCCACTACCATTGATGAATGCGGTAAATACATTTCAATATTATCATCAAAGTGCTGCGGTTGATAAACGAAATCTGCATCTCTTTTCTTTAACCTGATTTTAATACCTTTTTTTTAATGTAATTCAGTTACAGAACGAGCTGACGGCCCACCTGGTGTTAAGTGGTAACCTCAGCCCATAACAAGCTATGCGACTTGGGTCCTCCCCTACTAGGTACGACAAGACCCAAGTCGGAACGTATGCGCCCGTAACTCTGAGACGTGAAGGTGGAATGTCTCGTATGCCTGTAATTTCACCGGCAACCACACCTTTCAAACCGGAACACAGTAACGCGAAAGCGTTACTGCTTGGCGGCAGAAATGGGCATGGTGGCAGTACTTCCCCGGACGAACTTGGCGAGAGTTCTACTGCTCTTAAACCTCTGAAACCTGACAACAAAATGGTGTACAATACAAATCTTTTAAATACAATGGATACTGTTTTCATTATTATAGGACAAAAAATCATATCCAAATAATCTGAATAGCTCTGACTTTGGATAACCATATCGTACCCATTTCAGCGGTCAAGCAGAATTTCAAGCATTACACCTTCATGTCTCAGTGACAAGCGCTTGCGATGCGGCTAGGGTCTTGTCGTACCTAAGTAAGGGAAGGCCCAAGTCGCATTGTTTATTATCGGTAGAGGTTACCACTTCACACCACGTGGGCTATCTGCTCGTTCCTTATTTGTATAAAATAAAAAAAAAAGCATTCGAGTTACTGTTTTCAGGTTTGGTTACCGGTGCAATTACAGGCACTTGAGATATTCCACTTCCATGTTTCAGAGTTACGGGCTTATACGATGAGACTTGGGTGTTGTTATATCTAAGCAGGGGAGGACCTTTGACTTTGTAAGTAACATTCACTATTAGATACGTAATAGATTCAACTACCTACGAGTTCCCTTCACTATGGATAGCTACCAACTATGTCCTGCCGCTACGTAGGTAGGTACTACTGTGCTGAAGGACAAACCAGGAAATGATGACACAACTTATTTTATAATTGGATCAGAGATATAATAGATTCATTGGATTGGAGCGAGGTTAGATATTTATTTTGATTTATTTATTTATATATTTAGTATTCGGAGCATGTTACAATTTATAATAATAAAAAAAAAACAATAATAAATAATAGAGTGATGTTCTAATGAATACACAGACTAGATGATAAAATCCGCATTTACGAAATTACAACAAAGTGGATTGCAGCCAGTAAATCGGAAGGCGTCGTAGCGCGTAGGCTAAAACAAATTAAAGTTTCATCCAAGCACTGAGTAATGAACCAAATTGAAAACGATTTTCTAAATAATGAGCCGCCGAGGAAAATAAATGGACAGCATTACTGCATACATAGGTGATAAATAGGTAGTGTTACTACCCAGTACGGCCACTACCCAGATGAGTGTTACCAATAGTAGTAGGTAGTGTTTAACCCACGTAGACATCGTAAGTGTTGAGGCAAAATCAACATTAGCTGCAAATAGTTTTCTTTTAACGAAACTGTAATGGACTTTCCAATTAAATTGGTAATTTTTCCATCTAAAGAGGACCAGACTTGTACAAATGACAATTTATAAAACACAAGACGTTCTTTCTCTGTCCGACCGACGGGCGGAATGAGGATTTGACTCTTTCCACACTTGCTATGTGTGGATTCAATTTAATATTAATATTGTTGGGGAAGAAAATATTGCTTAGCCAGTCCGAATCAAAAAAGGATGCTGAATGTCAAAAAAAAAATACGTTTTTTTAACATTCAGTTTAGGGATCATGATCCTTGGTCCGCTTTTCTTTCTTTCTTTTCTCTACCAACTGTAGACGAAAATTCTGTGGTAATATGAAGATTTGCAAATGTGAAATCTACGCAAATATGCACTGAAATATGCTCCAGCGCAGCTCAATGTGTTACCTACATCAGCCATCATTATTATTCACTAACATGACCATGTCTACATATGTAAATCGAGCCACTTTTAATTCAATGGTATGTTACCTTCGTGTCGTATCAGTACGATTTTACGTGTTTATTAAGGAGGCATAGAAACTGAGTGATTAATATTTTTATCAATGTTTAATCATGTTTAGGTCACATTATGGCGGTTATTGGTACATTCCCATCAGTGGTTCCATAGGTCGGCGACGACATCAGATTTTTCATACCTCTATCCTTTTCTGTCACATGGATTAGAACGAGAAACATTGCTTACTTGGGAGTCGTGTACCGCGAAGCGCATCCAATTATTTCTAAGCCACTGGAATCTATATATCTATACCTATATCGTACCTATCTGTACCTATATCGTAATATTCCTGAGCTTCAAACACGCAACCAATTCAAAACACTATCCTTCCGTGCTTTGTGATATCAGCAAATACGGCCTAGTTCACTTTGTTATGAAATGGTGTGGTATGGCCGTCAAATATTTTGACCATTAGCATACCAGACTAAACAATTCGCTTGCACAATGCCGCCAGGAATGTACAACGTGGCACTTTACAATCTGCCTACCCCTTTTGGGATAAAGTTGTAGTAAACACATACTGCTTAAGTTTGATAGAATAGGTATCTGAATATCCTTCACACCAGAAATAGGTACTGAGACGAATCAGAGATCAGATATTTCTGAACATAAGAAGTAGATTCTTAAATACTTGGCCTTAGCCACTTTGCCCAGTGGCATTCCGAGTTTGAATCCGCGGATCGTTGTTTCAAATCCCTACGTAGGTAATGAGTTCTTGAACAATTTATGTGCGCAATACCTCGTTCTCAAAACGGCGAAGGAAAATATATGCGGAAACCAACATGCCCGAGAACCAAAAATTAGTGGTGTATCAAACCATGCAAGGAACTTCTTTCCTAGCTTCAGTTCTTTTCCCTACACTAGTTCAAAGGAACCAGTACACGGTACAGCGCCGTTGAATCCGCGACAGAAGCAGTTTATATAAATTAGCATAATGGACACCCAATTCGAAGGTCTAGACTGAAAAGCCGTAAGAGTTTTCTGCATAAAACGCAATCCACAACAGATCACCCGACCGTAGCTAGGAAAAAGCTGTGGAAAGAAAAGTTTTCGCCACCATCAAACTTCATTAGCTCTCAAGAAGTCCTACCGCTAGGACATAACCGGCCATGGTTGATTTGGAAGTGTATAAACCGACTTCGGTCTCAGGTAGGCCGTTGCAGGCAGAACTTATCTAGGTGGGGCATGCGAGACGCCACCTTAACTGAATGCAACTGCGGAGCTCCAATGCAGTCCATGTCTCACTTGCTTGTCTGTCCCCTATGTCCGACCACCTGCACACTGGGCGACCTGTATAAAGCAACAGACAATGCTATTGAGGTAGCAACATTTTACGCCAATATCGTTTGACGGTTGAAACAATGACACGATAAGAAGAAGCATAATGGAGGCCAAATTAAACTTTGAGCAAGTTGACCTTGGTAAATGCGGGTTCCTGACGCTCGTAAACTGCGAAATAATCAGTAGTGACATCCTGTGGATCCTCGGCCGCATTATCAGTAATTAGCCAGCCACCATCCCGCCAGTTGCGGCGCGGCCTCCAAATAAATCACAGCTTGTTCGATTGTTTTTGGAAGCATGCTGCTGATTTTATTTGCAACCGTCGCGCTTGTGACTGCAAGTGATTGGAAAGGTAAGATGCATTTATTATCATTGTAGACTCAGCATAGTTCTTTCGAGGAAGTACTGCCACCTTATCTTTTTCTTCCGTCAAGCAGTAATGCTCTCACATTACATAGTCTTAAGTTATTATATGTATGTTAGTCACTAAGGTATCTATTTATTGTGCCAATGTAATTAATACTAAGTACCTAGCCTGAAATAAATAATTATTGTTATTACCATGCTAATGAAAAGGTTTTTTATGTGATACGCTACGAGACGACAATCTAATTGGTTTTAAGTGGTAACCTCTGCCCATAACAACCGATGTGACTTGGGTCCTTCCCTACTAGGTACAAGATCCAACTCGTATCGTATGCGCCCGTAACTCTAAGACGTTAGATGGAATGTGCCTGAGAAGTTCTATCTTCCATTCCGAGGGTGACACGTGAAATGGGATGCGACTTATTATAATCCATGCCTAATAGGGTACAAATTCGTTCTTACCTGCCAAAAACGCACTTAGAAGTTGATTCAATTGCTCTTCCTATTGGCAGAAAATAGGATTAGCATTTAACCTACCTATCTCTTCGTCATTAATTTCATCTCACCTAATATGCACCCAGGTTTTTTTAATATTAATCATTGCTTGTAAAAGACAGCCCATGATGATAGGGGGCGTACAGTAGAGTCGGAGGAAACTTTTCCTCCCCATTGTAACACTATTATTTTGTGGATGCATTCGCTTAGACATTGTCAAAGTCAAAGTCAAAAACTTTTATTTCCATAGAATTCATAAAAAAATGGCTTGGAAACGTCAATATTATTCAAAAAATAAAGGCACGCGTACTTATCGATAAGTTTGATGCCTGTTCAAACCCTATCCGACCCTCCATGGGGAAGAACATTGTGACCATTTATATATATTTCAGCTGAACTGCGGGACCCAGCGTGGCAGAATGTGTTGTCTAAGGGAGGCGTGCACATCGGCGGAGGTAGAACCAAACGATTTGTCCAAATAGACGGCAGACAGGTCAGTTATTAGGGATCAGGATCAAGATTTTTGCAAATTCTTTACAGTAATAACTAATTTATAAGAAGCGAAACAATTTGACAACAAAAACTGAATTAACCTGAAATGATGGACTACCTAATAAAACAAATAATTTTGGGTCAAGAATTAGGTTTGGTAAAACCAAGTCATTACTAGTGGTTGTATCGCTTTGAACTGCTGCTCGTTTCAGATAAATGGTTAACGGTAGTTATTAATCAGAGTTGTGATAGTGACGCCTGACATTATTTTTCATTAGCAGAGATAAGTGACTGTGGCAACTTTGGAGCTCAACGATATCCGTTGTTCATTAGTTTGAAATCGCATTGTGTTCCGGGCTTGGCGCAGACTTCAAACAGATCAACATTACGTGGTGCATATAGTAATATTTGAATAAAGTTATATCACAGTACAGTTATTTTTCCGTATTTAAGTGACTTTTTCAAGTTATTTTTGTATTATCACCATTGTAAATTTGGTAATTAATGACAAGCCTCAATTTGGTCAGATTATAGTGCAAGCTTCAATATAAAATATAAACCATATAACAATAAACGGTTATTTATGTAGCAGCGATAAAGATCCCCGATTAAGTTTAAACAAAAACGTTATTTTCTGGTAACCTCGGTGCGCGAAGACTCGCTCTTGACTGTTTTATTTTTTAAACCTAGTAACATTCTAGCCAATATCGTAAGATTGGGTTAATTATGCACGACCTTTTTACTACAGATTTTTTGTTATTGTTCGACAAACAAGCCGACGGCCCACCTGATGTTAAGCGATTACCATCGCCTATTGACATTTGCATCCGCAGGGATGCTAATGCGTTGCCTACCCTGTAGGACCCACTTGACTTTTCTTTTGAGATGGCAATGTCGTACCTCAGCGGAAAACCTAAGGAGGAAAATCTGGCCAGTGTGGGTTCATACCATCACTTAGTAACTAAAGCGCTCCATACCTTGAAACTACTCCCCGGAGTTGTCTAGGTAAATAGGCAGGTCGGTTTATAGTGGCTAATTTCTGTTTCAATTATAGCGCTGCGCCCGCGCCGGTCGCTGTCGCGTCGCTCAAGTGTTTAGCTATTCCACTTGGTTATGATCACTGGTGCCGCGTGTCATTACCACGTGTTTTGCATTCTTCTCGGAGGCTGTTTTGCCTGCAAGAGAAGTCAAAGTCAAAGTCAAAACTTTTATTTCTATAGAATTCATAAAGAAATGGCTTGGAAACGTCAATATTATAAACAAGATCACGCGTACTTATCGATAAGTTTGATGCCTGTTCAACCCTATCCGACCCTCCATGGGGAAGAACAGACAACGGTTATAGATATCCAAACGATTCTTGTAAAGCTAAACTGCGGTGTGTGATGTGTTCTTTTTCCATAATTCTAACTTAGTGCCAGTCAATTGCATCATGTTTACCTAATCCCACAATCCGGTTGAGGTGTTTGCAAGATAAATTGATTAAGTCGAAGTCAAAAACTATATTTCCATAGAATTCATAAAGAAATTGATTGGAAACGTCAATAATATTAACATAAGGTCACGGGAACTTATCACTAAGTTTGACGCGTGTTCAGACCTTATTTGGGATTGATGATTGGGTTAACTCTCTACTGATTATATTAACGAGAAAGAGAGAGAGAGAGATTAAGATTATATATAACGGTCCGTGGCTGAGGGCGTGATTTAGATTAGATGTTCCCCAGGCAAACAATGGACAGGAGCCGTGTCAGCTGCCGAACGGCAAGCCGGGAGTGTGCCGGCCGGTGCAGCACTGCATGCAGGAGCAGTTCAAGAATGACTTCATCAAGTTTGCTGACTACCTCTGCATCCTGGACAACACGTGAGTACTCCACTAGCAAAGACATTAACGCTAATGAAAGGCAAACAATCCTGGGGGAAGTAGGTTGATGAAGTAACAATGAAGTTTCAAAGAATAATTATGAGCCTGCGGGAAGTCTGACTGATGACTGCCTGGCATTGACACAAAGTGAGTTAGCTGTCTGAGGTGATTGCCAGGTATGCGTGTTAAATGCGTCTAAATCTGCAGCATTACACGCAGGACCGATTTCATAGAGTTTGTCTACTCCCCTGCAGCCTAAAATGCACGCAAGGATTGCATCTGTCCATGTCTTTACAAAACACTGGCTAAATCTACAGCGTATTAGATTTTTTTACTCTGACCGCCGTTAGATTCATGAAGAGAATGAGACATTATAGACATTATGATTAGCTGTCTATGCTGTTTCCCAGATAAGCTGTTTCCTGCCACAAAATCTGGAGCACTAGGTAATTGCAGGAATTGTTTAATAAGTTGTGCTGTCTTATCTCTAGTTTAGTTTGGGACTAGATGGCACTTACGCATTTCCACGAATATTTATTTATTGTGTACCTATATCTTCGTCAACACGCAACAAGTGACGGACGAATAGACTTGCCAAGCTGGCACCCCCTACTCGGAGCATTTTTTTTTTATGTAATAAATTTACGGAACGAGCTGACGGCCCACCTGGTGTTAAGTGGTAACCTCAGCCCATAACAGCCGATGCGACTTGGGTCCTCCCATACTAGGTATGACTAGACCCAAGACATACGCATCGTGTGCGCCCGTAACTGTGAGACGTGTAGGTGGAATGTCTCATGTGCCTGTAATTTCACCGGCAACCATACCTTTCAAACCGGAACACAGTAAAGCGAATGCGTTACTGTTTGGCGGCAGAAAAGGGTATGGTGGCAGTACTTCGCCGGACGAACTTGGCGAGAGTTCTACTGCTCTTAAAGCTATATATATTAGCTCGAATTTTGTCATTTATCCTTTTACTACTTAGTAAAATGAATTATCGATTTGAGCGCACGCGCCTGCAAGAGCGTCCTATTAATCATCTCGGATAATCTCTCGGCGGGAGGGCGGCGCCCGCGCCGGCGGACAAACTATTGTTGTTAACTAGGTATCATTACAACGTTGCAATATTCGCGGGTATGACTCAAGTATCGGAGATCGACCCACTATTGCAACACTAGTATTGACAAACCGTGTTTATGAGACCACCAGCTTGCGAAAAAAATGTTTAACGTTTATCTCTAATTTTTTTATGTTATTGAAGTGAAGGAACGAGCTGACGGCCCACCTGATGTTAAGTGGTAACCGCCGGCCATGGACAACAGCAATAAGTCATGAGGATGAATTTATGTAATACCAGGTGGATTTATGAAGTGAACAGATAGCTCGCATCATCAGATTTTCTCTGATTAGGTTGGGCATAGCGCCCTTCACTGAAATCTAGTTCTAGGTATTTTTTATTTATTTGTTTGTATTCTAGATATTATTAGTCATTAGACATCGTTGTGAAATACTAGATACCTACACATTTTTAAATTGTTTATAAGTTGCTCCGCGGCATTTAAAACTATATTATACAATAGGCAGCGATATTTTACTAATTGGCATGTTATTTTTTTTACAATATTAGATACTAACCTTAAAATATTTATTTACAATGTAACAATTTACATATTTAATAATTTACCCAGAAACATGTTGATAATATTTAAAAAGTATAATTAAACCAATTGAACTATCTTACTGTAAAGTAAAGACCTTTTCCACAGACCTAAAGATAACTCAACTGATGTAATCTAGGTATTGCAAAAAGAATTGTGCCGGGGGAACAGCTGGAGGCCTCGCTGGAGGGTAATGCTCAAACTCAGAACAATGAAAGTGCTATCTTTCGAGACACGTGTCGCTTCGATCCGAACTCCAAAAGTTTCAAATATGTATTCTCTGGCGAGTTTAACATATTTGCACATTTTGAGGTCATAAAATTTTGCAGGGACTCCAGAAAAATAGGTGCTTGTTGTCCGGATAAATCTGAGGCAGCAGGACCGGAAGGCTTGGCGGGAGATCTTCCCGCGACCGCTCCTAGGGATGAGGATAGTGACTCAATCCTGAAAATCACCCGGCCTGAGAATAGAGGTAATCGGAGGCTGCACCAGATCAAGTTTGTGTTAAGTCGTGGACACTTGACGTATGTTTCAACTTGAAAAACTCATAAACAGATACAATAATATTTCTTTTGCTATCTATTGTTAATGTGTGTGATAAATAAGTATTCTTCTTCTACACAAATGTCTAATAAACCAAAACTTGGTCAAGGCGAAACAAAGTTTTGACATGGACATATTATATATACATATGTTCATGTCAACTGTGACACAAAATCTTATTAGGTACGCGTGTAGCGCTGATGTAGGTAATATTGTTTAGGATGCGGTCTGAGCACGCGCCCCCACGCCCGGGTCACGGGCTCCAGGCCTGCCAACCCTCGCGAGTGGCCGTGGATGGCTTCCATCACCCCCATGGGCTTCGAGCAGTACTGCGGGGGAGTCCTCATCACGGACAGACATGTTCTCACCGCTGCGCATTGCGTACGAAGGTAGGAGTACCTTTTATTTCTATAATTAAAAATAAATAGGTACATTATAACATCGAATCCTTAGTAATTATTAAAGCACAGAAGTGTTAGGTGAGTTATTGTTATTAAAACATGATGGCGATATGATCCCACCATCTGTAACATCTGCGTTCACACTATAGTGATCGCATACCACACATATTAAAAATCCTATTTCGCCCTGTGAACTATCTTCCTCTTCAAAATTATTTTGATCGCAGGTTTGTCGGCTATCTAATGAGGCAAGCAAGAGGCAAAATTTTAAAAAGGCTTTTCTATCCCATCATATCAATTTGTAATTTAACATGTAAAATTCCCTTTGTTGAGAATCCAGTAAAAAGCCCTATATGATTTATATTAGTTATGATTATATTATTATTATTATAATTATTATATTATTATTATTATTATTATTATTTATTTTATATTATTTATATTATCAGCTGATTTATCTTCGAGATTTCTTTTTATGTAAGCAAACTTACCTTAAAATATGTCGTACTCTATATCACCATAACGTGATATGTAGTCAAAAACAACCTATCAGTATTAAATTTCATTCAGACTTACCTATAACTAGCTAGGGGAACAGCTGCAGTTAAACCTACTGGGTGTTGAAGTAGGGTTTATCCTGGGAAGTACTGCCTCCATAGCCACCTCCTGCCACCAAGCAGTAGCACTCGCATTGATAGGTTTCGCTTGTAAGGGTTTTGGTGCCAATGAAACTACGCTACGGGCATATGAGATGTTCCAGCAGAAGGGCTCGGAGGGACTGGGGAAATTCAATGCTTAAGTCTTTTTTATACTTGAGCAGAACCTAACTTGTATTACTGCTGTTACTGCTTAAAATCCAGGTGTGCTATCTGTTCGTTTCCATACTTTTTATTGAAAAAAAACAATAAATATGGTTTCCAGATGTCAAGTCCAATCGTTCTCTATTCTTGAAACAACAAAGATATTATGTATATTATTTATTAGTCTGTATGTTTTCTATATGTAGGTGGGATGCCGAAGACTTAATAGTGCGTCTCGGCGAATATGACTTCAAGCGCAACAACGATTCCCGCTCCTACGACTTCCAGGTCGTTGAGAAGCGACAACACGTGGACTTTGAGCTGCCCAGCTATAAGAATGACATCGCCATACTGAAGCTCAACAGACCAGCTGTATTCAACACCTACGTATGGCCGATCTGTCTGCCCGCTCCCGGATTGGACCTCGTAAACGACACTGCTGTTATTATTGGTATTTTACATAAAACCAAAAGTCAGATAAAATTACATTTCTGCAGCTTTACAATTATAAAAAGGCAACATCAGAGCTCTTTTTCTATAATATCTCTCCCAAAATCTTTCGATAAGAATAACATATCTATGTTTAAGCTGAAGTCCCTATCGTTTTCCAGCCGCTGGGCTGGGCTGGGTAAAATGTCATAAAAATTCAAATTAGAACAGCTGAAATAAGTTGATTGTCCAATTAATCGTGAAACAGTTGAATTCAATTATGTTTTGTTTCTCCTACAGCTCGCCGTATCCTCTATACATCCAGAACTGAAATCCAGCTGACAGAGTTTTATGTTTATGTTTAGAATTAGTTAGTATCTCGTTTACAGGGTGGGGAACTCAATTCTACGGCGGGCCACACAGTCACGTGCTGATGGAGGTTTCGGTCCCGATATGGAACCTGGAACAATGCAGGAACTCATTCACTGACACCGTGTTCGATGAGAACATCTGTGCTGGAGATTATTCTGGCGGGAAGGATGCTTGCCAGGTCAGTTTTCCTGATTCACTTTTTTTTTTTATGTTATGTTGTTACGGAACGAGCCGACGGCCCACCTGGTGGTAAGTGGTAACCTCGGCCCATAACAACCGATGCGACTTGGGTCCTCCTCTACTAGGTACGACAATACCCAAGTCGCATTATATGCGCCCGTAACTCTGAGACGTGTAGGTGGAATGTCTCGTGTGCCTGTAATTTCACCGGCAACCACACCTTTCAAACCGGAACACAGTAACGCGAACGCATTACTGCTTGGCGGCAGAAATGGGCATGGTGACAGTACTTCCCCGGTAAATCACTATATATATACATACATAGATATAGTCATTTATTTATTTACTCAAGCAGCACACAATATATTATAACACTTTGTAACACAAAAAGAAACAGATAAGGACAGAATCAACACACAATGAAATAAAAAACAGTTTTGTCATTAATCGAATTATGTATAAAGAAATTAAATATAAAACAAGACCTCAGTGCATAATGTGTGTAATTTTACAATTGTACGTAATACAATTGTATGTAAATGTACACGATTGGAGCTTACTCTTATGTTTTCAAAAACAACGCTTTTTGTTAACGATCGAGCCAGGGCTTTCAAGGAAATCTATTAAGGGGGTAAACTCGAAAAATCCTTTAACTTAAGCGTTGATTTGACAATTATCAACCGCACAGGGCGACAGCGGTGGTCCGCTAATGTACCAGATGTCAAGCGGCAGATGGGCAGTCATCGGCGTGGTGTCGTGGGGTGTCCGCTGCGGCGAACCTGATCACCCGGGTATGTACACGCGCGTCGACGCCTATCTGCAGTGGATTGTGGAAAATGCGCGGTTCTAAAGCGGTTTATTTGGACTACCCATGGAATAGGCCTGTGTGCTGGATCTGACACATTATTTGATACTATTTTCATGTTTTGAATGACGTTTAAATAACGGTAAATAGGTTTTTTTTTCAATAAAGTTTTCTCTAGTTGGTAATAAATAAAAATGAAATCTATGGTTGTTTTTTTTTTTTATTATTGCTTATCACAATATGTACACTTATTATTTAGGGGACGCGCAGACAGACTGAATAGCAGGAAAGTAACTTATATATTCAATTTTATTTTCTTCTGAATACGAATGTAATAGGTAAAATAAAATGTCACAGGGAGGCTCAATTTTATTTGAACGTTAGCGACTTGCTTGCACTCATATAGTTACAAAAACGTGAACTGCTTAAAGATAATTAGTGAAGACTTGTCATGAAAGTTATGTTAATAAATATGGTTAATAAATTTTAAGTATGGCATTACAATATACGAGTATTTTATACGAGATGTCCTGACTGACTTACAGACAACGCACCGCGTAAACCGCTGATCTAAGAGACTTTGAGCATTATAAGATCCTATATTAATATTATAAGAGTTGTATCGATTACTTCATCATCCAGTCTTCAGTCTCCATCCAATTTATAGGCCTATAAGGTGGCTTGCGAGACTTGTTCCCCACACTCTTCAATGGCCGTCAGCATCTCCAGGACTTTGTTTCGATCCATCACCGGGTGGAACGTGAACGCCAGGCGGAAGAAATTCTTGTGATTGCGCAGAGGCGAATACGCAACCATCAGACGGGAGGATATGGTGAGAAGTTCCTTTATTTTAGGCGTTATCTGAAAATAAGGATATTAAAAACCTACTGGGTTTGACTGCGCCGAATCGTCATCGCCAAAAACAATTATAATTGCCTATAGGCAACCCAGATGGCAAAGTAGCAGGCAAGAGTATAGGAAGGAGTTCTTGGTTTTCCTATATTATTTTATAATAAATTTCACTTGATGCAGGGGAAAAAGCCGGTAAGTAAAAGGAACTAGGCCGACTTCTGCCATTTGTCTCGACTACCTGTGGGTCAAACATTCTGGACCCCTGGAAAAGTAACATGGCGTCGAAGTAGACCACCAAAAAAGATAGCGAGACGAACGCTCTAAACCGGGATAAATAGAAAGAATTGGGGGAGGCCTATGCCTAACGATGGGACACTGCAGGCCAATAATGCGACTTGGGTCGTCCCATACTTTAGTACGGGAGTTTATTACTGACATTATTAGCAAAGAACATCGCATTACTTTAGTTGGGCCATTATAGTAATGTCACTTGCTCACATAAAAACAGTGTGTAATAGTAGACTAAGTTAAATCAATAGATTTAACTTAGTCTACTTAGCTTTTTTACTACTGGACTGAGAATCTAGTCTCATTGTGGGCCTCTTCAAAACAAGAGTGAACATGTCAGCTACACCTATGTGCTGGATCAGCGACGGCATCATAACTAAGGTCCGGAATCATCTTAAAAGAAACATATGGAAGAAAAATAAATCAACACTTACCTTATGCATCATCCCCCACCATTCTTCGTTCTCTTCCTTCCCCCTCATGAACTTAGGGATGTACCAGAAGCAGACGTTAGGGCACTGCAGCGGGTGCGTCACCAGCCTGAACCCTGGCGTGGAGGCGACTGTCTCCAGGCAGAAACTAGCGAGCTCCATGACGCTGTCGGTCAGAACGCTGAGGCCGTGGTCACCGCGGGCCTTCCACATCACCCATAGTTTGAAGGCGTCAATCTGAATGGATAGTTTGTCAGCTTCAACTTGCGACAAGTTCGTTGTGGGAAGTAGTTACTGCCATACGCATTACTATGTGCCGGTTTGAAAGATGGGCTTAAAGGCACATGAGACATTCCTTCACGTCTCAAAGTTATGGATACAATACGACGCGCTTTTCCCATATCTAAGTAAGGGAGGATTCAAAAGCCAGATTTTACCGTTTCACATCAGGTGGGCTATCTGTTTCATTGTAATTTATTGTTTTTTACTGCTGACAAGATTTGGTATTCTCTATTCCAATTCAAGGGGGGTAAAGCCTCACTGGCAGAAGCTACCTACTAATGAGCTAAATGGTCGATTTGATTTCAAATCCAACGCAAATCTCGTGAAGCTTAGCCAACCTGACGACAAAATCGGAAATCTCTTCGACACACAATGTATTGGCTCACTGTGTGGGTGTTTTCTCGTGATTCTTCTTTAGCTAACGACTTTTTAAAACGACTGATTCCAACTTACTCTTATTTTAATATCAGTAGATACTAAAATATGAGTAAGATATTTTAATAATAATATTAATATTGCTGGACAATTCACACAGCACCATCTAGCCCCAAACTAGGCATAGCTTGTACTATGGGAACCAGACAGAATACATATATACTTTTTTGTAAATATATACATATTGAACATCCATTTGATAGGTTAATTAATAAGGTACCTTCCTCCCGCACTGCACACTCTTGTCCCCGGTGTCGTAGCTTATGTCGTAGAACTTGTCCTGCTGGAAGAGATAGTTGGCCGCGGCGGAGTTGCACCGGTGGAGGAGACCCTTCTGCCTGATCAGGAACGCGGAACACTGCATCGGAGCGCCGGCCATCTTGTGCGGGTTCCAAGACATTGAGTCCGCCCTGTTCAATATCAATATCAAATAGCCTGTATTAACTTAACACCCTTCAATCCATTTGTTTCATCACTTGTTTGAAGGACATAGATGTTTGTTCGTGTTTGGATATGTATGTATGTGTTTAAATTAAATACATACACATCCAAACCCACAATATAAATACTATTTATATTTATGTTTTTTTTATATAATATATATATTCTGTCAGTTATCTGGTTCCCATACTTAGTATAGCTAGTTTGAGACTAGATGGCGCTAAGTGTAATTTCAACTAAAATTAATTTATAATTATTAGATAATTTAAATAAGAAGAAAAGTGAGCAGAATTGACACTGCATAACAGATCTCTCTGGCGGAGATAAGAGCCCCAGTCTGTCTCGTGACAGGCGGCGACTTTGACCACTAATCCGAAGACATACAAATTAGTGTAATATTTGCTTTTTTTCATAAGTCCAATTATTTTTTTAGATTAGTTTTAGTGACCACACGACAGAAAAAACACAAAACTGGTTTTTTCCAACTTAGAAGAAGAAATCCCAACATGTTATTTTATAAACTTGTTTACAAAACAGAGTTCGTTTTTTTAAAAAAAAGTTTATTTTGTATTTGATATAGAATCCAACATAGTTTGTCAATAGTTCGCAGTCGTGAGCATTTCCTTTCCATTATCATTTATTATTTTTATAAAAGGATTATTTCTAAAGAATTGGTTAGGTCATTTTTTCTCACTATCGATTATGAATATAATTAAAATTAAATAAAAAAATGAATATAAATAAAATTAATTAAAATCTAAATAAATTGAACTGACATCATTTCATTTAATACGATTTTATCTATTTAATATTTTCTACCTTCAAATATCGGGACTAACAGACTGTTCGACCTTGTACTTACCTCTCAATTCCTTTCAACCGATTTTTATATTTTTCTGATAGTATCAAACTGCCTCCCCAGCATGCCTAAAAAAGAATAGAGATTACGAAATAAATAAAATTGTACTTTCTCGTAACGAAATCCTGTGTATAATAAAATCATGTAGGTGACATTTTACTTAAAATATGCGCACTACTTTTCCTATAGGTACCTTGGCTAATAGTAAGTAATCCAGGGTCTTAGGTGTTGCTGAGCCCTGCGGTGTGGATCAGAGGTTGGAAAGGACTCATGCCTCACATTAAATAGGTAGATACAGTAACGGGTACTTGGCCATAATCAATTGATTAAATGAAATGAAACTAAATATTGATAGAGTCGCCTCCCAGCTCAGCTGGTAATAGAATACTCTGCGTTAACCATAAACCAACATTTGGTTTAACGTTTTTTTTTTTATGTGATACAGTTACGTAACGAGCCGACGGCCCACCTGGTGTTAAGTGGTAACCTCTGCTCATAACAACCGATGTGACTTGGGTCTTCCCTTACTAGGTACGACAAGACCCAAGTCGCACCGTTATGCGCCCGTCACTCTGAGACGTGTAGGTGGAATGTTTCTTGTGCCAGTAATTTCACCGGCAACCACACTTTTCAAGCCGGAACACAGTAACGCGAACGCGTTACTGCTTGGTGGCAGAAATGGGCATGGTGGCAGCACTTCCCCGGACGAACTTGGCGAGGGTTCTACTGCTCTTACATGTTTAAATATGTATTTTTAACAAAAACATAATATATATCGGCAACAGGCATGCTATCAATTATCTAGCTCCCACATAGTATAACCTATGATTAGTAGCATAATGGTGCTGTGTGATATATCCACCATTTTAATTTTTTATTATGTAATTTTAAATTAAAACTGAGCAGAATTTAGATTTCAAAAGAAGTACTCTCCGGCGGGGAATCGAACCCCGGTCTCCCGCGTGACAGGCGGGGATACTGACCACTATACTACCGAAGACATGCTAGTCAGTGCCTAAAGTTAAAATGTATACATCCCCTAACACCATGCCCATTTCTGCCGCCAAGCTGTAACGCTTTCGCGTTACTGTGTTCCCGTTTGAAACGTGTGGTTGCCGGTGAAATTACAGGCACACGAGACATTCCACCTACACGTCTCAGAGTTACGGGCGCATACGTTGCGACTTGGGTCTTGTCGTACCTAGTAGGGGAGGACCCAAGCCGCATCGCTTGTTATGGGCTGAGGTTACCACTTAACACCAGGTGGGCCGTCAGCTCGTTCTGTAACTGTATTACATTAAAAAAAACACTAAAGTAGGTTTGTGCTTACATCAACGTGCAACCAAACTCTATATTTCTCGCATATATCAGCCACTGCTTCCAGGTCGTCGATAGCACCCAGTACCGTAGTCCCGGCGGTGCCGTTCACCAATAAGGGGTACCTCCCAGCGGCTGCCTCCTGTTCTATGGAGTTTGCCAGTTCGCTGGTGATCATCTGACCTCGTTCGTTGCACTTTATGAATCGAACGCATTCGGTGCCGAAGCCGAGCCAATGCGCCGCTTTGCGGATGGAATAGTGACTCTGCAATAACAAATTATTAGGCCGAGTACAATGGGTGTCACATTATGAGGACGGGTGGCTGATGAAATATGAAATGTGTTCTCTAATTTAACTTAATTTGACTTAGACACGAGTTGATGGCCCACCTGATGTTATGTGGTAACCGCAGACCATAGACAACATCAATAAACTCAAGTCCTCTCACCAAAGTAAGAGATGACTCAAGTCGCATTGCGTTGCGTCGGGATGTTACGTCTCATGCGGCTGCAATTTCACCGGCACCCACTCCATTCCACCGGAACACAGCAACACGAGTGCATCACTGCTTGGCGACAGATTACCAGGTGTGGTGGCAGTACTTCTCTGGGCGAACATAGCACAACTTCTACTGCTACTAAATACGTATAGGTTAATACCGACTCCGGTAAATATAAGTTTTTAAGTGTAAACTTATAAAATAATTTATTATTATTATTAATTTGAATTCGATGACTGTTGAACGATATGACAGAGTCGAATACTTGTAAACGAAAAAGTAACTCGAGTATACCGATTTGGATCCAGTCATACTTACTGGCAATCCGACAATTTTAGAAAACGGTTCATTTTTTGGTACTACTACTATACCTACTATGTGTGTCACTTAATCTCTCTGGGCAGCGTGGTTAAAGTGCACCTCAAAGAGGCTCTTTTCGTGCTTTTTCTAGTCTTCAACAATGACTGATACGCTGATAACTTACATCTTCGGATGTGAACAGAACCAGCTCGGGCAGCGGCCGCATCCCCTTAGTCTTGACCTCCGGAAACGCCTTGTACCTCGCAGCCACGATACCGTACAGCAGGGACATACTTCCTCCGGGACTGAAGATCCCATCTCCGTTAGGAATGCCGAACAATTTGAGCATATGCTGGAGCAGTTTCAGTTCTATAAGCATGAACGCAGGGGCCACTTCGAATGTATATCTGAAATTGATTATTTCGACGATACCTATTCATATATTTAACTGGCAAAAGTTATAATAAATCAGTTAAAAAAACATGTTTGCCGTAAATTATAGATACATCTATTTAGTATAAAATTAATGGTTTTAATGGCTTCTTGGTGTAGAACCCTGCATTTAACACTGAAAAAAAATACAAAAACTAACATAGGATGGTAAATAAGGCGATATGACTACCATATAACGATTTTGCTTAAAGCAACCCTTATAAAAGCGACATCTACCAATATCAAGCTCTTGAAACGGTTAAAGAAAACAACATGGGAAAACCAATATGATCGAGAACAAATAAATAACCTGCAAAAAACGTAGTAATCTGCATATTCCTGCCTTTCACTGGCCTCCCAGCTCAGTTGGTAGTAACCCTGACTTCTGCGCTTTAGGTCGTGGGTTCGATTCCCAACCACGACAAACGTATGACGAACATAGATGTTTGTTCTGTGTCTGGGTATGTATTGTATGTAGGTATATTTACAAAAAGTATATAAGTATTATATCAGTTGTCTAGTTCCCATTATACAAGCTATGCTTAGCTTACTTTGGGACTCTTTGGGCTGTGTAAAATGTCGACTAATATTTATTTAATGTATATTCATACTGGAGTACCAAATTTTAATAATTGAAGCCCAAGGCAGAGGGAACACTGCAAAATTTTTGTTTCAAAAGTCACCCCAAAGTGATACAAAAATAAGTAAACAATTAAAATAGATATGTGACGCACTGGCTTGTATTGAACGCCTCCGATATCCACGCCCCCGCAAGCCCGTAGGGGTCGGTGCCGCCGTACAGCTGGTTCCTGAAAGTAGGCTTGTTGCTCTTCACGCTGTACTGTAAAATTTCACGCACACATTTTTCCAGCTCATCGTCGTTAACGCCTTTAGTCACATCCAAATCCAAGATTTTCTGAAAATTTTAAACTGTCTCTTCAGAATGATGTTTGTAACACGTAAGATTCTTCGGAAAACCTAATTCTGATACCCAAAGAAACAGAAAAGAAATTTTAAAATTGTTTTTTTACTTTCTATTATTTATTCCTAACGTATTTCACTTTATTGTTTGGAATTATATTTATTGTACATACACGGCATGTCAAGTAAACATTTACAAAAGTATAAGATAGGTAATTATACTATCAGTTATCTGGTTGTCATAGTACAAGCTCTGTTTAGTTTTTTGACAATTCACACAACGCCATCTAGCCCCAAACTAAGCGTAGTAAACTAAGTTATGGTGGACATTTCACACAGCGCAGTCTAGCCTCAGACTGCGCTGTGTGAAATGTCCACCATTTTTTTAATATTCCCCATATTAATACAGTAGTGAGTTAGGCAAACAAGAAAAACACACCATCATTCATCTAATAAATAGTATTTTCAGCCAAATTATAAGTAACACAAATACATGATGGAAACTGTGGGAAATAGTTTATCTCATTGTCCTAAGACACAAGTCAATCACATTATAGCATTTGCTAATGGAAGTCTCGCAGGATGTCTGTTGCTTATCACTTACCCTGACTATTGAACTTTGATAAACGATGAGAACCATAAATTAGGTGACAAAGTAAACATAATTATTTAATATGAGAATGTATCGTGAACCGCGGAAGCGTACTCAATTACGATGGTGAGTAATAACAACCAATTAACAGGGAGTAAACTGCAGACCAAACTGATAGCAGTACCTAGTTATCGGTTGCTCGTTAATATTGAGCAATCAGCTGCAACACATGAGACTACAATAAATAATCAATATTAAAAGTCCTCTTATACTAAGGTCCGTCTACATGACCGGCCTCATAGCTCAGTTGGTTAGTAACCCTACTTTCTGCGCTGTAGGTCGTGGGTTCGATCCCCACTCAAGACAAACATTTATGTGACATTTGTAACATTGATGTTTGTTCTGTGTCTGGCTGTTAATATGTATTATATGTATGTATTTACAAAAGAAAAGTATTATAAGTATGTATATCAGTTGTCTGGTACCCATGATACAAGCTACGCTTAGCTTAATTTGGGGCTAGATGGCGCTGTGTGAAATGTACACCATTATTTATGTATTTATTTATTTATTTACATTAAAGCTCAAGTAATCTGTAGTATATGCATATATTTTTACAGATTTTCATGCAAAATTGTCACTGAAGGCAGAAACTGACTGTGGACCTCTATGCGTTTGCCTAAGCATTGTCAACTTTATTTAGAAAAGTCATATATGAGTAAATGCACAGTTCTACCTTTGTCAGGTGTATGAAACGAATGAATACTTATATAATTAATTATAACACTTGGGCGTAATAGAAACATAATATAATTACACGGGACAAAAATTGCATAGATTTTTTTTAGGTTTCCAGTGTTATTGACTTATGGTCGGCTTATCATCAGATTTATTTAAGATAATAAAGTTTATTTGCCATCAGTGTATCACGCCGTAATACACAAATACATAATAAACTTGACTATTTTTTCCAATAATGTAAATGAATAACTAACAAGTTAAAGGAATTTTCCAAATAACTGTAGTTAAGAATACGAAGTAATGGAAGTAACTAGTTACAGGCCAGTCACTAGTTTTAAATCAATGTTGTTTTAAGAGAGAGTCACGCGGCCAGCTGAGATACCAGCTGCATCTCAGTGGTACCAAAACCTACATTCTTAACTAAACATGTAAAGTAAAACAATGTCCTGCATGAAGGTTACTTTACCTAATAAGCTAGCGTTTAATAAATCTTTTCATATAACGGTTACTGCCTCATTACTCAAAAAATATACAGATGATTGTGTATAATAATCTCACCTAAGTATGTTTTTAAATGAGGTAAGTTTTTTCAAAATGAATCCTTTTTTGTGTTATAAACCAGTATTTAACATCATTTATAAACATTGCCATTTAATGTCGTTAGAAAGTATGTAATCAACAATGAAGTATATAATATACAGTGTAATGAATGAGAATTATATATTTGAGTAGTTATGTCATTTATATAGGTAGGTAATTTAATGTAGTTAAGTTATCTACAGGTAGTTATAATAAAATCAATTAACTCGTCGATTGATAGTTCGCAAGTTAATTTAATAAAAATGTAACATATAGGTCAGGTATCGCTTTATACACTTTGCCGTTTCAAAATATTCGGCATTATTTCAAAATTTTGAAGAATATACAATAATCTGTTTTCAAATTGTCGTAAACTTGTGTAATGGGAGCCGACTACTTTTTTTGCTATAATTTATTAAAGTACAAAAAGCGCGCAATCCTCACGTTATCAGTTGTGGCCCCTTTCACATCCCGCATTGACAACAAAATAACCTGATAACAAGTAATTACTTCAATGTGAAACTATAAAGAGGATATTACTTGAGAAATTTTCGTATTTTCTAGCCAATCTTAGAAACTTCGAAACAAAGTGTCGGAATGCTTACGGTCCTACTATTAGGTATTTAGTTTTCTAAGTGGACCATAGAGAAAGTTTTTATAAAAGAAAAGAATACCATATACAAAAAATAATATCGTTTATCCTAAAGCCAAAACCAGGTCTTTAACCCTATATTTTTTACATGCTTCAATTAATAACTGTTGAATGGTCCTAAATGACGGGCATTTGACAGTGTAGATAGATAAAAATTACCTTCACGAAGTTCTTAAGCGAGGCGGTACCGAATGTGAAAATTGTTGATAATGAACTGATCAGGAGACGAACTTAAAACTAGTCGTTAAATTTGACTTATCTCTAGCAAATGGTATCAAAGTTCTCGGCAACAAATTTTTAAATCAATTAAGTTCATATACCATTTCTTTATACGTAACTTCCTGTTGTGTACATAAAAACACTAATATATTAACAATAAATTTAACATATTTTCTTAGACTTGTTAATATTTTTGTAACATACCTCTAGTTCAACAGGATGTTTAAACTGTATCAGCGGTAGATCATCAGCGGTTTCTTCCCTGATGATGGTGAAAACCTTCTCCAGAAAACAATTTCCGGTGGGCTCCATTCTCACCAGCCTTAACACAACAGCTGTTGACAGGTCAATGGTCCGACATGGACTGCGGTGTATTGAGGCACGTAACTCACTGCTGTAATGTGTCTACGTTACTAATAGGTATTATGTGCAACAGACGATGCGGATATGTCGAGGGCAAACTCATTTGTTTACAATGTACCCAATCGCTGATTAGGGAAATATGCAATTAAGTGAATAAAAGCATAAATTGAACCTCTATTATGAACTCTCGTTAGAGAGTATTCGTTGCTCAGAGTACATTTTATTTATTTATTTATATTGACCTTTACAATATATCCGGCCCTTAAGGGTGCTGAACATCTCAATCTTTTCTCAACTTATCGACAACAGCTAAGCGATACAACTGTTATATATAGGGCCATCTGCTGCACTACTTTCCAACACTACAGACTATACATACTGTATTCATTATTCAAGTAGGTTATTATTATATTGCTATTTATTTAGTTACCCGATTGACATTTGAAAACTTTTAAGCGTTATCGATGTCGCTTCAAATTTTCCGTCACAATTTTAACCTCACGCATCGTCTCCATTTATTTTTCTATAACTACCAATTAAAGTTCACTTCCATTAAATAGTTTCTCATATCAGACCAGATTCAAGGATCGAATCCAACAAGCATTTACACCTACAAAAAAATGGTTGTCTGTAAAGTCGGTTTACTGACGATAGTTGAACATGACAACGTCTTAAGAAAATACTGATGGAATGGTAGCATTTTTCAAAAGAAAATTTTAATTTCATTTGTTTAATAGATTTGTATATATATAGAGAAGGAGGTAATTGGAAATCACAATGAAATTGATCAAGTTAGATTTATTTGTACGCATAAATACAATTATGTCAATTTTTTTTTTACAATTTAATAGTTTTACACTGCACTTGATACTCGATCAAAACATGTAAATGTAAGTATTAGCAGCTGTCCACGCAGACGCATCGCTCACTCAAGTAGGAGAGAGACGGATGTCGAACGCTGCCGAACGCAAAGGCCGATTGTGCTTCTTTGTCGCTCGTTCCGCGCTCTCGCTTGCACTTGCACAAGCCTTACATGGAACGCCTCAGAGCGAGGTAACGACGCATGAGTCATGTTTTTTCGTGCGTGCAGCCGGCTCTATCGAATTATAAGACATTGTCATGTCAAAAATAGAAGCATGTACCTATTTCTAAACTGACTTTAAAAAAGGAGGCATATATTATCTTTTCTATATGCTACATATTATGATTTAAGGTTGATAATGACGGTTTCACCCTCGTGGAGGAAAGGCGTCGTCTTCGTGCGTCGCGCAACCAACGCGGCACCGCCCAGCTCCCGACGACAGCTTATATTCTGCGCGCTGTGGAGCCCACTATTAAAGTGTACATCTCTAGTAGACCAATCTATGTCGGGAAATAAAGTCGTTCAGTTTTTGAAAAGCAGAATCGAAGCTCGAAGTACATTTCAAGGACCAACCCGTATGCATTTACAACGGCTGGAGTCCAGGAAACTGACTTTAAGTCCTATGTGCTCCAGATCACAGCTAAACTTAATGATTGATCCAGGATTTTGGCTTGCTGGGATCGTTTACCGACGCTTTAGGGAAGCGGCCAAGTAGTAAAATCCCTTTTATTTGTTGTAGTCTTAAGTTATTATATGGGCCAATGTATTTAATACTAAGTAGCCTGAAGTAAATATATTATTATTATTTTCCTCTGTACGAATTTTTTAATGTTATGTGCACTAAAATTTTCTACAATTATATATCAATTTTAATTATATTTTATTTATTTGCTACAGAATTAACTAAGCTAGTTCTAAAACAAGCCAAAGAAGACAATTAATGGTATTCATAGTAATATAGTGTCTCGTCTCGTGACCTATTTTATTTTATGATTTCATTATCTATTAGCTACGCAAGAAAACTGAGCCGGGTGACAGCTCTCATAAAGGTTACAGCATAGAGACAGGACCTTTTTGGTAAAAAAACATCGTGAGCTCAAACACTGAACTGAAGTTAAAGACACAAAATCATTGAGTCATAGGTAGCGAAATAAATAATCAGTGACAACGAAAACAACACATACGTGGTCATTTTTGGATTGTAATATTTCAGAGACTGCTAATTTATATCACGACCAAGTAGATTTCTAAGGGCAATTATAGAGACGTATAGACATAAGACAAAAGTGATCCTTACAATCATTACATCCATGTTCAAAATTTTTGTGTATACATTATGAACTTCAATAAAAACCGCTCTCGGTCAAAAAGGAACTCATTGAACATATTAAACTCAGAAAAATGGAGAAACTACGGCAAAAGAGTATCAAGAAAAGGCAATGAACTTTTTAAAGACGATTCAGATGACGATGAACCAAAGTACGATGAAATAAAAGGTTGGGTACAGGACTTCTTTGAGAAGAAATCTGGTTCAGAAGATAGAACCGACCAAGATGTAGAAGTGCAGCTTACCCAGAAACAAACACTGGTGCTTTCCACATTGGTGCCCGACGAGATATTGTTAATAGAAAAGTAAGATCAAAGATATTTACTTTGAATAGTAAGTAGTCGGTATTATTTGAAATATTTCTGATAGTTTAACAGAAAAACTTGATTGCAGTTTTGACAAATCAGATCCAAAACGCTTTGTTGGAGTACTGCTCATGGCAGACGTATCAGGATACACAGCATTATCGGAGCGATACAATAACACTGGTAAAGGTGGAACTTATAGACTCACAGCTACCCTTAACACTTATCTTGGATCGCTTGTCGAGCTTATCTATACTCATGGAGGAGACATATTGAAATTCGCCGGGGACGCTTTTTTAGCTCTGTGGAAAACCGACAAGCGAACGTTCCTTTGTCACACAATTCACAGAGTTATAGCTTGTGCCTTATTGATACAACATTCCTACTCGTCATACGAAACAGACGTGAAAGTAAATCTACGGGTGAAACTAGCTATATCTGCTGGTAATCTAATGTTTGCTCCAATCGGAAGTGGTATCGACATGAACTATGTAATACTCGGTTTACCCGTACTTGAAGCTAAAACAGCAGAGAGCGTCTGCTTTTCGGGGGAAGTGAAATTAACTAAAACTGCTTGGGGACACTGTTATTCCAGAAACTATGATCACGTGGTTCACGATGACGGCCATGTTACGATCAAATCCATTCTCTATGATCCCCAAGAAAGCGATGTAAATAAACCATTTCTTAGTTTTAGTGCAATGGTAAAACAAATAAAGGGACCCATTAATGCGATAGAACATCTGCCAGATTTTCTCTTCGAACCTAATCAAAACCTCAACCCAGCAGATATTTTGAAGAAGAATGAAATTTTGAGCCTACGTAAAACTATTTTTATGGCAGATGAGAAGAAAATTGGTTCAGAGATCCGCAAGTTTATGATAAGACCTGTTCTGACCCAGATAGACGCGCATCAACCACTCGAGTATCTCACTGAAATGAGACAGGTTTCCATTTTATTTATCACTTTGAAACCTAGGGAATGTCCTTTTCCTCAATTAATAACCATCGTCAATAATTCTTATCAAATAACCTGTGAAATTGTTTACAAATCTATGGGCTGCGTCAACAAAATCATACTATTCGATAAAGATGTTATGATCCTTGTAGTTTTTGGACTGCGCGGATTCAAGCATGAATCGGAGGCTCAAGCAGCATTGAAATGTGCGTACAGCATAAAAAAATCAGTGTCTGCTCTTGATGGTGTTTCAGAAGTGTCAGTTGGTGTAACGACAGGTCAAGTCTACTGTGGTGTTGTTGGTCATCCACTCCGAAGAGAGTTTACGGTTATCGGTGCTATCGTAAATAAAGCTGCAAGACTCATGTGCCGATTTCGTAATAAAGTTACATGTGATGAAATCACTTTCATTAAAAGTAAAATGTCGACGAATGGTTTTACACTGCAACACGATACTGAACTCAAAGGTATTGGCCAACCGGGTAAGATATATGAATACACAGAGGACATTAGAGTCAAAGAGCTGTATGAAATACCAATGATTCCACCTATTCTTAACAGACAGGACGAAATGGAATACTATCAAGACTGGCTAAATGATTGCCACTTAACCTGCAGAGACTTTGACGCAATGCTTCTTGTGGGAGATTCACGTATTGGGAAAACACGGTTACTGGAATGGATGGCTAAATATGCCAGAAATTCTAATCTACGTGTTTGCTTTGTAACATTAACATCTATTCATTCGGCTACTCCATATTTAGCATTAAATCAAATAATTAATCAAATACTGGGACTCAACGAACCAGTTGTAGGTTTCAGCAAAGAAGAAAAAATTGTACAGCTCATGAAGGTTTATAGTGAAAATTTATGCTACCTGAATAATATTTTGAAAGTTAGATTTGCATTTCATGAAAGAATTTACTCTTATGACGAGAACAAACGTAATGAAAAAGCTAAAGTTGTATTTTCGAAACTGATCAATTCCCTCATGGAAACTCATATTATATTTTTAGATGACTTGCAGAATTTAGATGCTTTTTCTTGGGAATTTATATCACTGATGTTAAGTTCTATGAAAATATTTACCATCTTAACCGTTACCCGGGGTAAATTTAGCTCTGTTCAAAGTTGGCTGTACAGTGTTTTTATTAATAACAATGTAAGGAAAATGGTTTTGGGGCCTCTCACACCTTCACTAATTCCAGCTTTAGCTTGTCAGATTTTGGACGTCAGAGCAGTGCCAAGAGATCTCTGTGATGCACTTATTTCCAAATGCGAATCAATGCCGGGTTTGGTAGAAAGCTTTATAATTCATCTATTTTCAAGTGGCGCTCTTGAACTGAAGAAGATACAAGAAATTGAAATAGATGATTGGGCAGAGACAGATTTACAGTTTCCTGATTCTAGTTTGCTGCATCCACAAGCACTTAAAAATGAAGACCAAGAAGCACTAAATGAATTCATTCAGAATGATTACACGGGTGAAATTGGAATTTGTATAGTAACACAAAAAGAAGAACTGAATACAAATATTAATGTACAAAACTTGGATGCTTTAATCATGATACAAATAGATTCACTTACTCCATATCAACAGTTATTATTGAAGATAGCATCAGTGATAGGCAATGTAGTGTCAAGAGATCTTTTGGAAAACATTATGTATGAAAATAATTCTTTAACTACAGCAAAAGCAGTAAAAAGACTATTTTCTATGCGAATTTTATCATGTGCTAACATTACAACTGCAAAATGTCGCACGGTGGCCAAAGCGGTTCCAACTATATCATCTGGACAGTCTGCAAGAATTGGCGTGAATTTAATTTGTGAATGTTCTTTTGAGTACGATCCTGAAAACTGTGACAATCTTCCAAAATATGCATTTTGCAAAGTGATAAGATTTAGAAATAAGAGCTCACGAAATACTTGTTACGATTTACTTCCACTGAATCAAAAGAAAGAATTTCACTCCCGTGTAGTAAATTATTTAGAAAATAATAAACTCAAATGCCCAAGCTGTGGAGGATCTATAATGATAGTGCAATCTATGTTAAGTCTTCCAAATGATTCATTTTGTAGTAGCAAATCTAATGTAGTACAAAATGGAGATAGTAGCTCTTCTAGTGATGCAGAACCAAATATTGAGATACAAAATCGTACATGTAAGTCCGAAAGTAATACTGCAGAACTGTTTGTTACTTCTAAATCCGACCATAGTGGTAATGAAACCGTAAAGTGCAATACTGAAGGAAGTATTACTCAAGATACACGGACCAAAAGTTTATTCTTGAATCAAACCAAGACACGATATAATTCCATTTTGAAAACTAAGTACAGTGAAGATGTTGCAAATACAAGTAGAAGAGCAACTAAGCGAGTCACGATGACTAACTTTCAACTTAAAAAGTATAACTCAGACGAACTCCGTGCCAAAGTTTTCGATATGCTACGTGAAGTAACAAAAGCTGAAACATTGAACGACTGGCATGATCTAGGCGTCGCAGACAGCAGAGATAATCTTATTGCTGAAAACAATAATAAAAGAAAATCTTTGAGCGTTATTATTGAAAAAAATGTTTCGCTCACTGATTTTAGTAAATGTTCCTGTTCTGATTTACACATTGAAATCTATGATCAGCTTATCCATCATGCGTTACATGCCGAGTTAAAGATTAAAGCACTAGAATTTCTTATCACTTCAAGCTATTTGAATTTAATAGCCAATAATGTAGATGCTGTATTTTTAAAACTCGAAGATGCTGAAAAAATGTGCTCGGAAAATATTGGAGTGATAGATATTTTAATCAAAAAAAGATTTGTAGGTAAAATTCATTCATTACGGGCAGCTGCCTGCTTGATGAGTGGAAGGCTCACAGCAGCAAAATTAGCTTCGGAAAATGCACTCAAAGTATACCAAATAAATCTGGACAAAGTTAAAGGTTTCTTGCAAATTAAAGGTATTATTAATTTGGTTAAAATGAAAAGAAGAAAATATCGCACTTATAAAATTAACATGAAATCTGATTCCGTATTTTGCCTTAATGTTGCAACACTATTGAATTCAATGTTGGGCGAATCGAGGGTTTCAAAGCTTTCCGCGGTACGAGCATTACAAACCATTCGAGATGTAAAATGTCCCGTGGTAGATATTTGCGATGCATACAGTAATGCTTTAGTAGTGGAGCTGGATAGAGGAACACCTGAAGCTACGTACGAAATAGAAAAAATGGCAAGTCGTACCTTAAAAGAATTACCACGTGCTATTCAAGCGGATGAACTGTATGCCGTTGGAAAGCTATTCATGGAATCGTTTCGAGCACGTTTGGCTAGAGGTCAGCTTGCAGAAGCAATTCGATCAGGATTTCGTGCTATCACAGTAAGCCGATTTCTGCAAGCAGACAATGTTTCTTTGGACATCATACCCGATCTGTTTTATACTCTGCTTGCTAGAAAAAGAATCGAAGAAGCTATTGATGTTTTGCATCTGGTATTTCAGATGGGCTATATTCAAATCTCACAGGACAGTGAAACATGGTATTACGCCCTTTGCATCGACATGGTATTGGACGCTGGTTTTCAGTTAGAAACTCCGATAGACATCAGTCGGTTTGCCGAGTTGGCACTAAGTAGAGGTAAGTCTGCAGGGCCGGCCCGGAGACGTTTAGTGGTCGGTCTATGGGCCTACTGGCTGCGAGCGGACGCTGAAAAGAAGGCTAGACGTTTTGAATCCGAAGCACTGAGTTGGTCTTTAAGTGAGCATGATGACGGGTCACTGACAACCCTAATAAGTGCATTGAGATTAGCGGAAGGGATGTTGGAGAGTTTAGCACGGAAAGTCGATGATTTGAGGAAGGTAATAGTTATAATCATTATTTTTGAAATCTGCTTTACTAGTCGACGTTTATATGAAGTACGATATTTATGGATATATTATCTAGACGACCTTAACGCTTTCAGGTTGTAGATCTAATGGAGTTGAGATCGATAGCTGATAAGGAACTTGGCAGATTGGAGAAAGATGCTCGTGTGATGCGTATCCTGTATCCACGATGGATGCTTTTAAGAGCTAACTCTCTGATGCTCTCTGGTCGCCGAGCCGCAGCCGCCACTTTGTTTAACCAAGTAAGTTTATATTTATGTGAATTATTAATCTTGTTGTTTTGAATGTGGTACTCAAATCGCAAAAAAACAGTAGTTTTGAATATTATTTAAGGATGGAATTTTATGCAATAATATATACAAGTAACAGCGTAAGCTATTTTAATAATAAATATTACCTATATTACCTATATTTCACATAGCGCACAAACTAAGCATCGCTATTTAATATGAGAACCAGATAACTGATAATATACATTCAATACATACATACATACTAACACCCAGAATCGGTACAAACATTAATGTTCGTCACATAAATGCTTTTACTGCGGGAGAATCGAACCCACGCTCTAAAATATCGAACGGAGCTATGAGGCCAGTCAATAACTCTCAAATTTGACCATTGTTCATTACTGCGTTTGCCTGTTAAATTCTGTTAGGAGACAATAAATACCTATTTGCACTAGACTGTTTGGAATGTCAGCTGTCCTCTCTGGGGTTTGAATGTGCCTTAAATGCTGAAAACAGTTATTTATTTTTAATAGTATTCGAAAGCTCTGCATTTACCATGTGGACTATACTGTGGCCAACGGATAGCAAACACCATGCCTGTACTTTATTCGCTGAGAATGTCTAACATAGGGCGCTTCTTTATTTCACCATAACTTTTGAATGCCTGAACAAATTTTGACGGGGTATCGTTAGAATCCTTACATCATCCCGAGTGACTATGGCTACATATGAACCCTGTTTTTGACAGGGCAGTCGTGTTTTTTTTTATTTTATTAAATTCGAAATGTCACTTGCTTACCTTCATCCAATACCTTTTAGATAAAAATAATATGTTAGGTAAATGTTAATTAAAGTAGCGTTTATTTAAATAAAAAACTGAATGTATTCATATACTTTTTTTCATTTTCTGATTTACTTGAGTTTGTATCATCCTCCAACTATAAAACGTTCTGCCATATTTTCTAGATTTCTGTCCATACCGGGCTCTACCACCTCAACTACATGCTTTATATTGTGCTTATATTTTTATATACCATATACCAATGAATTTCTGCAGGCTTTAGAAGAATCACGTCGAATTTATAATCGCCTGGAAGAGTCATTAGCCGTCGCCGCCACTTCTGATTCAGTATTCTGGAGGCACAGTGCCCGAACTAGCAGCTTCATGGACTGGCAAAGGGGCGTGGAGCATGCCCGTTCCGCTTGGCACCAAATCATGTACCGCATCACTACTACCAGGCAGTGATAATGATCTCATTTTTCTTTGATCTAAGCTTCCGACGTAAGTACCTACCATAAGTAGATAATAGAGTGCAAGCCTCAGTCTCACCGCGATGACATAGCCACATTAACATGAGGAGATCTTAATTGTTTTACGTTTTGTACGTACTTCTATTTTACTTATTGGATGGAAATAATATTCATTGAACGTGCGCGAAAAGAGCCTATAAATTATTTATCAATTACACAAAACGTAACGTCAATGTCATAAATGCCGTAGTATAAGTAACTGTCAACATCAATGTCAAATCTATTATCAGCTGTTTCACCCCGCCGCGGCCGCTCGCTCGTCATCAACACAAACTTTATCATAACAAACCACAGATTACCGCGAAACAAATATGTGTATTTAATATTTCTGTCTCCAATGAAAACAAAATATATAGGTATCAATTTTTTGTTACGTAATACAGCATTGTAATCTCCAGTTGAGTGTAGTCGCGTGATATAATTCCAACCAAAAATGGTGAACAAGTTAGTTATTGTTGGGACGATCATATCTCCAACAAACTTTTGCAAGCCAGATATTTTAAACGGCTTTGTGTGTGTAGAAAATGGAAAGGTAAAATGGTACATTTACTTTGTTATTTCTTGTAATTCAATATCTAAGTAGTAACAGTCAACTTATTTGACTCTATGCCCACCGCTAGATTTAATCTGTTGCTTTAAACTTTCAAACTCTATATAGAAAATGAGCCTATTTTCTTATGATGTATAAGATACTTATTGCTAAATACATCACATGTACCCTGTAAGATCATGTCATGTCCTATTCGTGGAATTTTGTAATTGATTTTCTGTATATGTTTGTAGATGTTTAGTACTAGCTGTTAGTTTCCTGAGCCTTAAATAAAGTATAATAAAATAAGGGTGTTGCAATACAAAACATTTTATATTATTTACATATATTCGAGAAAAAAAAAATTGTCTACTTCTACCCAATTTTTTTGTAATATAATTAAGTAGAATCTATACCGACAATCGAAAATTCCCCGATGATAATGCACGGCATACACCTTGCACTCAGGATAGTAAATATGAAATGTCTCATGTGCCTGTAATTTTACCATCTGTCCAATGAGAACACAGTGTTGTGAATGCATTAATCCCTCTTTATTACTATGACATGTAGAGAAATTTAGTGACCATTTTTATACCCCTTAAGCCTAATTAATGTTCAGACTAGGCTATATGACTGAAAACCAATATTTTGATCTTCAGATTACAAAAAAAGGAACGGAGCAGGAATTTGAGCAGTTGAAGAATGAAGGTGCATTCATGGACTTCACTGTCACCCACTTAAACCAGGACCAGTTCCTTGTACCTGGCTTTGTGGACTGTCACACCCACGCCCCACAGTTCCCCAACATAGGTCTGGGGTTGGATAAACCCCTGTTAGAATGGCTCAACACATACACTTTCCCACTTGAAAAGAAGTATGGAGACCTTGAGTTTGCCACTAGAGTGTATGATATGGTTGTGGTAAGAAGTGTTTGAATTATCTAAATCTGCTCAATAGATTCCCAAATTTGATGATTATTATAAACCCTTCAAACGATTGAATATTAAATTAAAATTGATTGACTAATCTCTATTGATGTCCTGAACAGTACTTAAGAATACATATGGTAAACAAACTTTCACCTGAAGTTATATGAGTTATGATTATTTCCAGCAAAGGTTATTGACAAACGGTACAACTACAGCGTGCTATTTTGGCACAATACATTTGGATGGAACACTACAACTTGTGAATAGCGTTGTTAAGCACAAACAGAGGGCCTTGGTGGGCAAAGTGAGCATGAATGAGAAAAATGATCACAACTATTACAATGAAACTTCAATAGAACTTGCGGAAGTCGAGGAGTTTGTGAAGAAAGTTCAGAACCTAAAGGTATCATTTATTACTAGGTATAGCCCGCAGTTTCGCCTGCTTGCTACATAGATCATAGTACTATATGTTAATCAAGGTCATGGTCTGCCTGTTTCTAAGTTTTAACCAAATCCATTCAGCAGTTTTGACCCAAACAAACATTAGCATTTAATTAGTGTAATGGCGTTATCAATTTTCTGTACTTTGCTTTGCTCATTTTAAACTCATTCTTTTTAAACAAACTATTTACTCTGTTTCACATTATGGAGCCAAAGAGACAGCAATAATTTTAGAGCAATCAAGACAATTGTTTGTTTGATGACACAGAATTGGTAATCTTTAAGTAACAGAGTCTGTTTCACGCGTGCAGAAAACTTAGATTTCGCAATACATTTGAGAAATTGCGTTATATGATCCCAGTCATGAATATGTAAATATAATAATATATTATTACCCTGTGGTAATTTGTAGTATCATTAAATCATAACCAATTAATTACACACGTCATGATTCTCTTCCCAGAAAGAGATTAATTTATTTGTATGTTGGTATGTTTCTCTATTAGAGCAGACTAAAATGCTAGACGAATTTTAAATTGCGAGATAACGAATTGGATTAATAACTTAGCGGTGGACTTATATTATTTCCGGTAGTGGATGTTGGCAGCTGTGAAATTAGCTGCAAATGGCCAAAATATGTTGACAAGAACGTCCTATTTTTACAAGCCTTTTCCTATTTTTATTTAACTTGCAATGTTTGTTTAGGTTAAAATATGCATATGATTTTTGAAGCAGCTCTCGTAGCCCGAATAGGCTTAAATGGGTATTCATGCGTAAACCTCGTAGCAATGTTTATGATGATATGGGGCTGATGCTGCTGCTAGAGCCACCTGCGGACCACCCGACTCCTCAATAGCGTTCAGCAGCCTTTTGTCACTATAGTCCTCAGTGGGGTTCAGGGAATAATTGTAAAAGACTGTTTTGTTAAAATCCAACAACGATTTATACTTTGATTTTATATTTTGACTGGCCTTATAGCTCAGTTGGTTAGTAACCCTACTTCTGCGCTGTAGGTCGTAGGTTCGATCCCCACTCAGGACATCAATGTGACATTTGTAACATTGATGTTTGTTCTGTGTCTGGGTGTTAATATGTATTGTACCTATGTTACAAAAAAAAAAGTAGGTATATAAGTATTGTATCAGTTGTCTGGTTCCCATGATACAAGCTATGCTTAGCTTACTTTGGGGCTAGATGGCGCTGTGTGAAATGTCCACCATTATTTATTTATTATTTATTTATATATATATTTTTTTATATGATTTATATTCATTATAGAATGATTTGGTGCAACCAGTCGTGACGCCACGATTCGCATTGAGCTGTGACAAGGAGCTGATGCGGGGACTTGCACATATAGCCGATGAATATAACTGCTTCCTTCAAGTGAGTATCTACACTACTTTTTATTAATAACTCCCAACTAAAGATAGTGAAAAAATATGTAAGAAGATTTGTTCGGTTTTATGAGCATTACTAGTTTTTATCTGCGACTCTGCGTGTCATTGACCTGTGTCAATCAAATCATTTATTTAACCATTCGTTACATTGCATAACATTGGTGTGTCCAGTTAATGTACATAAAAAAAAAATTAAATAAATTCTACGTACCTAATCAATTCTGACATAAAATAATCATAAAATAATTCTGACATGTCAGAATATGAACATGTCATATGTATTCATTTATTTTATTTATATAATATACAAGTCGAATGTGTTCTTCATCCTAATAGATGCTTCACACAGTTATTATTAGCTTATTTTTCCATAATATCTTCCACACACTAGTACTTGACTATTTTATTTCAGAGCCACATATCAGAAAATGTAAAGGAAATTGAATATGTTTTATCCAAGAATCCTGATTGCAAGAGCTACGCTGGAGTTTATGACGCCTGCAACATTCTAAATAACAGGGTAAATTATACGGTTTCACATACAAATATGGACATTACTTACAAAGTAGCGACGCAAATCCAGTGTGAGAATATTATAGGGTTATTAAATCTAAAGTAACATCTCACGTGATATCTTATAAAGCAGTGAAAATAGTTTGGTATTTCAGTGAACAGTAAAATGTAAAAAAATATTCTCACTTTTTAAATGACGTTTTCGACTAATACATTGCTAAAACTTTTTTCTTTCTTATTCGTTTTATGTACTAGTATCATGACCAGGTTTTGTGTACTAGTATAATGACCAGGTTTTATGTATTAGTATCATGACCAGGTTTTATTTAGGTACTGGTATCATGACTAGGTTTTATGTACTAGTATCATGACCAGGTTTTATGTATTAGTATCATGACCAGGTGTTATGTATTCGTATCATGACCAGGTTTTATGTACTAGTATAATGACCAAGTTTTATGTATTAGTATCATGACCAGGTTTTATTTAGGTACTGGTATCATGACCAGGTTTTATGTACTAGTATAATGACCAGGTTTTATGTATTAGTATCATGACCAGGTTTTATGTCCTAGTATCATGACCAGGTTTTATGTACTAGTATCATGACCAGGTTTTATGTATTAGTATCATGACCAGGTTTTATGTACTAGTATAATGACCAGGTTTTATGTATTAGTATCATGACCAGGTTTTATGTATTAGTATCATGACCAGGTTTTATGTACTAGTATAATGACCAGGTTTTATGTATAGTATCATGACCAGGTTTTATGTATTAGTATCATGACCAGGTTTTATGTACTAGTATCATGACCAGGTTTTATGTACTAGAATCGTGACCAGCCGTCAGTGTCCGAATGAATTTGCATACAGATGACTGTGTACAATATGTCAGATTTTCCGAGATGTATCGCCCATTAAATTGTGATTCGGCCTCCGTTGGTATATTGGTCAGGTTGTGTTACCATTTTTGAAAGTACGAATGATACTATAATCACCCTGCCTATTCCCGAAATACTTACCGTCCATCATCACCAGTGTAAGAAACTGTAATATTATCACTCGCTGCTGGCGACACACACGACTAAAATGCTATATTTAATAGTTTTGTAGATTTATATTGCACGAAAGGAGCCTTGTTGAGGCGCACTTAAAATATTTTCATCACACTGGTTCGATAGAACCTGTGACTCGACTAAAAGATGGTTTTGTCCGAGTGGATTCCTCATTATGCCTGTTTCAGTGTATAATGGCGCACGCGGTACATCTTTGCGAGGAAGAGATGACGCTTTTACAAGCGAAGGGGGTGTCCATAGCTCACTGCCCGGCTTCCAATACAAGACTCAAATCTGGCGTTTGTCCCGTCTCTAAACTACGCGACATGAAATTAACTGTGGGATTGGGAACAGGTAATGTCTACAGTAAACGCTAACGCATACACACATTTCACCCCTACACTATCGTGACAGTCGGGTATCGACCCCTGGACCCGTCACTTTGCAGGCAAGGTTACTTCCAACTTAGCTACACAACCTTCACACAACTTCAGAGAAGACTGACTTCGAATATATCACTGAGCACAACTGTTTTTTGTTGAAAACCGGAAAAAATTGTGAGGAAACTATAGCAAGTATTAGGTTAGGAGGGTAGTTTTGAATCTTACGAGATAAAAAGATCTCCCAAAAGATATACACGCTATGGATATATCCCTAATGAGGCAGCGCTACAATGTTAGGCCTCATTTCACTGTACGTAACAGTATCATGGAAACATAGACGTGAAAGTCAAGCGGTGAGCATACCGACAGAGGTTTGCCACAAATAATTCCAGCTAAAAAATTCTTCCACTATATTATTTCAAGCCGTAATCACTACTAACTGAGATGTCATCGCTTGAATATAATTAAAAAGGGACCGGCGGATACTAAACTTAGCTGTTTCAAGTCAAAATATATTGTTGTCTCCGTCTCCCGCGTCGCAACACCAGTTTTTTGCAGCCAACTTCATACTGCAACCAACATCCACCGCCCGCAAAGTAACCATGTTAATTTCCGTCAGATGTGTCAGGAGGCGACAGTGCGTCGATATTGGACGCTATGCGCCGCGCTATGGACGTCTCTACCTTTGTGGACGAACAGCGGGAACCTATCACGTGGTATGAAGCGTTCTACATGGCCACCCTGGGAGGTGCTGAAGGTAAATTTAACGAACGATTTGTTTCATAATACCGTGACCAGGATAAAAACGATTAAAGTTTTTTTTTTCCAAACAATATATTAGAGCGAGTAACCCACCATTTTGCTCACGCATACAAAACCAATTCTCGCATTAGCTTCGCACGTTTCCCGAGATGAGTGCCGCGTACGCTTCCCGCTTTGAGGCTTTGTTTATGGCAAAGGCCAAAATCGTCGCGCCTTCTGACTGCAAATTATATGTAATCTAAGATCTATAATTTTTTATGATAATGCACTCTGGACATTGGTCTCGCCGACAGCATTGAAACTGGAGGACAGGATCGGCAGTCTGGAAGTGGGCAAGGAGTTCGACGCGCTCGTGGTGGACGCGTACGCGGCAGACGGGCCCGTCCCTCAGTTCGAGGGGTTCCCCGCGTGCCCGCCGGCCGGGAGGGAACACGCGGACACCCTGCTGCAGAGGTTCATATATATGGGCGACGACAGAAACATTATACAAGTGTACGTGAAAGGTCACAACGTGAAAGATATTACCGTTTAAAACTAATCACTAATCACTTTAGTAACTATAATGTCAAAAACTACAGTTTTTTGGTGACTTAACTTTAATTTACCATTAGGTAGGGTAACAATACCTGTGAGTTTTTACCGAGGTTATAGCTAACTTCGAAATAATAGTTTGCAAACAACAAACACACCAACAAAACTCACTAATCAGTTTACAAACTTAGATAACATTATACAACAGGTCTTAATCTAAGATATTAACTAAGTCGAGCTTAACCCAAAAATATTTCTGTTTCAGTTAGCCTTTGAGGCTAAAGATATTTGATTTTCTAAACATTAGTAGTTAGGTACATATGGCTTAAAATATACAAATAATAAACATGGTAAAGATCTTTGTGTCAATATTAACTGTAAAATAATAATCTCTGGTTAAACTGTACTATGGATTATTGTAGTAACATTGGAGCTTTGGATAAGTTATCCGATAATCGCATTGAAACAAGTGAGATGATCGCAAAACATGAGATAACTTTTTATCCAGCTGTTAATTTTTTACATAAGATCCTTTGTAATTGAAGATGTTTTAGCTGCTAAAGCAAATATAGCGATTATAAACTTAAAATTTAAAAACGCAGTATGGGTTAAATTATGAATGTGAAAATTATGAAATTTGCCTGTGATTCATATTTACGAATAAATATTGCAATAAGTTAATGAAATTAAGGATAAGACAGTCACTGTCTGACAGTGCTTCACTCGAGACTACAGGTTCACTTGAATATTTCTTCTATCTATTCTGCTAATTATAATTTTAATTCTATAAATTTGCCACCTAAAATGGTTGCATAGATTGTTCACACACTGTGGCATGGCACACACATGTATCCTGGAATTTTGGTCAAGTTTCCACCATAGCTCCATTATCTGGTGGGCTAATCTTGAAGAGATTTGAATACAAATTGTAAAAGGATTGGTTTTTTTCTTGATTTAGTTGAAATCTTACGTAATTCTTGACAGGCCTCATAGCTCGGTAGCAACTCTGCCTTCTGCGTTGTAGGTCGTGGATTTGATTCCCACCCAGGACAAACATTTGTGTCACGAATATAGACGTTTTTCTGTGTCTGGATGGTAATATGTTTTACAGAAAAATATATTATGTAGTCTATCAGTTGTTTGGTTGTCATAATAGTACATACACGCTATGCTTAGTTTGGGGCTAGATGGCGCTGTGTGAATTGTCCACAATATTATTATTATCTTGTCAAAAAGATACATAGTCAAGAATTACGTAGTAGCCCATGTATCATTGCTTTGATACAGATATGACTATTTTAAAAAGAATTTGCAGTTAGAAACTCTTTTAAATAAACCTTTTTGAATAATCCATTTATTGTGTATATTATTGTAATTAAATGTTTATTAAAAAAAATGCAACCAAGATTCCGTTAATGAGCTATTACTTAGTATTTTAAACTACAATTAAAATGTATGTTTATATTAAATAATTATATTGTAACCGTATATTATTTTGATTATGTTTACCCAACACCGCACTATGCTAGAATCAATTGAAAATTAACCTTATTCTTTACATTGAAAGCCAAACATGTTAAACAACTTGTTTCAAATACCAGTTGAGTATAATTAGGTACACGAAGCTTGCAATGCGTGCATTACCAATGAAATTAGTCTGAGTTCAGAGCACGAGGATGGCTAATGATCATTGTTGAAATTAGTGCGTAATTCGTAAGTAATGTTCCATTCATTAGTCAAATATAATTGATTTACATTTCCACTGGTACACACAACTAGTTATTTCTGGTTATATACGTCTGTCCAGCACCTTATCAATCCTTCCGAATATATTAATTAGCTCCTAATTTTAACTGACTCATTTGCTAATGACTTGATGGGTGTCGACCTAAATAAGCGAACGATATAAAAAGGTGCAATAGGGCTGACCCTTCATTTTGTACAGATTGTTTATGAAGCGTGTCTCCGGTTACAAATAGAAGAGCGAGTTTACATCGTAAACTTCACAGGAGCGTGTCAATAACATTTCAAATTATATATTTATTTTAGTTAATGTGTCACGCCGTCCGTCGTCTCAGGCTCACACGAGAGACTAGCAAAAAACTAGCTGACCGGTTTGTGTGAGGTTATGGACCTAAGTATAAGTGAGGGAATGTTAATAGGCTGCTCAATCCTCATCTGATCGTTGTCGTGAATACACGTTTTGCAATATGGCGGATCAAAAGATCGTGTTTGTTGGGACTATCGCGTCTTCTGCTTCTATGAAAGAGCTGAACGTATACAACGGCTTTCTATGCGTGGAACATGGGAAGGTGAGTCACATTTTTTTTATTATTCCACTTGTTTTTGCGAACATTTTGGTACGATTACTCGTTGGGAAGGCACCATAAGACGCCGGCCGGTCTCATTTTTTCTTACTAGACTAGTACCTACTACCTAGTCGTTAACTAGCTCTCTCGACACGCGAGTGGTGAAATAATTAGAGCTCCACAAAGAGGCTCCTTTCGTGGATGTTTTTTCTTAATAGTTATGTGCTTCTACCAAATATGCGATTTACTCTTTCACTTATCCGAGTGTTACGCGACACTCAATCTGGAAGACGCTGGTTCAAATCCGGAGAGCAACCGTACAACAATGTATTTATTACTTAAATAAAAACGTAACTGTATATATGTATATAATTGTACATGTTATTTCATAGTTCAAATAACCCTAATGGACGTAAGCCTTTTTGTCATAGGCATGATACTATTGTAGGTATACATACCTACTCACTTTTCGTTTTAAATAAAACCAGATTTTAGAAATCGTAGGGCTGTTTGTATGCAGGTACTTGAGGATATAAACTTATGTGGTTTTATATATTGCCGCAAAAATCAACTATGTTTCCATTCCGAACCAATAAAATCATCTGATGAAAAACATGAGCTTCAAAGGTGACATGACTCTAGGAGTCAAAATCGCAGAATCCCAGCTCAAATATAAAATAAAAAAATAAAAATAATATAATAAAAAAATAAAAATAAAAACAATCAATCTATAATCAGAATTAGGTAGTTAGTTGGGTAGCCAACTATTCATATTCGGGCAGACAAGACTGCAGATGTAATCCCAATTGCTTAACGTTTGTATGTTTATTAGTATTTAATATAAACCTTAGTTTAACAATAGTTACAAGTAGACAAAAGGATTTCTTTTTTTAAATTAAATTTATTTAATATTTAATTTTCCAAATGTAAATATATCGAGATACGTGTCGGTTTATTCGCAGGCAAGTGTATTGTGCACTGCACCGAGTAGGTCGTGATTACCAATAATTACCTAATGAAGGAGGTCGTACCTAATTAAAATAAGTAACGGAGGCGGTCGTACGTACCATACCATAGATAAATAATGGTATTCTATTAAAAACCTCAACAATTCAACAATCTACAAGTACTACGGTTGATAGCACGCGCGTATTTCGTGCTTGGTAGGTACACCCACATGCCATCACGAAAAATCTATGGTAATTAAGAGGTCAAATGAGTTTGTCCTTGAAATTGAAAATCTTGAAAGTTTGATTGAGGTTTAAACTATTGCACAACTTATATGATATGATACTTTACATTATGAAGTTATTCGAAGTCGTCGCGCGGGTCGCCTGTTCTCATTTATTTGGTTAAATAATAGGCCTCCCAGTTCAGTTGGTAGTTAGCCTGCCTTCTGTGCTGTATGGTCGTGGGTTCGATAATATTTGTGTGACAAATATAGATGGTTGTTCTGTGTCTGGGTGTCAATATGTATTATATGTATGTATTTACAAAAAGTATACAAGTATTGTATCAGTTGTCTGGTTCTTATGACACAAGCTATACCTATCTACTTAGCTTACTTTGGGGCTGGATGGCGCTGTGTGAAATGTCCACTAAAATTTATTATTATATTTAATTGCTGGCTCCGTAGCTAAGTTTCTTTTGTATTTTTCAAAAATTCTCTTGAGTTAAGCTATGTTCATGGCGGAATAACTCCGGTAGACAATAGTGGCATGTTTATTGGATTGGAATGCTTCCGTGCTTCAGAGGGCAAATTAAGTACTCGATACAGGTTAACACTTGATAAACCATGTCGGTAGCTTTAGGCGACTTCCATTTCTACAAGAGTAGTCATCTGGAAGCATACAATGTTCTCACTCCAGGGACATGCCTCTATCCAGATAGTCAAAGTCAAAAACTTTATTTCCATAGAATTCATAAAGAAATGGTTTGGAAAAGTCAATAATATTCTAAACATAAGGTCACGCGTACTTATCGCTAGTTTGACGCCTGGTCAAACTCTATCCGACCCTCCATGGGGGAATAGCCAAGAAACCCCGAAAGGAGGGCTTCCTTTTTTTTCGTGGGCACAATGCTTGTAACAAATTCTATGTTACATTTATGACTACATAAAATACTGAAATAAGATATCACATGATGTTTTGTGTGTCGTTGAGCAGAGATACATCAGACCATTGGTATTTATCATTTATATAATCATTTACAGTATAATAAGCTAGATAGGTAGAATTTTACATCTGTTCAGAGGACGTGGCATTACGCATTATAATTTACTTCAAGCGAATGCTCTTTTCTTCTTCCTGCTCCAAATTTGAACCCCCGACGGCCTCGGAAAGTCTTTGTCTGGAACCACTCAACCACCACGCTATCTACGAACTGTAACGAACCAACTGATCATTAGTGGTTCTAACACAAGTATGGGTATACAATACATATATATAAATTCATTAAACACAGACATACGTTTTGACAGTTTTTGATTTTGGAATACAAATTTAAACAATCCTCTTTCAGATAACAAAAAAAGGCACAATGAAAGAGTTCGAGAAGCTCCAAAGCTCCGAGGAGTTGGCAGACTTCACCATACACCAGTTGGGCAGCAACCAGTTTGTGATGCCTGGCCTGGTTGACTGCCACACGCACGCGTCGCAGTTCCCGAACATCGGCCTCGGGCTGGACAAGCCGCTGCTCGAATGGCTGCCCAAATACACGTACCCTTTGGAGATGAAGTATAGCGATGTTGGTTTTGCCGCCCGAGTGTACGACAAAGTTGTGGTAACGATACTATTGTTCTTATATTGCTAGGCGAAGTTTTTACGTGAGCAGGTGACTTTTTTTAAGCCGTATCACATGCCTTTATCAACAAAACTTTGATCGATAGGGTGTAGATTTTTTGGGAACCCACGTTGCTCGCGTCCGTAGTAGTGGAGGACATTAGTGGTATTGCTGTTGTCTATGGGCGGCAGTTATCAGGTGGGCCGTGAGATCGTTCCGTCAATAATATCACATACAAAAAAGATCCAAGTCTCATCGCGTTGCACTCACGAAGATGTCCATGTAATTTCAGTCTTGTCCATAAAACTCTATCTCATTCTGTGTCGCTTTCTCATCCGGTCTCACCCGCTAGCCTAGCCGTCAGTCTACTTCATCCCTTGTAGTTTGATTAGACGTAACCTGCCGGTCGTTCTGGAAGTCCATACTACTGACTCATGTAGGACTGCATGCAGAACTTATATAGATGGGGCATGCGAGACTCCACCTTGACGAATGCAGTTGCGGAGTCCCTTCTCATTGTGATAGTCACTTTCACCGCTACTGAGGTGACAGTTTTAACTCGATATCGTTTGAGGGTTGAAATAATGACAAGAAAATCCCTTGCCGGAGCAACAACTGGAGTCTTTTTCCAGGTCTCGATTCTAACATCTGCATGCACCAGGTCTTCGACTTCCACTTTCTATTATGGATTACCTATGAGGGCAACATTTGTTAGTGGACGTCTCAGGGTATTTCGTACTTAAAATCATCCGCTCCAGTCCCGGTTGTGTGTCACGCTTGGTTAGTAGTGTGAGTAGATCAAGTGAGCGGCCGATGTCGTTATAGCGATGTGTTACTTAACACCCAGAGCATATCTGTGCTGTGTGTGTGTGACTGTGACCAAGTGTCCACCTGCATCCGTATACCCTGCAGGACTCTCTTTCGATACTGTGGACATATAGAAACAATTTATATTATATTAAATTTAATTTAATATTGATGGGCACGTTCACACAGCGCCACCTAGCCCCAAAGTAAGCTAAGCATAGCTTGTATCATGGAAACCAGACAACTGATATGTGTACATACTTATACACCCAGACAGAACAAACATCTATGTTCGTCACACAAATGTTTGTTTTGGGTGGGAATCAAACCCCCGACCTACAACGCAGAAAGCAGGGTTATTACCAGCTGAGCTGAGGGGCAATCAATTTAAATCCCAAAAAAGCTTCATACACGTCACGCAGATGTTTGCCTCGGAGCAGAATCTAATGACATCCCGGTAAGGTTAGGTAGAGGCACATGACTGGAGAGAGCGCCGAAATGTCAAATCGACAACAGGAGTAAAATGTTAAATGTATTTTCAGCGAAGGTTACTAAACAGCGGCACAACGACAGTATGTTACTTTGCGTCGATGCACCTGGACGGCACCCTCGAGCTGGTGAGCAGCGCCATCAGGCACGGCCAGCGGGCGCTCGTCGGGAAGGTTAGCATGAATGTGAAGAACAACGCCGGGTACTACAACGAGACGCAGGCAGAACTCGCAGAGACAGAACTGTTTGTTCAGAAAGTGCTAGCGATGGAGGTAAGCTTGAGATTACACTCACGCGTACTCTTTTACAAATTAAATATATGTATATATGTACTACACATATTTATCTATACTACTACTAATCGTTAAGTACAAGAAAGGATTAAATTGCGCCTGTAAGAAGCTCCTTTCATGCATTTGATACATGTCATTTTTTTTACGACATGTCGGTTTCCTCGCTATGTTTTCCTTTATCGTTTTAAGAATGTGGTTATATAAAGGTAGGAGAGCCAAGTCAGGACGACGAGTAGAAAGAATAAAGCTTAAGCTATCTTGCAACCTAAAAGTACTTTAAAAAACAAACAGCCTGAACTGATGTCAGACAAAACAAACTAGTAGGTACCAATTTAGATATTATATAGGTACTAAGTAAAGATGGATATAATTTTGCAATCTTGTTAACATTATAAAACAAAGAATGATTAACCCTTGTGCAACCTCAGTTGACTCATATAACCTTACTCATACTATTAGATGTTATGTAAATTGATATTATTGAATTAGAACGAATGAGTCAACTCCGTATCTATTGTATCTATCAAACGTGAAAAGGGTTTTTATTGCCCGCTGATGTTAATTTTACTTTGAATATAGAAGACTAGATTATTTATATCAATGCCCATATGAGAATTCGTTAAGCTATTTGATCTATTTTGACAGACCAACAAAATATAATTTTCTCATTAATATATCGAGAGATGAAGCCACATTCGTTCTGTGTTTGCAGGGACCACGTTTTTTGTTGGTCTGTAAGTATAATTACCTAATAATGTACTTATAACCGTGACAGAAGCAGTTACTAATGCTACTAATCGGCTCTCCCGGATTAGAGTGCGTCTCGAAGCGGCTCCTTTCGTGCACTTGAAAAGTTGCTTGGAATATTTGGTTTCAGGACACTTTCACAGTTTTGAGAACAAGGCATCGCAGACATAAATTTTTCAAGTCTGCTCAGGATTTGAACCAGTGACCTCCGGAATCTCGGAGGTCTGTACCACTGGGCCACTACGCTCTGTGTAGCAAGCAGATAAATTGATAGAATGTTTATTCCAGAATGAGCTAGTGAAGCCATGCGTTACTCCCCGAGGAGGGGTGAGTTGTAACCAAGAGCTGATCACTGGACTGGCGAAGATTGCAAACAAGTACAAGTGCTTCGTACAAGTGAGTACATTATACGGAACCAACACACTGACTCTACCAATTATATCCCTTTATATTAATAGTAACTATACATAATACTAAATAAATGCATATTGGTGGACATTTTAAACAGCGCCATCTAGCCCCATACCAAGCATAGCTTGCACGAGGTACTATGGGCACCTGATATAATACGTATATTTTTATATATACATTCATACATTAACAGCCAAACACAGAACAAACATCCTACAGAAGCAGAATAACTAGCAACTGAGCTGTGAGGCTAATATAATATAATCTGAATGATTGTTGTTGTTTCAGAGCCACATATCAGAAAACTTACAGGAGATTGAACATGTCCTGGCTAATAATCCCAACTGCAACAGTTTCGCAGAAGTTTATGAAAAATGCAATCTTCTTCATGAACAGGTACCTATAGCTCCTTAAGTTATAATAGTTTCACAATATGTAGTATTTAATACATTTTTTATGTGACGTTCGTGAGTGCTATAATCTGTCAAATGTCGGAATCGTGTGGCTACTTTGGCAAAAAAGATATTAAATATATTGTTAAAAAATGCTAGTAAATAATTGGAATAGTATAAAAAATACGGATTTCATCAGTCAGACGGTGATCCAACTCGTTTGAGACTATTGATCGAATAAAAAATGTGTCTATTTTGAGAAGGAAAAAATGTGTAGGTACTCACATGAAATAAAATGATCATATCATATCAAGATTCCGACTGCATAGAGTCACCGGGTGTTTTATGGATTTAATTGAATTGTATACGCTTTTATAATAAAGTTTCTGACAATGCAACCCAGCTTCCGACCCAAAACTTTTAGTGAACGATGATTATTTAAATGATAAATCCCTTGGGTGATGTTGGCGAAATTAAAGGAATCCCTCCTTTAGGAGTTTCTTTTTTTCTGTCGTGGCGGGACGGGTAGTTTTAACAGGCGTAAAACATATCAATAATTACTTTTTTATTTAATTCTTTGTTGCATCCATAAAAAAACTTACCAGCTGGACTTAATGCTAAAGCATTTTCTGCCAAGCTTACTCAAACAAAAATAAGGAAAAATAATGTAAATCATTTAAATACTAAGGCAGGTAAACTGATGTAAAAAAAGAAACTTTAGTAAATACAAATAACAATACATGAATTATTTTAAATTAGGTACTACTAGATACTTATAAATAATAGATAGGTACTATCAGTGATTTTATGCTTTATTTAGAAGTTCATTATTAATATTTCAAAAGGAGTTCGTAAACAAGCCGCAGCAATATAAGGCCAATTAAAGTACAAGCAATTTCTTTATTCTATTAAAAAACAGGGAAAATGTTCGCTTCTGTAATTTTTTTTTTTATTTTTTTTTATTTATTGGGGATAAAAAACAGCTACAGTACATATACTTAACTGATAAAATACATAAAAAAGTGTTATTAGTACAGAAGCCTGCCACATTATCCACAGATTAATTTACAATATTGATTGAAATGTGTCACTAGAGTTGCTACTATAATATTTCTTTAATTATCTCTTACACATATCACTTTAATTAACTAATCTGCCTATTATTTGCAATATCATATAAATATTAGAACACATGATTTCTAAATTGCCATTTAGTACACGCAAATATATCAATATTAATGAAATTTGAGTTGTAGGTCTCAACCATTCGACGTAGCGGACAACGTAAACCGGAATTTGTTCGACAGGCGTTAGTTAAGTGCAAACAATGTTCGTGCGCGCACTTTGCGCTGGTTAGTAGTCCGTGGCACCATATATAATAACATAAATTGCTCGTTAATTCAATAGAATCAATCAATTTCCATCTTCTATTTCTGAGCGTTACAAATAAGCCCTGTGAAACACTCATTTTTTTATTATGTACAGTTGCAAAACTAACGTCACCTGACCTTCCAGTGTGTTTTAGCCCACGCGGTGCATTTGACCGACGAAGAAATCTTCCTTCTGGCGAAAAGAGACGTCGCCATCTCCCACTGTCCCGCCGCCAACACCAGACTCAACTCAGGATTATGTCCGCTTCTCAAACTCATTCGGAATAATATCACTGTAGGATTGGGAACAGGTAACATGTTATGACATTTATACTGAATTGAACTGAAAAACTTCCTGCTGGCCAAAAGAGACGTAGCCATCCATTCGCAGTAAGAATAGAAAATACATAGAAACGACTGGAAGTGGAAGTAGAGGCCGACATAGCCACAGGTTCTCCCAGGCTGCCCGGAACACTACGGAACTTGCCAGCAGTAATTCCCCGACTGACTCTGCAGAAACTACAGACTGGTAACGATGATAATTATGAGCAATTTGTTGCAGACGTATCCGCTGGCGACAGTGCATCAATTCTGGATGCGATGCGTCGCGCGATGGACGTTTCAATGTACGCGGACAAATCTGGCGCTGGAGGCAACATCTCTTGGTCTGAAGCTTTCTACTTGGGTACCTTGGGAGGCGCGAAAGGTAATATTTTAATAATTCTAAACCTTTTTTATTATCTAATTCTTTATTCTGGTAGTAGCATTGGCTTCTGCAGGACTCTGTTGGGCGGGGGTTCGATTCCCACCCAGGACAGACATTTGTGTGACGAGCATTGATGTTTGTTCTGTGTCTGCACTTTAATATGTTTTTACAAAAAGAGTATATATAAATATTCTATCACTCATCTAGTTCCCATGATACTATGCTTAGCTTACTTTAGGGCTAGATGGCGCTGTGTGTAATCCACCAATATTTATTTATTATTAATAATGATAATGCCCACTGGACATTGGTATCGCCGACAGCATTGAAACTGGAGGACAGGATCGGCAGTCTGGAAGTGGGCAAGGAGTTCGACGCGCTCGTGGTGGACGCGTACGCGGCAGACGGGCCCGTCCCTCAGTTCGAGGGGTTCCCCGCGTGCCCGCCGGCCGGGAGGGAACACGCGGACACCCTGCTGCAGAGGTTCATATATATGGGCGACGACAGAAACATTCTACAAGTGTACGTGAAAGGTCACAACGTGAAAGATATTACTGCAAAACGTCACTAAGTTATATAGCTAGATAGATTCAGTGTAATCGTGAGCTAATAGTTTATACAAAAAACTATCAACATAAAGTAACTGTATCGTAAGTCACCTGTATAATAATTGCTACACAAAAAGCTCTTAAAATAAGTTGAACATCAAAACAAAGCAAAAAAACTGTGATACTTTTGTGATGTTTTGATCTCGAATTTAGTATTTATTTTAGTCTCATTTTTGTAATGTAATTATAGTTTGACATATTTGACCTGTGCTGTACTGTATTCTTTTCTGACCTTTTTGTCTAAATATAAAATGTTCTGATGGCGTAATTACCTTTTTATTTTCCGTAACTTAATACGTGTTTTCTGATAAATAAAACGCGTCATAAATTGCTAAACTTTTATTTTAGTGTAATTTTCAATTATTTGTGTAGTAAATGTGCAAATATAACTTTATATAATGAACATAAATTATCGAAATACAATAAATAATACTTAAAGGTTATACAATCAATTCCAAGCTAAACGCGCAAAATACTTAGTACTAAGAATTTGACTAAATACTCCCAACAGACCCAGCACACAAATATTACCAGTGGGAATTGCTTTAATGGGGCAAACCCACCACCTCCCTCGGCCCTACCGACCTTACGGTTATACGGGCCGAATCGTCGGGGGCTAAACTGTTCAGTCTACCCCCATATAAATGCGTCCCTTCCCTATATAAGGGGCAGTTGGGAATGATTGTGGTCAATGACTTTACACAGATATCGAATGTAAAAGGAACCACGTTTTGCAATGCAACTATTAACGTAGATATCAGCCAACGCAACGCAACGTAACAACACGATTGTGTAACATATAGATAATACAAGTGGTTATGTTCAATACTCAAGTCGGTGGAATGATATTATTGTATTCGAGTGTTTGTATTAAAATAAATTATAATAATGTATGAACAGTCTTATAAAATCAAAATACACAAACCTAATAATATAGCAAACTATTCTACAAATATTACATTAGCTCGCATATGGTATGTATGTTATATTAATTAAAGTTAATTTTATAATAGGACGCACTTGAATAACATCGATATAAATTTCACGAAAATTTCGCTAGTTGATAATGCTATCACAATTCCACAGATCTTCGGTTACCTAATATTATTAGGTAATATTAGGTAGGTAATAGTATTATTTTAATATTATTATTGTGATTACAAAAACAACTCTTATTTTATACAAAAATCTTAACTACCAAACTAAGATAGACACCTAATATATAAATGTCTATCGAACCCACGTCCCTCTGAACACAGGAATCTGGACGAGCGAATCCAAAAATTCAAGCAAAAAAACATCCTCAAATATATGCGACTCGTATCAATTAAAATTTAATTTGTAATTACGTCAAATATATCCCGAAATCAAATTAATAAAATATGTCTATGAACACACTTGAACTAAAACTATCTATTCGGGGCTAAACATAGGTACCTTACAACGTGAACCTTCCAAAATAAGGTACTTATTATGTATGGCCACACAACAGCCAAGCTTGTCAGCTAAACGATTAATTTACTGCCTACTTTACATACATACAACACATACATTTTTTGAGCTGCCTAGTTTTTACCCACAACACTAATTACCGATACATTATTTTGTCTGAAATCTTAAACAAAAAATACAGTATCTTGCTAATGCAATATCTTGTTCATAAATACGAGTTGCATTGAAAACTTTAACCTAAAAACAGTCTTAAAAATATTCACTTAAGAACGATAAGTTATATTATAGTGTTGTGCGAAATGCTCTGTGCATAAATAATAACAAAACTATAATTTGACTTCAAACTATTTAAACGAGAGTCCCTTTCGGAATAACTAAGTAATAAATAACTGAAATATATGCCAACTGTAATTAAACATTTCTAGACATTTCCCAATAAACTAGCACCTTAGTTATTTTAAAGGTACAAATAATTTGTATAAAAATGTAAATATTTACTTAAATTGAATACATATTAGAAATACAAAATTATCCAAATCGTGGAGACTGGTACAGAGGATGAGGATTTCGTAATACACATTTTAATAATACGACAATTGATGGTTAAATCCTGATTTATAACCGTTAAAGTAATATTACCGAAAACTTTAAACATTGAAGTTTAATTCAGTCTTATATTTTTGGCTCTAAAAATAATTTGACGCCAAAATCAGTTTAATTTGGCATAATTTTAGGAATATTTAACTGATCAAATTGAAAAAAATCTGTCAATTATTGTTATAAACTGTGGTAGGAAAAATGCACATATCGAATAGAAGAGGTGATCATTTTACATCATATAACATTTAATATTAACTAACATAATGTCTATGTAATTTAAATATATAGTAAATCAGTTTATTTACAGGAATGTATTTACTAACAATCATTTTAAACACACACAGTCATAAGAACTTATGTTTGATAATGCTTCATTAGCATGTCGTTGCCGCGACTTGTTGTACCACTATTATGAATCAAATAATTTATTATTATTATCCATATATCGTCGGATAATTATAATGTATTTATATCAAATGCTTTTGTAACATCTGTATGGTTTATATACACAAATCAATACAGATACTAAATTAAGGTATTCTAGAAATACCTGTAGAATCAGAATACACGAATGGTTTTCATTGCTGCTATTTAGATCTAAATAAGTAATTCATAACATAACACTGTATTTATATTTTTATATAGGAGTAAAATCAGCTCTAAAGTTAACAAGGTTTTAGAATATGAATATATGTACATATCAATACTTAAAAAAATTGTTGAACATATCGCAACACTTTTATAAAAAATTTAAATCAATTCAAATCGTACATTTTATTAGAGAGCAGAAAGTTTGAAATCTGAATACCATGAAATTCTTTAGCCTAAAAACTATTTTCATTTTAATCTTCTATGTTTGATGATTCTTTTGTCATACATATGTTTGATGCGGCACCTTTTGAAATACCCACTTTTAATTATGGCGGTTACAACATATGCATCTATGAAAAGGTAAATAATGACAAGTGTACGCAAGCTATGCGTTTCTCAAATTCGGATATGTGGGTTACCTTACGCGAGGCAGGGTCACAAACTGGACTACATTGACATCAGGTGCCGCACAGCGCACAGCACGGCAGACATCAGTAAATGTTCCAGCGCACACAGTGGCACTGCTGTGCGCACGTTGAGCTCGTGACATAGCGATCTCCCGGCGGTATATGCGGTCAGGCGGTCACTTGACGAGGCTGGAGAGCGAGCGGGACCTCAGTGTCGGAGTGCGCGACGCGGCACAGGGCTCCGGGTGCGCCCGCGCAGCCGCCGCCGCCGCCGCACACGCGCGCGCGCCGGGACCTGCGCCGCGAGCTACGACGCTCGTTACCTGCGCACACGACCACACAAACCTCACTTGTAACCAAAATATCCACCATATTATATATAACTGAATTGGTTATGTTCCTCTAAACACCAAAAAGGTTAGGCATCGACTTGGGAATGCTGTAGGGACAAATTTCTGTATACTATATTGTGTATTCCGGTATACTAGCTGAAGGCCCACCTGATAGTAAGCGGCTACCGTAGCCTACAGACGCCTGCAATATTCAAGAAATTGCCAGCGCGGTGCCTATCAGCTTGTTTTTTTTGCTGTAGGCAAGCAGTTGACCGCAATCTCACCCGATGTTAAGTGACGATATGGTCTACGATGTAGCATGCGCGCCTAGAAGGAACCTATTCACTCTTGGAGACTTCTAGATAATAGTTTTTTTTTAAAGATGTGAAAATGGGAGTTGATTGAACAATCCCAAGTCGATGTGTAGGCTTTTTAATGTAATGAGACGGGCAATGGCCGGGTTCAAATAACGAGCGATGGCTATATCCGTTAATAAACGGTTTACAATCGTGTTTATGTTTAAGAGTTAAACTATGACATTTATAACTGCCGTGGCGATCCAACAACGCACGGATGGAACCATCAGTATATTACAGGAACCCAGTTAAGATGACCGGAAACATTAAGCGTCTTCGCGCGTTACATATCCAACTAAAAGACTACTGATCGCTAAACAAATGTATCTATATACACTATGGCTAGAATAACATGAAGTTACAAATCAAATAGTTTAATTGGAACGCAACAATCATACGTAATACAATAAGAAACAATGACTACTGCAAAAGTGATATTTAACTGTGTAGCAGAGTCAGCGCCCACCTCCTGTGGTCCTTATATCAAAAGCAATACAACTTAGATCCACCCGTAGTCCGGTATGGTGGAAACGAGGTGAGCGCGTTGCGCCCGCGACTCTGACACATGAAAGGTTTTTTTTTTCTTTTTTTTTTTTTGGCATGCATTGCATTGTAGTGTAGTTTGACGGGCACTGTAAGTGGAACACAGTAATGCAAGTGCATTGTTGCTTATTGGCTTGCTTTCCCACAGGGGCTCTACACAAATACTGTTACTACTACAAAAACATTACATTATGATCTTTGTACGGGAGTGTGTTTTTGGAAACGAGCAATAGTAGTCTTGAAATCGGAATGTTGATTCTTGAAGACGCTTTTGTTTCCAACAAATGCTTTCAGACGTTCCCGTCTGTAATTCATATTTGTGAAGGATATTTAAGTTTTAGAATGGCAAAACATACATTGTTTACTTTTTAAAGTTGCGTTATTTTTGGGTTTTACTACAGATTTAACATCCTTCACAATGTTGCAACGTAACAAACGTTAGCGATATATTCATCGCCTGTGACACCTATTTTTTGTAGTTAAATATAAAAAATAATCTCTAACATTTGTTACTTCTTAATTATTTGGATGAGATGTTCACATTTCCCAATCTGATTTATGCAAACATTATTGTTAATGTGTTCGCAAATCACAATTAATGTTCATTGGAAATGTGTCATCGAGATTACTTCTGCGTCAGCGTCACTCAGCCAAAATTAATCTCAAATATTAATAGCAAATAATAATATTATAGCCATAGATAAAACTAAGCTGATACAACCACTGCTCACCGATATTAACTAAAACTAGAAATAAGGTAAATACATCGATATATTATATCAAATGCAACAAATACAACGCATTACGTGGATGATGTATGTCATGTTGATTTGCATAACACATGACACATGACACATGACACAAGTTGCGTTGTCACCGCCCAGCATGATCAACCGGCTTGATGGAGGCAAAATGGTCTTTATGTCGACGTGATAAGAGTGTAATCCGACGGCTGTCGTTGCCGTGACCCAGCTGCCTTGGATGACACTACGCTTATACTTGGAATTGAATGCAGTCACGAAAAAAACATTGTGACTCTAAAGGTATAACAATTTTAGCATCTGGGCGCTTTGGTGTATACTGTAAGCCCTTATTTGAGTCATATAAATAACCTACAACAAAAATCCGGCTACACGTGTCAAGTGCACGAAAGGAGCCTCTTTGAGGCTATTATTAGTTTAAGTTTCCTGAAAAATAGTCGTTTACTGAAAGTAGGAATGTAACAGTCGAATATTATGTGACAATCATAGGCAGTGTTTCTCTTGATATTCAAAGTCAAAGTCAAAAACTTTATTTGCATAGAATTCATAAAGAAATGGCTTGGAAACATCAATATTATTCAAAACATAAGGTCACGCGTACTTATCGATAAGTTTGATGCCTGTTCAAACCCTATCCGACCCTCCATGGAGAAGATATTTGTTGCGGTATTAGGATATATTTTTCCTGATTGTCCTCAAGCCGGTTGCCTGATGAGAAATGTGGTCCCCCCTTCAAGTGCTCGCATATTGGTAACACAACATAAAATGGTGACTATTTTTTTATTGTTCCGAGTGATTTGCAGTTTCACTGTCAAAAAAATGCCTTTGTGTAATGTTGCTTAAAAAACAATGTTGAACAATCGAGCAAACTGAAATTTAGGACAAAATAACGCTGACAGTTCTTCGTTGGGAACTGTCAAGCAGTTTACATACAGCTAATTATTATAACTGTAGCTAATAATACTGTAATACAAGTTTTTTTTTATGAATCTCTATTTCAGATCTAAATACTAACGGAAAACATTATTATTAGATATCTAGATATAGTAGAATTAACTCATTGGAAATTGTAGTGTTTATGAAAATATAAAGCATCAAACAATTACACCTCTACATCCTGTATTTATACATAAATTGGAATAGAAAATAAACACAATAGACATTGGAATAGATATATACAATAAAATATGGTAAGGCGATGATGCTACGAGCTAACACAGGCATGCTACAAGAACCGTGCTACACGAAGGACGACATGCGACGATGCGTGAAGCGAGCCCCGTCCGTGCATACCGCGCTGTGAGTGTAAGCTGCGAATACCTCTCCCCCCCTCTCCCACTCTCCCTCTCCCTCTCTCTCTCTCTCTCTCTCTATGCCTTATCAACACATAATTCGTAGTTTTATTTCAAGTAATTTTCTCGCTGGCTTTATTGTAAAGATTCCTATTATAAGCGTAATATACAGAAAGAGATAGCGCTACCATCATAATACTTACAGAACATATGTTGGATTGGAACTAACATGTTTTACGAAGAGCAACCTAATAAATAAATAAGTAGTCTGATGACGTCAGATGTGCCACCGTCAATGTATAAATCTACTTTTTTTTACCGATATGTACTCGTGAGATGAGCACAGTTTTAATATTTCGATCTCTTTCAATAATATCTATTGGTACATAAGACAAAGCGTGAATAGTTTCAGTTGCCAACTGTCTGCGGCCACTGAAAACGTGCAGAGAGAGACAGAGAGAGAGAGTAGCCTTCGTCGGGCGCCGGTTAGTAGTCCGCACCATGGCGTATCACACAGACACAGTACCGGTGCGCGTCAGAACAAAAACTCTATGCAGCCGACAAGCACGTAGAGCAGCGCGTTCTCCCGCTCCCGCTCCCGCGCGCCCCCGCCGCACGGGGGGCGCGCGTGGGGGGCGCGCGGGCCGGGCGGGGGCGGGCGCGGGCGCGCGGGCGGGGGCGTACCGGCGCGGGCGCGCGCCGCCTCCAGCGAGCTCGCAGGTTGCAGGAACCACTCGGACCGGGTGCGCATGCGCGCGCGCTGCCTCTCGTGCACCTACGCACCACCTCACACCGTCACACCCCCTCCACATACTGTCGTCGTACATCGTGTGCACGCGCACGCGCACGCGCACACGCAATCACTGGACCCTTAGGCGCAATCACTCGTTAAAACCGCGTCTCTGATGGCCAAAGCATTCTGTTACGGACCACGTAACAGAACAGTAATATCCGTCGCGGGGCATTTAATGTCTCCTATCTGGGCACGGTTTGTTCTTGATTTTGTGAAGAAGTGTGCTATGATTTTAATAGATATATAAAATATATATAGATATATCCCAGGCTAAAGTGTTTTTGTTTTCTATTTACGTAGGCAAAAACAAAAAAAAACAAATTGTATTTTATAACACGAGTGCAAGTAAACGTACACAGTGTGGGTGTGCAAGGCAGCCGCAGTGGATTTTCACATGGGTCTAGTAAACCCCATTTTAGGCAAGTTATTTCGGCACGGGGGCGGGCACGTTACTATTTCAATGAATTCCGCTTGATCGCATAATTCACTTTACCGGGAGACTACAAATGCCGCATTTTATGTACCTTTTATTCTTTGTAGAGGTGTGAATTAGGCGAGAACAAATACTATTTGGAATGTTTTTTTATTCTGTGTACTCAAATGTAAAAAAATAAATTGAAAAAGCTACGTTTTCACACGATTACACGTTAATTGATGTTTTCGACGTTTATTTTGGTAACGTGGAATGGATGTATCCGCTAGCCCAGTTCCCATTCTGCGATGTTATCAAATCGACGTACCCACTTCACGATCTTATCTCATTTACATATATTTGTCGATGATTTGTTATACACAACCCAACGTTATGAAAACATTAATAAGTTAACATGAAACAAGAATGTTAGTCCATTAGTAGCTACCGTATCTACTGTTAGTTACCGGAACATCGGGCTCACTAATGCATTAATATTATAACAGAAATAAAACCATTACCAAAAAATCTAGATAAATAAGAAATGCCTGTTCCATCTTAGATATCCGCATTATACTGGACCGATGAATATATATCCACATCATTTTGATAATCGTATAGAAGAGAATGATAGGCCCCCGTTCACCCGTTCTGTGTGTGGCTACAAGCTTCTTGGGGGGTCATAGACAGCGTGTGATCTGTTACATTGAATCCAAGCACACATTTTGGTGACATTATTGAAATCTCTCGTGTCCCACTCAGAGATTCTAGTACACGTAAACGAAACATTCCGTGAAAATACATGTAATGTAACAGGAAAGCCACAATTTGACATAATTGAATTTTGAAGGGAAACATATTTGCCATGCAGTTTTGATTTTAAAAACGGGCCACCGGCAAAATGTGTGGACATATAATGTTATTTCACAAATCATTTAGGAAAATTATCGCTCGATATGACGTTATTTTACGGATCAATATTGAAGTGTACAAACGTACATAAATTACGTGTGTAATTTACTACTTTGACAATGGCTCGTATTTTGACAGACAAAAGGAGACGGTTTTGTACTCTACAGGGTACATAGAAAGTGTTATCACCATTCACTTAAATAATCCCCTGAGTGAGCGCTAGAATAATTTAAAAATGATATATTACACAAATTCATATAAAAAGGCACAATTTGTGTGATGTTATAACTTCCAATTTTGAGGATTGGAAATAAGAAACGCTTTGTGAGGGAAGTGACAATATTACAAACTACCCAGTATAAAGAACTAACAGTAGTCAATATTATACAAAAAATTATTTGGAGAAAGATGGAGTAGAGTAGAGACATATTAGATATTATAGCATTGCACAAAAGTGAGGGTGTTTATTGTTGAATGTACTATTATAGTCTACTATTGTTGGAAATCATATCATCGGTTTGAGAAAACTAGCTTCATGTGCGTCAGAAAGAGAAGGCGACAGCTATCAGATGCTCCTCAGAGCTTTGAACCTCCCACTTATAGTAAATATATTGCTGTTTTTAGGCACCTATTCACAATCACTCCGAAATGTAACGACACATTATCATAATAAAAAACTTCAAATAAACCTTATTGGAAATGTAAATAAGGGCCTAAGAGCGCTACCTCACGCGCCAACGATCACAAGGGCTTCATCTCACTGGGACGCGCCACGCCATTGCAAAGTCGCCTGTCGAATGAAGCTTAACAATTCATATTAAAATGTATGGTAGCTAACGCACTGGCTAACAACTGCTTGACCGTCCCTACATTTAAATATGAATCGACTGATTACATACCGGCGACGCCGATGCGATGGCGTCCTGGTGAGGTAGGGCCCTTGTGATCGCTGCCGGCCATCTACCCGAACCCAGTACCCAAATCTAGCTTTACAAAGGTGGATAGGGCAGATTGCTAGTAGAATTAATTTTAAGAAACCATGACTTTTAGTCCTGCTGACTCCCGATATTTCGACACAGATTCCAGAGTGTTTTATGTCCATCTGGAAACCGTCTACAGCATACGCAATACCAGCCGGGTCCTATTATTACACCTCTGAGACGTGAAAGTGGAATATCTCGTGTGCCTGTACCCTGTACTAACTCGACACAAGTTGCACAGCTGAGAAACTGAGCACAAGTCGATATACAATACGAAATACACCGCAGATACAGCACATGCTGAGTGGTAGCCTTTATTGCTGTTACAGGCAACATTTTCTTTTATTTGTAATGTAACACAAAATAAATATTTTTCTTTCTTTCTTTCAAATATCTGGAGCCCAAAAAGGTACACTCGTCAAAGTGATGTATATAACGGTGACAGTTTCGTGATGTTGTGTGACGGGGTGGGGTGGTAGGGTGGTTACCTGGGGGAGGTAGGAGAGGCTCTTGGTGCTCTCCGCGTACTTGTTGAGGGCGCGCAGCTCCTCCAGGGTCATGTGGGGGCTGGAGTTGCTGCGCGACGACTGAGACGATGAACTCACCGACACCTGCCACGCACAACACTAATACAAATTATTGTGAAACACACGTCTTCTTCTTCTCACCGAGTTTTTATTCGAGTCACCGGTTCTGTCGAACCGGTGACTCGAATAAAAACTCGGTGAAAAAATAATAAATATTTGTTGACATTTCACACAGCGCCATCTAGCCCCAAAGTAAGCTAAGTAAATAACTTGTATCATAAGAACAATACAACTACTATAACTACTTAAATACTTTTTTTGTAAATACGTACATATGATACATACACCTAGACACAGAACTGCTATGTTCGTCACATAAATATTTCTCCTGGGTGGAAATCGAATCCACTACCTACAGCGCAGAAGGCCGGGTTACTACCAACTGTGCTTTGAGGACAGGTAAAGCTAAATAAATGCAGGTACCTTGAAGACGCTCTCCTCGAGCGATATGGAGAGGCGCGTGCACGAGTCGAGCAGGCTGTGCTCGGGAATGATCCCCAGTCCCAGCACCGCGCTGCCGCCGCCCACCGCGCCCATCAGCGCGGGCATCGACTGGCACTCCTCCGATTTGGATAACCCTGGAACGTCGCACGTGCTATATCAGTCACAAACATGCTTCAACTAATCATACGTTTTCAAAAGCTTCCAGTTTGAAAGACTTGGGTCTTGTCGTACCTAGTAGGGGAGGACCCAAGTCGCATCGGTTGTAATGGACCGAGGTTACCACTTAACACTAGGTGGGCCGTCGGCTCGTTCCGTAACTGTATCACATAAAAAAGAATAAGTACGAAGTACCGCATCGCAAAAAATTAACTAGGCTTTGTACTATTCACTTTAACTCGGTCCCGTTAATAGCTATAGTGTTATAATATTAATTTATTTAAATCAACATAGGATCATACAAATGTAACATCTATACAAATAAATAAAATTGGAGTGTCTGTTTGTAATATTAAAATAACCGCTTTTTACTAAGTGCATATGGATGTATACACGATATATGTATATACCAAAATAACATTGTTTGTTCCGGCTAATCTCTGAAATGGCTGGATCGATTTTGACGGGAATTTCACTGGCAGATAGCTGATGTAACAAGGAGTAACTTATGCTACTTTTCCGAGGGGTAAAATAGGGGTGCGTGACAAAACCTAATTCCACAGAACTGTCATTTATATTTGCCACTGAAGATCATTCATTCATTCATGACTTCATTAGGCGATGATGATAATTATCAAATATTAAATACTTTACACAAATAATACTTCGTGAATACAAGAATCAAATTTTAAGAGCAGTAGAACTCTCGCCAAGTTCGTCCGGGGAAGTACTGCCACCATGCCCGTTTCTGCCGCCAAGCAGTAACGCATTCGCGTTACTGTGTTCCGGTTTGAAAGGTGTGGTTGCCGGTGAAATTACAGGCACATGAGGAATGTCTCACCTTCACGTCTCACATTTACGGGCGCATACGATGCGACTTGGGTCTTGTCATAAATAGTACGGGAGGACCCAAGTCGCATCGGCTGTTATGGGCCGAGGTTACCACTTAACATCAGGTGGGCCGTCGGCTCGTTCCGTAAATGTATTACATAAAAAAATAAAAAAATAAACTATTAATATACTCCAGTAGTGGTTTCTAACTGTTTTCTTTTGTAACGGTGCTACTGATACCCAATTAAAATAAATATAACTGAATACATTAAGTCAAATTCATATGATACAATACAGTGTCGACTCACCGAATATATTATTGTACAAATTGGTATAATTATTGAACTTGTGTATTAGTAAGTTAATCGATTCTGTTTTCGATGACCTGTGAAAAACATCCCTAATGTAGTTCCACTGTATGAAATCAGTACGTATAGGCTGTTCCACGAAATAAGTCCCGTGCCTGTTCAAGGTACTGATATAGTAAGTACTTTGAGCCACAAATAGAAAAATTTCAAAACTTGGATGACATATTTTTTCCAGTTATTTTGGTTTTGACCCAAACTACTAAACCGATTTTGATTAAATTACCATGGGACGAATCTGCAAGTATGTATCCTTAGAAATAAAAAATAGAATTTAACAAACCGGTTTATAATTGAAAGATATCTGAGGTAACAAACATTAGATATGAAATACAACCGAATTGATTACCTCCTCATTTATCTGAAGTCGGTTTAACATGATACAATCATACGACGTCAGCCGCGGGACTTCTTTCATGGAACGAACTCGTAAACATTTGTTTACGATTTTTTTTACGTTGTCTCACCTTCAAGATTGAATTTATTGCCCCAACGATCACATTCGCACTGCAGCCATGTCTTTTCTGCTTCCAACGACAGTTGCCCTGTCAATAATAACATATTTATTTAGTATGTTAATGCATAAAATGACTTTTGAAAATGAATGATTTACCAAACAGTAATTTATCAAGAGCAGTAGAACTCTCGCCAAGTTCGTCCGGGGTAGTACTGCCACCATGCCCATTTATGCTGCCATGCAGTAACGCGAAAGCGTTACTGCTTGAACTGTGTTCCGGTTTAAAAAGTGTGGTTGTCGGTGAAATTACAGGCACAAGAGACATTCCACCTATACGTCTCAGAGTTACGGGCGCATACGATGCGACTTGGGTCTTGTCGTACCTAGTAAGGGAGGACCCAAGTCGCATCGGTTGTTACGGGCAGAGGTTACCACTTAACACCAGGTGGGCCGTCGGCTCGTTCCGTAAAAGTATCAAAAAAAATATTTGGAAACCAATGTGCGATTTCGAATCAGTTTTCTTATAACAACGCACTCAAATACCATGTCTGATATCTGACACAGCAGAGGCAAATATTATCACACGGGATATACATTTTTAAATTGAGCCCAGTGTGCAGTCGACTTGTGTCAAATGGTTGATTTTTTGTCTTTTTATATTTTGAAGTTGCCACTGTGCACGTAGTGTCCGTTAACTTCTTTATCTTACTTTATATAATAATAATATTGGTGGACATTTCACACAGCGCCATCTAGCCCCAAACTAAGCACAACATGTACGATGGGTAAGCATACAACTGATAGAATACTCATGCACTTTTTTCTCCTGGAGGACAAACATTTGTATGACGAATATAAATGTTTGCTCTTAGTCTGGGTGTATGTATTTACAAAAAAGTTTATAATTGTTATATCAGTTGTCTATTTCCCACGATACAAGCTACGCTTAGCTTACTTTGGGGCTAGATGGCGCTGTGTGTAATGTCCACCAATATTGATCAATGTCCTACGTCGGTGTGGTCTAAGATGACTGATTTGTTTGTTTGTAAGTGTGTTTCCAAGCCATTTCTTTATGAATTGTATGGAAATAAAGTTTTTAACTTTGACTTTGACTTTGTGTAATATATACAATGTATATGTATGTACTGACTGGCGTAGGCGTCCTGGTCGCGGCGGTGTGTCGGCGGCGGCGGCGGCGGGTCGCGGAACGAGCATATCCACTCGTCCCTGACGCGCAGGATGCGTCCGGTGACGCGCGCGTAGTACTCGTAGTTGGCGCGCCCGAACAGGTCGCCCGCGCTGAACTGCTCGATCATCTGGCGCATGATGCGCGTCGCCACCTGGTGGTCGCGCCGGCGGCGGCATCGTCGGACGTTATGGCGAATCAAAAAAGCATCGCGAGGCACCACACTTACATTTCAGAGGCAAATCAATAAATATAGATAAATAGTAGTATTCTATTTCAGTACAAATCGTATGGTGACCTCGCTCGCTTGATTCCCCCGCGACCCGACATCGATCGTCCAACGATGCAACATAATGATGTTAGAAAGCATGGTATTACGTAAATTCGGATCGAGAATAACCCTTTAATATCCCATTCAAAAAAATTAAAATGGAAATCAACAGCGACAAGAAATTGGGGCTTTAATTGGATTAAAGTGACGGAACGAGCTGACGGCCCATCTGATGTTAAGTTGTAACCGCCATAGACAACAGCAATACGACTCGAGTCCTCTCCACTAAAGTACGAGATGACTCAAGTCGCATTGCATTGCATTACATTGTTTATCCCTTCTCGCTTTCCAAGTTTCCCTGTAACCATCCGAATTCACATGTTTCTGATGGATGATATAATTTTGGAAATGAAGTCTTATGAACGTAAACCATAATACATTTACTACTACAACATATACATTCTAGATAACTATGAAATGAAATGGTTTTATTTGCTAGAAGTATGATTGTACAAAGGTCTTAGTATAAAATTGTTAGATACACTATCTTCTAGATTGTTTACAGGTAAATCAGTGCAGCAATCATAACGGCAGTTTTACTATAGTAAGTACGCCACTCGCCTGGCCTGGCCTGGCCTGGCCTGGCCTAATGCACTTATAACAATGAACATTTACTTTACCGGAACAGAACTTGCGAGGCGCTATTACCGTGAACGGCGGACTTATTTCCAAAACATGGAATTTTCTGCAGTTTATCATCTGATACTTGGTTTCGTATCTCAATTAAGCAAACATTAGTCACAGGATATGAGTAACCGAATTTTATGAATCGAGCTCTTATCAGCCCCTTGTGGCATTGGGCAAAATCGTCATTCGTACATATCGAATAGGCGAGATAGGCTTTCCTGCGAGGTATATGAAGGTTGTATGGGCTTAGTGATAATTCTACGTGTGTTCAAGTAATGCAGGATAAGTACCTGTTAGTCATTCAACTTATTGCCTTGCCAATAAAACGATGCCACCAAGCAACAAACGTATTTAATGAAAAAGGAATCCCTCCATTAGGGGTTTCTGTCTGTTCTTCCCCATGGAGGGTCGGATAGGGTTTGAACAGGCATCAAACTTATCAATAAGTACGCGTGACCTTATTTTTTGAATATTATTGACGTTTCCAAGCCATTTCTTTATGAATTCTATGAAAATAAAAGTTTTTGACTTTGACTTTGACTTTATTAAATATCATCATAATTGTGTTTCATTAAACAACACTTTACTGATACACACTACTAAGTTTTAAAATACTTTTAACGATACGCTGGTCTTCTCTGATGAAGCCTGTAGCGTAGCTTGTCTGGTCTGATGAAGACCGTTGAGTTAGGAACTATATGGAGGTCATCATATGGAAATAAAAGTTTTGACTTTGACTTTGAATGGCTTATCGTATAGATGCATTCATCCTTACGATGTAGAATCATCAAAGCGAGTCGACAATATCCGAACATTATTTACATATTACAGACCATGGCAAGTTTGGGAATAACCGACAGAAGCATTCGTAACGTAAGATTATTACTGAAACCCACCAGCACTAGTTATAAAACTTATAAAAAACCTATTAAAATTATATAATTTGCCCTCATTTTTCATAATCTCACACTAAACTCCTCTAATTCTACTAATAAAATGCAATTTAATGATAATTATTGTGTCGTAACTGAAACGAGGACTAGTGATACTGAAATGTGTAATTTAGACAAGGCTAAACAAATTGGGGTTAAGCAATGTTCTCACCGATTAAATGCTTGCATTTGTATGTGTAAGTATAGATAAGGTTCGCTCAATGTCTGAGGATGGAGGCGATGGAGGCTGGAGATGAAGAATAATTGTGTGTAAAAGCGAAACTAGATCGTAAAGTATAACGAGGCGACGTTGAGTATAATGTTTTTGAAAAGCGAATATTATGGTTGATGCCACATTGACACCTTCAAAGTACACTTCAATGTGAGGCATGTTGTTCAATGGACGGGCCTTAAGTGTCCAAATAACAACACAAGGCAAGTGCAAATTGTAAAGTGCACTAGGAATGTGTCAACGGGGCACTACACTTACACATGTATACTCACACTGACTTCAGCCTGTCGCCGCATGTTTTACACAATGTTAATGTTATTATATAAAGCTATTTACATACTAAGCCAGTGTTATATAGAAATTAACTCAAATTTATTGTATTGGCGTTATCACCTCATACAGACCAATATGAATCCATTAAAATTATACGATATATATATATATCAAGCTTGTAACACAAAAATACATTCACTAAACGAAGTTAACTTTTCGAGTGCCTTTAAACATACAGACAAACATACATTTTACAAAAAAAAAATGCTCAATCGTGAAGAAACCTATTTGACTCTCAATTTATTAAAGGTCCTTTAAACAGATCAACTACATGATACGAGTTACGATAAGATTCTTATAATTCTGAGAGCCTCTAAATCCAAATCCTCAAAAATAAAGTCAGAAAAAAAATGTTATATCCACAGTTTGTACCATAGTCATCATAAAAAGATGATATCAATTTATCTCCACTTATCTGATAAGGAATACATTACAAATCTCACTATACAATGACTGATAAGGAGTGTTTATTGACTTCAACGATAAGTACCCTAACAACTTCTTTACGGATATTAATCAGAATACTTTGAAATTCATGGAGATTTAACTTTAAATCACCGCCAGTGTAGTTGTTTATTTCATTTGATAAAGTTAAAGGCACGAGCAGATGGCTCTCCTGGTGTTAAATGGTAAAATCTGCCCATAACAAGCAATGCTACTTGGGTCCTCCCCTACTTAGGTACGGCATGACTCAAGTCGCATCGTATGCACCCGTGAGTTTGACACGTGAAAGTAGAACGAAGCCTGTAATCTGTTTTGGGCACAATGCCACCTCTCAGTGAACTGGTACAGTTGGGCTATCTATAACTTGTTGTAAACGTTCTTTAGATAGCTCTTTGGATTTCACTGTTATATTATTATGTATAATAATCCGGTCGGTCAACAGCACCGTTCAGTTACAGACCAATATTCATTCAAGGCGTTTCCAAACACAAATAAAATATTTGCTGGGACAATGTAATATAATATATATATAAATACATGCGCGCTAAAGTGATAACGTCAATACACAGGCCTGTCATAATGATTAGTGCAACCTGTATGCATGTTATCACGAAAATGACATTTCAGCTTTCATAAATTATTTTACATATAAATTACATCATTTAGTCTACAGAGTGTTCCAAGAAGCAATATCAAGAGTGAATAGGGTGAATTCCCCATTCTTCTCTCTTCCCCACGGAGGGTCGGATAGGGTTTGAACAGGCATCAAACTTATCAATAAGTACGCGTGACCTTATGTTTTGAATAATATTGACGTTTCCAAGCCATTTCTTTATGAATTCTATGGAAATAAAAGTTTTGACTTTGACTTTGAATCAGTTTGACACTTACTCTTAAATCTTTCAAGTCGTGCAAGTCACTGAACATAGCCCCTCAGTAAGACTCACTTTTTTTTGATGTCATTAAAGTCACGGAACGAGCTGAGGGCCCACCTGATGTTAAGTGGTAACCGCCGCCCATAGACACCAGCAATACGACTCGAGTCCTCTCCACCAAAGTACGAGATAACTCAAGTCGCATTGCGTTGCGTCCATCACCCCGAGACGAGGATGTTATGTCTCATGCGGCTGCAATTTCGACAATTTTTGTAATTACACTGAAGGTCAAAGGCTTGGACGCAATGGATACCATGTATAACTAACATTACTTTCTTTGAACACTCCTTTACGTATGCTTTTATTTTCAATTTCCCACAAAATTATCAAATACTGTGAATATTTAAAGAAGAAGAAAATTCATTTTGTTATCGGGAAACGTCACGTTTCCACTCGGACGCACATCTCATTGAATATTGCAAAGCTCACCGAACTGACAATTGTTTGAACAGAAATGAGTTCCGCGTTAAAAACCAAATCGTTTAAACTGAAGCATTGAACTTTAAAATCAATGACCGTAACTGGCTGTGGGTCAACAGTTGGGAAATAATCGTCCGCCGGGAGTTCCTTCTACTTTGTTAGCCAACATAGTTACGAGAATATGCGCTTTATAACATTTAAAGCCCGTAAACCAAAACTATCTGGCTAACTATAAAGCATGACGGAACAAATATTTTAGGCAGACATTTGAGACAGCTTTAGCCAGAGAATACGAGACTTCACGTTCTATCATTTAAGGGTCAAAACTGATTGCATCACAGCCAAATATTTTTTTCACTTTTTCAACACGCCATTTAGCCCCAAATTAAGTGTATCTTCTACTATGGGAACCAGATGACTGATAGAATACTTATACAGTTTTATATAAATACATATTTACACCCAGACACCGACAAATCATCTATTTTTGTGACACAAATATTTGTGTGGGTGTGGGTCGAACTCACGACCTACAGCGCAGAAGGTAGAGCTAACTGTTGGTAGTTGATAGTGTCTGAGCAACGTATAAGCAACCATGTTAGATACTTAACGTTATACGGGTACCATTATTTTTGGAATCATTTTTAACTACATGATAATTATGTACATCAAATGACTAATCATTCCATTAAAATAATGACCAACTGAATGATAAAAATCTGTTCAGATATTCATATCACGCGCGCGGTCATAAACAGTTGCGTTGTGACTAGCAAACATACCCGCAGGTACAAAACAAATGTTACATCTACATATTGTAGTGCATACCCGTAGTATTTGGTGCATGAAATCAAAGTAGAAACGTGTGCCACAGTCGCTAGCCAGATGTACGGCCCATTTAATGCCATACCTAGCCGCTATCAGAGGAGCAGGGGGCGAATTTCTAACGTCATTGGCTCTTTCATTTATTTATTTAAATCAGGCAACATAGTAGCTATAATATACTTACAGGACCATTAGAAATATCTATCTTAAAACTGAAGAACTATGTTGTAAGTTAAGCCTAGAACAGAATGCTAAAATGTTTATTTCACAAAATCCAATCAGAATATATTGCACTCAGTGACTTGATTCAAACGAAAAAGATTAATTCACAATTTGACCCTAAAATGTACTCAGCAAAGCACATCATTTACTCAACGAAACAATATGAGAAGTAAACATTTAGTAACCAAGAAAAATTTAATATATATTTATATTGTAACAATCTGGAACTAAACCACCAAGAACATTCTTCAGACAAAGTTTTATTATTTTGGTTCTGTAAGTAATTAAATCTATACTGAAATATTTCGTAACAAAATCACCCCAGCTGCTGAACTATAAGCTTAAGAATATATGGTGTTGTACAAGTATGAGAACTGACCTTGAACCTCTGGACGTCCTCCATTGTGGCAGTTTTGCCATCCGACACGCACGAGTGGAAGAACGAGGGAGCAACCGACACGCCCAGGGCCTCAGATGTCATACCTGTACCTGAAATGGAAACGTTTAACATGACAGATGGTTGCGGGAAGTTCCACTTTTGCAGTCTTCTTCTTCTTCTTCGAGTCACCGGTTCTGTCGAACCAGTGTGGTGAAAGGATTGTAAGTGCGCCTCAAAGAGGCTCCTTTCGTGCACTCGACACATGTCTTCGAATTTTTAGTTCTCGGACATGTCGGTTTCCTCACGATGTTTTCCTTCACCGTTTTGAGAACGTGGTATTACACACACACACAAAGCAGTAACAATAAGTTATGTTCAAGATTGACAAGCGGGCTATAGAAGAAGGTTTGACTATTATGAGTAATCTCTTGTTTGGAATTGACTCCTGCATACAGGAACTTTATATGTAACCATTTATTATGTATGTGTATACCTTCTATACTACTCGTGATATGGAGGAATTTGTGATATAAGTTTCATAACATCACAAAATTTATTTCTATGCAAATGAAATTAAATTAACCACAATGTAATATGCCACTTAGCCTCAAAATTTAACGTGGCGGGGCCAAATAGATACAAATAGAGCGACGCTACTTCGAGTCCTAAAAAACGAATTACCGAACACAATTAAAACCAGTTTCAATTATCAGTAGTTTTTCAGAATAAAAGCGAGTTTGTGTAAAAACCATTCACTTTGTTGTTCCACGCGAAGTTTTACATCAAGAACGCGGCAGCAAAATTACCAAATTGATTATATTATCGTGAATAGAAGTGGCAAACACAATATCTTTGTTTATTTGCTTTGTTGTAGTTTCCTAGTGACAGCCGTCTTTTAAGGGACGAGTATAGTCCGCGACATTGAAGATCTAGCTTGTAACTGTGGCACAGGGCTGCGGTGACATCAACCAAGCCCTTCCAATACAAACCTAATTTATTTAACTCGTAAATTATTTATTTAACATATGATACAAATTAATCCGACGCAGTACGCAGTTCTGAATTCAAAATTATATAGTAAAATTTAAATGTAAAATATACTTATGAATTATGATAGGATTAAAAACTATTTTCAAGGTCAGTTAATCGTTATATTTGAGGAAGTTTCGTTAAAGTATTTTTAATTATGTTTAAGTTCCGACAATGTGTGTCAAAATGTCTTGAAAAACTATTTTAAATGATTTATTATTTCAACTCGGTTTATTAGATAAAATGCTTGGAAAACTCCTCTTTTGTGTATCACGGGCGCTCACAGTTACAGATCGCACCCAAAATAAGCAACACCGCGTAAGGTAACCAACTGTCGTCATGTGTACATTGTTGCCTTATTGTACGACACTTGACGACAATCAGTGACGTACAGACAGTCGACACCCATTCGTACAGTGCACGAGCCATCCATATAGGAACTGCTGACGTATTCGTCGGGCGAAATCTGTTAGTTCTGTACATAGCGGGTGAATATGTCTGCCAGTGCGGACTGCAACCTCCACACGACGCCAATTGAAACATTACATCGAGTGTCTTCTTCTTCTTCGAGTCACCGGTTCTGTCGAACCAGAGTGGTGAATGGATTGTAAGTGCGCCTCAAAGAGCCTCCTTTCCTGCACCAGACACATGTTTTCGAACTTTTTAGTTCTACGACTAGTTTCCTCACGATAATTTCCTTCACCGTTTTGAGAGCGTGGTATTGCGCACATAAATCTTTCAATCGAAAAACTCATAGGTGCACGTCGGGATTTAAACCGGCGACCTCCGGATTGAAACTCGGGGGGTCAGTACCGCTAGACCACCACGCTCTCACATCGACAGGCTAATGAGACGGGTTTGTTTGATTGCGCGCGGGACACGGGACACGTCATCCCGTGTCCCGTGTCCCGCGCGCAATCAAACAAACAGAACAGAACTTTTTGTTCTGTTCTGTCAATTGCAACGATCAATCCTCTTCTCTCAACACATTCATCAGGTATATAGGAGTAGAGCGTATTGACTGTGATGATAAATTCAACAATGTATTTATGAATTGAGTTAAAGATGAAGCAATAAAAGGCTACCCTAACTTGTTAACTAAAATTTCGAATAATAATGAAAAGATTTCTAAATCTATTACCGATCTATATAACGTATTTTTTTCTATAAAAGTCAAAAGCTAAGTTATTCATCCTTCAAATCAATTACGACACTTCAAAATATGGAACGATAAAAATTAATTTATTTAAATTTAATCATATTCCTACAAACCTATAATAAAAAAAAATGCAAACTTACGAGCAAAGGACTTTTTTTATATTATACAGTTACGGAACGGGCCGACAGCCCACCTGGTGTTAAGTGGTAACCTCTGCCCATAACAAAAGATGCGACTTCGGTCCTTCCCTACTAGGTACGACAAGGCCCAAGTCGCATCGTTTGCGCACGGAACTCTGAGACGTGTAGGTGGAATGTCTTATGTGCCTGTAATTCCACCGGAAACCACACCTTTCAAACTGGAACACAGTAACGCAAATGCGTCACTGCTTGGCGGCAGAAATGGGCATGGTGGCAGTACTTCCTCCCCGGACGAACTTTGCGAGAGTCCTACTGCTCCAAATGTGTCCAATGTGTCCAATTATGTCAACAGTCAAGATAAACATTGACAGAGGCAATGCACAAAGCCAATGCAGTTGTAGCAACATAAAATCATTGGCATAAGTCAACTTTGACAACCCGTTTGGAATTCCCGACTTGTATTCCCGTGCTCATAAATATGTGTATACTCTATTCCGATGTGTAGCCGAACTGTTGTGTTTTAGTTAGCTAATGTTATACGTACAGTACACCGATAAATAAACAAGTCGAATGAAAGAAGGGGGTATTCCTAATATTCATCCTTTAGTGGCCAGTGCACGAATGGAGCTACACTGAGGCGTACTCCAATAATTTTACCAAGTTTTACCAAGTGCTTGCAGTTTAAAAAAGTAGAGAATTATCGACATAATAAGACTACATTTTTGTTTCGAAAAATATTGTAGCAATTAATAGTTCCTTTATTATTTAAAATTGCTTGCTCAATATTTTTGACTTGATCCTGTAAACAAGTGGAAAACCTTTGCCCTTCACAGATATGTCAAATGACTTCATGAGCCATGAGTTATGGGTCAAAATTGTTGGTTCAAATTATACTCCGTGTGAGAAACTCCGTTCTATCTATACAAATTAATAAAATTGATTCGCCTGTTTGATTATTTGTGTTTTTTTATTATTTATTTTGTCTTATGTGTGTCTGGAAGATTTCGACGGGACTTCCAGAAGCAGATAGGTGATGTTATAAGCATTTACTTACATCAGGCTACTTGTATTTTAGAAGAAGCCGAACTGTGCCTAGATGTCAACGAAAACGTCGGGTGAAACTGCGGGAGTTTTTTTTTAGATATATTCGTGTTATTGTACTTAATATACTGTATGTATATTATAGTAATATAGTTAATGTACTTCGGGACTACGACCCCATCTAATGTTTCGTTAATATTCTTGTGTTTTTGCAAAAGGAAACCAAAAACGTATGTAATACACTTGACATTACTTAGATGCATTCGCGTGTAACCACCGATAATGTGTGTAATTATATGTGCGCACGCGAGCTTGCGTGGAGGCGCATCTGATGCAATGTGTTACATTACATTCACACACACACACAACATTATTTAATCTGTACAAAGTATTTGTTTCTATTGCTTGTTCCGAGATGACACTACACATGACACAGTGAAAATAACATATATAAATAAATAAAATTGGAGTGTCTGTTTGTAATATTAAAATAACAGATTTTTACTAAGTGCATATGGATGTATATACGATACATATACCAAAACATTTTTTTTAAATTTTTCCTGTCTTTTCCGGCTAATCTCTGAAATGGCTGGATCGATTTTGATGGGACTTTCACTGGCAGATAGCTGATGTAACAAAGAGTAACTTAGGCTACTTTTCCGAAGGGTAAAATAGGGGTGAGTGATAAAACCGAATTCCACGCGGAAGAAGTCGCGGGCAAAAGCTAGTCAGTTATATAAGTGTAACTCAACTGGACTTGTCTTATTTAGCTCTATTGTACATATACTGGCCTCATAGCTCAGTCGGTAGTCAGTTTACCTTTGCGCTGTAGGCCGTGGGATCGATTCTCACCCAGGACAAACATTTGTGTGACGAATGTAGAGATGTTTGTTCGGTCTCTGGGTACTGTTACATTTACTGTTAGCTTACTATATGTATGTATTTACAAAAAAACAGTATATAAGTATTATATCAGTTGTCTGGTTCCCATGATACAAGCTATTCTTAGCTTGCTTTGGGGCTAGATGGCGCTGTGTGATATGTCCACCAATATTTATTATATAGGTTTTGTCCTACCTTGCATAAGTATATTAATTATTGTATGTATGAGTCAACACATAGTAAATAATGTGTAACCTGAATGGATAGTATAGCAATCCCAGAGGAGGGCATTACTCATTCATTAGGTTCATTGCTTTTGAACACAGCCGTCTGTAGGTTATGCCCAACTCGGCTCCTTCCCATTTCAGCACCATCAAATTGGAACCCATGAAAAAGGTGTGAAAATGGTTTTAAAACAAGGGATGGATCTGAGTTTTTAAAATTTAAATTAAGTGATTGGGATGGAGTGAGGGCCCGACAGATGCTAAGTTGTAACCGCTGCCAGTACACATCGGCAATACAACTCAAATCTTCTTCACCAAAGTACGAGATGATTCGAAGACGCATTGCGTTGCGTCCATCACCCCGAGACGGAGATGTTACGTCTCACGCGGCTGCAATTTCACCGGCACCCACTCCCTTCCCCCGGAACCTAGCAACACGAGTGCATCACTGCTTGGCGGCAGATTACCAGGTGTGGTGGCAGTACTTCTCCGGGCGAACTTGGCATAAGTTCTACTGCTAGTTAGGGTTGGTCTATTCGCACAACCCGGGGGACACGTGTAGGGATTCAGCGGTAATCACCTACGGACGCGAACAACGTGGACCCCTAGAATATCCTTTTTTTCCTTTACACATGATTTAAAAACTTCATTGAGACATAAAAAGTGAGTTATTACTTAAACTTTTATGGTTAAGATAATAGCTCTACGGCTATATAATAACACAGGAAGAAGGTTAGTCAGAAACATAAATATAGAACTCTAGTGTCCGTAAGAGAAATATGATATCGGTTATATAAAATGGAACTAGACACGATACAATATAGGTCAATCAGAATACATTACATTACTAAGAGGATATCACACATCAATGCACAACATCGCAGGAACATGTATTACGGACAGTGGCGTAACAATAGGGTGGCAGGGCTGGCAAAATGCCACGGGCCCCCGACCCAAGAGGGCCCCGGCTTAAGAGGCCGCGACCTCAGAATTTTATTTTACTTGAAAATTTTTTTAATTTAGTTTAATCTTAAAATCCAAATTGAGAAAATCTTAAAATTTAGAAGTTTATTAAAATTAAACTGAGTACAACATGACGATTTTTACTGATAGGGCCCCTTCAAAAGAATTAGCCACGGGCCCCAGATAGTTACGCCACTGATTACGGACATACAGTCTTGCATAAAAGTCTAGTAACGGATAATAATATTACATGTTAATAAGGATTCCTCCTTTGTAATATTACACGTTATATAGCATACAGTACGATTACTTAACCATGTGCATGTAAGTAATGTATGTATGACGTTTAGTTTTTATTGCATTTATGGTGTTTACAACATAATGGAATGTATCGATAAACAATAGTTTCCTCCTCGCAATAAGCAATCGCATTATAGGTAACCAGAGCCAAGTGTTCAAATACAGACCTTATAGAAACGTGGGAAACAAATGACGTCACTCATCACATCCGTTACTCTTAACAGCAGTAGAACTCTCGCCAAGTTCGTCCGGGGAAGTACTGCCACCACGCCCCTTTCTGCCGCCGAGCAGTAACGCATTCACGTTACTGTGTTCCGGTTTGAAAGGTGTGGTTGCCGGTGACATTACAGGCACACGAGACATTCCACCTGCACGTCTCAGAGTTACGGGCGCATACAATGCGACATGGGTATTGACGTACCTAGTAGGGGAGGACCCAAATCGCATCGGTTGTTATGGGCCGAGGTTACCACTTACCACCAGGTGGGCCGTCGGCTCGTTCCGTAACTACATAACATAAAAAAAAAGGAAAAAAAAAAATTGTAATGTGCTCGCTCTAATGAAACTCTCATTATAAATGATAAAGTGGAACGTAATGAGTTGTGTAATACAGGCTGTTTGTCTGTTAATGTCAACAAGGTGAATATACAAGAGTTTCAAAGCACACGCGGTGATATGACCACTGAATGATTCCTATACATCCTGCCATTGTCCAGTACTGGAAAGTACAATTATACAGGATGTTGTCGGAAAAATGTGTAACAAAACCAGTTACCTAAGTGATACTTAGGGTAACGATATCTGAAATGCCATCACCATCACAAAGTCTACAATCATTTATAGAGGTACAGTTTTGAATTATTTTTTGATGTAGGAGATAATCTCCCAAATTTCTGATCCGATTACGGAAATTCTTAAACTAATAGGAAACTACATTATCCCGGATAAATTAGAGCTATAGGCTATTTTTTATTTGTTAAAGATGATTTCTTTGATTAAAGGTTTGCTTTATAAAGATAGGTAATGCCCGTTGTTTCATTCTGTTGTATATTGTTACTGATTGTTGTTATTTTAATTTTGTGAGCAATAAAGTGTCATCTATCTATATATTTCCAGGCCTAAATAATTAACAGCGTGCAACGTTAACCCGTGTGCAAAGCCGGGACGGGCTGCGTCATATAATATTAACTCCAAAAAGAGCCGACGACCAACTTTTTTGTAAACGCTAATGTAGGGTGAAGAATAGGAGACCCTAACATTGAAGATTGCAGAATAAAAAGTATGATCGCTACGAGGAATTGTCGACCACCATTTGAAGCAAATAGATAGATAGATGTACTCTTTATTGTGCATAATTAACACCGTAACTAAACAATTACAATCTTACACTAAAATAATATAACAAAAAATTCAAAACAAAGTAATGTAGGTACCTGCTTTGTCAGCGTTTGATGCCATCACTCGGAATGTGCCAAACAGCAGCACGAGCAGCCTCTGCGTGCACACCGGCAGCGCCATCAGCAACCTGCGGGGGGACACACACACGCACACACACACAGTATCATCAAGTGTTCCTAATATATCTAGCAGTTTGGGGGGCCACCTTGCTCCTCGCGTCCCTAGGAGATAACCCTTTGAGTTCCCCGCGTCGCGTCCCCCGGCTGGTGCGAACCCTAACTACCAGTAGAACTTCTGCCAAGTTCGCCCGGAGAAGTGCTGCCACCACACCTGGTAATCTGCCGCCGAGCAGCGATGCACTCGTGTTGCTGTGTTCCCGTGGAAGGGAGTGGGTGCCGGTGAAATTGCAGCCGCATGAGACCTAACAACGACCTAATACTAAAATGATAGTGATTTGTTACGTATTAACGTAAAAATGTAACTGCGTCAAATAAACAGAGCAAATATCTTTTTATAAAATTGTGCTCTTGTACCATAAACAGCGATTAAAATAATTGTACTGGAACACAAATATCTATACTAATATTATAAAGAGATAATGTTGGTAAGGTGTATGTATGTTGTATGTATGTCCGAAGTAAACTCAGAAACTACTGAACCGATTTCAAAAATTCTTTCACCAATAGAAAGCTACATTATCGAGGAGTAACATAGGCTATAATTTATTTTCAAAAAATTAGGGATCCGTAAGAATTTTTTATAATTTTTGTCTGTCTGTCTGTTTGTTCCGGCTAATCTCTGGAATGGATGGACCTATTTTGACGGGACTTTCACTGGCAGATAGCTGATGTAATAAGGAGTAATTTAAGCTACTTTTCCGAGGGGTAAAATAGGTGTGCGTGATAAAACCGAATTCCACGCGGACGAAGTCGCGGGCAACAGCTAGTATATTATAAATGATCCAGTTTCAACGGGAAAATGAACATATAGATGGGTCGTTGCTCCTGAAAATGCAACACCTGTTGTGTAGTGGTCATGTTGTGTTGTGTTGTGTTGTGTTGTGTTGTGTTGTGTTGTGTTGTGTACAATGTAGTTACTCTACATACACATACACATACAAATAACGAAACGCCATGACTAAATACGTGCGCGATCTATCTACAATCAATCATATAATATTGGTGGACATTTCACACAGCGCCATTTAGCCCCAAACTAAAGCTAAACATAGCTTGGGATATCTTGGGATATATTGTTTTTGTGTTTTTATAAATACATACATTAATACATACTAACAACCAGACAGAACAAACATTTATGTTCGTCACACCAATGTTTGTACTGGGTGGGAATCGAACCGACGACCTACAGCGTAGAAGGCAGCGTTACTACCAACTAGGCTATTAGGCCAGTCAAATTATTTGTACCGAGAGTGGAGAACATCAGATTTAAGCAGATCACTGAAGCATGAAATTCGTCCCACATCAGTTTAAGATGTAACCAAGTGGATTGCTGGGAACTTACATCTAAAAGGAGTAAACGCTGGCGCTTCCACAGGCTATCGAGGGAGCCAGAGTACAAATTATATACTATATCATATTATTAATGAAAAATATAAGTTCCAGCCCCATACATGTTTAACCGTACCAGTGCGAAAGCAGGACGCCAATGTTCTGACATGCTAACCGTAGCCAGCCGTAACGCGATATATATATAATAGGGGGAACTGATCATTGTATTGTTTGTTTGTACGAACCGGGATATTACTCGGTTAAGTGTTTGTTCAAAGGCAGAATAGAGGATATTGCCGTTTCTGTGCTAACTGATAACCCATTTCTGCCGCCAAGCAGTGATGCGTTCCACTTACTGTGGTTCGAAAGGTGTGGTTGCTGGTGAAATTACAGGCACATGAGACATTCCACCTTCACGTCTCAGAGCCACGGGCGCATGCGATGCGACTTGGGTCTCGTTGTACCTAAGTATTGGAGGACTCAACTCGCATTCCATGTAATGGGCCATCGGCTCGTTCCTTATTTTTATCACATAAAAGAAAGACTATTTGGTAGGAGGCCTATGCAATCTTGTTATATAGATAAGTAACCTTACCATTCAAATGTCACACAACCCACACATAATAATTAGAGTATAGTGTAATTGGAAGGCGCCTGCGCATATATGTATGTGTAGTATATAAACAAGCATTGTTCCCCGTACACGGTACATGGTACACGGTACATGGTACACGGTACATGGTACTGTGGCAATACCGCACTACATATTGTGAAAGTACGACGCGTGACATTACCACACTCACAATGATACATTAATATAGCTATTTGACAATAATAGCGCTTTCTGCACGATCAACTTGTGGGAAGCGCGGCTTGTTGTGCGGAAATTGTGGATTGTATGTGATATTAAATTATGCAGGTATATCTCAATAACATATCATGAGACATATCATGAGGTATATCACAATCCGTGTATTCTAAGCCTTTCTTCATATTGATTATCTCGCATATATTTATTATTTTTACATATTTTATTGGATATCAGCAGTTAAGGGATTTTTAAATTAACAACATGTCGACACATGTTTTATTATGTTTAATTTGCTATTTATACTTATTCTAGTCGTACCCTGCGTGTGTTGCAATGCCACGTTAACTATCAAGAAATAAGAGTATAATAAATAAATAATAATATTCTGTTTATTGAAGCGCTTTTTTTATAAAATAATTGCAAAAATCAGTTATTTATATTTTGATTTTGTAAGGAGTGGAAGTGTCGCAGGCGTTCCAGAACACTATCAAAGTTTCATTACAATCTGATCAACTGTTTCAGAACGCATACGGAACAAACATACAAACATTGATTTTTATTTATATACATATATAAATAATGTAGTTTTGTATAAATTTCAAACACAAATTGTTTATTCCTTTTTAAGCAAATTGTACAATATTTTGTTATTTGCACAAAGTATACTATGTTTGAAACTGGGAAATAAGGCATATATTTTAATGTATGTGGGCCGTCAATTGTGACAACAAGTTGGCAACACTACCTCAGTAAGCCACCACGCCATCGCCACGCCACCATCTTATTTAAGTCCAAGCCATGAACAAATTGATTGGAGTTATATAGCTTTTAATTAATATGTATGATAAAACAAAATGTCCTGGCTAACTAAATAAATAAATAAATAAATAATGGTGGACATTTCACACTGCGCCATCTAGCCCCAAAGTAAGCTAAGCATAGCTTGTATCATGGGAACCAGACAACTGATATAATACTTATATACTTTTCTTTTGTAAATACATACATATAATACATATTAACACCCAGACACAGAAAAAACATCAATGTTACAAATGTCACATAAATGTTTGTCATGAGTGGGGATAGGACCCACGACCTACAGCGCAGAAGGTAGGGTTACTAACCAACTGAGCTATTAGGCCAGTCAAATGACGGTAAAATCCATTCCACATCCCCAGTCAACTAACAAACCTAACATTTTGCTGTACTAAATAATTCTACAGATTCAACAATAGCATTACGCTGGCAGATGGCAATTTGCTCATTTATGTTCAAAAGTCTATCAGTACTGAGTCATACAGACAGACAGAGACATGCTTTGTAATAGGGAGGTGTATATATAAAACCAATATAATACCTGCGTATCTCATCAACTTGTTCGTCATCTGGAAGCTCCACCGCTGCAAACAACTGCATCTCACCGTCCCGTCCAAACACACCGCCTGGGATTTTCCTGATGGTAACACACTTTATTCAGTTACAGACTAAAAGATATTGAACACAGCAACCACTGTTTATTGTGACAGTGTCTTGTATTGTTCTTGTGTTTATGCAGCACCATATACTAGTAGTTCTCCCTTCTATTCAGTTACTTTACAGCAACTGAATAGGGCCTGATTTATGAACATATAGGTATTAGCGTTAAATTTGATAATTTGGGTAATGTGTTTGCTTTCTTTCTGTTATGTCTGGTTTCACAGTTCAATTGGATGAGTCTGCCTTCCGTGCTGTAGGCTGTGACTGGACTCCCACCCATGGCAAACATAATTTATGTTATGAACATGTATTTCTGTCTCTATGTATTAATATTATTTGTATTCCTTTATAATGTGTGTTAGGGGTGTGTGTGTGTGTGTTAACATAAGCTTTATCTCAATGACCAAATGAAATAACGACGAGACGAATTTTAAAACAAAGCTCAAACAATAGCTCACCGTAGAAACTTCTTGAGAACACTAGCAATAGTGTACACAGAGTAGTTATCCACATTAACCAGGCGTCCCGTCTGCAAGAAGTGAATGAGTTTCTTCATGGCGCCCTGATGTCCCGGGGCACGGAACACGTCCCGCCGCAGCGGAGCCTCCTTGTTCAGCTTCAGAATCAGCACCTGAACGCCGACAACATATCATTTCACCAGACCACTACAACAGTTGACGCAATCAGCTCAAACACCAATTACGATACTCTGTTTGAGGTAGCAAGGTGGTACCGGGATACTAACGAGCAAAGGTCCCGGTATGTCATCCTTGCACACTTCCAGGAGTGGAGCGCCGAACTTGACTTTTTCCAGTCGTCTCGGGTAAGGCAGCGAATTGGGATGCCCGCAAGATGTTACCACGTTGCTCAGTGTAGCTGCTCGCCGGTGCATTCTTCTCGCCCAGTTACTCATTATGACAATTTACCAATTAGTACGTTTCAATTCAATTTGTGTTTTCAGTTTGTGGGAATGGCAAGACGCATCTTGAATGCTGTTCACTGAATTGATATTTTTGACTATTGAGTTTCGATAGTTGTAAACGTTTAATGCTTTTGATCGTCTATTTCTGATCGCTAGCTAGAACTCGTTTGAAAAAAATATTTATTTCAGTAATTTATGTTTCGACGGCACGAAAAGAGCGCAGACGCGACCGCCCACCCTCAGCCGTAGCTAACCACAGACTAAAACATGATAGGAATTATGACAGTGATGTTTTGTTTTCACAATTTTTTTTTTTTTGTACTGTCATTATTATTACTGTCACTAGTGCACTGCAAGCGCAGTCGGGCCGTCTTCATATTTTAAAGTTAGCTCAGTCGCTCACTTCAATCAACAATCCAATCAAAGCTAGCTTCAAATAAGAGGCACGTGCAAACAAAAAAGTGTTTTTGCGCTGATGCGGTACATCTTGCTGGTTGTTTATAAACGTAGTTTGTCACACCAAACTCCTATATAATAATGGGGGATTACGATGACGATTGGGAAAGTGATTCAGGGAAAGGGCCAGTAGCCGTGCAGCCGGCGCCATCGGCTCCAAGGAACTACAACGCTAGAATTTTTCGCCAAAGTGTCAGTGGCCCCGGTGGGAACCGAGACCGCGGCAACGAAACCAACTGGAGAGCACGTGGGGGCCCGTCCGGTGACACGAACCGCCGCGACAACAGGGATAATAACAGAGATTTCCGTAACAATCGCGACAACAGAGCCGGGTTTCGCCCGCAAAATGGCCCCCACAAAACTATGATTGTTCCGTCTCACAAAGTTGGACGTATCATCGGTAAAGGCGGTTCTAAAATACGCGATCTGGAGTATGAATCCGATGCTAAGATCAAAATTGGCGATTCAAGTGGCCCGGAAACTGAATTAACCCTGATCGGAAGTGAAGAAGCTACTGCTAAAGTAGAGGACTTGATAAGCAGTCTCATTGAAGACAGAGCCCCTGCGGCTCCGAAAGAAGACCTCGATGCCAGCAATAGTAGTAACAGCTCAGACTTCCTCAAGCAGAACGAAGCTGGGGTTCAAGTTATAGATTGGGGAAAGCTAAATGCTCATCATGAAAGTCATCAACAAGAAAGGTGGAGCAACCTACCTCCCATCATCAAAGATTTTTACAAAGAAGACCCTGAGGTGGCCAATATGCATCCTTCCGATGTAGCTTCCTGGCGCAAGGCTAATAATGATATTCAAGTTAAGCGTACATTTGACGAGAAACCTGGAATGCGACCGGTTCCCAATCCTGTTCTGACCTTTGAGCAGGCATTCCAGCATTACCCCGAGATACTCCAAGAAATCTACAAACAGGACTTCCAACATCCATCGCCGATACAAAGTCAAGCTTGGCCCATTTTGTTGAGAGGGGATGATATGATTGGTATTGCACAAACTGGAACAGGAAAAACCTTAGCATTTCTGCTGCCAGCTCTTATCCATATTGAGGGGCAGACAATACCGAGGGAGCAACGTGAAGGACCCACAGTTCTGATAATGGCACCAACAAGAGAGCTTGCATTGCAGATTGATAAGGAAGTAAATAAGTACCAATACAAAGGCATCAAGTCTGTATGTTTGTATGGAGGTGGAGACCGCAAGGAACAAATAAAAGTTGTAGCTAAGGGAGTGGACATAGTGATTGCTACACCGGGCCGCCTCAACGATCTCGTCATGGCCAGACACCTGAACATCATCAACTTCTCATACATTGTGTTGGATGAAGCAGACAGGATGTTGGACATGGGTTTTGAACCTCAGATTCGAAAGTCTCTCTATGACGTGAGACCTGACCGCCAAACTGTCATGACCTCGGCCACGTGGCCGAGTGGTGTGCGCCGGCTTGCTGATTCATACATGAAAGAGCCCATCCAAGTGAATGTAGGATCACTAGACTTGGCTGCAGTACACACAGTAACGCAAAGAATACAATTTGTAGAGGAGGATGAGAAAGAGGCTATTCTATTAGAATTCATACAGAACATGGAACCCACCGACAAGATCATCATATTTTGTGGAAAAAAGGCTACTGCCTCTCACATCAGCACAGAGCTAGCCATGAAAGGTATAGAATGTCAGTCGTTGCACGGAGACCGAGAACAGAGCGATAGAGAGGCAGCTTTGGAAGAAATGGTCGATGGCACTGTAAACATTTTGGTGGCAACAGACGTAGCGTCCCGGGGTATTGACATAAAAGACTTGACTCATGTGATCAATTTTGATTTCCCACGACACATTGAGGAATATGTGCACCGAGTGGGCAGGACCGGACGCGCGGGAAGGACGGGTGTATCCTTGTCTTATGTTACTAGAAAAGATTGGGCGCATGCCACGGAGCTGATCAAAATTTTAGATGAAGCCAATCAAGAAATTCCTGAGGAGTTGGAGAATATGGCAGAAAGGTTCGAGGCTATGAAGATAAGGCGGGAGAAAGAGGGTGGGGGCGGCAGGGGGGGGAGAGGAGGCGGCGGCGGCGGCGGCCGGGGTAGAAGGGACAGGTGGTAGATCACCCCTCTAGAGAAATGGAGTAATCACTTGAGCCCACCGCATTGATTATTTCATAGTAATTAAGATTTTTCATTACATGCGTTAAGTGTTAGCTTGGGCTGTTTTGTGAGCCATTTTCAAACAGCCTATTATGTTACTATTTTTATGAATGACTAGGACAGATGTTGAAATGATAAGCTGGACCCGTTACTTTAAATATTGCTTTGGGACCTTTCAGTACAGTTAACACCTCTTAAAATTCAGCATATTTGATTATTAATAAATATTGCCATAGCCCTTAGCTAACACAGCCAAATATGGCAATAATTGTGCAAAGCTGTGATTATTTTGTGTATAATGGTCTTCTTCAAGAAGAATTTAAGGTTTATTATTCTTAGAAGCATGTAGAAGTTAAAGTTTATTTTTTAACAGAGTCATCTGTATAATGTTTGTAATGGACTATTGTACTGTTGGAGTGTGTAATTGTAGTTTCGTAATGACTCTACTGACCCCTACTTCTCTGTATAACTTCAAAAAATGTTATTAAACTCCTAGTAATAAAACAAAAATTTGTTTATTTATGCATTTATTTCGAGTTCACATAATTTTCGTCTATTTCATACGTCGACAGAACATATATAGAAGCCCAATAAATAACCATCCAATAACTTATCTTTAGAGACTTGAAATTTGATCATTAATAGGTAACACTTACTTTAATATTACATATTAAATATCAGTTACTTAATTCCTAGAAGCGTGCGCCGTTAAACACTTTAGTGCAATTTTTTATTTAACAATTCAATTTATTAAATGGTAAATTTTAATGGACATCCAATTGAAACATCCCACGACACGAGTGACACCAAACAAGTAATCCTTCCCTGAATATCTCGCAAACGGGCGCGGGCGGTATAACGCGATTGAAACATCAATGGAAATAAATAAGCAATATAATTACTAAAGGACTATACACCGACCGACATTTATATAATTTGTATATGTATGTATATTAAGTTATATGATCTCTAATCGTTTCATCTCTTTGTGTAGTTCGACGCCCATTTTGGCCGGGGAGCGGGTGACGATCACGTTGGCCTTCTCGAGTGCTTTGATTTTGTCCATGGCGCCTCCCTTGCCCCCGGATATGATGGCGCCGGCGTGCCCCATCCGCCGGCCGGGGGGCGCCGTCACGCCGGCGATGAACGACACCACCGGCTTCGCTTTCTGACCCTGCGTCACGACAACACACAATACATTATAACCATTCTAACATACATCTACTACTAATATAGTGTGGTGATTTAAGTGCGCCTCAAGGAGGCTCCTTTTGTGCACTAAACACGTGTCTTCCAACTTTTAATTCTAGGACATGTCGGTTTCCTCACGATGGTTTCTCTCACCGTTTTGAGAACGTGGTATTAGGTACTCATTGGTTCACGTCAGGATTTGAACCAGCGACCTCCGGATTAAAAACTGAGCCACCACGTGCTCGTGCATTATGCTGGCTGAGATATACTGATATATGCTTTTGTAAAAAAATTCTAGCAACATTTTTATTTGTCAAAAATAATGTGAACCGTCTTCAGAAAGAAGATGTTCTCAATTGGTTTATATTTGTTAACTCATATCTCAGTCATTTATAAACCGTTTTGGAAAATTATTATTATAGATTTTATTCGAAAGGGTATTTAGATAGGTCAGATAGAAATTTCATCGAAATCGGTGCAGTAATTTGGTTTTTAAATCAAAATAACTGGAAAAAAATATGAGATCCAATTACGTGAAGAGAATACATTCAAGTTTAATTGAGATGAAATCGGTTTTATCGATGCATAAAGTTTTTAAGAATAAATAAAATGTGGGACCTACGTAGGTACTGAAGCGCGCATACGTTCATATATTTAGGTAAGATGGCAGAATAGAAGATGTTACAAAATGTCAATGATTAAGTACTGTAGACAGAATATTCTCCAAATCATCAATTTTAATCGTTTAATCGTACATTCAGTAGAAAACAACATCATTTGAACTGCGGTCGCTGGAACAAACGTTCAAACGAGAAGCGCATTAATACGGTACTTCGGCGTTGTCCATTAACTGGCTAAACACACAGGAACCCAATAAAAGTAGGGAAGATCGCACTAGTCGTTCATGTTTCCAACAAAAGTGAAGGCAAAACCTCAATACGTCTATCATATCCAAATATAAGTAAACATTGGTCTGGCCTCATAGCTCAGTTGGTTAGTAACCCTACCTTCTGCGCTGTAGGTCGTGGGTTCGATCCCCACTCAGAACAAACATTTGTGACATTTTTAACATTGATGTTTGTTCTGTGTCTGGGTGTTAATATGTATTATAATTATGTATTTACAAAAGAAAAGTATATAAGTATTATATCAATTGTCTGGTTCCCATTATACAAGCTATGCTTAGCTTACTTTGGGGCTAGATTGCGCTGTGTGAAATGTCCACCAATATTTATTTTTATTTTATTTTATTGGATAGGTACCTTGTTCTCATTGCAAATGATGGTTTGGAGAAGGAGCATAACAATAAATAATATCAAGTATAACATGATGACAAACAAGGGTAATTTCACTGAATACATACAAGTAGATAGGTTTAATGTAGTGGAGTGGAGTGGGTGTATGTTCTCAAATCTACTTGCAAATACTTTCAATGCTACAATTTGATAAGAGTCGACGTATGCATATGACATAATGTTTCAAACAGAATGCGGTAACAAGTAACTACCAAGAAAATAAATGAAGAGTCGAAAATAATCAGTAATCAATAAGTAATAGCGAATAATGGAGAAAATAATTAATAAAAAAAACTTATTCATTCACTGAAGTGTCCACCGCACGTTTACCTTTTTACTCTATACAGGGAGAAAACAAAAATATTGTTAATAACACAGCAAAAATAATAAGTGCTAACTACATAATATGATTCACTTTATGTATTACCTAAGTCCTAGGTTTTATAATTTTGTGTGCTAAAAGGCGGATCGAAAACATCAAATATCTTAGTAGCATTAGTAAGGCCAAAACTAAAGTTTGTCTGAATAATGCAGAGCGGACCTGACTACAGTAAAACTGTGACACTGAAAGTGAGATGTTACTTTGATGGTGAAGTACAGAAGCGGGCTGCACCTAAACTGTTACTGGTAATGGTTTAGTAGTTAGTACTACCACTACCATCATTTAGCGTAAATATACAATTTTTTTTTATGTGATACAGTTACGGAACGAGCCGACGGCCCACGTGGTGTTAAGTGGTAACCTCGGCCCATAACAACCGATGCGACTTGGGTCCTCCCTTACTAGGTACGACAAGACCCAAGTCGCATCGTATGCGCCCGTAACTCTGAGACGTGTAGGTGGAATGTCTCTTGTGCCTGTAATTTCACCGGCAACCACACCTTTCAAACCGGAACACAGTAACGCGAACGCGTTACTACTTGGCAGCAGAAATGGGCATGGTGGCAGTACTTCCCCGGACGAACTTAGCGAGAGTTCTACTGCTTTTAAAAATATATCTTTAAATGGACACAAAATACAATGTTTTTTTGGGACATAATGCATCTCCGTTTAGCCCTAAACTAAGCATGACTTGTACTACGGCAACCAGACCACTGCTTTTTTACACTTAAAAATCATCTTAATACCCAGACAGAACACACATCTAAAATCGTCACAAAAATGTTTGTCCTGAGTGGAAATCGAACCCACGACCTACACCGCAGAAGGCAGGGTTACTACCTGCTGAGGTGTGAGTCCAATGAAACAATTCAATTGGAAGGTACACTACCTTTTATAAATTTAACAAGCAAAGTATCCTATATTGAAAATACTTTCTCTCTAGCTTGTTTCATGAGACTTTGCATCAAAAAGGTATGTAACATTTATTTATTTAGTCAATTACATAATGAGGTCACAGAATGTGATCCAAAGTGCCCAAACGGGTTGTCATAATAAATTATACATAAAAAAATAATATTCAAGTAAATAAAAACTCACAGAGTTATGTTGTATGAGATAGTCGGAGGCCAGCTCCTCGGCGTTACCGCCGATTTCCCCGATGAGGATGATGCCCTTCGTGTTGGAGTCCTTCAGGAACACCTCGAGGCAGTCGATGAAGTCTGTGCCGTTGAAGGGGTCTCCGCCGATGCCCACGCACAGGGACTGCCCGAGCCCAGCCTGAACACAACACACACACACGCCGCACATTGTAAGTGCGCCACAAAGAGGCTCCTTTCCTGCACACGACACATGTCTTTCAATTACTAGTTGTACGACATGTCGGTTTCCTCACGATGTTTTCCTTCACCGTTTTGAGAACGTGGTACTGCGCACATAATAACTCATAGGTGCACGTCGGGATTTGAACCGGCGACCTCCGGATTGAAACTCGGGGGTCAGTAACGCTAGACCACCACGCTCTCACACCTATGCTGTGCCTCTAACTTGCATAACTTTATTCAGAGGGGTGGGGCGTTGATGCTTGCGACACAGTCATTCACTCCTGCAAGCATCATCTATTTAATATGTATATTGTTAATGTTACAAATAAATAAACATTATTATTACTACTATCATTATATTGAGAGCCATTTCTATTGGGGTTTCTAAGCCACATCTTTATTTTATTTTTTTATAGTACAACTAGGTAAATCCACACCACTTAAAATATATATATATATCTTGTATTATATAATCGAGTTTACCAAACAGAATGATAACTAAAGACAAAATGTATACACAGTTTTTAAATTGAATATAAATTATTATTAACTGTGCTATTATAAAAACGAAAAATTTAAAAATAGGATTTTTTAATTTTTTTCTCTTCTCTTTGTCTTAGTCTCTTTCTCTAATCTTGGACTTAGAGGGTTTTATATGTGATACAGTATTGGAACGAGCAGACGGCCCACCTGGTGTTAAGTGGTATGCTCTGCCCATAACAAGCAATGCCGGTTGACGGTTAAATTACAGGCACTTCATTACTTCTTTCCACACCTACACTTATCAGAGTAAATGAGCAATACGTTGCGACTTGGGTCTTGTCGTACCTAAGTAGGGGAGGACGGAGGACCAAGATCGTATTGCTTTGTTATAAGCAGAGATTTTCAGTTGACACCAGGTCAGCCTTCTGCTGTAACATTTTTAAATAAAAAAATTTAGGCCAAGCTTGGCACAATATAAATAGATATAAATATCTTTATCTCAAACACGGAGATAACAATGGCGTAGATATTCGCAGCGTTGCGTAAGGGATATTTATCTCTCCTTATCTTTTACTTTCAACAAATACGTGAAGTTAAAATATCGTATCTCGCTGACTACAATGAGTTTTTTCATGTTATGAAGTTACGGAGCGCGCAGATGGTGTTAGGTGGTAACCTCTGCCCTAAACAACCAAAACAACTTGGATCCTCCCCTACCTAGGAAACAATAAGATCAAGTCGTAATGTATGCGCCCGTAACGATGTAGGATTTTAAGTGCGCCTCAAAATGGCTCCTTTCGTGCACTTGACACATGTCTTCGAATTTTTAGTCCTAGGACACGAGGTTTTCCTTCACCGTTTTGAGAACGTGGTACTGCGCATATATATCTTTCAATGGAAAAACTTATAAGTGCAGGTCGGGGTTTTATCCGGCGACCTCCAGATTGAAACTCGAGGTCCGTACTACCACTAGACCACTAGCTGTTACGATCGACAATATATGCGTATAATCCACTTTCACGTTTTAGTTTACCACCTTGTAGCCTGAACTGAACCAAATATTTTCAAAGTCTGCCTAAAATGATTACAAAACAATCGCAATACCGAACACGCGTGTTTCGGATCCTACTTACACACTTATGTTCGTTACACAAATGTTTGTCCTGGGTGGGAATCGAAACCACGACCCGCAGCGCAGAAGGCAGTCGCTACCAACTGAGCTGTGAGCCCTGTCAAAGGACATATCCTGCTAACGTTATAAACTTGAAAGTTTGTGAGGATGTATGTTACTCTTTCACGCAAAAACGGCTGAATGGATTTGGATGAAATCTGGTAAGATAACTCATATCCTGGATTACCTGGATTAACCCTGGGCAACGCCGCAGGGCGCAGCTAGTATGTTATATGTATGCATTTACAAAATATTGTAAAAGTATTATATCAGTAGGTAGTCTGGTTGGCATAGCTATGCTTAGTTTGCCGCTGGATGGTGCTGGATGGTGGTGTGTGAAATGTACCGCAGTGGTCTGATGGCAGGCCTCGTAGGTGAGGGTGCCGGACCTGGAGACGACCCCGATGGTGCCCTGCTTGTGTACGGCGGCGGGCATGATGCCTATCTTGCACTTCTCCGGGGCGATGATGCCGGGGCAGTTGGGCCCCACCAGCCGGGACTTGTTCTGTCTCAGCAGCGCGTGCTTCACGCGGACCATGTCCTGCAATATTACAATATTGACTGTCAAACTATGTAACTCTCAGCCCATATAAATCAAATTCATATTAAGGATAAATTGAAACAAATGTTGCTGAAGGAATGCTTCTACACAGTTGATACACTTTCTCAATTGTAAATTGTAATTTTATTAACATATGCAAGTTTAGGCATTTAATATATAATCCCAATAATACTTGGAATTACATTTATCAATTACTTTAATTTTAAGTCAGGTAGTTAAAGTAGGTTATATATTTCACACAAGATTTGTAATTGTTTTGAATAAATATATGAATATGAACATTAATGGTATATTTTGGAGGCAGCAGAACTTGTGTCATATTCACCCAGAGAAGTATTGCCAACACCACACCTACAATATATTCGCTTTATACTCTGTTCCGATTTGAAAGGTTGCTAGTAAAATTACAGACAAGTGAAATATTTTGAGCTCATCCCGGGAAAAGCTGTCACTATATTGATTTGGCGTGTTCCGGTTTGAAAGGTGTGGTTGCCGGTGAAATTACAGGCACCTGAGACATTCCACCTTTAAGTCTCAGAGTTACGGGCGCATACGGATACGATGCGACTTGGGTTTTGTCTCAATAACCAAGTTACCCACTTAATACTTGGTAGGCCATCAGCTCGTTCCGTAACTGTAATCCATGAAAAAAATATGGCTAGCTAATTTATTGCAGAGAAAATATACCGTAACACATCAGCTACAGTTGTGTGACTTTTGGTCAAAGCTGATGAAAGTACATAAGTACATTTGAGTAGAGTAATAAAATAAATACTTACATGTTGAGGCACTCCCTCAGTGATGCAAACAATCAGCGGAACTTCAGCCTCGATAGCTTCCAATATCGCCGAAGCCGCCGCAGGGGGGGGCACATAGATCACGGACGCCTGCGCTGATGTCCCTTGCATTGCCTCTTTCACTGATTTGAAGACTGGCTTGCCGAGATGTTCAGTTCCTGCTTTCTTTGGAGAAATACCGCCGACAATCTTGGTGCCATAGTCGAGTGCCTGCTGACTGTGGAAGGTACCCTGCTTGCCGGTGAAACCTTGCACTATCACCTTGGTCTCAGATGTCAATACTAGGTTCTTACGGGTCTCCGCGTAGGGGGAGCCGCAGTTGAATCTAACGTTGCTAAGCTTGAGCCCATCTAAACACAGATAGCTCATTGTTACTACATAGTTATATTTAGTTTTAATATTAAATTAGTTGACTTTCAAAATATCATCTTTTCAGTGAGTTTACAGTTTTCCTGGCTCTAGTCACAGCCGTCCTTAAATGACAGAGGAGATAATAATAGATGATATTTTAGGATTAGAATGTGATTATGTCTAAATTATTGATTAGTTAAAGAATTATAATATTTATATTAGAGATACATTAGCTAATTTGTGTTTTGTCTGTAACAGATAATACTGAATTTGTCTGTAATATACTAAACACAATTAACTACTGTTCATTTATGTTTATGTATATGATAATGATGATGATGACGGCCAAACATTTCCAACCTAAAATCAGAATTTAAGAATTCATTTAAGCTATCTTTACCAAGGCAATAAAAGCCATTTTTCTTCAGAATCTTGAAACCTATTTGTAATGAACCAAATATACTAAGAGTATCTAATGTGAGTGTGACAATATATTTTTAAATAATTTATTAAGTATATACTTTTTCTGACTTATGTTTCCAGAAAATGCAGTGAGCGAAAGGTTATATAAGGAAAGCAATAAAATATATTTAACTGGAATATGACAATCTGTGCATCTTGGTATGGGCAAAACAACAAAGCAAAGCAAGAACATTAGAACTCGCCAAGTTCGTCCGCGGAAGTACTGCCACCATGCCCATTTCTGCCGCCAAGCAGTAACGCGTTCGCGTTACTGTGTTCCGGTTTGAAAGGTGTGGTTGCCGTTGAAATTACAGGCACATGAGACATTCCACCTACACGTCTCATAGTTACGGGCGCATACAATGCGACTTGGGTATTGTCGTACCTAGTAGGGGAGGACCCAAGTCGCATCGGTTGTTATGGGCCGAGGTTACCACTTACCACCAGGTGGGCCGTCGGCTCGTTCCGTAACAACATAACATAAAAATAAAAAACAACATTTGGACTTTTGGCCTCATTTTCTTTCAAACTATTCTTATAAAATATATAGCATTCATTATTTAGAGAACTGTTAAAATGGCAACACAGTTGAACTTTAGACTATCAATGAAGCTTATCATTTGATTGACATGAATTGTTTTGTTACATTAATTTGGTGTATGAGTGTACACAGTTCACATCTGCATTGCAGATGTGAACTGTAAGTCATTGATTATTTGATCACATTGGGATGTTTAAACAACTGATGGTTTCAGGTACCAAAGGTCAACTTAATTGATTAATATAAATCTGAGACAGTACTCAAGTAAATATTCGACAAATTTATGAAAAACTATAATTACATTTAGTAGAATTTCGTAAGTTTAATTTAAAAAATGTAGCGAGGTAGGAGACAAACTGGGATGAAATAGAATAGGTATTTATAGTTGCAAGGTCTCGGTTACTCCGAACCGACACGACATTGGCGCTACGTAACAAGTCTCTTCACATACTTTTTCATTCATCGTGAGAATATTATAAACTTTGTCATAGTTCTAACGTTAATTTGAAGACTGCGGGACTGCGGGATAGGCGAAAATGAAGTCACAAGGTTATCTTGCCATCACTTGAAATTTTACATCGAACCAGCATTAGGATTTCTGATTATGTGAGAGGAAATTAATGAGCACAGTTACTTTACCTTTGAAACGAGAGAAAACCCGGACTGGAACTGCCATTGTAACTACAAAATTGAATTTTAGAAAAGGGAAGGACGAAATATAATTTTGTGACACTGACAGTCTAATCTGCCAGCCATTACGTAACTAATTATGACATGACAGCTTATTGACACACATTAATAGTGAAAACCCAATGATACCAACTGAAAGACCAATACAAAAACAATAATCGATTAATAATCGATCAACCGGGACAACTATAAGAAAAAACAATTTTGAAAAAGTAAGTTAAGGTCGAACAACGGTTAGCTTCATGCATTGAAAATATAAATTACTAGCTGACTCGAGCGAAAATTTCGCACAATATTGTAGTTTAATATTAAGTTTAAATATCTGCTCTATAAGAATTCGAAGTTCTCCACAAACATTAATAGGATCTAATACAACTTTTCCCTTGTGGCAACATAAGTACTCGACTGGTTACTAAACTCTTCCGCGAACAATTTTGCAGAGCAGTATGGTACACTTTTTTTCATATCACATCACTATGTGTTTGTACTTCATTGTCTTTGAGGAAAAGACGGGCACAGCAATATGTTTTTGGAAGATTGTGTAGTTGTCTTCTTGATCGGATATTTTTTATAATAACCGTTGTCGATGATCGGTGATTTCGTTTTGCCGACGAATGTTTTTAATTGCTCTTTTTCTGTCAAGTTAAAGTTGGCGTTGATCATAACTTATGGAGTTACTCCTTTTGCGACTTGTTATGAGTTCTAACGGCGAAGCATGTCTTTTGGTTGGTGGTCTTTCTCTTGGTCTACGACTGGCAACAGGTCAGATGGTGCTGCATGTGCTGACGACATTATTAAGACCTAAAATTAAAAAAAGAAAAAAAATCATAATTACACTTTTTTTTATTTAATATGTAAATATACCTAAATTATCGATTTTTCATTACCGATGATGCAAGTCAATGTTATTGAAATGAAAAATACTTACCCATTTTAATACATTGACTTTATCTAATTTACAACATTGAACAATTCCTTTATGTTGCATTATCAGTAATAACGTTTTAACGCTTTATACAATTACGTATCTACGTCGACATTTATTCATTTGCGCGATAGATCAAAAACACTCGCATAAAATGTAAGTAATCTCATTGTTGGCATACAATGACATTCTAATACCCAAATAATAATAATAATAATAATATAGAATGTCATTGTTGGCATATTACAAACTTGTGAGTAACTAAAGTTTTTTTTTTTAGGTTTAGTTGCCAACGCCAGAATCGTCTGAAATTAATTGCCGGTGCTGGTAACATAGCATTATTATGACGTGTAATTTCGCACAAGCCTTGTATTTTTGTTTGTGATTGTAAAAAAATATTATCAGCCGAGTGATATACCAGAATTCATCAATGCAACTACGCCACGTATCAGAAGACCACATCATTTGTAATTAAAATTTATATCAAATTCACTGGTAAAGTGACGCGCCCTGGCAATCGTATATACTGTTGTTACTTTGTGTTTATAATGTGCGGAACGGATAAGAAATTGGGCGAAATAAGGGCACTGATCCTAGTGGGTGGATATGGGACCCGATTACGTCCCTTGACGCTGAGTAGGCCGAAGCCCCTTGTGGAGTTTGCAAACAAACCGATACTAATGCATCAAATTGAAGCTCTTGTAGAAGCTGGAGTAACACAGGTAAACCAAACACAGTTCAATTTTATATTTGTTATTACGTCATAAGTTTTCTATATAACATACGCAAAGCCCAGGTTACACACACACCTGGTACCTGGAACAAATCTCGGAGTGATCTCCAATAGGATGCATAGAGAACTAGCGTACAACAAAAATGTCTGCTGAAGCAATCCTGTTCTAGTGGAGCCAAACCTAATTAGTAATCAACAGGTACCAACAACAAGTACCAACAAGTATTTAATGTTTTAGGTGATATTGGCAGTTTCATACAGAGCCGAAGAAATGGAAAAGGAGTTGACTGAACAAGTGTCAAAGCTTGGAGTTTCCCTGACGTTCTCACATGAGACTGAGCCACTCGGCACCGCTGGACCTTTGGCATTAGCAAGAGAACATTTGAGTGCAAGCCCCGAACCATTCTTTGTTCTAAACTCTGATGTTATATGTGAGTTCCCATTCAAAGAGCTGGCAAAATACCATAGGAGTCATGGGAAGGTAAAATAAAAATAATATAATATTTAGTTACTTAATTGGTCACCAGCAAAGGCATAAGATAACCTATTTATATAAAGATTACATTACACATATTTTAAGTTGATATACACTGTAATCATTTGGTTTCATACATTTTTATTGTAAATTGTTTACATCACTATGATTATATAAAAATAATTGTTCTTAGAAAATAAAAACAATAGTATTTACTTAATTTTATACTTTAAATAACTTTTTTATGTTACAGGAAGGCACTATAGTAGTCACCAAAGTTGAAGAGCCCTCAAAATATGGTGTTGTTGTGTACAAAGAAGATGGACAAATTGAAAACTTTGTGGAAAAACCACAAGAGTTCATTTCAAATAAAATTAATGCAGGTATTAAACTCTATCTTATGAGTTACATAGAGTTCAATAGATTGCAATTCCATTTAAAATTATGTGTGAGCAAAATGTATATACGTATCATAAGTCAACATTGAGTTTCTAAGCATCCTTAGTGGGTGACATAAGATATACCTCATTATTGAACACTATATAACGTTAGGTAGATGCACAATGGTCAGCATTATCACTCAAAGCAATCTCTTCCAAGCATGCATTAATGTCAATCTGATGTTACTTTCCAATGCTAACCTTACCTGATTCAGGCCAATTTTAAAACACTAACATAAATAAGACTATTTCAAACTGATGTATTTATATAAAAATTTCAGGAATGTACATCTTAAACCCCTCGGTTCTTAACAGAATAGAACTCAGACCGATGTCTATTGAGAAGGAAGTTTTCCCATTCATGGCCATAGACGGACAGCTCAATGCAATGGAGCTGCAAGGATTCTGGATGGATGTGGGCCAGCCTAAAGATTTTCTCACAGGTATAAACATAATATAATATATATGTATAGGTTTCCATACCAATAACAATATTGTAAGGTTCCAATATGGAAGGTAAAGGCTGATTGTATAATGTAACACTTACATTTGAGAAGAGCATAACTCCCTCAAGTTGTTTAATGTTTCATGATGATTTCCATTTATCTTGGTAACACCTTCCTATTTCTGCCTCCAAGCAGTAACACATTAATATTACTGTTTCATTTGGGTGTGGGTTTGATGTCAGTGAAATTATAGGCACATGGTGACTTTCTACCATTACGTCTCCGTGTTACAGACCAATTCGATGCGACTTGCGTCTTCCAATACCTAAGCCATACCATTACTTATAGTAATTGCTGCCCCTTATCATTACAGGAATGTGTTTATACCTGACAAGTTTACGGCAAAAGAATTCGAACAAGCTGTACGATGGGGTGTGCGCAGTGGGTAATGTGATCATTGACCCCACCGCTACAATAGGCAAGGGTTGCCGGATAGGACCCAACGTTACCATCGGTCCAGATGTGGTTGTTGAAGATGGTAAGATCAGTTTATATCATAGATGAACGGTTATATGTGTGGTGTTGTCGGTTCACTGGTTACTTCTAGTCTTGCATACAACAGTGTTATAGACCAATTGTGAATCTATGGTGTTTTTAAGCTGTGGGCTGCTACGATATTAGGGGATATGATCACTCACTGGCTGATATAAAACTTGGTCTATTGTCGACGCTTACTGAACACTATTTTATATTCAGCCTATTTATGATGGTGGCTAGTGATGAAATCTAAAATTGTATTTATACTCTAGCAACATGGCTCTAGTTTCACGGGTTTTTTTAGTGACAATTCTTAAGCAACGTCAATTCAAATCAAGCTTGCCTTTGAACAAACTGAACTGAATAGATAGTATCAAACATTTTTTTAAAAGGTATGAATTTAATTTATTTCTTTTCAAAGTTTACTTATCATTAATAATTTTAAATGAACTTAATTGTAATGCCAACTGTGTAAACAAAACTCGCGCGGGAAGTAGCTGCGGGTTGTGGTACACTTTAAACTTAACATATTTCATCATCATCACGTTTGTACACCATGTCTTGTGTACTTTAAGAGCAGTAGAACTCTCACCAAGTTCGTCCGGGGAAGTACTGCCACCATGCCCATTTCTGCCGCCAAGCAGTAACGCGTTCGCGTTACTGTGTTCCGGTTTAAAAGGTGTGGTTGCTGATGAAATTACAGGCACAAGAGACATTCCACCTACACGTCTCACAGTTACGGGCGCATACGATGCGACTTGGGCCTTGTCGTACCTAGTAAGGGAGGACCCAAGTCGCATCGGTTGTTATGGGCCGAGGTTACCACTTAACACCAGGTGGGCCTTCGGCTCGATCCGTAACGTGAGACATAAAAATCCGTAACACATAAAAAAATATGCTTTGTATTTACTTTAAAAAGCAGTATATAAGTTATCTGGTTCCATTACTGCAAGCTTAGCTTAGTTTGGTGCTAGATGGCGCTGTTTGAAATGTCCACCAACCAATATGGCTGGCCTCATAGCTCAGTTGGTTAGTAACCCTACCTTCTGCGCTGTAGGTCGTGGGTTCGATCCCCACTCAGGACAAACATTTATGTGACATTTGTAACATTAATGTTTGTTCTGTGTCTGGGTGTTAATATGTATTATATGTATGTATTTATAAAAGAAAAGTATATAAGTATTATATCAGTTGTGTGGTTCCCATGATATAAGCTATGCTTAGCTTACTTTGGGGCTAGATGGCGCTGTTTGAAATGTCCACCACCAATATATGATGTATAGTGTGCAGTATGTTTGTGTGGTTTTGACTAGGTGCGTGTATAAAGCGCAGCACGGTGTTGAGGGGCGCGGTGGTCCGCCAGCACGCGTGGGTGGACGGGTGCATCGTGGGCTGGCGCTCCGTGGTGGGCCGGTGGGTGCGCATGGAGAACTGCACGGTGCTCGGCGAGGACGTCAGCGTCAAGGACGAGCTCTACATCAACGGCGGACAGGTGCTGCCGCACAAGTCCATCGCGCTCTCACTGCCGGAGCCCAAGATCATTATGTAGTTTATATTATTATATCACGTTTCTTGTCTGTTCTTCCCCATCGAGGGTCGGATAGGGTTTGAACAGGCATCAAACTTATCGATAAGTACGCGTGACCTTATGTTTTGAATATTGACTATTGACGTTTCCAAGCCATTTCTTTATGAATTCTATGGAAATAAAGTTTTTGACTTTGACTTTGACACGACGCGACGGTACCTATATGACGCGTGTAGTTCCTGTAACGGAATCTACTTTAATGACAATGAATGCGTGTGCGTGTGTGTCGTTGACTTGAAGATGTATTATATACTGGCTGCTCCCCGCGGTGGCGAGCCATCCCACGGGAACACTGCACTCCTCCGCGAGCAAAACAGCCTACGTGCTATTCCAACATACCTATAAGCTTCCCGGTACCATATTTCATCCAAATCCGCGTTTGAGCGTGACGCGCGCACACAAGTACAAAAATATTTTTTTTTACTTTCTATTAGTTATTGCTAATGTATCCCAGTTTATTATTTGCAAAAAGATTTAATACAACACGGCATGTCTTCGATTTTATTATATGTATGGTTTAGTTTTGTGAGTACGCCTTTTTATTGATTTTAATAGGTTGATTTGGAAGCTTGAATTCGTAGTGGGAATGTGCCAAGTTTGGAAAGTAAAATAATGTCATAAGCGGTTTCTTGTACGTCCTCTGTTGTGTGGTTCCTTGCGTTAAATAAAACATTCATTGTCAAAATTGTAATTAATATTTGATCCAGTGAATCAATCTCTACGCATACAATCTTATTTATTTAAAAACTGATTGTTTATATTTGAATATTATAAAATATTCTAGTTACTCTGAGATTCCATATTTTATGTTGATAAATTCTATCAATTTGTTTTCATTTTGTTTGAATTGTTTGTTTGAATTGAATTATTTTCTTGTACGTATGTGTGTAATGTATATCTACTTAATGCACGTACAGTTTTAGGCAATACATACAAATATTGTAGGCGCTAATATTGTATGCTTAGCTTAGTTGGAATACACACATAACAAGAGAGTGTTCTTGCATAATACACATTTTTTTATTAACATCTTAAATGTTTGGGCTACAGAAACAGAATGGGCCTCGTGTGCTACCCTCGCAAACGGCCGAACTAATCTACATAGAAAAGACATCTACATCAGATTTTGACAAAACACTACATTACTTTTAAAAGTTTGTGATTGATTCAAGAACATTGGTGCAAATATTTTAACGAAGATTTTTGTAAAATGTATCATAATGGATGCGATCGAAAAAGGTCTCAAAGTCGATGAAAGATTGTCAACGCAGCATTAATACTGATTATGAATGTGGTTTTTTTTTACAAAACAAATGTTACATAGTGTTTCATAATAATTTTGTTTTTAAGTTTCAGAAACTATTTTATTTCATATAGTAGTTACTTGTATAAGTTATTCGTATTTGTTTGATATTTCAGAACTATTACTTGTTTATATAGATTTTTGTAATTCGGACATTCCACAGGTTTATCATTCCTACAGTGTTTCTATATTGTCTACATTCTGAACTGTTTATTGTAGGTACCAACTGCTGGAGGTTACTGCCATTTTTCACCAAAACTACTTGTAAGGTTTGCAATGTATTAAAGAGTTTTTGAAATAGCATTAGGTACGGTTGCTTTATTTTATTATATTTTAATTGGTAAATAAATAAATATGTATGGGTGTTCCATAGAATAGTGTCAAACTGAAGCCGCATTATGATCCACGACTTATGGTTTAGGAGCTACGGATATTTATTAGCAATCCAGTTTTTAAAGCGATTTTCATTATTGAATTAATGAGGTATTCTTTTGAATTGTATGATACTGCTTGGTACATTAAGATATATTTGATTTGATATCAGATTATTTCCAGATAATATTGTGTAGTAGTATTTTGGAAATTACCACGTTTTAGATAGGTACTTCAATTGATAATATAACGTTCGGTACGTTATGGGCTGTTCAGCATTTTCTGACCTTCCGCTTGATACTGTTTGTTGGAGCATGCTGTATATTCTACGATAAACCAGTATCGGATTTTATTTCGTAACGCCAATGTTTTTCTCTCATTTATGTACTGGGAAAATAAAGTGCAAGGATCGTTTAATAAAACCTGCCAACGGTAGTGATAACGCCAGTAGCTAGCTACCCTCATCACCGTTACCTACGCTACTGCTGCCCTTGCTACAACTACAACCACTACAACCACTACCACTACCTCTACCTCTGCCACCACTATAGTAACCGCAGCAGGTTGTAGTAGTACCAGCAGCATCAGTGGTACTGGCTCCCGATACCACCCACCATGTAACTCCTGTCTTGTTATCAGATTCTTACCATATAACAACAAAGTATATATCTGACTCCAAGGGGCAAAACCGCGTCAATATATTATATATATATATATATATATATATATATATATATATATATATACCATCCATATATATATACCACCAACATATATATATATATATATATATGTTGGTAAGTATTGTGATCGTGTGGCTGTCCAGACAGACAGTCAGCTGAGATAATTGGTTATTATAGCATAGCTCTCTCAACCTTATCCAAACTTCGTTTCGAACGACTAGGCATTACCGATGGGTCAGATCGTCTAGAATCAGGCGGTGCCGATGGAAGTGACTCATGATAACTAACCATAAAAAAGGTAGGTATTATAAAATATTAAACACAAGCAAAAATAAGAAAACTTACTAACACAGTAAAAGGACAACATAACAGAACTTTAAAGAAATATTTAACCACACTTCAAAATGGCATGAAAAAACGAAAAATAACTTTATTTAAATATTAATATATGCACTGCATCTCAAGTCTGCTCGACTCAACCTAAAAAAAATATTAAGTTTTTGGTTACTGACCGTCAATTAATCTGGTAGACATTGCTAGAAAAATAACAGTTCGAAATTGTGCTTAGGCTCATAAGTGGTCTTTTGGGTATCTCAGCGGGTGATTAGTTTTTTGTGTTGTCATCATTGTTCGTTACTGTTTTAGGCCTGTGGGTTGCCGGCCTAACATTTCGTACGTAAGATTAATGATTTTTATTATTTCAGTTTTTATAATAATTTTAAAGACAATTAATAGTATCATGGAAAATAACCAACGACGTTAATCTTGAGCAGATCATATTATCCATCTATTCTCGTCGTATAAGTGCAAAAGTAACCAGTGTAGACGAAGAAGCAACAAATGTTACCGATTTAAAAATATTAGGTACAACAAAAAAAAAATGTGACGTACATGTTCATGATCATCTCATCAGCTGCATTTTTTTTCAAGTGGCTAAGCTTGTGCCTTATTGTCATGTATTTTTCATTTTGTATCTGTGGTCAGCTGCTTGCTGATTGGTAACCATGGAGATTCTATGTTGGTAACAGTATGAGACACTTGTTTGACTTTGACAACGCAGACGATATTAACATACGAACACGAACCATACACACAGTCACACACGCAAAATTTGCTAGGATCTGTCTGTCCGACGGCCTGTTTTCCATATTAGTCTCAACTCAAACTCATTAAAACGGTTTTTTACATTTTTATTTCGTCGTAAATTAGTAGAAAAATTGTAACAATCGTTTTGTGAAGAAAAAATTTAATTTGCATTTGCTTGGTGTTACAGAGAAAAATGAAGTAGGCAGGTACCTATTGGAATTTCGAAAGACGAAGTGAATCGCCCTTGATATATTAGATTCGAGCATCTTACCTTTACCAATGGATTTATTCAAACAAGGTGTGTATTGTGTTCCTGTTTACTCGAAATTTTAGTTAAAAATACTTTGTGCGTAAAAAACTCTTTATGATTACGTCGAACTCTGCCAAGGCCGCCGCCGCCGTACCTGGTACCAGTGGATACGGAGCTGAGCGGCGTCGCGCCTGCCAGTGGGTGGATCTCGTTATCATAACAACGATATCAGTGTGTAGTGCGACACTGCGACATAAACCTCACCAGTCTGAATTGATATTATTGACGCGACGCGATCATTGTACTGTACAGATCAGAATCAGACTCACACGGTATTGTGTTCGCGAGAACCTTGCCATTGACACGACCATTTATGTGATTGTTTAGTTTCTTACCAACAATAAGGTTTTCTCAGTAAGTTATTTCATGACACCACGACCCAGGACTTTAGTGTACATAATTCATATTAAAAGTGAGTCATCAACTTCCTATAACTCTTTTTTTATTTTAGTTTGCATTTTGATCAAATACATAATTGTTCCTTGCATTTAATTAAAATAACAAACAGTTTCGATGTAGGCCTAAATCCCTTTAGTAGCCTCCACATTACAAAACACAGGTTAGGTATGAGTGAGACAGGATATAGCAACATAAAAACTGTGTACCTACTTTTGATACGTAACTGTGTGATGTCAACAGGTATGAAGGGTCCAACGCGACAGGCACCTTCAGTACCTGGAATGGGATTGAACCGCTACTCCCCGGTGACAAGCTGGGACAGTGATCCGTTTGGAGCAGATCTGTTTGAACCCACACCAAATGTGCAGAAAAAGAAACCTCCTCCGCGACCGCCACCACCCAAAGTCCTAAAGCAGCCAGATATTCCCGCTAAGCCTTCTCACTTTATAAGAAAACCCACAGTGCTGTCCTCGCTGCTCTCGCGTAACACAAAGTCAACAAAGAATTCTAAGATAACTGTGAATAGTCATCAGACTTCAATTCCGGACTTAAGTGCAGTGGATGCTACAAAAATATTTCCCAAATGTGAGCCAAAGAATGTACAAACCGGTGCCTTAATTGACTTATCCTCACCGCCAAGCTCACCAACGTTCACAACCAGATCTAGCAGTGACGGTCTTAGCGTAGACAGTTTTGGTTCTGACGTAACATCCTCCACAAATCACCACAATCATCATAACGGTGGTAGTGCTTCGCAAGCAGAGAGTGGATTCGAAGATGACTTTGATCTCTTCCTGAATACCCGAAAAATTGTCCGAGATGACACTGTTGATAACTTCACTACTGATCCGTTTTCACCGCAACTGATCAAGCCTCCAGTTATGAAGAAACCTGTGATAAACAAGGATCCCTTTGAATGTAATCAAGCAAGTGTAACACTCAAGGGGCCTACGATAATTCGGGCTAAGCCGGCACGACCGAAGCCTCCTGACAACTCTTCGCTGCTGAAGAACACGTTTGGAGACAGTTTTCCAGTGACGTCCATGACAGTCAACACGGTCACTCCCATCCACAAGATTAACGGCGGCGGCTTTGGCGACTGTTTCGTAAGTACCCTTGACACTATGTTGCATTTATCATGCTTATTAACATTTTCCTATTGCTAACTCTTGAACATACTTATGAATAGGTTAACAAATAATCTACAGAAATGTAGTGAATCTCTAAAAACACGAAATAGTAACAATAAATGGAAACTTGGGAAAAGAGACAGACAATATTTTGACCTAAAGTGTGTGCGCATGGATTCTGCAAGCTTTCAAAAAAAGGTACACGTTAACTTAATTTTATTCATGTCAACTCTTTGGGAATCTTCTCAAAGAAAAAGTGTGATGTTAATAAGTGTTAAAATAACATAATAATGCAACATATAAAATTACCTTATTTGACAAAATACTCGAATCTACATTATTAACATAAGGCTCAGATATTGAAACTATCAAATCATATAAATCTACACTCCCTAAGTTTCAAATCATATAAATCTACACTCCCTAAGTTTTTAGCTATAAAGGCTTATTATTTGGCCACTGAATCTTTGATCATAAAGACTATAATAATTAGAAGCTGTTTTTCTTTGACCTTTTATGACAATTACTAATTCATGTTTATTTATATTTAAACAAATATTAATTATCAATTTCATTAAAACTTTAATCAATTGTAAAGAATCTATACACATAAATAAAATTGGAGTGTCTGTTTGTAATATTAAAATAACTGATTTTGACTAAGTGCATATGGATGACGGTACATATACCAAAACACTTTTTTTTTTTCAATTTTTGTCTGTCTGTTTGTTCCGGCTAATCTCTGAAATAGCTGGACCGATTTTGACGGGACTTCGCTGGCAGATAGCTGATGTAACAAGGAGTAACTTAGGCTACTTTTCCGAGGGGTAAAATAGGGGTGCGCGATAAAACCGAATTCCACGCGGACGAAGTCGCGGGCAACAGGTAGTTAAGTAATAAATATTTGCATGCTCTTAAGGTCATGGTGGGACCATTTTGATTTCCACATTACATCTTGTTATTCTATTTATGTACCCTTGTTTGTAGCACATGAAAAGAGACGAAATAATCTGTGTTTTACCCTTGTTGTATGCATATAAATTGAATGATTGATTCATGTAAATTCTTACGTTAATTCTTAAAATAAAATAAAATAAATAAAAAAATGATAATTACCTACTTAATCAAAGTTTATCATAGTAATGAGTCACAGGAGATAAATTGAAATGTACGACAGCGTATTCAAAAACATTGTTTACATCTAACACAAACATTACACTTTACTGTCTTAGTTTAGGAAATATTGTAATTGTTAGCATTATATTATTCCTTATACTGATCCACTCAATAACACTGCTTATATATCTGACATTTGCGCATTGTATATACAATCAGTCCATCCATTTATTGTTGTAATCTGCTGATTTATATGTCATCTACGGACAACAGCACAATCTATTATAACTCTAGATAACATATAAGAATATTTTCGGCGCAAATTTAAAATAGCCAGCCAAAGAGTTACATTAAAAAAGCCTGAAGTATTTCCGCCAGTATATCCCACCGACGCGACGGTACCCTACAAACCTTTATGTAGAGTGAGTAGCCGTTTATAGGATGAGGATTAAAAACATTGTTAGCTAAGATGTCACGAAACAATATTTAAACATTACAGTCGGGGTTAGTTCGCGTCATCACGCATTTAGCTTATTTAGTTTACGCAGAATTTCAGTTGACCTAGTGCAGTCATGTGGAATAAAGTGATTATATGCTTTTCAGGAAAGTGCGTACCGTAGTCGCGTTTCTACCATTATCATTAAAGTCAAAGTCAAAACTTTTATTTCCATAGAATTCATAAAGAAATGGCTTGGAAACGTCAATATTATTCAAAACATAAGGTCACGCGTACTTATCGATAAGTTTGATGCCTGTTCAAACCCTATCCGACTCTCCGTGGGGAAGATTCTTCATACCATCACCATTCTCATAGTGAACGAGTTTTTTTTTATTTCCCAGCACGTTGGAAATGACTGTTAACCCCTGACCCCTGAGCGACGTAGGCTTGCTGGATGAATGATTTAGCTTAGCAGTAAAAGGATTTACAATTTTGTTTATTGCGTATATGAGTAACGTTCTAAAATTCTAAAATATAGTATGTTTGTTCTGTTGTATGCAAATAAATTACGGAGTAAAATGAAATTAACCTTAAAACTGCCGGTAATCAGCTAAACCGCTTCGTTAGAGCGAGGTCTCTTTATTGGCTTGGACAATGAAATAATTGTCCATTATTATTATTATTGCCAATGAGCTCTACATATTCTTAGTGTGCTGTCAGGGTTTCATAACATTTTATAATATGTTTATGAATCCTATTGATGTAATGTGCCTTCTATAATAAGTTTAATTGGATGCGCTGTCGTAGGCTACAGATAATTATTCACGTCAAGTATTCTTCACTGTTGATAGTGGCCGTTATATAATTTCACTCCTTAATAAATTGACGAATCTTTCATACCGTAGACTTCCTTTTGTAAGGATAATTTGGCATTTCATTGTCATACACATTTTGCATCGTTTTTATCGATATTGAGGAAGAACATGTTGGAGATTTATTGATTATCGTCTGGTTTTTCTCGATCAATTTTGAATTCAAGCAACGCTGAAAATCTAGCTCGATTATGAGCCGTCTTACTCGTATTAACGCGTCTGTTTAATCTTAATTAGTTCGTAGTAAGTGAATTGTACAACTCATAACCTTGTTTATTGTTTCTAAATATATTTTTTGGATAATATGTCAGGCTATTGAACACAGCCAGATCGAGAAACTTGGATTGCTGGATGCGGATTTCCTTGATTTTTTTGGTATCTTGCTAGAATAATAATATTGGTGGACATTTCACACAGCGCCATCTAGCCCCAAAGTAAGCTATGCATAGCTTGTATCATGGGAACCACACAACTGATATAATACATATACTTTTCTTTTGTAAATACATATATATAATACATATTAACACCCAGACACAGAACAAACATCAATGTTACAAATGTCACTTAAATCTTTGTCCTGAGTGGGGATCGAACCCACGACCTACTGCGCAGGAGGCAGGGTTACTACCGACTGAGCTACGAGGCCAGTCTGTTAGAAAGAGATGAAAGTGGAACCGATTAATTCCGATTGTCGTGTCGTCAAGGGAATAGCACACCCCAATAGCACACATGACGATTCATCATCATCATCTCGGTGAAGGAAAACATCGTGAGGAAACCGACATGTCCTACAACTAAAAATTCCAAGACATGTGTCGAGTGCACGAAAGGAGCCTCTTTGAGGCGCACTTACAATCCTTTCACCACACTGGTTCGACAGAACCGGTGACTCGAAGAAGAAGAAGAATCGTCATCTCAGCCTGGAATCACCCATTGTTGGCAACAGCCCTCCCTTTTATATGATATTTTATTATTGTTTATTTTACATGATACAAGCTATGCTTGGCTTACTTTGGGGCTAGATGGCGCTGTGTGAAATGTCCACCATTATTATTATTTTGTTGTCTCGGTGAATACAAAACCATAATGTTTGCAGGACACGAAGTCGTTCGGGTGGGATGATGAGAGCTCACCGGAGCGGGAGTGGTCCCCCCCGATGCCGAGCGTGCCGCCCCCCCCGCCCCCGGACGCGGACACGGACACGGACGCGGACACGGACGCGGACGCGGACCAACACGAGGGAGACGAGGACGGCGAACCGTACGGTGTTGCACTCTTCGATTACTTCAGTGATCATCCGGACGATCTCAGCTTTTCGGTGAGTTTCTTTAACTAAAAAACAAGTTATGGAACGAGCAGATGGCCCATTCGGTGGTAAGCTTTGGCGGGTCTTGTTGCTCACGTGCGTAGGTGATAACCCTTTGAATCCCCACACGTGTCCCCCGGGTGGTGCGAAAAGAGCGACCCAAAGTAGCAGTAGAACTTGTGCCAAGTTCGCCCGGAGAAGTACTGCCACCACACCTGGTAATCTGCCGCCGAGCAGTGATGCACTCGTGTCGCTGTGTTCCGGTGGAAGGGAGTGGGTGCCGGCGAAATCGCAGCCGCATGAGACGTAACATCCCCGTCTCGGGGTGATGGACGCAACGCAATGCGACTTGAGTCATCTCGTACTTTGGTGGAGAGGACTTGAGTCGTATTGCTGTTGTCTATGGGCGGCGGTTACCACTTAACATTAGGTGGGCCGTCAGCTCGTTCCGCCACTCGCATTACATAAAAGAAAAAGTTACGAAACGAGCAGATGGCCCACGTGGTGGTAAATAGTAGTAACCTATATTCAAAACAAGAATAGAGCTCTTTTTAGGGTTACGCTCGCCTTTTTACATGTATTACTTATGACTTTTTTATATTATGTTTTCTGTGTGCTGTAAAGAATAAAGAACAAGCAATATGACTTGGGTCCTCCCCTACTTAGGTAGAAAGAACCAAAGTCGTATCTTATGCGCTCGTAACTCTGAGACGTGAAGGTGGAATGTGTCGTGTGCCTGTTATTTCACTGACAACCACACCTTTCAAATCCGGACACAGTAACGCGAATGCGTCACTGCCTGGAGGCAGAAATGGGCATGGTGGCAGTACTTCCCCGGACGAACTTGGCGTGAGTTCTATTGCTCTTAAGGCGAAAACCATATGAAAATCCCTTCAATAGTTTTTGAATTGATAGAGAGGCGGGCGCGGGCGGAGGATGTTTATGATACTCGTATGTATGTATGTATGTATGTATGTATGTATGTATGTATGTATGTATATATGTATGTATGTATGTATGTGTGTATGTATACATTTGACCGGAGTCTCGCGAAACGTGTTTCGATAATAGTTGTGTCTTCCGTCGCGCCAAACTACACAAAAAGTTATTTATATTAACTCCTTGTACGAACACCGACCGAGCTGTGACAACGTTTATTGAACAGGTTTTATGGTTTCTAAGATAATCCTCACCAAAATGTTGGTAAACCTTGCCTCTTGGCAATAGAGAGTGAAACCCCTTGTTCAACAATCGATTCTATATTAGGAGACCTTAAAACTAATAGGATTAAGGTGCCCATTGACGATACGTTTGTTTGGAATGCTTCTAAATGGAAAACTTCCTAATGGAAGTACTCTAGATTAAAGGCACATTGACTTATTTCCATTTGGACGTACGCGCCGTCACTTCGAACGTTGCACGCGGTCGTGCACGTACGGAATAAGAAAAGATGTTTTTTATGTTTTTTTTTTTTTATCAAGATGTTTCACTTGCCATAAACATGGATGCGATTTATATTTTTCAATTACGTCTAATATAAAGTCACGCGCAGACGTAGACATAATAACTTATAATTAGATCCAAGCTTCTATGATCCACCACATGTACCGCGCCATCAACACCAGAGCATAAACTGAGACGAAAATCACAAAAAATTGGACGCGGTTTTGCCCATTCACAGACAATAAGGACGGCTTCCAAATGGCGTGGCGTACGTTTTTGACATTGACAGTCGGCCGCGAATGACGTCCATATGGATTGGATGGATGGATTTCAATCCGTTTAGAAATCCAGACCTGGAAGACGTCCATTCAATTGGCATACGTTTTTCACATTCACGAAACGATTTTGGAAGACGTCCACTCCATTTGGATTGATGGTCACATAGTCAATGGGCACCTTTAGGCGCGCACACGCACGGAGGTTGGCCGCCGCACACAACCTAACGATATAGTCTACATTTTATATCTGTCCTGGAATAAATGGCTTGCTGTAATTATTGTAAAACATTTATACATTGAACGAGAAAACCAAACCATAGTTCAGTTATTCAAAAATTACCAAATAATAGGCGGACATTATCACACGATGCCATCTTATATCTCCATACATATTAACACCAGGCACACAATGCAAACATCTGTGTTCGTCACACTGATTATCCTGGATGGGAATCGAACCCGAGACCTACTGGCGCATAAGGCAGTTACAACCGAGCTGTGAGGCTACTCCAATAGGGTTAACGTTCTCGAAATTTCTATTGTTCAGCGATGTTTTTCTCAAGGAAATGACGAAGCGTGTGAAAACCTATTTTGGGACTTGTTACTGAGTTCTTTGTCCTTTCAGTGTGTCGGATTTTAGCTTGGCATTCAATATTGATCGAGCTGTATCACCATCAGCCAGCATATATTTGACTGGCCTCATAGCTCAGTTGGTTAGTAACCCTACCTTCTGCGCTGTAGGTCGTGGGTTCGATCCCCACTCAGGACAAACATTTATGTGACATTTGTAATATTGATGTTTGTTCTGTGTCTGGGTGTTAATATGTATCCCACGGCGACGTATTCACTATTATGCCCTCTCTTTCTATCTACTATATGTTTGTATAATGCCTTTTTGTCACTCAGTTGACCGTACCAAGCCATACACAGCCTACGAGACAAATATCATTGTAGCAATTATTTTAGATGTTTTCGAGTTATTTTTAGTAGAGTATATTACTTATAATAATTAACTGATCGGTTTCGGTAATGGTTCTGTATTTTTACAAAAAAATTAAGCAGATGGTTAAAAGAAAAATTGTTGGTCATTTCCTCAATACACTCACTCACTATATGACATAAAACAATTGTAAGTGGTTTCGGTTAAATAGGTACCAAGTATTCCATGTAAAATATACCAACACAACACTGCTGCGCTGCTGGGGTCCACTCACTATACATGTAGACAAATAGGAGAAACATCTTCACGGCAACACACGACATTTGACAATTCAAGGAGATTCTACGGTAATTTGAATAATAATATTGGTGGACAATTCACACATCGCCATCTAGCCCCAAACTAAGCATAGCTTGTACTGTGGGAACCAGACAACTGACAGAATACATATATACTTTTTTTTTGTAAATACATACAAATTAACACCCAGACACAGAACAAACATCTATATTCGTCACACAAATGTTTGTCCTGGGTGGGAATCGAACCCAGGACCTGCAGCGCAGAAGGCAGAGTTACTACCAACTGAGCTGTGAGGCCTGTCGAATAAAGTGTAAGTTTGTTGAACATGTTACGAAGAAGCCAATCAGTGAACAACAGCGATGCGCACCACTCCACACCACACCACACCACACCGCACCACACCACACCACACCGCACCACACCACACCACACCACACCACCATGAGTTATGCCAAACATTCTTTATTCTTTATTGTACACAGTAAAAAATAAACATAAATTAACATATATAAAAAAATATGTACAAAGGCGAGCTTAACTCTAAAAAGAGTTTTCTTCCAGCAAACATGTAGGTATACTGTATATACCCACCGTAAACATAGTACATTCCAGAATCACGATGAAGACATTGGTCTCTAGTATATTTTGATATGTTTACTTTACTGTCACGTGGATAATTGCCAATACACCTCTATTTTGAGTGTGGGTACGCAAGGTGTCTGCTGCGCTTCCTATGTATGTATGTATGTATGTATGTATGTATGTATGTATGTGTAGCAAGCAGCCGTTGCCACGTCCTCTTCTTCAAGTTTAAGGTTAACATCTTAAGGTAACTTAAGGTTAACATCTTTGTGTTTCTGCGGTTTATATCAGAGGAAAGTGATAACGTGTTGCTACATACATATTTATACACTTAGGAAATCAAACCCCCAAACGATGTTTTATGTAAATTATGCTTTGTAATATGACTCATGGGTATTTATAAAATAAAATGTTGCTACCTATGGTTTTGTACTCGTATAATAAGTTTGTGTCCAGTAATTGGAAGTCGGTGCGTCGTATAAACCATAATACATTTTATAACGTATGGTATATATACTTGCCCGCACTTGTTCATAATTTGTTGGTATAGGATTTGTCCCGGCTGTAGGGTTATTGGAAACGAAATACTGGAAGGAAGTGTTAGCCGAATCATTAATGAGATAATAATGGCGACGACGAGTGATCCCCTTGTCACGTCTACCACCCCACGATAGTGTAAACTATAACCTGTGCCTACCCCTTTGGGGATAAAGGCGTGAATCTATATATGTATGTGATGTGTATATAACTTACTGAACATTTTCCTTATCTATCCTTACGAATTAATTTTAAGTTTCTCTCCTTTTTACTTATTCCTAGTGCAACTTTTGCCAAATTCTGGTACCATTTATTATGGTGCACTTTCAATTACCAACTTTAGACGAAAATTATAACGTTTTATTTTGTCGATGGACGACTGAGCTAGTTAATTACTGGTTGCCATATCATTGAAATCATTCATTGGAGCTCAGCAGTGCTCAGCAATGCTCAGCAGTGCTCAGCAATGCTCAGCAGTGCTCAGCAATGCTCAGGAGTTGATGTAAATGTTGACTAATTCGTGTCTTCATTTAAGCTTGATCGTGTAGTGGATGCCATTTTTATCTGTTTAGTAGCAGTAATACGCCTTCTTATTATGCCTTTCGGGTAGTACTGCCGCCACACTCATTTCTGCTGCAATACAGGCACATGAGACATTCCACCTTCACGATTTATGGGCGCATACGATGCGACTTGGGTCTTGTCGCACATAAGTAGGGCCCAAGTGTTATTGCTTTGTTATGGGCACAGTTTATCACTTAACACCAGGTGCCACCTTGTAACTGTATTCGTGGACATACAAATCCGTAATCTGTGACAGCTGGTAAGTAACTAGACTAGAATGAAATGTTCCATAAAATATTTACATGAAGATGTGATTCTAAGTCATTGAGTAGTAGTAACTAAAAGAAGGCCAAAACATTAAAACACACTGTTATTGTTATTCGGAGGTCGTTTGTGTATAATTTACCGATTAATAACTACAATCAAGTTTTAGCTCTTGAACGAAACAGACAAAGATAATGTTCGCGTGTTTTTTCAATTCAATCGTATTTAGACGCTTTATACGAAATAGTCATTGATCTAATGACATTTTATTCGGAATCGTGCAATTGAAATTTGTTCAAATTTACTCTGGAACTTCCAATAAAGTTAACATTTTAAGTAAATAATCAAGTAATTATATTATATCGTCTGGTGGGAACGTAAAATGGACTGGTTACCATTTGAATTACTACTAGTCTATCCATTCCGCGGTTACTTTTTAAGAGCAGTAGAACTCTCGCCAAGTTCGTCCGGGGAAGTACTGCCACCATGCCCTTTTCTGCCGCCAAGCAGTAACGCATTCGCGTTACTGTGTTCCGGTTTGAAAGGTGTGGTTGCCGGTGAAATTACAGGCACATGAGACATTCCACCTTCACGTCTCACATTTACGGGCGCATACGATGCGACTTGGGTCTTGTCATACCTAGTATGGGAGGACCCAAGTCGAATCGACTGTTATGGGCCGAGGTTACCACTTAAGACCAGGTGGGCCGTCGGCTCGTTCCGTAAATGTATTACATAAAAAAAAAAAAAACTTGAGCAGGTTTTCGGGGCAACTTTTAAACGCTTGTACATGACTACACAAACGATTCCGGGACAAAACAGCTTCATCTCCCTCTCAATAGAGTTCGTCTGCATAGTTATGTATATTTGTACACAAGTAATACCGCTGCTACTCTAAACGTTCCGTGTCTGTTATACATTAACGCAGTGGCGGATTTACACATTTCCCTAGTAGTATATGCTATTGAAATTTTGCCGCCCTTACCTCTACAATTGTAAATTGTCAGTTCCTAGATTATCTTTTAAAATCCAACAATTCGCTTCAAATTGGACAGGAAATAATTTTTGGGTACATTTCTGAGGTAATTGGTAATCAAAGCTTAATGATGACTAATAAAGCGGGGTATGCCACTCACGCAATAATTTACATTCGGTAAACGGAAAAATGTCTTTGGACTTCTAGAGAAATCACATCAGAAAACTGTCTTACAGAAATCGAAAAGATTTCTGGATAAAAAAACAAACGTTTCTCAAATTTGCCATCCTACGCTGAAGCCTACTTAGCCTGCTGGTAAATCCGCCACTGCATTAGAAGATGAACGATAATTACTTCTGCACATGACCACACGAATACCCTTCATGTTTGAGACACGTCAGAAAACTTATCATTGTAAAAATGTTGGTTTCCAAACAAGTTTAGTTTAGTCATAATTTTTCTAATTATGCTGTTTGTGAAGTGGGCACACAATAACAGCTACTGCAATAATACTGTTATATCTGTAGTAATATCATGAGTATGCTGTAAAGTGTTTCAGTAATACGCAGTTGATATGGTGCTAGGCACGGTGTAGTTTACACAGCAATACATGCATATTTCACCCAAACGGCTACGACCTACAATAAGCTGCGTAAACAAATTATGGTTGTGTGCCGTTGCTCCCATTTGAACACAGTGACATCACAGACACACGATGTACGAACATATTAAACACTGTCAGCTATAACATATTTGACACGTACATTACTTTTAAAGTTGTTCATAGGACGCGATGCTGCGCCTGCGCAGGCGCGACGTGCTGATTGAGAATTATCAGAATGTTATGTTGTTTGACTTGTAACTAACGTATTTTACCAATAAATTAACTATGAACAAAATAATGGTTATTTCAAGGTATTAGGTTTTTTATCGATGCGGCGATACTCGACTGGCCTCATAACTCTGTTGGTAGTAACGCTGCCTTCTGTGCTGTAGGTCGTGGGTTCGATTCCCACCCAGGACAAACATTCATATGACGAACGTAGTTTGTTTTGTGTCTGGGTGTTAATATGCATATATGTATGTGTTTACAATAAAAGTATAAATATTATATCAGTCATCTGGTTGCCATGATTCGAGCTATGCTTAGCTTAGTTTGGGGCTAGATGGCGCTGTGTGTAATGTCCACAAAAAACAAGTCTCATCTCAAGTCTATTAACAAAGTCTAGGTACTAGTGACGCAAACGATACATAGGTCAGTCCATCCGAAGTGTGACGTAACCACGTGATTCCATTCTGTTTCACCATATCTTGTAACGAATTAGTTTGGGGCGTTGGTTTTTTTTATTTGATACAGTTATGGAACGAGCCGACGGCCCACCTGGTGTTAAGTGGTAACCTCGGCCCATAACAAGCGATGCGACCTGAGTCCTCCCTACTAGGTACGACTAGACCCAAGCCGCATCGTATGTATCTGTAACTCTGAGACGTGTAGGTGGAATGTCTCGTGTGCCTGTAATTTCACCGGCAACCACAAAATCGTCAGTAATGGAAAACAGATAGTGCGCATCCAGTGCTCGTAGTATCGCAGCGACAGGAACTCTTTATCGAAGCCACTTCCGCGTGCGGGGTCGCGGCCTCGATCCCACATTGGTGCCAATATTGCTCCATACTGTGACACGGCTCCTTGGATTTTAGATTATAGGTAATTTAAAAAAATAAGAGTATTGTTGCAAACCATTAGTACGCGAAATAACATCCAATTCACTTCAATCGCAATGCGATTTGAGTCAACCCGTACTTCGGTGGAGAGGACTTGAGTCGTATTGCTGTTGTCTATGGAGGCAGTTACCGCTTAACATCAGGTGGGCCGTCTGCTCGTTCTATCACCTACACTACATGGCATGAAAATACTTTATTTTTGGACATTAGATAATTTTGCTCTCCGAAGATTCTAGAATAGATAAAATGCTCTTAAAGTCTATGTGAATCATTCATTTCAAGAGATAACCTACCAAAATAACCATGTGAGAAATCATCTTAAACGCATCCTCATAAATAAACACATTGATCACGCTTGGGATGTTCCCGGAGTATCAAATGTATTTATCTCGTTGTAATGTTATGTGCAGTTTGGCGTTGGACTTGTGTCACTTGTTATATATATATATATAACATTGTTTTTGCGCTGTACCTAATTCGCATCGTGTATGTAGGCCACGTTATATGTATGTATAACTTGCCTAATATATAACTCACTAGCTGATATAACTAGTCCCAAGCTTCAGTTCTACCCGATTCTTTATGAATTTTCTATCCGTAACATTCAATCCTCATTGGACTGACCGCACAGCTCAGTTGATAGTAACTCTGCTTTTGTAGGTCGTGGGTTCGATTTCCATTCGGGGCACATATTTGTGTTTTCTGTGTCTGGGTGTGAATTATATCTTAGTATTTACAAAAAAATAGTATATGAGTATTGTATTGAAAAATAAAATAAAATTGTATCAGTTGACTGGTTTCCATAGTACCAGCTGTGCTTAGTTTGTGGCTAGATTGCGCCGGGTGTAATGTCCACACATATTTATTTGTTATTATTAATCCAGTCTAAACTGAGTTAAGGAAAATCATACTAATCATAATGTTAAGTGTTTAAATAATAAAAGTAGTTAATCTTGAAATTGAACAATAGTAATGTGGATTGCATGCGCACGCGCACGCGCACGAGTAGAGGGGTCATATCATAAATAAGACAATACATTTCATTGACGAGGTCATCTTTTATTCATACTTGCCGGTGATAATATTTTATTGATAGAGATCTGTCTGACGCCGGCCGTCACACAACCACGGTACATACATATATAATATATATACAAGTAACCTAGGTATTACATGTTTATGTCTAAAGTGTTTGTGGACTGTGTCTAGATTTAAGAACAGTAGAACTCATGCCAAGTTCGTCCGGGTTGTACCCGTTGAAAGGTGTGGTTGTCGGTGAAATTACAGGCACATGAGACATTCCACCTTCACGTCTCAGTTACCGAACCTAGTAGGGGAGGACCCAAGTCGCATCGGTTGTTATGGGCAGAGGTTAGGTGGGCCGTCGCCGTCGGCTAGTTCCCTAACTGTCTCACATAAAAAACATTATTATTTGTATACATAAATAATTGAAGAAAAATTAAGGAAAGGTTAGGTACAATATTGTTTCTTTTACCGAATCTACATATCTTCTGCCGCCTAGCAGCGTCTTACCTGAACTGCGTTCCAGTTTGATTGGCTTGGGTGAAATTACAGGCCCTATGAGACATTACATCTTTACGTTTCATAAATAAGGTCGCCCTTGCAACAAGTTCTTAACATACCTGTCGTATTGCATATAGTTGTGGGCAGAGGATTCCCCTTAATATCGATCGTTTCGTAAATGTCTCGATTTCCAACCGGAATTGACAATTTTTTAAGTTTAAAAAATTTTAAAAGTTTTTTTTTTTGTTTCTCTTTATAAATGGACTTTCACATGTAGCTCGCGGTACACAAGTTAGATGGGGAGCAAAACTGTTGCAATATATGTTGCTCCTTCGCATTACACTATGTGTATAGAGCGTGTTTCGATGATGAGTGTATGATTTCCACGTTCCAGGCGAATACGAGGATCGAGCTAACGGGGCGAGTGGACGGCGAGTGGCTGTCGGGGCGCGTGCGCAGCGGCAGCGAGGGCACCTTTCCCGCGAACCACGTCCAGATAATAGTCCCGCTGCGTAGCGACCGCGAGCGGCGTCCCCCCGCCACAGCCACAGCCACAGCCGTGGCCCTGTACGACTTCGCGCCGGACCAACCCGGAGACCTGCCCTTCCTCACCGGAGACACTATACACGTTCACTACAAACTCAACGACCAGTGGTACTTCGGCGAATGCAACGGACGCCAGGGCCAGTTCCCCCTCACATACGTACAAATGAGCTAACACTGTGTCACCTGGCTGTGTTCGCGTATACATTGAGGTGCGGGAAACTAAAGTGGAATGCTTCGTGTATCAATAACTTCGAGCGGTAATCGAGGGTCGCTAATCCTGATAAAATATAATACAGTTTAAATTAATTTGTTGATGGATCAGGCAAATGGTTCCAAAATTGCTGGCGAATTTATAATGAACTCAATATCATATGTTCAATCAAATATTTTATAAATAGTAGCCATTGTTTTGTACAATTTACAAATTAAATCATAAATAAAATCGAAATTTGCGTATTCGCACTAATATTGCCATAATAAACTAAGTGCTTTTTTTAAAAGATGGCTCCTGTGTAAATCATTGTAAATTAATAAACGACTGATTGTAAATATTTGAGCTTGTATAAACGTCCCTGTATATTATATCGTATCGTATTATATATAATGGTTGTGTAAGTCTCGATTCGATCTGGAAATTAGTTAAATTTGATCTTTTGTGTGTGTTTTGTATACTTTGCAATACAAAGTGTGCTTTACTATACGATGGTTCAGTTTTTGCAAAATCATGTTGTAAGGTATTAGGTTTAGTTGTGGATAAAATGTGAACACTCATGAAAAGATAAGTTTGGTTGAGTGATATTATCAAAACCTAGATACTTTAAGTTTATCAGACGAGATAATATTGAACAATGAAATTACTAGGTGCGAGTTTACATACTAAAGCTTGTTTTAGTCCCAAATTAGACGAATATATTGAATTTTAAAAAGTGATGTTATTATTAAGGCGTATCTTCGTAATCTTGAGATTCGGAGTCCAACAAAGTGAAGTCGCATGTTACGAGACGCCATTTTATGTTATTTCTTAGTAGAACAAGACCTTTAGTGTGCTAATACTCTTATTTAGTTAGTAGGTACGTAGTTATTAGGTATTGTCAGGTATATATATTTTGTGTCATAATGATTGTAAGTGTATAAAGGGACCATATTGTTAAGTGCCTTGGTAATTTAGTTAGTGTCTGTATATTATGAACTTATTTATAAATAAAATGTAATAAATAACATAAATTTTAATCAAACATTTTTCGCTTAGTTGTCATCGCGTCACCCTTTCTTGGTCCAATTACCTCACAACCGTACGAAGCGTTTTGCTTCCACTTTCATAATGCGGACAGGGCAAGAGTGGAACTCCTTGCCTGCGTCTGTATTCCCCGAGAACTATAATGTGGAGGTGTACAAGGGGAGAGTGAATATGTATGTTGTAGGGGCGCACATGCTACACCGTACACCGCATCGTCACCTAACATCAGGTGTGACTGCGGTCAAATGCTTGCCTATCGTAATTAAAATAAATAAACAACAAAAAAATTATGCTCCCGGCCCTTGGTTTTTGTAGTCATAGATTTAAACATATATCTTAAATTCTTCAGAAATGGGATATCGATGGTACAGGTTTTTTCACACAGCGCCATCTATCTCAAAACTAAACAAAGCAAGTATAAGAGAAAGCAAGTTAAATTATGACTTTATTTTGTAAATCTATACATATAATAAAATTGTAGAAAAGTGGTGTCTGTACAATGGAAATATATAAAAAAAAGTAGCAGGGGTTGTTATTATATCGATGCCGAACCCGAAATTGTAATTAATATTTTTTTTGTCTGTTTGTCTGTGTGTTTGTGCACGCTAATATCAGAAACGGCTTATTCGATTTAGATACGGTTTTCACTAATATATTGTAGTAAGCTTCACTTAACATTTAGTGTTTATTTCATGTCAATCGGTTCATAAATAAAAAAGTTATGTCAATTTAAAGAATCACGGCGAACATTTTTAACGTACAGAGTACGTACTACACGCCTCGCGCCTGAGCGTCCGTGGCTATTTAAGCGCGCTGAGAGCCGCGCCGCTGCGCTGCCATAAGGATTCAGTTATTCAAAATATGCTGCCCGAAAAGTCACTATTCCACGCGAACGAAGTCGCGGGCACAGCTAGTAACTAATATGTTGTGTTATGTGCAATAAAAATATCTGCCTATAAAGCTTCTTCCGGCGAGATAGGTGTCCATGTAAATGGTTTTAGTATATAATATAATAACATAATCTCAAATTCCAGGATTTCTAATTTTCCAGAGTATTTGCAGGGTGGGAGAACCAATAAAATAATATTAAAAGATTTGTCTCAATCACATGAGTTGACAATTTTATTTGAACAAAAATATAAGTAATCTAAAATTCCTTAAATTATTTACAATTCCTTAAAATATAACTTATAATGTCAACATACCCTGTTCACTTTTCAACCGTTGCTTTTAAAATCAATACAAAATAGCATGTTCCGATACCGGGCCGCGATCATCGAACACTGTTTCACTGAACATAATCAGGCAAATTAAGGTGTGACGTGAGATATGCTCAGTTTGCTTGTACAGCGAGCCCGGCACAGACTCATTTACCAATAAATTGGTTAGATGAACTGTTGGTGCAACCCGCCAGCTAACACACCCACACCGGACACACTTACAACGACAAACCCATGTCATATGTGGCTAAACAATGTTTTTTCAAACGAAGAAACCAACGAACCGGAGTATTTATTGCGAACATTCGCTAGTGTTCGCCCAGACCACGACAAGTTGGGTAAGTCCGGTCCGGCGCGGGCGGCGCGGGCGGCGCGGCAGCCCCAAATAATATCGCACCTTTGTGAGCCTACTGTTTTTAAGTTGAATTAAAAAAAAGTTTGAATAGTCTGAATTATCTGTCAATTTTTTTTAATTAATAGGATCATAAACCCAATTAGTAAACCGTACCAATTTGTTATAGAAGACGTCTGGTGGCAAGAACGTGTCGATCGACTCTTAATATCTCTTATAAAACAATATCTCTTCAAGAGACCTTGGGCAGTAAGTCCCACCATCAACCAAGACGACGTAGTACATTGAGACCAAATTGGCTTAATGTCACAATAAAGAAGAGCTATAAATGTTCCCTTCACCGCTTTGGTGGATGATGGGGTTTCCCACATATGTCCTCATTCACAACATGTTGAAAAGAGAATAGAGAAAAGCCGTTTACTAATTAAGGGCGTACCAATTATAACTTAACAATAAGCTACATCATCTAATACCACAGTCCCATACAATTCTGTAGCACATGTTTTGCGTTGCCACAACATACAAGCTTGGCTAACACCCACCCCATCCACATTCTCAGGTACATAACATACATACACACGACGCGGCGGCGTCAGATACACATTCGGGCAGACACATACGCGCTTCAAGCAGTCAACTGCCAACTGCACAACAGCTCAACTGAAGCAAGACGCAAGCGTATGCTGAGATGCAGCCAGCGCAGTTTCGGCGGCAACCAGGTTTTGGACCTATACAAACAGCGCTTACTTTGCGACGCAGCGATTCCTCCCGACTCGCAACGCCCCAAGCCGAGCTCCGAACCTAAGCGGTGCCCTCGGTGACGTTGTGTATTATTTTAAGTTTTACCGGTTGAGAGCCGTCTGCTCTCACCAAGAGCCCGTGTAAACGCTGTCAAGGCCATCTGCGGCCAACACCAAATTGTCCAGTTATAAAAAAATATAAAAATACGCAGGCACTTGGTACGCAGACATCTGCCTGTCCTGATTTGCGGTTCGTCGTGGCAGCGATTTGCGGGATACAGTTACACAATTACTCTGTTAATATGTATTATTGTATGTTGGCCTCACATCTCAGTAGCCTAGTAGTAGCCCTCTGCCTTCTGCGTCAAACACGTTCTCTGACTAACAGATGTTTGTTCTGTGTCTGGCTGTTAATATGTACCTTATAGTATATAATACTTCATGGATAGACGGTACTGTGTGAATTGTCCACCAATACTTATTATAAATAAATATTGGTGTTTATACTGTCGTTCCCTGCGGGGGACTGCCTCGGCTCAGCATACGCTTACTTGCAGTAGATTCGGACAAAGATCGTTTCAAACTGGTCCAGGTGTGTGCGGCGCGGCTCGCCTGACGGTACGGTACGTGTAACACACGCCTTCACGATATATATATACTATTGCGGACGTCACTCACAGTTGAGTATCAAACGTGGATAACAATCTTCTCGAATGAATGGACAATTGCCGTTTTTATTACAATGAATTGGCGTAATGTGGAATGGGTGACTTTCCATCAAATCGCGTCAAACTATTGTACGAATATAAATAGCTGAGAATGCTTGCAAAATATAAACAGGTCGGTATGCAAACACACGCACAATGTTCCTCATAGTTTGTTTTATTGTGTTCCCTGATTTTGAAGGTGAATTCGAATGCTACATACTTTTGTCCGGTCAAAGTGCGTACAAGCGATGCCGGGCCGCAGCGCATCAGAGGATAAAGAATACTTGACTGCCCTCACAGCTCGGTAGGATAACGTGCCTTCTGCACTATAGATCGTGGGGTCGATTCTCACCCAGGACATATTTGTATGCCGAACATAGATACCGTCAACCTTGGCAACTTTGCCCATTGGGTATAGCATTGCCCAGTTAGGACCTTTTATGTTTTATAAGAAAAAATGTGAGATCGATATCATTTTTCGCCTTTTTTATATTTTGGTCGAAAATATAAATATATGCCTGGTAGCACAAAGTAACGGACTATCTCTACATTTACGTCAGTTGGCTGTCAGACAGTGTCAAAGTCGGAGGTGTTTTTCGCGGGCCAAATCTACATCAAAAAACTTATTCAAGAAGTCGCGGTTCCAGTATCAGTAGGTTACTTATTTTTAAAATACCGAAAGATTATAACAAGCAAACGATGCAGGTTAATGGTTTAGTGTAAAATTGTTGATAGATTTAGAGATGTGATGGTGGGCAATGTCAGCCGGGTGTTTTGAGAATACTCTTGGTAACATTGCCCACCAGAAAATTGCAGTTAGGGTTGTCATCGATCAAAAAACAGTATAAACTTTTTTTTCTCCTATAAACCAAACAATGCAAGTTTAAAGTTTTTTAAATGTTTTAAGTTGTCTAGGTATAATTAAGATTTCATTATGAGTATACAGTATAATGAAATCTTAATTTTTGATCTTTAATTCTAAACTATAGTTTGTAAGTTTTAAAACTTAGTTCCAATTTGTTTGTTAATTTTGTAACAACATGTGATATCTTAGTCGTTCCTAAGTATAAAAATTGTTTTCTTCAATTAAGTCATGTTTCATTTAATTTATGAGGGACAGCCCTAGGTCATTGTCTTTTTAGTATGGGGTTTTCTCTTTAAAGCTATGTGACTTTGCCCACTAAATTTTGATGTTCCAATAACGTAATATCGTAGTCTTACTATCCAGTAATGGCATCATTGCTCATTTTTTTATAACTATTCCTAGTTTGGACCAAATTAAGTTGAAAATCCCGGAATCATAGAGATTTATCTGGAAGTGGGCAATGATGACAAAACTTCAAATTTATTAGCCCACTTGTATTTATATAATTTTTATTGTAAATAAAATCGCTTTTTTATAATTAATTTCCATTAATGTATGGAAAACTTATTTTATGATTATGTGATACAAATAGCACTTTAAATTTCTAAATAGTTTTGAAATTTTTTAACATAATGTAAAAAAAGCGGGCAAAGTTACCAAGGTTGACGGTATATGTTCTGTGTTATTAATATGTATTTACAAAAGTGTAAAATATTCGTAGCTGATCTTGTACTACTTAGTGTTCTATCAGTTGCCTGGTTCGCATAGTACAAGCTATGCTTTGTTTGGAGCTAAAGAGTACTGTGTGAAATGTCCACCGATACTTGATAATCAGTTGTTTATGTGAAATGCGACACAGATGTGTGTGTAACAAGTTAGATCACCTGTGAATATTGTCAGGAGTATGTTTGTGCAAGCTTTCCAAGTTTGCAAACCATCTCGGAAACGGGCTTGTGATTGTGACCGACAATATCGTCAACATTGTGAAACAGCCCATTCCCACATCTTTGCCTGACTACAATATGTCTCCCACATCTTCTTTCTAAATCTGCCTTTTAAAGACTATTTTCAAGACAAGAGTCTACAAAGGTTTTCCAGCTGCAACGACCTTTAAAGTGATTGTTTATTTCACGGCGATGGTGTTGCGAGAATGTTATATTAAAGATCTGTTATATATCAACACTTTTATCAATTACATTCACTAATTGAACCGTTGAATGTTTGAAACCATGATTAACTTGTTTCTTTCCAGCAGAGTGCGTGCGAGCAGACGCCTCGATGTGAACTTTACACTGATTAAGTACTTGTCAAGTCTTTTAAACAAACGTAAAATATGCAAGATACATATAAAATAAAGGGCCACGAGATCATCCGGCATCACAGATCCTTTCAGTGAAGGCTTATGACGTTTTTATTCCCCGCGTAAATATACGCATTTCAAATGTACTGCGCGTTATCAATTCAGTAGTCATTTTATCAATTCAAAGTTCATAAGACAAATAACAACATCAACTTTATATATAAACTATATGAAGTAATGGTTTGTGCGTAGAATTAGAAATGAGACAGTGGTCTCAGTAGAATTTAGTGCCATTGCGTACCTATTCGGAAATATATTTTCATGTTAGATTGCACATTTCACTATATAATTACGTCGCTGTGAATGTGTGAAACATTGTGTTTGAGACAAGGTTACTATTATTGTCTATTCGTATATATTTAATTTCCATGTCGGCTTGTCCCGCCGACTCCACTCCAGACAGTACCGTACCAATAATAACTGACTGCTCGTAAATGTTACTGAATGAGTACCTACGTGTATCTCTATATATATATATAATGCATTACTTGTCTGTAAAGCAACCATATCAAGTTGCTTATAAATTCGGATTCAACAAATAATGACTTTGCGCGTACGTAAAGTAAGGAGCGACTTCATCGCCGATCAACGAGAATGATTCATTCGTGATCTCGCACTTGCTCTACACATTATTTCCAATTATTTTGATTTAAAAACCAAACAACTGAACCGATTTTGACTAAATGTCTACGGGACCAATCTGAAAGTACATTTCAAATAAAAATATAATGTTCCAAATCTGTTCATAAATGACGGAGATCTGAGTTAACAAACATGAAAATACAACCTAATTGGGAACCTCCTTTTTCTGAAGTCGGTTAAATGTATAGGTTGTATTTATACTTGTGAAAGTATAAAAACAATTGATCAAATCAGCTGGGTGACTCGTCCACGAGCACAGACAGACAGACATTCACAGTCATTTCACTTACAACGCGGAGCCTACACACGTATTAACTTGATAACAGTAACATACTATAACATTACGTTTAATCGTTCCGCTAAACTTCATAAACATATATATACACAGATAAATACTTGCAACAAAGCGATTAAAACATCTATACATTAAAAGCAAGTAATATTTGTCCATTTACCATTATTTACATATAATATTATATTAAGGATTATTCTCCGTTCACAATCCACAGATTGTATATGACTTTGGATGCTCGGTTGAATGTTATTACATTAGGTACTACGAGCGCTATTACACGGTTATATACAATTGTAATATATAAAATCTAATACATAATATTTAGTAGTTAACAGCCAATTTTAACCGAGAGAATGTGTTTCAGTAACGGAAATATGTTCCTAAAAACGAGAAGGAAACATCGTTGAAAAACAGGACGTTCTCTGGCTCTGGCTAAACAGAACTTTCTGGCTCTGGCAAGAAATCGTATTGACATCTACCGACCAGATTAGAGTATCGCGAGAGTAGATTTCATTTTGGTGTAACAGGCCGAATATCTGCAGTTGTAAAACTGAGAAGGTCATGTCGTAACCATGATGTGGACCGATCGTAGAAAACGGCCGACAGCACGCCTCTATCCAAAACTAACTTATCTATGTGATAACTTCCCTTGTGTAAGAGTCCGCTCACTTTCACTGAGTATTTCGAGCAGTGTTATAATGTTGAGCGGCTCCGAGGCCGGATGTGCCGCCGTCAGTCTCAGCCGGCGTCACTTCAATCAATCCCCAATCGGTGTTGCCAACCAACATATTTTTTACCTTAAGGAGTGAACTCGCGTCCCGGCGGCGGCGGCCTATCCGCATTGTTACCCATGTCAATGAAAAGAGATGTGTAACTAAAAACCTGACAAACATGGCGTCCGTGAGGTGAAAACGTTTTTAAACTTGATCACATGATCACGTCTATATGACGGAAATACATTGCAACACAACAAATTAACACCTAAAATTGAGTGTATGCTCTGTGTCGGTCTCATTTCATTCACTTGACATGTTAACATAAAATAAGTGTTAGTTGGTTGACAGTATCATCATCAGTGTCGTCGTTTATGTTGATTTGATTTTGACAACAATATAACGAATGTTCTGTTTTAAAGCTGAGCGAGATTTGTATGAGTTGCGTTGATAACAATTGGAAACTGATTTTGGTCGAAAGCGTACCGCGTCACTGAATCGACATTATCCCTTCGAGACGCCACACAAATGGTGACACCGGAATTAGGACGGTGCACGCCGCCAGTCCGGAGTCGAACCCACTTCACGTGTAACCAACCTCCGTGTTTGCATAGTTTGTGTCACTGGGCCTAGTCGGGCCTGTATATGGGTATTTTGGGTATGAACTCAATGAGGAGTACGTACTCCATCATGGAGGAGGAGTCGCAGTGCTGCTTTGTGAGCCGCCACCGGAGCCCCAGCTTGTTGTACAGCCGGCTGTTCTCCCACTCGAGGAGTTTGTTCAGCGAGTGCTGGGTCTGGAAACCAACAGTATCATACAGTTCAGTCACTGGTTGAGTAGAGTCACTGTGGCTGTGGCTCTTTGGAACCGCTTCTAGTATTTCAAGTGCACTTGACACGTCTTACAATTGTTGGCTCTAAGGACATGTCTGTTTCCACACAATCAAGTACTGCCACTGTACCTACTGCCTACTTCTACCGCCAAACAGACATGTATTACTGTGTTGCGATTTGAATGCTGCGGTGTGGTTGCCGGTGAAATTATAGGCACTTGCAACATTCCATATTAACCTCTACATGATACTGGTGCAATACAATGAGACTCGGCTCTTGTCGTACCTAAGTAGGGGAGGACCCAAAACGTTTGCTTTTATTAGGGGTAGAGATTAGCGCTTAACATCAGGCACGTCCTGCACCCTATTGGCATAAAAAAAAGTCATAGCCTTACGCCTTTAATCGCAAAGGGGAAGGCAGTGTCTCTATACAAAAGGGCGTCTACTAAATCCATGTCACAATTAAAACAATGCTTTTTGAGGCTTTGCTCACATATTGATGTGTGCCCTATCTAGCTTCAAACAATACGTACAATGTGTAGTGTAGGTTCAGGGTCATAGCTGCGTGATAACGCAGACACACAGGTAACGCGGTACCCACGGTAACCTGACGTCGCGTCGCCTCCGACAACAACATAACAATTGGTACACACCATCCAAGTACCACCTACATGTGTGTTAGGCAGAGGTAACACTAGGTAAGGTACCTAAGGAACACATCTAATTACATTACAATTGAATCATGGAGTCACTACATATTTACCTACTTAACACATCGTAGAGAACATATATGTAAATATAATTATTTTGCACTTTGGATTTATGCACAACTTTATCTCAGTTCAAAGTAATATCACACTGGAAACAACAATAATTAAACAACGGAGTAATCTGTTACTGCGTGGAATGCACGCTTCGTTTTCCTGTTTCATGTATTATTGCATCCACAAATACATTAAATAAACTCCTATTAGAAATAAATACTATTCCCTCCACGTGTTTGAAAAATAATCGTGGGCGCATGTTTTTCGGGTATTCCGCTTTATAATTTATTAGCTTCAGCACAGGGTTTCGCCCGCACGGTAAGTAGGTATACTGGGGTAAAATGTACCCTATATGTCCCACAGGTCCCCATATAAGAAGGTATCTACTACTATGTTGAGAATTTCCACCACAATGGTAGTATACGCGTAAAGTGTAAACATCCAAATAAACATTAAATCTAAATTATTGGTGATAAATTTAATAAGACATATATATAGCCGCTAAAATTACAGGACCATGAGACTTACATCATCCGACGGCGACGCTAGGACGCGACCGTCGCAAAGCAATACATACAACATAAACTTTCGTCTCATGTATAATTTATTTGGTATTCAGATATATTTATTAGGGGCATAGTTAGATATTATGATTAGCTGGTGTTGTAAGTGTGGTACGGATCTCCGACTTTAAATTCGAAGGTTGCAGGTTCGAATAGCAGGCTCGCCTTGAGCAAACTCGTATATGCTGGAACCGAAAATTAGAAAGCATGGGACATCCAGATTGTTCCCCATGGTAGAACTTATTCCAAGCATAGTTGAGATATAGATATAGAGAGATTACATACCCTCTTACTGAGACATATGACGGGCCACAGCGAGCACCCGAGCGTACAGCAACAGCAGACACACCCGCAGAACAGCCACTTCACGTTCACAGGCAACGTCTTCTTGAGCACGCTGTTGATACGACTTATAGTAGCTTGGTACTCCTCGGGAGCTATGCGTGACTGTAGACTGGACGGAAATTCACTAGTGAATTTGTTGCTGAGGCCAAAACTGGAAGAACACAATGGAATGTTACAAATCTATGCCACTATATAAATATAGCTGAATTATTATTATTGGAAATTCAAGAGATTCCATTTTGTAGCTTCAATAAAAGTGCCAAGTACAAGTGTCTAATAATTGTGCACAAAATTGATTAAAGACAAATTGAGCAGCACCCAACGACATCCAGTAATATCTGCTGGGTTTCTCCCAGCATAGATGTGTCTACGATTAGGTAGGAGGTCATTAAATATTTATTTTTTATTACATTACGTTCTGGCAGCTTTCCCTGATAATCATTTGTTTGGTTCACTAATTAAGAACTGTGTTGAGTTTGTTTTGAAAAGCATCCACAGAAGTAGCAGAAGCAATGTCATCCTGTAGCAGATTCCAATTGTGAACTAATGATAAAACTAGTTGCTAATGAAATTATGTGCAGCAAGAGCTTTTGTAGGGTCACTGTCTAATCTGATGTGACAGCCACGAGACAGTCTTACATTAGACGATCATTACATATCATTGGGTATGATATAATAATTATAGTTTATGAAAGGAGCCTCTCTAAGGCGCACTTTAATACTTTCACCACACTAGTTCGAGAGAGCCAGCGAGTCAGTACATGTAGACACAAGTAGACCTGTATAACCTGAGTAACACCTGCTAAACATGCTTTGATTTGTAATTGAAAGGGGCCGCTTATTCACCTTCTGTGTTCTAGCATTTGATTTAAGCATATCTCCTGCATTGAACTGTTATGTAAGAAACTTGCAAATATGTTTATTGCACCACTGAGTGTAATGATCCAAATGCATACGGTACATATCTAAAATCCTGCCTGTTTCCCAGAGGGGTGAGCGAGAGGTGATTTACCAACATTAGGATCACTTGTGACTGTCCTAACATATCTGCCGTGCTTCATTCACTATCAGAGTTGTTAATGCATGCTTGTTGGTTTAGGCCACAGTGTGAAGCACTGCACTGGTGGCAAACACAAGTCAACACGCATTGTGACCACAGCTGTGTAAGTAGTATGCTGTATAAGTAGAATTATTAGTGAGACAATGCGCAGAAATGGTAGTTGAAGGCAGTATGTAGGGATTATTTGTTTGTAGTAAAATAGTTATCTAAAAACAAATTTTGTGTAAGTAAAAATGACTCAATAGGAACCTATTCACTTGTTTTTATGTATACATTTTATCAGTGTTTCATGAAGCAGTTAATTTTTGACATTTTGCATTTATATTACTTGAAAAAAGTAAACAACCTTAAAAATAAATTAGTAAAAATGTGTAATTGATACTATATTACACACAAATTAGAATTAGAGCAAAATAAAGTAACTCATATGAATAACAAGTAGAAAGAGGCAGTTGAAACTTGTTTTTGAGACAAGGTTGCAGTTTTGGAATGAGTATTTTTTGTTGTGAGATTGGGTGACAAACTTATAAGATGTATTTTTAGTATAATTGTGAGGTGTGAACACAATAGAAGGGCAACAATACAACAATATCCGAGAGTATTATAACACTTGACAGTCATGTTTTGATTATATTTAGCAATTTTGACTTTAAAGCACAGTGCCAGATATAAATTGGATTATGTATCCAACGGGTGAGGTAATTTACCTATATTCGAGGTGAAAATTTGGCTTCAGATCAAAACAATATCTAAAGAAAATAGGCCTTGAATGCCATTGGGTAATGATGACAAAGAAATTTATCATAGACGCGGCAGTGCTCTCTTATTATTTATGACCTAGGTAGGTACGTGATTTTATAGTGAATACTAAACAGCTGATAGATACTATTAGACGGAGAATGTAAATGAAACCTTACACTGTCATATTACCAGCGCCCCGAATGACTATAGGGTCTGGCACTAAGGTCACATGTGTTTCCTCTATGTGCTCTTCAGGCTCGGTCTCATCCGGATATATTGCATCGAAATCTGCCATTTTCCACCAAATCACAAACAAAATAAACAATTCTTTTTCATAAAACACATCACAACACAAAGCACAGTGATAGTATGTTTGTTGGATTACATTCGTTTGTTTCGTCGAAAAAGTACGCAAGAAATAAATGTTAAGTCAAAGTGACATTAGGGACATCAAATACGTTTTTAACTTTTCCCGTTAAGTCAGCTATGGCAACTTTGGCCATCACCTGTCTGACCTTTTACATAATTATTTATTTATACGAAACTAGTGACCTGACTCTGTATTGCTAGAGCATTGCAGCAAGATGACTTTTAATTATATACAATCAATCTTTTCAGTCTATTTGTGAGAACCGCATCTAAATACAAAAAAATATAGTTTTTGAGATTAGGTTATATAAATACAATTAGAATATAAGTAGTGCAAGGCTTTAATTTATCATATGAAAGGTGGAAGGTGGAATGTCTCAAGTGCTTGTAACTAGGCACATTACACATTCCACCTTCACGTCTCAGAGTTACGGGCGCATACAATGCGACTTGTGTCTTGTATCTAGGTAGGGGAGGACCTAACCTCTTCCCATAACAAGCAATACATCTTGGACGTATTGTTTGTTATGGGAAGAGGTTAGCACTTAACACCAGGTGGGCCATTTTGCTTTTTTCTTAATTAGAAAAACTGAAAATCTTCAAAAAAGCTTAATATATACACGTTATGTGATTATGTTACTACTGCTAAGAGTAAAATATAATTACAGTCAGTTAAATCAGCCTGCTTGAAGGATTAACATCTTAAGATAGCGCAAAAATAATTGAAAACTTTTTTATATGTACATATATAAAAAAAAAGTTATTAAGAACATAGTAAAATCTTTTAATTGGATAAAGTAGTTTATCAACATTCTTATAAACATAGTTGTATCCTAATTGAACTGGAACAAGAACTACGCTGTAAATGGCATGGCCATTATGTTACATAAACACTATCACATACATGTAGGCTGTGTGATAAGCGCAGCTGTGACCCAAACACGTTCATCATGATTCAAAGCCCCAGTGTAGAGTACGAAGCTAGTGGGGATGGATAACACATCTTATACCTGCGACATATTACGAAATGGCATAGATGGGATGTGCGGTCGGCTCATAATATTAGAGCCAATCATGGAGAGGGGAGGGGAGGACAGACGAGAGGGTAGTGGAGAGGGAGAGGGGAGGGGAGGGGGGGGAGAGAGAGAGCCTCCCATAGGTAGCCAGTTGGATTTGGTGTCATCAAATATCTTACCTTTTACCCTTACCATTTTACGTAAAAAGTTCTCACAAATCATGGCTCTCCAACTGCCATGTCCATCGATGGGCTACCATTGTACCTATCTGCGAAAATATGAATGCCAATTTATTTACATTTCTCGATTCGTACGGAATTTAGTTTAGGTACCCTCATTTAAACACGGCTTTTCGTTTTTAAAAAGAAAAAATAGGCCCAATTGGCTCGACAGAAGTCGCCGTCTGGAGATAGGATTTTAAAAAAATGGTGGACAATGTCAAAGTCACAAACAGTAACAAAATGTAGAGCAACAGGAAAAACTCATTTCATGTGGAAATTTCGTGGGGTTCTAAATTATTTTCAATTTTCATTGCCACTACAATGGGGTCTGTCAAATGGTACGTCTGAGGACAGACATTATTGATTGTTACACGCTAGTCTTTCAAAATGTGGTTTTATGGTTTGAACCGATTTGTTCCAGACTACCTGATAGAATAAAGTAGGCGATATTTCAGAGCGAATAAATAAATATATACCTTTTTATTATTAAATTTACTATTATGAATTTTATAAAACGCTTTACTCACTAGCTAGAATAGGCGCAAAGATCAACTACATAAATGAATATCTCTATATCTATACAAATAAATAAAATTGGAGTGTCTGTTTGTAATATTAAAATAACCGCTTTTTACTAAGTGCATATGGATGTATACACGTTACATATACCAAAACAACATTTTTTACAATTTGTGTCAGTCTGTCTGTTTGTTCCGGCTAATCTCTGAAATGTCTGGACCGATTTTGACAGGACTTTCACTGGCTGATGTAACAAGGAGTACCTTAGGCTACTTTTCCGAGGGGTAAATAGGGGTGCGTGATAAAACCGAATTCCACGCGGACGAAGTCGCGGGCAACAGCTAGTTAAAGATATGTACCTACCTACATAATCGGAGTATTATGAAATAATAATACAATTAAACATGTTGCTTTAGTCATATATAGTGAGTGTAAAACTTTAATTATATCTAGAGCTGATTTCATAATAAAATCTAATTATGCGTGACATTTAAATTGAGAACATAGTTCTCATTACAAACTGTAGGTTTACCTTTAAGAATGCATTTACAAAATTGCATTGATAAATTCAGTCTCATGGCTTCTATGTGTCAGAATATCTTAATACTGGATCAAATGTAGCACACCGTATGACCGGTATTGTAAAGAGTACCTATTGATAGTAGGCACTGGCCGGGCGCGGCGCGGCGCGGCGCGGGCGCAGCGAGCGGGGACGAGTACGTCGCCTTGTCAAACACTTAACATTAACAATACTATCAAATATGTTATCGGAAAAATGTATTTACAAGTTCACATAAAATACGGTTAAACTTCTGAGAATAGTTTGCAAAATCAACTTGGCACACGATCACTCATCATAGAGTTAAATTACATTTCTACACAATGTGTAAGTAACATAATTCAGTTGTATGTAAGTACCTACTCGTACTACTCGTGACGGGAAACGTAATAACAAAATCCATTGTACTGCAGCGCCTGACCACACACCACCTGACAATACTTAGTAGTATAATTTAAATAGTCAAATAATTTAAACGGTGTTTGGTAACAGAGAAATGCTTTTTAGCGGAGGTTTATTAATATTACCAGAACGGAACTTATTCGGAAACTTTCAGCGCACTGAAACTGTTAAACGCAGTCTTTTATTATGTGTTACAGTTACGGATCGAGCCGACGGCAAACCTGGTGTTAAGTGGTAACCTCGACCCATAACAACCGATGCGACTTGGGTCCTCCCCTACTAGGTACGACAGGACCCAAGTCGCATCGTATGCGCCCGTAACTCTGAGACGTGTAGGTGGAATCTGTCATTTGCCTGTTATTTCACCGGCAATGACGCCTTTCAAACCGGAACACAGTAATGCGAATGCGTTATTGCTTGGCGGCAGAAATGGTGGCAGTACTTCCCCGGACGACCTTAGCGTGAGTTTTACTGCACTTATGACTCAGTAGTAGAATTCGGCTCTAGAATGTAGGAAAATGCTTTTTTAGCGAAAGTTTATTGATATGACTTTTACCAGAACGGAACTTATTCGGGACATTTCAGCGCATTGAAACTGTTTTAAGCGTGTATTGGAACGCAGCCTTAATAATATGTTAGTTTGTGTTCGTTCGCCATGTGTTCGGGATAAGGGCTGGCCGTGAACAATGATACGTTTTTGTGATTGGGTGCATGCAGTGCAGCGTGCGTGCGTGCGTCGCGGGCGTGCGGCGCGGGCGTGCGGCGCGGGCGTGCGTATATAAGCTGCGCACGCGCCACCCTCCACGTTCACACCCGGTCGACTTCCAGCGGTACAAACATGAAGGTATGGAGTTTATTATATAATTATTTAGTACCTGGATGGCCGAGCTTTGCTCGGTTTTTTTTTGATAAATTGTGTTTTTTAGAAATTATATTTAAGTACGTAGTACATACTGATAAAATGATGAAATATGAATAATATTTTTCGATCTTACCGACAGAATAAACGCCACCTTTTAGTTATTTTCTTTCAATAAAAAAAAAAAAGTTTATGTTTAAGTTGATTTTCTGAAAGTGAATCCTAGCTAGATCGATTTATCTCCCCCGAAATCCCCTGTATACTAAATTTTATGAAAATCGTTGGAGCCGTTTCCGAGATTCAGATTATATATATATATATACAAGAATTGCTCGTTTAAATAAGTAAGATAATTAACTGTTTGCGATACTGTGTGTGGAACAAATATTTGTTTTGAGAGATAATATAGAACTAGACATAACCATAACAACAATATTGAGACATCTAATTGTTTGTGAAATTGTACCCAAGCGACTACACCAACCGACCAACACAAATGACGGAGGCGAGCGTCGTCGGCGCCATTTAATACTTAACCAATACTTACTAATATTTTGGGTTATTGGAGAGTTGCGCAGGATTGTGTAGGAAGGGTTTTATTGTGAGCAAGTTTTGATCATCAGGTGATAATCGTAGCGGCTATTCTGGTGTGCAAGGGGGCAGCAGGCGGTGTGGTGTCCCCGTACGGGTACGGTGCGCCCGCGTCGGCTCTGGCCGCGCCGTTCTACGGGCATGCAGTGGCCAAGATCGCAGCCCCAGTGGACGACTACGACCCTAATCCCCAGTACTCGTACTCATACGACATACAGGACGCGCTTACCGGTATGCAGACCCTAATCCCCAGTACTCGTACTCATACGACATACAGGACGCGCTTACCGGTATGCAGACCCTAATCCCCAGTACTCGTACTCATACGACATACAGGACGCGCTTACCGGTATGCAGACCCTAATCCCCAGTACTCGTACTCATACGACATACAGGACGCGCTTACCGGTATGCAGGTAGCCTTCTCACGTGACATCACATCTGACTGTCCTCTCGTCTGCCGTGAATCCCCGACCCCATGATCCAATGTCGACTACACTCATATTGAGGAAAGTTTTGTATTTGACTGGCCTCTCATCTCAGTTACTTAGTGATTCTGCTTCTGCACTGTAGGTCGTGGGTTCGATTCCCACTCAGACCAATCATTTGTGTGGAAAGTTGATGTTTTTTCTGTGTATAGTTATCACTATGTATTATAAGTATGTGTTTATACAAAAACATGTATAAGTATTATATCAGTTGTATGGTTCATATGATACAAGCTATGCTTAGCTTACTTTGGGGCTAAGTGGCGCTGTGTGAAATGTCCACCAATAATTATTTATTTATCGCAATGGTTTGGAGAGCATTGAGGCGTTCTGCTACTGAAAAGCAGGAGAACTCACGTCAAGGTTGTCCGGGGAAGTACTGCCACCATGCCCATTTCTGCCACCAGGCAGTAACGCGAAAGCGTTACTGCTTGAACTGTGTTCCGGTTTAAAAGGTGTGATTCCGGTGAAATTACAGGCACACGAGACATTCCACCAATACGTTTCAGAGTGACGGGCGCATACGATGCGACTAGGGTCTTGCCATACCTAGTAGGGAGGACCCAAGTCGCATCGGTTGTTATGGGTCGAGGCTATCACTTAACACGGACCGACCGACCGATGATGCACTGTGGGCTACCCTCATTTTGGAAGGATTGTTTATATTTGAGTGGCCTCACAGCTCAGTTGGTAGTAAATCTGCCTTCTGCGCTGTAGGTCGCGGGTTCGATTTTCACCCAGAACAGTGTTTATTCTGTGTCTGCGTGTTACTGTGTATATGTATGTATTTACACAAAAACATGTATGAGTATTATATCAGTTGCATAGTTCCTATGACACAAGCTATTCAGCTTAGCTTACTTTGGGTGTGGATGGCGCTGTGTGTAATGTCCACCGTCACGTTCTCTATTGGCAGGCGACTCGAAGAACCAGCAGGAGAGCCGGTCGGGGGACGTCGTCCAGGGCTCGTACTCCCTGACGGAGCCGGACGGCACGCGCCGCATCGTGGAGTACACCGCTGACCCCCAGAACGGTTTCAACGCGGTGGTACACAAGGAGCCGGCAGGGCACGCCGGCGCCGGCGCGGGCGTCGCGAAGCTCGTTGCCGCGCCCACCCACATCCTACACTAGTATCAACAGCTTGGCGCGATCTAGTCTCGTTAACGTCTGCCCGGCTGTGATGTCATTACACATTACTCAACTAACTAATAAGTGAAAGCTCTGTGGCTGTCCCGCGCCACGTCCGTTAGCTTAACATATTAAGAAACAGACTTAAAATCTGCTGTTAGTGCACGAAAGGAGCCCCTTTGAAACGCACATAATATCCTTTCACCAAACTGGTTTGATGTAGTGGCCAGTGACTCGACTGGTAGGTATTAGTAGCTGTTTGTCCCACGTGAGACGTGTCCAGTGATTTAGAATCGCCTTTATCCATCGTCTTTCCAACTTAATCGTTAATGTCATCAAGTTGGAAGCTCAGCTTTAATCCCGCGAGCCTGACGTCAGCAGCAAAACCCTTAAACTGTAGATAGTTGTCTCGTAAAGAGCCGATATATCCATCGCACTTTGTTTTCCTATTACAAAACATTTATTTTGGTATTAGCAGATTGTAATTTTCGGAAAATTAAGAATAAAATCAGGTGAAATAGACGATATACTGCATCATAATGTAAGCTTTTGGCTATAAAAATGTAGGTACATTGTTTTCATAAGAGTTTTCACTGAGAGTAGCTCAGTATTCAAGTGTATATTATGAGTGTATATTATGGGCTATATGAAACTAGGCCCCGGCCCCGCTTTCATCGCGTCCAGTTCTCGAAGGTGATGTGTGATCGTATCGTACTCGTAGCTGCAGCTAGTATCCGCACACTAGATCCGCCTAAACTTGCCCACAGTGACCTGAATTTGTATGTATGTTAATGTTATGTATATCTTTGTAGTTGTGTTGTTAAAGCTAAGGTAATAAATAAGAGGAATCGTACACATGTTTCATTTACTTTTAACTATACAGTTAGTTGTCTCCTAGTATTTTGTTTACGGGGAAGTACGTACCTATTGTTATGTTTACCTACTCTTGTTTGAAGAGATATGAATATTGTTACTTTTTTATTAAGAGGCCGCGTGATGGTAGAGACCTTTTTATTTTGGTACATTTAAAAAAAAAGACTATTTATTATAAATATCATATTTTATGAGACAGAATGTAGGTACAGTTACTGTTCAAAATATAACTGTTAGTTATATTTTGAAATATAATGATAACAACTTGAGAATTTGCCAAGTGCCGAGATTCATTGCAAAGGCCAATACAACACCCAGATAGTGTAGTGTTGCACCGCATAGCAGGGAATTCTCCATAATATGTATAATCGCTTTTCCATGTGAGTTTCGGCCACCTTTCCACAATAAACATTCATATAAAACTGACCTGTCGGTGTTGGCTTCGGCTGCACTAACGCTTCCTGAAGGACTGAGCCTGAGAAAAAAAATGGATGAAAGAAATATTAATCATTTATTTCAGACTAAAAATTATCATATCAATATATTATTTAAACATTCTGGTTAAAGTACATATATTTATGAATATAAGTAAAAATAACGGCTAGAAATAGTAAACGATATATTATTTGGAATTGTAATATGTCGCTCTGATATAGCGTTGCAGGCAACATACCAACTCACAGGCAACAGTTTAAGGATATATAATGTATATTTATGTAGTACCTACTGAGTATGAGACTGCATTTATAAATGTGGTCCAGTTTCAGATATAATGGCCCGTGTGAACGTGTGTCGGCCGCGCCGCGCCGCGCGCTGCTCATTACCTATCTACGGATCTACACATCATACGTTTCCACGCGTATGTTACAAGGAAAGACAAACAATTAACATTACATATATGTACGTACTATCTATTCGAGTCACCGGTTCTGTCGAACCAGTGTGGTGAAAGGATTGTAAGTGCGCCTCAAAGAGACTCCTTTCGTGCACTTGACACGTGTCTTCGAATTTTTGGTTCTTTGGTGGTTTTGATTTTTGGTCGGTTTCCTCACGATGTTTTCCTTCACCGTTTTGAGAACGTGGTATTGCACATAAATATTTCAAGCAAAAACTCATACTTGCACGTAATAAAAAGCACAGAGATCATATCAGAGAGATTAACTTAAAGAAAAGTTACAACACAAGTACAAATACTAAATAAAACAATTGTTGGAGAGGCGCGAGCGCGTTGTTCTCTTTTACACGTTAAGTCTAGAGCTCACTTGGGTGCCTAATATTGTATGGTGCCATTTTACGGCCGACGGCCCACCTATTGTCAAGTGGTAACCTCGGTCCATTATAACCGATGTGACTTGGGTTCTCCCCTACTAGGTACGACAACAACCAAGTCGCATCGTATGCGTCCGTAACTCTGAGACGTGCAGGTGGAATGTCTCATGTGCCTGTAAATTCACAGGCAACTACACCTTTCAAACCAGAACACAGTAACGCGAATGCGTTACTGCTTGGCGCCAGAAATGGGCATGGTGGCAGTACTTCCCCGGAAGAACTTGGCGAGTTCTACTGCATTTAAAATATATTATCCGGTTATTAAACGGTAGTAGTAAAGGTGGAGTTATACCTATTTGTCATTTCATATGCTTTTTTGAAGAAAGAAAGAAGAAACAGGTGCAAATACTTGTGTGCTGAAAAAAATGTTTTTCGGCTTTGCGTCTACGTCACGCATCGACATGAACATGATTAATTAATTTATATGAATAAGATGGCGGCTACAAATATTCCGTGTCATTTCATTGGATTTCCAGTAGCCGTGACTTCCGACCAAACTCACCGGCGACCACATCGTGTTGTATCACGCGAGTCATCCACACATATGAATATATAATAAATGTGTTCAGTAATTGTGTAAGCTCTCATCCTTGGAGCCCCTCTCAATAACTGTTTGTATTCAAACTGTATGTATGTGATGACAATGTGCGCACACAGATGTCACGAAACCATATCCTATCTACATGTTCGTATTTCGTGATTCACGGCGCCATTCATACACATACTGAAGATGATGAATGTACTCTATCTGTGAATGAATGTACCCGCGACATTCACTTTTACTATCAATCAACTAATGAGTGATGAGCACGTGTAGAGATTTATGAATGAAATACATACATGCTGATGACAAAGAACAAAATTCATTCTGAGGCCAACGCTCTGTATGTGCTAGTCAATATACATATCTATTTGTATTTGTAATTGTATGTGTATTTAATTATATATGAATGGTAGTGGTAGTGGTAGTGGTAGTGGTAGTGGTAGTGGTAGTGGGGAGATGGGTGCACGTATTGCTCGGTCATCTCTCGATGATTTGGCGCCGGGTGTGAGCAACACCTAGTGATACCCTGGCCCTAGGGGTGAATGTGTCCGGGTAATCTTATAATAATAAGGGGTTGTTTTTTAGGAAATGCAGTGAATTAAAACTTTGATTTTAATTTTGACCATTATTTTATATGAAATAAATATAAAAATGTAAAAAATATGTTGTTTCTCAATAACATTGTATTGTAACCGGAGCACAGTTACACAAAGCTTGTATAAGTAGAACGTCGTAATAATCCAAGGAGTGAAGCGACAGTTACCTGAGGCCTCAGGTCTCTACTGTACTCGTGCTAGTAGTACGAGCAGGAGGCAGGGGCAGGAGGCAGGAGGCAGGAGGCAGGAGGCAGGGGCAGGAGGCAGGAGGCAGGAGGCAGGAGGCAGGAGTGAATGCACTTCTATAAATACAGGCATTATCTACTGTTACAACAAGTTTCCAAGCCATTGTCGCGCCAGCGTCATGCATACGGTACGTAATTACTATTTATTATTATCTTATTATACAAAACTATATATAGTATATATAACCATATATATTATTACCTCAATGAATGATTTGTGTGAATTCTTTCCGTGTAGTACTGGGTTTCCCTCTGCAAGCCGGATATTCCACTTCCTTTTTCCGATTTTTCATCCAAATTAACATACATTAACCATTCGAAGCTTCTGAAGTTTACTGTTGTCGTCTTTTACATATAATTTAGTTAAAATCACTGAGTTAGTCAACAAAGTTGGAGAAATATTTGTTGTGAGAAAATCAAAGACAATTTATTGAAATTTGACTCCATAAGTGTTGTAATACTTCATTAAATAAGTGATTGCTTGAATTCAGATTGAAATTCCTTTGTTGTATATTCAATTGAATATGTAAGTCTTTTAATATGAGTGCTTTATATATACTTTTGTATTTGTGATTGTGTCAGTGCATTAATTAGAAAAATACATGTAAAATTTGGTCAGTATTGTAATTCAGCACTTTCAACCTCTAACATTCCCTAAGACAATGATCTAACAGTAGATACGTACTAAGTAACTCGCTTACACAATCCTTTCAATTGTAGGAATATTTATAGCACGAAGCTAATAGATATGAACCTGATCGTGTATGTTATTGTGCAACATTCAAGATAATAAAGTTGTACCGCAGATCCTGATAGTGTGCGCCGCGGCCGCGGCCGGCGTGGTGCCCCTCGTCTGCGGCATAATCGTGACAGACCCAACGCCATTGCCAACAGATTATAAATATGCGTACCAGATCGAGGACCCCACCACGGGAGACAGTAAGAGCCAGCATGAAGTGAGACACGGCGACACGGTCAGCGGCGCGTACTCACTCGTGGCGCCGGATGCCACCAAGCGGACGGTCCACTACACCGCAGACTCCAAACACGGCTTCCGAGCTGTAGTCCGCGAGGAGCCACCAGAACAAACCACACAGCCTATGAGAGAGCGAATCCCCTATGTTATTACATCCAGTTTCAATAAAAATCCTTTATACACCTCCGTGGATCCTCAGCTCGCCTACCCTTACCCTGACGATGATGAAACAAATGTATACTTCACACCAGAAAATGAAATTCCCAATGACGAGGCTCGTTTTGCGGATGGAAAGTATTTTCATCCAGCTAAATGATATGTTACTTGCATTATTTCGTATTCTTGTGATATTGTTACCTGATAGATCTCAAAATAAATTCACTTACAACTTATCATTTATGTATATATATTTGCCTGTATGCTAATGAATCCTACTAATATGTTGATGAATAAATTGTTTCTGTACTCGTGTTTGGAGTTAAAGTTCCTTGTTAATGTTTTGGTCGGAAGTAAAATTATGATATTTCCTTATTTCAGTTGGCCTTCGAGTTTTATTTGAATGTAACTGTGTGCCATCAAATTATATATACCTTATTCCGAGTACATTATTAGCCGTAGAATCCTTTTACACTATTTCTCCTGAAAGATGTTAATATAAATCAAAAGACAAAAGTGTGATATTACAAAAAATAATGCCATCAAGATATACAAATACTAAGTTCCGGTAATATGTGTGTGATAAATGGTTCAAGATCACGAAATCGGGCCAGACTGTGTTGTGACCTAGAGACATAAACACTCACCGCGATCTAAGGCCAGCTTAACGAGAACCAAGCTTAATACAACTACTACTACTGGGTACGTTATTTAGTAGTTAGCTCATTTAGCGTACACATAAAATTGTTATATTTTATAAATATTAATTTTTATTGTGATTTTGCAATAAAAAGCTATTCTAATGTATATGTGTAATTGTAATGGAAAATAGGAGGAGTAAAGGAAAAGAAAATTTCTTATTTTTTCAGTTCGCGTTTATTAATTATTTTCATTATAAAGGAGCAACAGGGCACAACTCGAACCAGTATCCGCAGCCGCAGCGCTTGGGGCAGCCCTGGTGCAGCCACATGAACTCCAGATGGTTGTCTCCGGGGCTGCAGTGGCAGCACATCAGCCGCGAGGGGTTCGAGCTCGGGATCAGGTTGGGACGCTCACAGGTGCCCGGCCCTGTCGGCACAATACACCCCCCCACGCTGTATGTGTGGTGTGTGTGGTGTGTGTGGTGTGTCACTACAGCTCGTGCCCACTACGTCCCGACAACTACTGCCTACACACACACCCCCCACCCCATGTCTGCCTCCGAGTTCAAACCGGTCACAACCCCGACGACCAATGAGTTATTTCCTTGTAATATATATGAACCGTGTTCTCAAAACGGTAAACAAAACACAAAAACAAGCTCTTTCGGATTCCTGGATTAACACATAGGCTACTTTGATCCCCGAAAAATGGAGTGTTCCCGTGGGATTACTTATTCACCGCGGGTAACACCGCGGGGTTCAGCTAGTATTACATATAACAAGATTGACTTTTAATTGTTAAATCATACTTATAAGTAGATTATCTTTGTTAGATATATATATATATTTGCTGGTGTTGGTTTCTTAATAAAACAAATATAACCTTTTTTGATGGCGAGCATACGCCAGGGGTCGCAGTCGCCGGCCAAGTGCGCCAGCAGCTCCCTCTTCTCTACCCCGGTCACGTGGTCCAGGTGGTCGTGCATCTCGCCGTACAGCCGGCTGCCCCCGCGCCCCAACTGCCCCACCCGCCTCAACCACCCCACCCGCCCCACCAGCCCCACCCGCCTCAACCACCCGAAACTGAACATTGTCTCTGTGACAAATAGTAAACCATACATACATACTCACTCACTGATAGCCTTACACCTCACTTGGAATACACCTGCTTTCCATGCTGTGTAGGTCATGGCTCATGGGTCGATTCCCACCCAGGACAAACATTTATATGACGAATATATATGTTTGTTCTGTGTCTGAGTGTCAATATTTATTTATTTTTTATTATTATTAAATATATATGTATTAGGTATGTATGTATTAACAAAAAAAAGTATAAGTATATGTCTGGATGTCTGGTTGCCATGATACAAGCTATGCTTAGCTTACTTTGGGGCTAGATGGCGCTGTGTGTAATGTCCACAATTATATTCACATATCATATTGGACCGCAAGTTCATTACAACGATAAAAGTGCCTGCATAAACATACATTCACCGAGGCCCTATGGAAATAGCCAATTCAATATTAAAGGGAACAAATGGATTGAGAATACAATGCTTGATTGATCCCTGGCCTTTGACTCGCGGACCAGCTGGCGAAAACCTCAAGGCGAACACGTGAGCGCGCAAAGCTGCTGAGGCAGTGCTTTCCGCAGCAAGCGGAAGCGGAAATCAATAACAAGCTGAGAGAAATTTATTAGGATAGTAAAATGAAGTGGGTGGGGGTGCAAGTTACAAGCAGAGCGGGAGCGGGAGCGGGAGTGGGAGCGGGAGACAATGGCGGACTGCGGTGTTTGTGGCGACATCTATCGGGTGGAATATTGATGCAATACTCAGGCTCAATTGACGGCAGCTCTTTGGAATCAAAGGATTGTTTTCAATACATATATAAAACATAGGACTAGTGCAACAGTATAATACCTATATCTGGAAGGTTTGAACGCGAGATATATGATACGCCCACTTTGTGAAAAATATTATCTTGTTAGGAACCCCCCTTTTCAAATTAGTATTACAACGATATTAAATACAGGTTTTGTGAATTTTGTTTACGTTGATCTGACAAGCAAATATTTCGTATTTTTACACATTTATGAAACCCATGATATTCATTCCTTTATCTCGCACACCAGCATTTTTTTAATTTAGTCACTACCGAACAGCAGAAGTAAGGAACAAACAAGACTGCTAATCCGTTTTTACCAACAGAAGCGTTAATAAGTTCAGACATCTGTGGTTCAAGCTTCACTTCTCCTTATTTAGGTACAAAATACGGACTGATAACGAACCCTGACAGTAGACTCAGTAACGTAGTGTAGCTGATCAAACTATCCATTTCCACGAAATGATTCAATACACTCCTACAGAAGATCACTTCAATTGATATTTAGAGTTCCTTTCCAGCTTCCACCGCTCACTGTAGCCACATGCTAAGCTGTGGGCGATCATTTGATCCATTATGTGCTTTGTGTAATTACTATAATAGTTCATACCTATACATGGTTCTACAAGATTATAGCTGACCCTTACCAGGCTGTTGTTGGATGGGTCTGAGACAACCTATTAGCAAAATATTCATCAGTCGACAATTATTTACCTGTATTGAAATTTTTGCAACTTCCGTACTTTTTTCTTTATGTCAATGAATAAAAACCATGTCATAAAAATGTCTGTCTGCTATGACATCTGAGAATTCAAATATATTAAAAAGGTTTCTAAACATGCAATGATTACTTATAAGGTTGGTTTTTTATTTATTTACGATGAAGGTTTTATAATTTTAATTTTAAAATTTTATCTTGTTCAGCCCATTTTCAGATATTTCGATTTCAATTTTGGTACCTGCGGTTTGTAATTTTTTCAGATATTTTCTTATAGGCGAAACCTAACTGTTTCAAACTTCAGGAATCAGGGAAATAAATGTTCAAATTTCTGTTTCATAAATGAGGTGTTCCCTTACGGGATTGCTCACTTACGGGAAACACAAATTTGAACACTTAACCAAAATTTAAAACTATACAGCGACCCTAAGAATAGAATTTAAGATTAAAACCTTCGGTGGCAGCTTTTTCATGTTTAGTTCACTTAAACAGCTCAGTTATCAAAAGCTGAAACAGTACTTAATGGACTTGAGTTTTTTTTTTATTATTAGGTCTCCCAAACTGGGCGTTACACATTACAACAATAACATAAAATTAAATAAAAACTATATAGTGTACGACCTTCTGGAGGGAAACACAGCATGCATATATAAAAAAATATTATACATATGCTGGAAGAAACTAGTAAACTAACAATACAAATACAAATAAAAATAAAACAAATTTAAACTATAAATTACAATAAATATAAAAATATCAAAATAAACTAAATAGGCTAAAAGCTAAGGTTAAAACTGTAAAAACATGCTTTTAGTTCAGGTATTCCATATATATTAGTTTGAAGCTAGGGCTGGGCTGGGCTGGGCTGGGCTGGGCTATTCATACTGAACTACGGAAACATTGAGCAACACGCAACAATGCGACATCGCGCGCAAGGACGTGCACCACTAAAAACTCGCTTGCATACAATCAAGTGATCTTTCTGCCCGAGATCAATCATAGCGTACTTGCTCTCATTAACATATAACACGGCCCAATTCAATGGTCACTCAGTACTCCAAGCTTAATTGTACGTTCCAACTTTCAAAATCAACGAGTTCATACATATTCGTACGTGCGATCTCACGCGACTATGGTAACGCAATGCCCCGGGTACCGGTGACGCATATAACAACTCTCTGAGAGACGATTCCAGCACATTCCACATGAGATCTTTAAAGTGAAGTCACTGTCATTCCCATCAAAATGGCTTTCAATGTGGGTTTAATACTCTAATTCATTTTACTATGTGTAATGGCACAGACCGGTTTAGTTTGCCGGGGAAAAGTATAGTTCCTGATCATTCCTGACATTGTGTTACTATGAAAAGATGTGCTTTTTTTTGTAGCAGTGGAGGCAAATGCATGAGTATTGTTCGCCAGGAGAAGTACTGTCATCATACCTATTTGTACCGCAAAGCATAAACGCACGCATTGCTCTGTCTGGTGGTTTCGTGATATTATGTCATTAGTCAGTGGTGTGGTGTGCTAGAGATAATGCAGCTCGGGTGTACCTACCTGTAAGGGAGGAACCTCTTCTCTTAACATGGGTCAGTGATGCCGCATTTTAAAAATGTCCTGTTACTCCTAATCCACAATAACATTGATTTTTCGATATAAGTAAACTTCTTACTCAAAGGATAATGAAATGACAAGCAATATAAACAATATAAGAAATATAAGTGTTTTTGAGAAAAAAAGAATTAAAACCGAATTATTTATGATGTAAAATAAAATAAAAAGTAGCTTTGATAATAATTTATTTATTTTTTAGAAATAAATAGCTAATATATTTAATGGTGGTAGACGGGGGCGGAGTGGTAGACGGGGGCGGAGTGGTAAACGGGGGCGGAGTGCACCACGGGAGCAGCAGCGTAGGTCAGAGGAGCTGCGTATTTGGCAACGGGAGCGGCATACGCGACGGGGGCGACGGCGGCAACCTTGGTGACATGAGCGACGCCCTCCTTGCGCACGACGGCGTTGAAACCGTTGTGAGCGTCAGCGGTGTAGTCGACGATGCGCTTGGTGCCGTCTGACTCCAACACGGAGTAGGAGCCCTGTACGTTGTCACCGTCGCGGGTCTCGTGCTGGGACTTGGAGTCTCCGGTGTGTCCGTCCTGCACGTCGTAGGAGAAGCTGTACTGGGGGTGCGCGTTGTACTCCTCGACGGCCACCTTGCCGACGGGAGCGGCGTAGTGCACCGGCGCCGCGTTGTACGCGACGGGGGCCGCGTGGTAGGCGACGGGGGCCGCGTGGTAGGCGACGGGAGCCGAGTGGTAGGCGACGGGAGCCGCGGGGAGGAGGCCGGCGCTGGCGGCCGCCACCAAACCGAAGAATGCGATGAACTGTAATTCAGAAATATAGATTAGACTATGTGTTCGACATAAAACTAAAAGCATTATTAACAATAAAACGTAATTAGTTAAAACTATTATTTAAAGTATAGCAAATAATTTTAGGTACTCAGCTAATTGTTATTTTATAGCAGAACCTTATGCGTTTAACTAATTTTGGGGAAATGTAGGATAAGAATGAATTTATTAGCCAACAAACTCGGCAATGATTTTTTCATAATAATAAAAAAAATACTTTCAGAAATTATACTTTATTAAATACTTAAATACTGTTATAAATTAACATTATTCACCTTGAATGCCATTTTGTTTGTAGTGTTCGTTAGACGTCTAAAGACTGAATAATGATAAGTCAAAGTATCTTGAGATTTTATATAGGAACATAATGCCTGAGGCGAAGGCGGTAACCTAGTCTACCGGTCTGAAACATGATTCACTACCACGCATTCAAAGCGATAGGCTCTTATGAAAAAAACATTCAGCAGAGAGAATGTTTGATAAGGCCGCTTATTCAATTTAATATAATGTAGTTTAGTGTGTTGGGCTGTATATTCTGTGTATATTCCTTAAATAAGAGTATATATCAAATTCAGGACAGATTTACATATAAACAATTAACTATTACGATGCATAGAAATATTTAAAAATTGTATGTCGGTGAGCATATTTTGAAAGTAAGTGGCGAAAGTGGTATCCTATGGTCATAATACAACAAAATCAGAATCAGAGGTATTTACTCGCATTTGCTTTGCACACGCTTCCCTCAGATATTTTTTATAAACAAGGGAAAGTATGGGAAAGGAACTCGTGAATTTGTATAATTTAACATTTATTTATATATGTTAAATTTGTGTGAAGAAATAGAGATTTGTTTTTTATAGCTCCTTAGCTAAATATCAAAAACAGAACTCTTATAATCTCGTCCTATCATATCCCATCCGTCTGTCTATTCGTGTGTTACTACCATTTTACTTTACACTGGCTTGATATACGTAAAATTAAGGTGTAAAGTACTCTTAGAACCACTATAAAATGCTGTATCTGTACATAAGCCTTCAAAATGTTGAAAAAGTATTAAAAATATATTTCAAATATAAAAGGGAAGTTTTTCAAACAAAAACATATGGTAAAATCTTGAAAATTACTTTCAAGGAAAATTGACTGAAATAAGATGTTTAGTAGTTTTTGAGATGTGGGATATTTATAGCTAGACGCTGTTTTAGGTTAAGTAACCACAGAGTTTACTTTGTTTATACATGTATTATGAGAAAGTCATTTTTTTGTTGATAATAAGTTTGTCTCGCCTACAGACAATCTTCCAAGTCCCACTTAGGCGGTAGTTTATAATGCTGTTTATTGGGCAGATGGTTTCAGGCAGACAAAACTGTGGCGTGAACATTATTAAATATCGCACATTTTATCAAACAAAATCCTTGTACTACATCGAGTATCTACTCTAAGAATGTAATTGGATCGGCATATCATCAACCGGTAAGTTTGCACTTGACAGTGCCTCCGGCACAATACGCAGATATATAATCGCAAATATGTTTCGCTATTCATTACACACTTCCAATCAGTCACTCGAAACACACCAACAAAAAAGCAATGGCTTTCAAGGTGAGTTCATAAGTAGGGCACTAGCTTTTTAATTATGGAACTCAATATTATATTTTTGCTGAAGTGAGTAACATAATAACACAAGGTTTATAATAGAATATTCCATATGAAGGATAATTTCATTTATTTTTTCATCAGTATGTGTAGAAATTAGCTAAAATGTGTTACCAACCGTTTTAAATATTCTTAATATTTATTCATGTAACTGCTTACAGTTCATCGCATTCTTCGGTTTGGTGGCGGCCGCCAGCGCCGGCCTCCTCCCCGCGGCTCCCGTCGCCTACCACTCGGCTCCCGTCGCCTACCACTCGGCTCCCGTCGCCTACCACGCGGCCCCCGTCGCGTACAACGCGGCGCCGGTGCACTACGCCGCTCCCGTCGGCAAGGTGGCCGTCGAGGAGTACAACGCGCACCCCCAGTACAGCTTCTCCTACGACGTGCAGGACGGACACACCGGAGACTCCAAGTCCCAGCACGAGACCCGCGACGGTGACAACGTACAGGGCTCCTACTCCGTGTTGGAGTCAGACGGCACCAAGCGCATCGTCGACTACACCGCTGACGCTCACAACGGTTTCAACGCCGTCGTGCGCAAGGAGGGCGTCGCTCATGTCACCAAGGTTGCCGCCGTCGCCCCCGTCGCGTATGCCGCTCCCGTTGCCAAATACGCAGCTCCTCTGACCTACGCTGCTGCTCCCGTGGTGCACTCCGCCCCCGTTTACCACTCCGCCCCCGTCTACCACTCCGCCCCCGTCTACCACTCCGCTCCCGTCTACCACCATTAAATATATTAGCTATTTGTTTCTAAAAAAATAAATAAATTATTAACAAAACCTGTTGTTGGCTTCATTGTGATTATTTGAAACCGGCTGCATCACTTTGGTAATAGATTCAATCAGGATTGAAACACGTATTATCTCAACTTTTTAAATAATTTCAGTAAAATACTTGTTTTGACCTGAAATACCGTCATTGTAGGAATTTTGTGGTACAGGCTATGTAGCGTTAGCGCGTTCGAGCCTTTTCTATCTTGTTTTGGTTTTGGTTTTGGTTTTGCGGTGCCTGTTTATTTTCACATATTCTCTATGGTGAAAAATTAATAAGTATGTTCCTCATTATACTACATTCACCAAATTCAATGTCAATTATAGTTCGTGACTGACAGGTTTTAGACAAACGTTACTTACTGATTGGAGAGACTGATCGCATATTGACTACGACAAGATGATTATTTTGATGTTTTCATATCAAATTAGGTTTTCTAATGTTTCTAAATTATGTGTAATGCAATTTCATATGTTGTGAACCTGGGCTGAGCCTTTTTTATGCCCCTTTAGGTATGATGAAGTTACACTACGGCTAAAATCGTCACTGATGACCGTGATAAACCTCTCATAATCATTAAAGCTAATCCTGTTCAATCAGCGCACCAACAAATTTTTCGCTTTGAAAAATTATGTGTATATATCACGTTCTCAAAACGGTGAAGGAAAACATCGTGAGGAAACTGATATGTCAAAGAACCGAAAATTAAAAGACAAGTGCATGAAAGGAGACTATACAAGACTAATAATTAGACCACACTGGAGACGAGACGAGCACGATAGTAGTGCACGATTAGTACCTACCTAGTTATAGACGTAGGTATCGCCATCGGCATGATGACCTGCCAGTTCTTCCAAAATGTTTCCAGTTTTCTTTTTATATCCATATTTTACCATCCTAATATATTAGGATTACTTGTTTTGCAGGTGTCTTGAAAAAACAGAACCAAATACAAAAATCTTGGACCCGAGAACAAATGTTATGCTAGACATCCGAAGTTTTCCACGGCCGGGCATCGAACCCCTGCCTTTGCAGGCAGCTTTACTACCGACGCGACGTAGCAACGCAGCCGTCACATGGCAATTACACTTACTTAAAATGAGTTTACCATTTGAATTAAATTAAATTGGATTAATTGTATATTTTCCAAATGGTTAGACTAAAAGAAAATTTCGCACAATGTGAAATGGAAAAAGACAATCTTCAGCCCTCGAAAAAAAATTGACGCCTATACTCATAAATCACTTTTTGCTTGGAAAATCAGAATTATCATATGGATGACACAATTTTATTGTGTTCACATTTCATAATTTCACATTTTGGCCAAAATTCAAGAACACGTTCGACATTTTCCGCCATTGACAAACTGTAGCTCATTTCAATTGCGCGCACATACCTACCGCACATACATACATACATACATACAGATGCGCGCACAATACAAAGCGTCAACTTGGCCGTGTCACAACTTGCTGCCGGTATATATATATCCTGGCGGACACGAGAGGACCATAGCCACTCACACTGACGTCTCCCATCGACCATCCACAACAAAAATGGCCTTTAAGGTAATTCTACGTTTTCATAATAGTCATTCTCATCGCCACTTTTACTATAATTTATATATTTTTGATTGAAGGATTGTATTGGATATGAAGTATTCAATTACCAGCACTACCATTGTCCAAATTAATATTATACAGCACGATTTAATTTGACTTTTAAAACCTGCTTCTGGATAGATTTGTCTACATGATTCCAAACACTTTATAGAATATCGTTTTTCCACTAATTTATAATATATACTTTTACAATAGATACTTTTTCCGTCTCTTTTCTTTCATACGTGGAAATACAACGTCCACCTTGCACGCAACATCATACAAATAACCAATACCTAGTGCTTACCTTACATTACCTATGTATATAGATATAACAATATAATTGTAAAAGTATGAAATTAACATACCTAACACACCGACATGAGACATCCGGTATAAATTTCGATTAGAATTTGGTATTTTTTACTTTAATTTCATTCTTTTCGCTTATTTACATGAGACATTGTTATACACAACGTGTGTTAGCCTTCTAAGTTGTCATTGTAATGCAGTAGGTGACACTTTACGTCCTTGACGCGCGGTATCCTCGGCTTGTTGGTAATGTATCGGCAAGCGGTTACGCAACTACTCTAGTCTCGCCTGCCCTCACGAAACCGTGTCACTGTTTCAAGTACACTGTGTGATGTGTGCACGCACATAAATTACATAGTAATCATTGCTATTTCTCTTTCAGTTCGTCATCATCTGTTGCCTTGTGGGTTTAGTACGCGCCAGCGCCGGCAACATCCCGGTAGCGGCTCGCGTTGTGGCCGTGCCGCTGGTGGCCGAGCCGGCGCGGCTGGAGCAGTTCGACCCCCTCCCCCAGTACAGGTTCGGTTACGACGTGGCGGACTCCCTCACCGGCGACTACAAGAGCCAGTCTGAGCAGCGCGACGGAGACCTGGTGCGAGGACAGTACTCGCTGCTGGAGTCTGACGGCACTCGTCGCGTGGTCGACTACACCGCAGACTCTGTCAACGGTTTCAACGCGGTCGTGCACAACGAGCCGCTCGTGGCCGCCCCCGCTCCCGCTCCCGTCGTGGCTGAGCCCGCCCGCATCGCCGCCGCTCCGGTCGCCGCCCCGGGGCCGGTGCTAGCGCAGCAGGCCCGCTACGCCGCCCCGGCCCTCGCTCGGTACGCTGCCGCGGCTTACACCGCCCCCGTAGCGGTTGCCCGATATGCGTACGCCCCTGCTGCGACATATGTAGCATACTAAACATCTGAACGAACAAGGACTGATAACGTATATTAAATGGCTTTAATGTCTACTGAAAATTTCAGAATGTTTGTTTCACCCTCTCCTTTTCCTCTTCACACTTGTTTTAGACAATTCTATCACCGTCAAAAGTGATACAATTGTCAAAACGATATTTGACAAAACGATGTTTACAATACATTTGTGATTATATAACTTTTATTTGTAGATTTATATAGGTAACATTATGGAAGAAAAACAATTATATGGCGCGTTAACTGTGTATCGTGAAAGAGGTGCCTTCCTTCGACGCCTCGAGCAATTTGAAAAATCAAAAGCTTCTTACGATGAAGCGTTCAGAAATGTTCCCGACGACGTTCGTATGCTCACGGGTCGGAGTCAGGTGTGCGCCGATGCGGTGCAGCCTGTGCAAGCGTACGCAGACGCTGAAATAGCGCTCAAGCTGGAACCGGGTAACATGATAGCGCGGAACATGCAGGCCCGAGCCATGTACACCATGTCTGACTTCGAGCGCTCCGTCGTCATGAACTTCCGAGGAGCGAGGCTCCGACGACAACCCCCCTATTTCATCGAAGGCATAAACCAGGGAGTAGAGACTATACAAGACTGTATCGGAACCAATGCCGGTAGCGTCATGTTAGATTTCCTCGCGTTGATCAAACAAACGGAAGCCGCACGAAACACTGACGAAGATGCACCCCAGAAAGCGTTGCACAAATGCCGAATTCCCAAGCTGGAGCGCAAGAAAAAATTAACCCAAATGGAAGCCAGAAAAGCCCTTACACTTTCTCGAGTCCTAGCTATGAAATATCTTGGTCCTATGGCATATGACAAGTTTTTCCTTCATGAACTCACGGAAGACCCTCGTTTGATGTCTGCGAATTCGAGAGGTAGTCATGAGCTAAAAGGAATCGTGAAGGAAGCTCTAAGGTCACTTACCGAGCGACAGGATATGTTAAGGGCCCAACGTCCTTATTACACCGTCAAATTAGCTGAAAAAGCTGAGTCTAAACACCAGAACAAGTACAAAGAAGCAGTTTTAATTAAGGAGCGAGAGATCGGTGCTAGAACTGCTGAACGTTTACTAAAGACAATTGAAAAGAGTATGCGCGCGAACCGCGTGATGGATTTGATGGCACAAGCTGAGCGAATGCAAATGTTCCTCGACGGGAAGACGCCGCGATCTCTGCCCGACAAGGAAGTGTACACGGACCGCTTGTACAGAGCCGTCGGTGAAGGGTATCTGTCCCAACATCGACTGTCTTACACTCTCAGTGAGCGTGGAAACCGCAGACGTATTGCGTTTCTTATGGGTCTACCGGTTGGACGGCCACAGTCGTTCGATTCAGTCATGGCAACTTATCCATATAAGTTCATCGATATCAAGCAAGCCACCGCTAATGTTGTTTCAACTCTCGAGATGTGTGAGAACTCTACGATGAAATGCTGGTTAATGTACGAATTATCGCGATTACTTTGCACTCAAAAGAACTATGCCCTCGCGAAATTTTATGCCAAACGATGCCAGAGAGAAGCTCAAGAATTGGGAAGCGTAACTTGGTGGCTCAACGGTTGCTTCGTTCTAATGAGCGGTGATATGCAGCAAGGCAACGCTAACGAGGTGAGGATTCAAGTTGAGGAGGCGTACGAGTGGTCCAAGAAGATGCAGGATCCGGAACGAGTGCAAGCGTTCTTGAGCAAATGCGCGGAGATGGCAAACGAGGTGGTCGCCGCAGACGAGCGGAAGGCTATCATACAGAGAGAGAAGCAGATCGTAGCTGTCATGGACGAGCATCAGAAGATCGAGACGGAGGTGCTCTTCAAGCGCATGTCGACGGTGCCCACCGGGCGAAGGTTCTCGGTGCTGCCGCGCAAGCCAGAGCCCGGGGAGTCGCAAGCCGAGCGTCGGAAGCGTCGCCAGCGCGGCCTCTCAGTTATTCCTGGCCCCGAGCACGCGCTAACGCCGCCTCCCAAATCACCCACTTTGGGATTCCAGCTGTTCGATATTTGATCGAACACTCACCATTTTTATTTCTTCGATATTATTACATTCCGCTTTGTATGATTATTCAAATCATTGGTTTGTGATTGTAGAAAAATAAATAGATTGCAATTAATAGTATTTAAATAAATAATTTATTTACAAGATGACATTCGAAGTTTGTCATTGCTTAAAAGTCTAGTGGTGGTAGTAGGCGGGGGCGGAGTAAGACACGGGGGCAGAGTACGCGATCTTGGCCACGGGAGCGGCGTGGACCGAGTGAACCACGGGGGCGGCGGCGTAGCTCACGGGGGCAGCGGCGTAGCTCACGGGAGCGGCGTATTTAGCAACGGGAGCAGCGTAGGCAACGGGGGCAGCGACCTTGGCGACGTGAGCGAGGGGTTCCCTGTGGACGACTGCGTTGAATCCGTTGTGAGCGTCAGCGGTGTAGTCGACGGTGCGTTTGGTGCCGTCTGACTCGACAACAGAGTAGGAGCCCTTCACGACGTCACCGTCGCGGGTCTCGTGCTGGGACTTGGAGTCTCCGGTGTGTCCGTCCTGCACGTCGTAGGAGAAGCTGTACTGGGGGTGCGCGTTGTACTCCTCGACGGCCACCTTGCCGACGGGAGCGGCGTACTGCACCGGCGCCGCGTTGTACGCGACGGGGGCCGCGTGGTAGGCGACGGGGGCCGAGTGGTAGGCGACGGGGGCCGAGTGGTAGGCGACGGGGGCGGCGTGGCCGTAGACGGGGGCGGAGTACTGCACCTGGGGCAGGAGGCCTGCGCTAGCAGCAGCCACCAGGGCGCTGAAGACGACAAACTGGAATAAGAATTTTAGTTAATATATATTTATAAAATACAAGATTAGCCTTTTTGACTACCACTCATTTTTATTAGACGATTAAAAACTTCATCAAATTTTCTTGGTATTACAATTATGTTTTTGGACGTCGAGTGCTTCGGAAGGCGCGCATAACTATCGTGTAGGTTATATTAATTATACCTAATAGCCATTGAATTGCCAGAATAATATTCATGTATCTTTGCAAAAATACTAAATAAATTTAAAAATCTTATCTCTTGTATCAGTGTGATGGTACCTTGAATGCCATATTGTGTTGTTAATAAGTTGAGCGGTGAGATGGAAGTGTCGAGTGCGGGGCTCGCCCCCGTTATATACGGGTCGCGTGTCCGGTCGTGACATTCAGCTTGTGACGTCACCGCCGGTAATCGAACCCACCACCTACGACGAGCTTATTACTTTCGCTTATAATTGAAGCGTTTAAGGTCCGTGCTCACTACGAGTAATTGACGGCGCACTGCACATACAGTCCGACACTCCGTCCATTTTCTGTTGTTCTGATACTTTCAGTATATATATTATGTACAGCTGTAGGTAGTATACAATTGTTGAAGTGATGGTATAACTACTGTTTTATGTTTCATCTAATACATAATCTAGACAGGTACTACATAAACTAATACATAATCTAGACAGGTACTACATAAACTATAAATTTGATAACATGTGATATGTGATAAAATATGATATCAGGATTTGTAGGCCTTATATTAAAGATTAATTATATAATATTCTATTGAACTTATAGCTCAGTTGGTAATAACCCAATATACAATATATAATAAACCCTTGCTTTCTGCGCTGTAGGTCGTGGGTTCGTTTCCCACTCAGGACAAATATTTGTATGACATGAGATGTTTGTTCTATGTCTGGTTGTTAATATAATGTATTTACAAAAAGTATATAAGTATTATATCAGTTGTCTGGTTCCCATGATACAAGCTATGCTTAGCTTACTTTAGGGCTCTCTGTGAAATGTCCACCAATTTTTTTTTTTTTTTATTAACACGGAACGTACAAATGCGTATGGGATAATGCTTGGCGGCAGAAAAAGGTGTGGTGGCAGCACTTCCTCCAATGGACTTGGCACAAGCTTTACTGCCCGAGTATATTTTTTTTAGGCATGGTACTAGCTAGCACAGACTGACTGTTATTATAAACTTATGTGAATATAAGATGGTGTGTGTGTGTGCGCGCGCGCCGCGTACAATGAGCAACATGCGTAAGAAGCAAGGTCGCGATCTTCCGTGGAATGTGTGAGCGGCCGCTCTCGTTTGTTCGCTGAACTTATTATGTTATTAGCGTGAGGCCGTCGGTAACCGAATCCGCTGTATGTAGCGTAGTCAGTAGATCTACTGACCTCATCTTTTATAAATAAAAGAGCTTGCTAAGTTTTTAAGTTTTTAAGTTTTTTTACCACTGTGCCATCACACTTTGCTCATACTCAGATTTAATAGTATATATATGTAATTATGTAACTTATTATTATGGAGAATAAAAAGGTTATATACATATTATTTTATATTTATATTATATATTCATTTATATTATTTATAAAACACACACACACATACACACACACACACACGCACACACACTCTCTGGCGTTTGTAATGTGACCGCCGCCCGGTGCCAGCAGAATACCAGTGTTGGGTTGGTAATTCCACCCTGACGTATACTGAGCTGGTGCCTTTTTTGATACAGTATTTTTTTTATATTATTTGGTTGTTTGGGATACGTAGGAAGTTACTAATTTTCGTGCTTGTTTGTTGTTTTTTTTCTCGATAATCTTACGTGTCCATTGTTTGTAAATAGTTTTTGTATCGAAATAAATATTTTTTTCTTTCTTTCTTTCTTCTTTCTTTCATCTAGAATACTGCCTACCTAATATAATATAATAACGAATAGCAAGTAATACGGAACACAAACAACTACAATAATATGTACATTTAGCTGTTATATATAATAGGAAACATTATAGTTCACGAGGTTCGTTATGGTTTCATTACCATACAAGTGTTGTCACTCAGTATTCAGACACTCTTGAATGATTCATTCATGTCGCATTATCGGAATGAAATGGAATTTCACACTAACAGAACATTCTTTTTAGAATCATACAACCAGAACGTATAATACAGAGGTAGGTGCGTTTTGTATTCTATTAATGTAATGCTAATTATCCTTCATTTAATTTAAAATGTAGCCGTGTGTGTTAGTTTTGATTCCGAGAATTGAACATAATTAATTAATTAATAAGTCTACTATAGCTATTGTGTATTTATCTGTTGTGTGTCACTGTAGCTTGAAACAAATAAGCATGTTGTATTTTTTTAAATAAAAGATACCTTTTATGTTACACGCATTTAATGCGTATTATGTGAGTCCAAATGGAATAACACACTGGTACTAAAAAACCTTTCATGTGAAACACACAGCTCACAGCTCATATCCGACTTAAACGAATACAATTAAACTTATTCAATTAAATGAGGGGGTTATAGGTACAACGTGAAAATAATCAAATTACTTTATATTATTTAATACCATAAATAACAGTCATAAAAAATCCTATAAAAGTACAAAGAAAAACAAAATTGTAATAATTCATCTAGTAGTAGTACGGGTAGGGTAGTGTGGGAGCTAGGAGAGGGGCGGGGGCGGGGGCAAAGAGGGGCGCGCGCGCGTAGACGGGGGCAGGAGGTAGGAGCGGGACAGGGGCCGCGGCCGGCGCGGGCGCTGGGAACACTAGTGGTTCCCGACGGACCACAGCGTTGAACCCGTGGACGGGGTCAGCGGCGTACTCCACGACCCTCCTGGTGCCGTCGGGGTCCACGACAGAGTAGGATCCGGTGACGAGGTCCCCGTTCCTCTGCTCCTGGTGGCCCTTGTAGTCCCCCGTGACCGCGTCCTGCACCTCGTAACCGTACGAATATTGAGGCGAGCCCTCCACAAGGGCGCGCGCGAAAGGTACGGGGCCCACCACGCTGGATGCGGCAACGCCCACCACACAGATGAATACTACAATCTGGAACAAGGTAAAACAACATGTATCATTTGCTATATATACTTATATATTATATATACATATTTTACTACTGACAATAACAAATTCAAAGCCTAAGTTAGTGAAACTTAATCAAAAAATCAAATTATAAGGTAACGCGTACGTAACAACAATTGTTACGTAGTTTGCAGCTAAGTCTGGCGCCACCAGCACGCGTCCTATCCGAACCTCCTCCGTGACAACAGACAGGCCAACCGTACCCCTGGAGAAGGCGTTCCTTAAATACATTTCATTTTCATGCTCATTTTTACAATTTAGCAATAGTTTAGCTTGATTAGCGTGTATTGATTATTACCAATTAATATTTCTTTTGACTTTGACATTAGGACTGATCAATTTGTTGGGCCACTCGAGTCTCATGAACATGAACATATGCATAATAAAGTACCGTCGTTTGTTATGTTGTTATCTAATTTATAATGTGACTAAACAATTTCGTAGTAATTTTAATAGTTATTCGTGGATGTTACACAATCTATGTCTACTGGAAATGTAACCCTATTGTATTGGAGTAAGGTCCATATTGTTTATGAATGCGGGTCAGAACACTGTTATAGTAGGTAAGTATTGTGTCGTAGTGCACATTTATATGCATCGATTGTTCAGTAAGTACTTCGAGTGTGTCCACTGTTGGTTCTTGCCTCATGCTCCCATTTCAAATTTTCTCTGTTTATGCACTGTGAATAATAAACATTATGTTGATAAATTATATTATTGTATAAACCTAAAATATATATCCTAAAATTTTACCAAACCTTAAGGGAAGGAAATTATTACCCCCTAACCCACACAGACACATTTTACATCAATGATCAATCAGTCAGATGAAGCTAATGATGATCTCGGTAGAGTAATGCTTAGAATAATCATCAGTACGCAACGGACACGGGCTTGATTCTGATTCTGATTCTGATATCTGAGTGTTCCAGTGCCACAGTTTTCATCTGATTCCAGCCACAACACAACAAAAGTAAAGCAGCGCGTTGAAGTCTTTTGAATGAAGTTTGCACCACAAAACACTGACGATGTAATGAGGGCTACAAACCCGAATTATAAATATAATAATTATATAAAAAAGTTATTGTAATGATTAATATCCACCAATGTTTGTTATTATTTTATAGGTAATCTAATTGAAGTGGATTAGTGCGCCATTAGTCGTGTCACTGGCTCTCTCGAACCAGTGTGGTGAAAGGATTAAACTGCACCTCTAAGAGATTCCTTTATTTATTTATTTATTTATTTATTTTTCTTTCATGGCATGAGCATGAGGCAATGAGATGAGAACAAATGTTACCTAAGTTATTTCTTTGTAATAATTCTATATTAACACAATCACAGGATAGTGATCTGTTAAACCATACAATAAGTTATCTGCGTGATGTATTTCACAATTACAGATTTGGAGGAGAGATGCCGTTCAACTAGTTCGTGTAACAATAGTGTTAACAACCAATATATACAATACTAACGAACAAACAGACAGTATGTATTGTAACAATAGTGTTAACAACCAATATATACAATACTAACGAACAAACAGACAGTATGTATTGTAACAATAGTGTTAACAACCAATATATACAATACTAACGAACAAACAGACAGTATGTATTGTAACAATAGTGTTAACAACCAATATATACAATACTAACGATCAAACAGACAGTATGTATTGTATGTTCTACACACAACACTTACTACTGTGTACTACTGTGTGGTGTCGCAAAGCGGTGGATACAGATCGCGTCGCGTCGCGTCTGTGACTCCTGCGCACGCGTCGCAAGCGTCCGTGCTTTTGAAACCGAATCTATTCATGTAATAGCATAGTACTGGACTACAACGGTTATTGATAACTATGCTAACAACCTGTTTAGGTTAAATAATGAAAAAAATAAACATGTATTCCATGGCTCTTGGAAATAAGACATTTTTCAAAAATATTGATGGATGTAGGATTATTACTCTTTGTTGCAATATTCTCTCTTGAACCTTTTGGATGATTTTGATTACCATAAAATTATTGAAATATGAAATACTGATGTTTCAAAGAATATTTCATAACGGGAACAACTAGATCACTTTGTTAATTATAATATATAAATGTACTCACCTTGGAGTGCATGTTTGTGTGCGCGGGACAGGATGAGCGCAGGCCTCGGGGTGGTGTGTGGTGTGTGGTGTGTGGCTGCCGCGTTATATATCAACCGCTGCGTAACACCACACGTGACACCAATACCACACACACCCCAGCACACAGCACACAGCACACAGCACACAGCACACAGCACACAGCACACGCTCATTGAAGAAAGTGCTATCAATTACGCGACGATCCTTACGAGGCGCGTGACGATATTGTTGGTAAGTTTGGGGTGCTCCGCGCGGGTGCGACTGCCGGCCGAGACACGCGACACTGCGATCCCGCCTACACCTAGCCGTTAACATTTACAATAATGATTATAATAGACTACACGCGAAGGTTTCTTCAGTGAAAAATATTACAAAGATAAATGACAAATTTTAAGTGGTTATCGGATTAAAAACAGTATTTTTTTGTTTATGGCATGAGAAATCTGGGGGCATGGCAGTAACATCCTTTTCTCGAAGTAGTTCAGGCCATTTTCGACCCCCTTAAGAGCAACCCAATAAGAGCAGTAGAACTCACGTCAAGTTCGTCCGGGGAAGTACTGTCACCGAGCCCGTTTCTGCCGGCGAGTAGTAACGCATTCGCTTTACTGTGTTCCAGTTTGAAAGGTGTGGTTTCCAGCGAAATTACAGCCACATGAGACATCTACCTACACGTCTCAAAATTACGGGCACATACGATCCGACTTGAGTCTTGTCATACCTAGTAGGGGAAGACCCAAGTCGCATCAGTTGTTATGGGCCGACGTTACCATTTAACATCAGGTGGGCCGTCGGCTCGTTCCGTATCTCAATCACATAAAAAAACTTCGTTGTGGATAAAACTAGAAGCCTGAATTTTCATTATACATTCGGGCTTTGTACTCTAGATTAGTATTAATTTTATGTTCACTTGTAGTACACACATCGGTGTCGCCAACTTCACTGTATTTGAGATTTTTTTTTTTTTTGCTTGCCACCCTGTTTTCCGGATGGCTGCCATCATTCACATTTTCAGTGCTCCGCCAGTTCGGACGTATACTTTCATAACGCGCTAGAAAGTTATTCTTGCAGTTAAAAGTTAAAATGGGGAAACGCAAACGTAAGGAAACAGAAGACTACGAAACTATTGCAAGAAAAGTCCAAAAGTTAAACAAAATGTTAACGCGTGCACGATATAAGGATCGAAGAACGTCAACATCGTCTTCATCTTCGGATGCGTCATCAAAATCGTCAAGCACAGACACCACTTCGCCACGACCAGGGTCAGGCACACACGACCCAACGTGGCCGCACGAGCCGTCAAATATTAAGGGTCTGTGAAATTAACCTACCTTCAAATTGTAAAAAAATAATTGCGGTTAACCGTTTGGGTTATCACTTTATATTTCTTACAAAAGAGAGTAATGCGGGCAATTGTTTGGATTGTCACTTTACTAGAATTAACGTTGTTCAGAACTGAACAATGGCAATGCGGGTATCCACCTGGGTTACCACTTTGCCAATAACGTTTTATAACGCCTTTGCAACGCAATTGGTTGGATTGTGACTACTAGAATTAACGTTGTTCAGAACTGAACAATGGCAATGCGGGTATCCACCTGGGTTACCACTTTGCCAATAACGTTTTATAACGCCTTTGCAACGCAATTTTTTGGATTGTGACTACTAGAATTAACGTTGTTCAGAACTGAACAATGGCAATGCGGGTATCCACCTGGGTTACCACTTTGCCAATAACGTTTTATAACGCCTTTGCAACGCAATTGGTTGGATTGTGACTACTAGAATTAACGTTGTTCAGAACTGAACAATGGCAATGCGGGTATCCACCTGGGTTACCACTTTGCCAATAACGTTTTATAACGCCTTTGCAACGCAATTTTTTGGATTGTGACTACTAGAATTAACGTTGTTCAGAACTGAACAATGGCAATGCGGGTATCCACCTGGGTTACCACTTTGCCAATAACGTTTTATAACGCTTTATACCATCGTGTGATGGAATTGTACAGAAAAGTGAGTAGTGACAAATGCGGGTATTTAGTTGGAATGCCACTTTTGTTGCAGACACTTTTAATATATAGTGATGCGGGCAGTTGCTTGGACTGCCACTTTACTATAGTGCGATCAAACTAATTGGATATGAAATAGTACAATGCGGGCATTTAATAGGAATGTCACTTTGTCACTAATAACCGATAAGCCTACCGTATCTAAAGATTGATGAAATGAACGCAAGTAAGGCCACCGCCGTGTGCCGCTGGGTCTACGCCGTCAGACAAGAACCGGACATGAACTCTGAGCCCACCATACGCCACAGGTAACCACTTCCACAGACCAGTCATCCGCTCCTTCGGAACCAAATGACGATGTCTTAAAAGCTTTGGGAGATGCCCCTTTCCAGTTTACGGTTGCGAAGTACAACCTGATATGCCACTCGGCTTCATAACATAGTCACACTCTGTGCTGACTAAGGTGGCCTGCATGGTGCTAGTGGACAAGTAGGTACCTACTTGTTGCCAGTGAACTCCTCTCCACTCGTCGGACGAGATGCGTCCTCGCTTAAACCAGTGGGTAAGACGTAAGATAAGGCTATATCTGACTCGATTATCTAAATCGACAAAGGCGTGGAGCAGAAACAAAAACGTCCTTATTCAGCAACATCTCGCTTAGCTGAAGCTTAGGCTCTGATAATGTATCTGAACCAATCAATATTCCACAAATACCTACAGTAACTAATGGATACCAGCAAATAAGTTCTTCCGTGCCCACACTGCAGTGTAGGCACGGAACTGCGTGTTGCAACACGCAGTTTTCCATTCTGTCGAATGGAGGTTCCGTAGGTATATAATATAAAAGTAAAAAAAGTATATATATATTTTATCTTGTGTAATGAAGAGACTTTCTGTACAATAAAAAAAGGAATTAGAGCGCGAAGGAACCGCCTACAGTAATCCTCCTGACAGCTGGAAGCAGTTTTTCGCTTCTAGTGCAACTCGCAGCTGTCGCTAAGGGTAAATATGCTGGATGATCTTATTTCACAACAGTCACTTATTTGCTCATAATGTGAAAATACTGTTGTGGGTAGACGGTAAACAAATTCATTTTCATGACCTGTAACCCGAAATATAATCGTTCATTCAAAAAATATATATATACATATATTACATATATATATATATTACTCTCTGTATCAGCTCAGTTAGAAGGATCTCTAAAAGATACTTTAACAATACGAAAAATCAGAGGATGTTTGCCCTGTGAAATTGACTTTGCCTTCGATACTCGAAGTTCTTGGACGGGATTGCAAAACAAGGTTTATTTTAAATTGAAAATCATGAAACTAAACTTTTATTGACACAAATCATGTCAATCTGGAAAATATACGGATAGCCTCAAAAGTCATTCCAAAGGAGTACTTTATGAGTACGAGTACGGGGTACAGTTAATGTATATGACTGATATATTGAATTCGCGTTCAATAACTGGTAAATAAGTAAATTTGATGAAAACTCTACCAATATATTATTTCATCGCTTGGTCTGAGCACATCGACTTTTGTTTACACAAAAATAATTAAACTGTTCAACAGTTAGTTGTGCTCTTGGGGCAGTATGTATATAACTATGTGTCTTGTATATAACTGGATTATATCAAACTCAGACGATCCTTATTTATTAGCAAACATAAAAGATACCAATTCCACACCAATTCTCTTGGATTCTTTAAGTTTTATGGTTAACACCGTCAAGAGTAATTTGGTTTCTAGCAACAAGTGTAATTTTTTTTTTAGGATTCAACGCAGAATCTTTAAAAAAAAAAAAACCTTCAATGTCCTTGTAAGGTTAGACAATTTGCTCGTTTGGCAGGTTAATTCACTCTTGCCTGTCCAGCCGTGATACTTCTGGCTTTACACAAAAAGAACTTGAGTGATATAAATACCCTAACCTTACTGAACAATGAAGACAACTACATAATAATATATGAATGTATCTCCATCTGTATTATCTGATGTCGAGTAGTGGACTGATAATACCATAAGTAAAATTAAACTTAAAAAAGTGTTGTTTGTTTTTATGAGTCATGCCTCAACTACGGGATGGACTGCTGCCTGTGGAGAGGAACGGGCGAGCGGAACGTGGACCGATAGTGAACACTCGCGACGAATTAATGAACTGAAACTTGGTACACGCTGTTTTTTCCAGATAAAAAACATTAGCGAACACTTGACGACTGCCAAATTATTTCAAGGGCAGGTAGGTACTGTAATACGTACAAGAATCTACTAAGTAAGTACGTCAATCGTACCTAATTGTTTCATCTTAGTTACACCACACTCGAATTGTGGTAATGGTGTGGAAATCGATATAGTTGTATTCGCGTCACGTCATACATAAGTTTGTTTGAAAATTACGTCGCAGATACAGAATCTTGACGTGTTCACCCAGATATAGTGGGAACTGTCAGATTATGCATTCCAGAAAATTGTAAGGTTTTTCGGTAATCCAGAAACAGACAAATTTGCCAGTAGAATAACCAAAAACTGTTTGAAGTAAATTATTAAAGTATTCCTGGCACAAAGACCCTTTGATGACCCAGAGACATATGTCTTAGATGTTACATCATAGTCCACCACATTTCTAAAGTTTGTCTCCATAATCCGTCATTTGAAAGCGTTGAGAAAAATTATTAATTAAATGTTAAATGCATTATGGCAGTGCTGCTATGACATATTTAACCATGCATATGACACTTTCATCAGATTACTTTGATTGCCGGATTATAAACAAGACGTCAGTCCTAAGAAGAAATGTTCCGTTATCTTCAATTCTATTCTATTCAAGGCACTGGTGCTCTCGAACCAGTGTGGTGAAAGGATTTTAAGATGTACATTTTTTAATCTTAACATTTTAATAACGACCATGTTAGCTTCTTTCTTAACAACGGTCGTAAACTAAGGATATAACATATATAAAAACATATAAGGATATAAAAAGTTTATTTGTAACCTAACAAATAAGTATGTAGCCTTGGTTCCGACTGTCATACAATTTCTAACACAGTTATATGACCCAGTACGAAATCCTTTCAAAGCTTTATCATACATCCTCGACCAAGAGATGCAATGATGATCGTATTAAGACGCCTTTTCAAGAGCATCTTCAGATTTTGGCCTCCATTGTCAAAATTTAATACTACTTGGGACACATCTAAAGTAGTACTAACTACACTAGCTAATTAGTACCCAAATCAGAATTAATGATCAGATTCAAATTAAGGTTAAAAAAAAATAAAAAATTTGCTACATTCCTTAGACAATTTTTGACAGGCTCTGACTATCGCTCACAGGGTGCATACGTTTTCGAAGATATTTGTCCTCGATTAACAACATAGAGTCCTAATTATTGTCAACACAGAGTCTGTAAACCCCAGACTTGATCAAAACTTCTCATCCTGTTGTCAAAGTGTTGTCCAAAAGTCCAAGGTCCTGCAGGGACTTTGCACACATAAAAGATTTACTTATTAGAAAAAACCTATCTATAAGTCTTCAAAGACCTTATAAATCTGTCACCTTACAGTCGATAAGCCAGCGAATGAACGCTACCCTAAATGGCTTTCTATTTTTACTGCATATAGTAAAGAACATTCTTCAGCTCCTAAGACAAACAAGCTGGGGGGTAAATTAAGGCTCAGTCAGAAAAATCTGCAGGCTGTAGTTGTAGAACACTTGACAAATTTTTTCAACATAGGTGTATCTGCCGCGGATAATTAAGACGATTCCTTGGCCAGACATGTTATACTTAATGATTAAGTAGTTATATTACATACGCTATTTATAAATAATTATGTATAATATTAATTTATAGTGTGTGGACTAAAATGTTGGTTGATATTTTTAGAGACCTACTCTCAACATCTACAAGTGAACATAAAATTAATACTAATCTAGAGTACAAAGCCCGAATGTATAATTAGTGATTAAACGAACTTACCTTAAGTGAAGTTCTATCATAATTATACGAGGGCTTTGTACGAATAGATTAGCATCCCCCCCTCCCAAAAATCCTTTTACCCATTACCGTAAAAATATCAACATGACTGGATACTCTAAACTAAATGATGGCAGCCATCCGGAAAACAGGGTGGCAAGCAAAAAAAAAAAAAATCTCAAATACAGTGAAGTTGGCGACACCGATGTGTGTACTACAAGTGAACATAAAATTAATACTAATCTATTCGTACAAAGCCCTCGTATAATTATGATAGAACTTCACTTAAGGTAAGTTCGTTTAATCACTAAGTAACCGAGCAGGCATTGTATTGACTCGGTATATTTCCAATTTCATTGAATGTGAACCTGTAGTTTAAGAATGATAACTAGTCAAAGTTTGTTTAATGTGTCACTCACTCACTGACTGACTGACTGACTGACTGACTGATCATAACAACTCTAAGGCACTTCTAGCAGACATAGAAACTTCAAATTTAGAATACAATTAGTGTTTAGTGTATAAATCATGGAAAAATTAAAATATTTTGCAATTTCGGCCCAGTGCAGTCGCACTAAATAATCTAATTTAATAAAATATGTATTACTTGTGAGATACATTGTTTTTAATAAAAAAAATGATACATTGTGATTTCATGCGATGGTCAAGTCAATTTATTTATTTAAAACATAAAAGATGTTTAATATTGATATTGTTATGGTATGGTCACTATATGATGTTGTTAGGTTAGCTAATTACGTAATAACTTAACACAGAAGGATCTTTAAGTAGGGGCTGAACTGAACAAATTGACCGACTTGGTATTATATGGATCTCATAAGTTTGTACGATAGAAGAACTGAGTGGTGAGACTTGTTTATTTTTTACAATTTATGTTTTTGATGGCATTTATTTTACTCTAAAGATAACTTATAGAGAACTTATACAGGTACTCAAATGATTATGCCAAATAGCGGAGGTAGATATTACAAAATTTTAATTCAAAAGTGCGATATTAGTTGGTTGGCACCCGCGCACGAATATTGAATATAGGAAAGTTTTCGATATTATATGTTTACAATAGTATATAATATCAAAATATTTTAACAGTTCATCTAGTTCCTCGTCACCTATTCATATTGTTGAGATCTGATAGCGTGGTGGTCTAGCGGTACTGACCCCCGAGTATCAATCCGGAGGTCGCCGGTTCAAATCCCGACGTGCACCTATGAGTTTTTCGATTGAAAGATTTATGTGCGCAATACCACGTTCTCAAAACGATGAAGGAAAACATCGTGAGGAAACCGACATGTCCTAGAACTAAAAATTTGAAGACATGTGTCGAGTGCACGAAAGGAGCCTCTTTGAGGCGCACTTACAATCCTTTCACCACACTGCTTCGACAGAACCGGTGACTCGAAGAAGAAGATTGTTGAGATCAGTGATCTTATTATTTTGGAACGTCACTGAGCAATAATATATCAAATTGGATGAGTTTCGTACTTGAGTAACGTACCTACATATATGTTAGAGTTACATACATGCACAATAGTATCCGGATACACTGAACAAATGTGTTATTACAAATGAAACTTCTAAACACGGATAGTAATGATAGTGTCTATGTGAATACAGCACTCATATGATTAAAATTATGTGACATAGTCCGCAATGTTTGTTGTGTTCCCTAATAATATAATAATACAATCTGCGCCTAAAATGTCCATTTTTATGTCAGTTACACGTAAGTCCCTAGTTGTTTTTTTGGTGGATATTTCACACAGCGCCATCGAGCTCCAAAGTAAGCTAAGCATAGCTTGTATCATGGGAACCACACAAATGATGTAATACTTATATACTTTTTTTTTTGTAAATACTACATATAATAAACAGAACAAACATCTTATTCGTGACACAAATGTTTGTCCTGGGTGGGAATGGAATCCACGACCTACAGCGCTGAAGGCAGAGTTACTGCCGACTGAGCTACGAGGCTAGTCAAACTAGTTGTAAACAATACATGTGTATGGCGCGGCGCGGCGCGGTGCGGCGCGGTGCGGCGCGGTGCGGCGCGGTGCGGCGCGGTGCGGCGCGGTGCGGCGCGGTGCGGCGGAATCAAATCAACTCTCTGAACTGTGTACGCGAATTTCCTTCGCATTATTGTTACATATATGTTCCTCTTCATATGGACGGCAGCGACATATAACCTATACTACCAGTTAACATATATATGTTACTCGTACCTAATAGTGTTTTGCGTGACATTCACTCGAACAAACAAACAATTATACATATCACATGTGACGGAAATACTATGAAATATTAGTAGTTTTAGTTACAGTAGAACGTATGCCAAGTTCATCCGGGGAAGTACTGCCACCATATTCATTTCTGCCACCGAGCAGTGATGCTTTCGCGTTCCTGTTCCAGTTTGAAAGATGTGGTCGCCGGTGAAATTACAGGCCCAGGAGATATTCCACCTTCACGTCTCAGAGTAAAGGCGCATACGATGCGACTTGAGTCTTGTTATACCCGTGCCGTATTGCTTCTTATGGGCCGAGGTTACCATTTAACATAAGGTGGGTCGGGCCATCTGCTCGTACCGTTAACTGAATCACACAAAAAGTAATCATCCAAAGTCATGAGAGCAGCGAGAGATTTGATCTGGCGCAAAACAAAAACAGCTTTAACTTTGAGAAGAATACTGTACTTTTAGCAACTGCGACATAATCAAAAGTAGATCTACAAAATAGTACATATGATTTATTGTACATAGTTGTTGCTCAAAATATAAATATATTTAACTTCTTCAGAATTTTTTATGTGATGTAGGTGAAAGAACGAGCTGAGGGCCCACCTGATGTTAAGTGGTAACCGCCACCCATGAACGACAGCAATACAACTCAAGTCCTCTCCACCAAAGTACGAGATGACTCAAGTCGCATTGCGTTGCGTCCATCACCCCGAGACGGGGATGTTACGTCTCATGCGGCTGCAATCTCACCGGCACACACTCCATTCCAATAATAAACATTGTGAACTCAAATAAGAAATCGGTAGGTGTCAGATCTGTTTCAATCTGTTACATGGTTAGTTCAGATTTCAATCAGGCGCGCGAAGCATTCAGCGTACCAGGGTAGTTATGGATCATAGCATTAAGAGTAACGCATACCAGTGCACCTGTCTTATAGTAATTTGGTCATTCATGTAGTCATTGGAGTCGCTAACATTATGCTTATTTTGTATTTTGGATCGACTCATTATATTTTAGTAATAATATTGAGTGGTTTTATGGTTGTGATGTGGAACACATCGGGTGAAATTCATTTTACCTTTTTCTGCAGATTTTCATATTAATTAGTAGGTAATATTGTCATTATCAAAGTAATATTCAAATTTTATAGAACTTTTTATTATTTTACTTCAATTTTCTTGGTAAAAAATAAACAAAACATTTAATATATGTACAAATCAAGTCTTTGAAGGTAAGAAATGGGCCATCGATTTGGTGGTAATCTAAGGGTATCTGTAGCCGGCGGCCGTGGCATCGACGAACTTAGCGGGGGCGACAGCGGGGGCGGCGTAAGCGGCGGCCACCGGACCAGTGTACGATGTGTACGCCGCGAGCGGTGCTGACGCCGTGTACGCGGCGTACGCGGCGGGAGCGTACTGGCTGTAGACCGCGCCCGCCGGGGCCGCGGCATAGCGGGCGGCGATCGGCGCGGTGGCGTAACGAGCCGCCACAGGTGCGACGGGGGCGGTGGCGTACCGGGCGGCTACAACCGGGGCGGCGACGGCGACGGGGGCGGACGCGTACCGAGCGGCTACAACGGGAGCGGCGGCAGGAACGGCGGCGTAGCGCGCGAAGTACGGAGAGGCAGCGGGCGCGACGGCGTAGCGAGCCTGCTGCGCTAGCACCGGCCCCGGGGCGGCGGCGATGCGGGCGGGCTCAGCCACGACGGGAGCGGGGGCGGCCACGAGCGGCTCGTTGTGCACGACCGCGTTGAAACCGTTGACAGAGTCTGCGGTGTAGTCGACCACGCGACGAGTGCCGTCAGACTCCAGCAGCGAGTACTGTCCTCGCACCAGGTCTCCGTCGCGCTGCTCAGACTGGCTCTTGTAGTCGCCGGTGAGGGAGTCCGCCACGTCGTAACCGAACCTGTACTGCGGGAGGGGGTCGAACTCTTCGAGCCTCGCGGCGGGGGCGGCGGGGGCGGCGGGGGCGGCGGCGTACGCGACGGGGGCCGCCGCGTACGCTGCCGGAGCTACGGCCACGCTGCCGCAAGCCGCCGCCACCACGCAGGAGAACACCAACAACTGTAATACAAGGCGAGATATAGTAATCCATTTTCGTTGAAGGCATGTCAGTGAGGTTTGTCTATTTTATATGCGGGACACGTGTCGTTGCCAATGAAACATTAATGTTTTATATATACACTGGTATCGGAGTCTCAGCATACTGATGTATTGAAGTTTTGTGAAATTATTTGCAGGTGCAATTATTTTAAGCGTTGGACGCAATGTATTGAGCATTTCGTAATTATATGTTTTGCACTTGTAACATATTATTATTATGGTTGGTTTATCACTAGATCACTGTCACGTCACTTATTTCTGTTCACTTTTTTTCCAGCAACGATCCTCAGATGGCATACCTTGAAAGCCATTTCTATTTGTGTGGTATGTCGCGGTGAGTGTGTGTCGGGGATGCTCGGAGCCGGTGACTGTACCCCTCGATGGAAGCTGTCAGCATTTATAGCTGTTGGCGTGGACGCTTGCCTCATCCTCCCGGACTCGCATCTCCAAATTTAAATATATTCAAGTACGCACGTACGAGCGCCGTACGCCGCCGAGCGCGAGGGGAGGGCTGGACAATGGCGTGCCAACAATGGACCTCCTTGCGACATCGCTCGCCCATCTCACTCGGCGCGGCGGCGTGGCGCGGCGGCGTGGCGCGGCGGCGCGGCGCGGCGGTCACACTGATTCAACGCTATACCTATTCATATAACAACATGTTTTCAGGAGACACATTAAACTATCTTCACGGTTGGAGTGCCGCTAAATAAAACCTCATCCAAAATAAACACGCGTGTGAAATATAAATCAATAAATTGAAGTATCATAAATATGATTCTCTTTCAAATATTTTTTTTCATATTTAATTGACTGAAGAGAATATAAATTAAATCGTATATTTAATAATTATTATTAAAAATATTTAATAGTGCTACATATGTATGTATGTGATTGAGCTACATTAATGATCACTAGGCTGGTCTAGTGTTGCGAGTGCATTTGACACTTGTCGACATTTAAAACAGGCTCGCATACGAGTATGTAGTCTTCATAGTGAAATAACTAGTTTCATGTTACAACATTTTATGAACTTCATACGAAATTATACATATAGAGCAATGTCGTTCACTGTACAAGTATATTTACAATCAATTGTGACATTTATATTCTAATATAGAAATACATTATAAAAGTATTTAATGCGCTGTTTTATCGCTTGGTCTATTCTGTTTAAAATCATTTAGTCAAGCAGTAACTCTACTTGTCCACATTAGTATGACGGACATAAGTTTGTTCCATTTTGTAATATTTATGTAGAGTCTTTACCACTTGTGACTTGGGATTCTCACACATAAGGGAGGAATGGGGTTGTGGCTCCTATAGGGGTAGGGGTATGATGGATTGTTTGTATATCAATGTTTGTACTTATTTAAATCATCAAGAATAAATGAAACTGTAATGTATATATATATAAAGGCATTTATGTATAAATAACATGATGGCAATAGTATTGAACAATGACGCCACTACACAAAACACCTGCAACAGTTTAACTATATGAGAGAAGTGCGGCTGTGTGAGGTAACTTTATTATAATTTTCAAATGTAATGTAATGTGCATCTCGCACTCCAGCAGCTTTGGCCTGAGGGCTTGGCGGAAACTATGTCAACCAATAACCTCTTCCCAAATAAAAGTAATACGACTTGGGTCTTCCCCTACGGCATGGGGAAAATGAGAAGTGACCGTGTAATATCTCTCTTCCCTGTAATTTCATAGGAACCTACAATATTCAAACCTAAACATAGTAATGCGAATGCGTTACTACTACTACTACACACACACACACACACACACACAACATACGATTATTTTCAGTCGAGTGAATTTGATTATACCATTCTTAGAAATTTGAAGGTCGCTTTACTTATGTGTTTACATTTGGATTTTACAAGATTCAAAACGAAGCTTCTAGTGAAATTAAACCTATATTTTGAAAACTGTTAAATTATAAGAAATAATTTGGTAACTAGATCCTGGATTGTTTTTATATAAATACTTCAAGTAAAACATACATTATATATTGAGTATCAGTATTGTTGTAAACTTGACGGCATGACACTGACCACACCACACACCACACACCACACACCATAAATACTATTTTATTTTATTTTTATTTTATTTTTACAATTTTAGGAAATCTTACAGCTAACTAATATAAATAGGTTAATAAATTAAAGACTAATGGCTAATTAAAAGATTCCATGGTTCTATGGTAAACTTGTTCAGCTTCATTGGTGTAATTGAGTAATCAATTAGCATTTGATGTAATCACTCGGCGCGCGCGCACACACACACACACACACACACACACACACACACACACACACACACACACACAGTATCTGTGTTGTGCTTCACCGGACACTATCAATACAGACACTAACAATGTAAATATGTTAGGATTCTGTGCGCGCTCTCTCTCTGTTCTAGTGGTACGGCTATCTTTTAAGGCAGTCTCCACCAAAATTTCGACTGACCGTACATTTTGCATATGAATGAGTCTTGTATGTTTTCAATATTATGCAAGTCTGAGCGTTCAAATAGTAAAGAATGTTCTTATTTTGCACTTATTTTGATTAAATGTGTATATTTCAATATGAAATAAACCACTAGCAGCCGTCCAGACGGAAAGCGGCAGTACTCATTTTTCATGAAATTGTTATATTTCTTAAATATAATGTACTGATTACAGATTTCCAAATTTGATCTCTGAGAGCAGAAATCACTCGGTAGGTAAAGTAAATGACACAGTTAAATAGTCCGCCGCAACATTTCAACCACATATAATGATGTGATAAACCAAAATATATATTAAGCTCGCACTGAAATGGTGTCAAAAACTATTGTAATGTGGATATCATTCGCATTCTGTTTGAGTGAGTACCTCGAGTGCTTACTTATTGTGTTCACACGTACAGCGTAGCGCAGCGCAGCGCAGCGTAGCGCAGCGTAGCGTGGGCAGCATACCATTGCATACTGACCTTATGTAGCGTGTACTGAGTACTGTCTTTAGGCAGATTCATCATCAGAGGGCTGGGAGTGAAGTGAAATCATGACGTTCCCTAACAATTATTGGCAGTAGTAACATAAATAGTAGAACTGTTTGGCGTGGGGTCAGTATAGTGTCGTCCAGTGGTAACACTATCAATGGCTGCTGTAAAAGGGAGGTTGTTCTTGTGAATGACACAAAAAAACTGTACCTAATTTTGAATGAAGTGTGAATCAAAGATAGTGCCGGCCATTTGCTGAGGGCATTATTTATATGCTCAACTTGTGTACTGTTTTATTTCATATATACAAAATATGGCTCTCAAAATGGCTACACACGTTTCAGTAACCGTAATTACTGTTTAAATACGTAAATCTTTGTTGGTTGCGGAATGAAGTTTGCTGAGAAATATCGTTGAGGAAAGTGTTTAGTGCGGCCGGCCGGCCACAGAACACAACAACAGCCGGTGCGGTGCGGTGGCTACGCTCCACACTGCGTGTCGTGATGTGGATACTAATACAGCGAGGGGGGAACACGCTGAAGGTTGTTCTCAATATATATATACGTGATGTATGTGATGTGATGTAATACGTAACGTAACAATTACCAATATTACAATGGAATTTTGTATTCGTCACTCAACACAAAATTGATACGGATATGAGCAGATAGCGACAAATGAATGCATGCAAACATAGTCACTATTTACACCAAAAGAACGGGCAGAGTGTTGGCCCTTGTTTCGCTTTACGTTACACTGTGGCGCGGGTAATAGACGTAACAGGTGGTAAGCCTATCGTCAGTATTGTCTCCCACGAACAATTTCACTACCGATTTCTTCAGTAAAACGTTTCTAAATAAAACTGCAGGCAGGAAAAATCATAAATCAAAGAAATAAAATGAACAATAATTAACTAGTGTTGCATACTGGATGGAAATATAAACTAATGAGACCTTCATTGTAAATCAAAATATTATATTTCTCGCTTGTTTTTGATGTAAGAAAACTTCCGTAATCACGTCTCGCTTGAAAACACATCAACGCGTATCTAATACATTTTCTATAAGAAAAAAGCTATCAGTTCTTAATAAATGGATATGTACCTGTCTGTATAATACATGATGAATATTTGAACATGCATATCATTTAATCCAACTAATTATATCGTGACAGGGAATATTAGATTATCTTGCAACTTATAGTTCTTAGTAATTGTAAATCAATTGTAGTGTAAAAATATATTGGTGGTATTGTAAAGGACGTGGGTTCGGATTCTACGTATTGTTAATGTCATTAGGTACAATACAAATGAAGTAATGTTTACTCAGTTGAAGTAGCAGTATTTATTGGTGGAGCTCTGGAACCAGTCAGTGTGGTGGCATGAATAAAGCGCAACGTAATGAGGTTATTTATGTGAATTTGACACATGTCTTCGAATTGTTGGTTCGAGGACATACCTCATGATGTTTTCCCTCACTGTTTTGGGATGGTGATGGTGGTGGTGGTGGGGCACATACATTTTTCATTCAAGGTATAAACTGTGGGTCAGGGTCAGGGTCAGCGTCAGGGTCAACCCACCACCTCCCATGGCCCTACCAACCTTACGGTTATACGGGCCGAATCGTCGGGGGCAAAACTTTCCAGTCTACCCCCTACAAATTATTGCGTCCCTTTCCTATCCAATCGTTGCTACTCTACCCCTTCTGGGTCTAGACGAACAGAACGCACTTCGTCGCCGGGGGGCAGCCCCGACCGAGTGCCGTCCCTTCCTTGTCGTTGAGTAGGAGCATTCTCCTCCGTGCGCCTCTTCCGGTGCCAACATTTAGCGAACTTCCGGAGCTCGCTAAAGTTGGCCGCGCTGCTCCAGAGGTCGGTGTAGTACACCGGCCCCTCTTCTCCGGCCGCGCGCACTATGGCGCCCAGCAGCTCTCGGCGCTCTGCCGCATATAGCGGCAACCTGCCGGCCAGAGCACGTGGTCTCGCGTCTCCTCCTCCGCACCGCAACTGCACCCGCCGCTGTCTGAGAGCGCCATATCCCTCAGCCGTGCCCCGTCACCAGCTGCGAGACAAGCAGACGTGGTCAGGCTCAACCCAGCGCAGCGCGCCTTCAGGCGAGAAGCCACGTCCGGCTCATCCTCCCAACGCCGTGCCGCCGCCGTCGCGTCTACGGCGCGGCGCACCAGAGAGCGCTGCTCCTTCGCGACACCCTCGACCTCGTGGGCCCTGCGCCCCGCTCGGACCAGCACTCGGCGTGTTGCCGGCCAGTACCGGGAGAGCCGCGGTGCTCGTCGACCGGTACGCCTTCGTGAGCAGGACCATCGCGGGTCTCTGCGTGCGCTGCAGGGTCAGGGTCTGCGTTTGGATATTAACGGTCACCTCCGGATTCAATATTAGCTTCCGTATTCACTGCACTGGGCCGCCGCCGCCGCCGCCATGCTCGTATCTTATGCAATTTATTTATTACTATGTGTTACAGTTAGGGGACGAGCCGACGGCCCACCCATAACATCCGATGCGACTTGGGTTCTCCCCTACCAGGTACGACAAGACTCAAGTGGCATCGTATGCACACGTAATGTCTCATGGGCCTGTAATTTCACCGGCACCCACACCTTTCAAACCGGAACACAGTAACGCGATTGCGTCACTGCTTGGCGGCAGAAATGGACACGGTGGTAGTACTACCTTGAGTTGTACTGCTCTTCAATATTACTATTCTATTCATTGAAATTCGCAACTGCAGTGTAATAATAAACTTTTAGGTTTACATATCTAACATTATTAGATATAAATAATAATTTGTTTATTACTAATTAACTTTTACTTAATTTTTTTAAGGTGATTTTACTATATTGGTTTTTCTTTATTTATTTATTTATTTATTAAGGTACCAACAGCTACAAATTTATAATTTAAACATAAAACTAATTAAAAAGTATATACAGCCAATTATAGGTATCTCTAATTTAAACATAAGCATAAAGCTAAAAATAATAAGTTCCTACACATAATTATAGATAACATAAAGGTAATATATATAAATAAAAATAAAAGCATCATAAGTGTGTGAGATTATCTGTGTGTGTATGTGTGTGTGTGTGTGTGTGTGTGTGTGTATGTGAGAGAGATTATCTGTGTGTGCGTGAGTGTGTGTGCGTGTGTGCGTGAGTGGTGTGCGTGTGTGGTGTGCGTGTGTGGTGTGTGGTGTGTGTGTGTGTATATATGTGTGTGTGTATGTGTGTGTGTATGTGTGTGTGTGTATATGTGTGTGTGTGTGTGTGTATGTGTGTGTGTGTGTGTTGTACATATTGTTATACAATGTTTTTTGCGTTTAAAGATGATTTTAAGGTATCGGTAATTTTTTTTCGGTACGAGTTTTTACTATTGTTGAAAATATCTATTTCCGAGAAACGTTTATTATAATTCGAACAAATACGACTGATCGATTCATTTTTACCGTAATTAGTGGTATGGAAGTTAAGAGAAAACAGTTTTGTATGTGTATGACGCGTTCGCTTTGTTGGAACATTCAAATTAATAGTGGCTAGCAGAGTGGGGGATTCTAAATTATTATTCAATATATTGTAAAGCATCATATTGTCTAATAAGCTACGTCGGTCTTCTAACTTCATAATATTATACTGTCGGCAACCACTTTCGTAATCGGAGAATACTCGATACCTGTAGTTTAAGTACTTCACAAATTTTCTTTGAATTCTTTCGATTGCATTTTTGTACGTTATATAGCTCGGAGACCAAATGCAGCTAGCGTATTCCAGTACGCTACGAACGTAGGCGTAATAAACTGACTTTATACATGTGAGGTCGGAAAAAGGTTTGCAGGTACGAATAACAAATCCTAGGTTCTTATATGCTTTTTTTGTAATATGATCGACATGATGTGCCATAGTAAGTTTACTGTCGAGTATGACACCTAGATCCCTTATGACTTTAGTTTTTTCAATTATTATATTGTTTAAAGTATAACTATAATTTATAGGAGTAGGTTTCCGAGTAAATGAAATTTGTTGACATTTTAGAACGTTCACGGTAATTTTGCTTTTTTCATAATATTCTGAAAGTGCGTCAATTGTGCGCTGTAGATTGCGACAATCTTCATCATTTTTGATTTTACAAAAAATCTTTTTATCATCGGCATATAAAAGATGATAGTGATTATTTGAAAAACATTTATATATATCAAATATGTACGCGTTGTAAAGAAGGGGTCCAAGATGGGATCCTTGTGGAATTCCTGAAGGAATGTTTACGAAATCTGATCTATAACCGCCAACCACTACTGCTTGGGATCGATTACTTAGGTAAGATTTTACCCATCTTAGGAGGTCACCGTGGATCCCAAGTTTATCAAGCTTAGCAATCAGGATGAAATGATCTACACGATCGAATGCTTTCTCAAAATCTGTGTAGATCACATCAACCTGGCCACCACCTTCGATATTATTGAAAATGAATTGTGTAAATTCAGCTAAATTAGTTGTAGTAGATCTTTGCTTTAAGAAACCATGTTGTGCATGACTAATGCCGTTCACAACTGTGCCATAGATTTGATCATAAATATTTTTTTCAAATATTTTACTAAAAGTGTTCAAAATTGAAATTGGTCTGTAGTTTTCGATTTTAGATTTAGACATTTTTTTATGTATTGGAACTACATTGGCTTCCTTCCATTTTGATGGAAATATTCCTTCAGATAAAGATCTTTTAAATAGCAGATTTAAAGGTACCACCAAAGCTTTAGCACAGTTGTGAATGAAAATAGGTGGAATATTATCAGTACCGGTGGATTTATTAATATCCGTATTTTTTAGAAGGGTAAGAAGTACTTTATCCTTAATATCAGCTTTGCTAATAATATTCATTTCGTTACAGGCTGGTATTTCTAAACGTTCAATATTGTAGGATGTAGAAGGTTTTACAAATACGCTTTCAAAAAACTTATTAAAGCCATTACATATATCTGGGCCATTATCATAAACTTTAGAATTTAAAGTTAGCGTTTTGGGATAATTAGATTTCCCTCTCATCAATTTAACGTAGGTCCACATTTTTTTCGGACAGATTTTAATATCTTCTTGGATTTGCGTTATGAAGTTATTATAAAGCTGGCCCTCTAGTTTTTTTGCTCTAAAACGAAGTATCGAGAATTCTTTATAGTCTAATTCATTACCAAACCTTTTCCATCTCGCATGTGCTTTGGATTTTTCACGTAGAATATGCTGCAGAGCTTTATTGTACCATAGTGGAAAATTGTTACTCTTCTGGTACTTTCTGGTAATGTTTTTTCCTATGTTTGTGCTATAATATATATATATATATATTTTGTAATTGTTTTGTGTTGTGTTGAATGTGTTTTAATCTATGGATCTATGGGTCTGAAATAAATGATTTATTATTATATTATTATTATTATTATAATAAATGTTTATAATCTATTTATCTAACAATACGATGTTCAATATAAATTATTATTAATTATCTATATATTTTTAATGAATTATTATATTACAAATAAGAGTACAAGAAATGTTTTATAGGATACTTAACAGAGGTTATGAATATAATTTACATCAAGGCTAAGGTTGCAAATTATTCGTTGTATCCAACGGATATAGTGCGTGCCAAAAATGCTACCTACTCGGTAAAGTGTACTAGGTAGGTAGCACTTTCTATTGATAGGTATCGGAGTTGTAGCTTAATGTCAAGGTGAAGCTACCCATTGGCTTTGAATATCAGTATAATATTGTGTTTACACGAGTCTAGTAACAAAGGATCAGTAACTGTCCTGCATGTCGCACTAATGACTTGCGTGTCACACCATCACCGGCAGCGTCAGGCGACTGGTGAAGTGTGTCTGCCACGCGACGCGACGTACCCACCTACCATCAGGTGGGCCGTTATCTTTTATGCTTCAATATTCACACTAAACAAACATGCTTATTCTAAGTTTTAGTGAAACTGCCAGTGTACGAGAAGTAAATAAATAATAATAATAAAAAATAACTGGTGGACATTTCACACAGTGCCATCTAGCCGCAAAATAAGCTAAGCGTAGCTTGTATCATGGGAACCAGACAACTGATATAATACAATTTTTTTTTGTAAATACATATATATAAACACCCAGACAGAACAAATATCTATGTTCGTCACACAAATGTTTGTCCCGGGTGGGAATCGAACCCACGACCTAGAAAGCAGAAGGCAGGGTACCTGAGCTGCGAGGCCCGTCGACTACAGTTGATTCATTTGATTTTGACCATTTGAATTGATTTACCATATTTAGTTGGTTTTCTAGAAGGTGGAAGCCACTGATACTAAATGTAATGAGGGTAGAGTTGAATATCAAACCGATGTCAAGTCAGCTGTATATAGCTTGTCTGAATAGCAACCAACTCGTAACAGGATTTCTCTCTTGTTAGTAAGTGAGTCAGGCCAGCAAACTGCAGGCACTAGTACTGGGCTCGTGTAAACAGGGCGTTGAGGCAGGGGCCATTGTGTAGCTATTTCAACAATAGATTAATCGGCTGTCGATATTTGAAGATTAAAATAAGTACTTAATGGTCATAATGGTCGAAAGATATTATGTATTCATCCTTCACCTAATTAATGTCGATTACAAAAGCTAACCTCAATATACAATAGTGTTATAGTTTTAATAAGGACTACAAAATAGAAATAGTTTGAGAGATTGCGAGTTATATATGCAAGAATATATAAAAAATATAATAAGATGATTTATTACGGAGAATATCCAGCTATATTACGCTTGAACATTACGTCTGGTTACTGGTCTGTCGTCGGTCGCACAGAGACTCGGCACTGCCTATTGTATTCGCATAGAGAATGTTAAGGCAGAAGGTGAGACAGCGGGGCGGGTCGGGGCGGGGCGGAGGGGTCGAGGTGTGCTGCGGTGGTATCAGTGAGCGCTACTCCCGCCGCCGCGCCGCCAGCGTTTACCCTTCAACACAGTCACCCTCGGAGGCGTCGCGTCGCCAACTCACACCAAGCGGAGATCCAACCATATCTATGTACTGTCTACTGTAGAGTTCTTCATAATATACATAGAGAAAAAGCATTAGCAAACCGGAAAAATAAATTCTACAGGTATCCTGTATATAAGTTATTATATTCAAGTAGTTAAGTGTTTCTGGCGTCACAGTACAGTTGGTAGCGGGCGCTGTGTCGTCTGCGCTGCTAGTCCTGGGTTCAGTACCTATGCCTTACATATACCTAATCACATCTACAGATGAATGTGCATTACGAAATTGCCTTTTAAAACGTTTTCCCAAAAAAGTCCTTTTCTGAGATCCCGTCATGAGAATATTGTTAAGAATATTATCGGTCCTATACATACAGAGAACTCAAATACATACGTTACCCAGTTTTAAGACAACTCACTTGACTTTCATAGTTTTTGGTTACGTTTAGATTTAGACCGTTCTCCACTGTAGAATAATGTTAGGTATAGTATAATGTTGTAGTAATGTGAGCCATCTTAACGACCTTTTTATCATTTGTGAAACTAAAACTATCGTTGAAAACCTCTTCAAGCACAAATTTGAAAGGTGGAATAATAAATATATTTATTTACTAGCTGTTGCCGCGACTAAGTCCGCGTGGAATTCGGTTTTATCACGCACCCCTATTTTACCTCTCAGAGAAGTAGCCTAAGTTACTCCTTGTTACATCAGCTATCTGCCAGTGAAACTCCCGTCAAAATCAGTCCAGCCATTTCAGAGATTAGCCGGAACAAACAGACAGACAGACAAAAATGTTAAAAAAATGTTGTTTTGGTATATGTATCGTGTATACATCCATATGCACTTAGTAAAAAGTGGTTATTTTAATATTACAATCAGACACTCGAGTTGTATTATTAGTATAGTATATTCCATGGTATATTATTATATTCTTAAAAAAGTTGGTATTTTACTTGAATAAGCTCGAGGTTTGTGTAAGCTGCACTATGCGGAGCAACAATGCGTGTGTCTGTCTGTCTGTCTGCGGTGTGTCGTCACGGGGACATTACTGTTCCTCCTTGTCTACTGGTTAAGTAAGTACGTATCTATTCTTGTTATAATGGCTTCAGCCAAAACCTTCAGTCTTTTCATTATATTTATTATACCTATATATTTATCATATCCAAAAACCAAATCAAAAGTTTGCAAAGTGTGCGTGAAATATGACGGCACGCGACAACACCATTTAGGGTAATTTGATTAGGTAAAGTAGCAGGTATGCTATTTGTAAACAGAAAAGTAGGCTCAATTTATCAAAATGACTTTAAATTGATAAGGTGATTCAAGTTGTCGGATTGAAAACAATATCAAAGTCAATCCACGGGAGTTCTGGCGTCATGTGAGTAGTTTACGGTCTAAGGGCGGTTTTGAACCTGACGTTACATATAAAAGTGAATCGTTTTCCGGTGTTGAAGCAGCCAATGCTTTTGCAAGCTTTTTCGCAAGTGTATTCTCTCAGGATGTACCACTGTTAAATGCTGAGGATGTGAATAGACTTGCCTGCGACGCGAACAGTAATTATGTCAATATATTTGAAATTACACCGAGTGATGTTGTCTACGGGATTCAAAAACTTAAATCACACAGTTCTATTGGGCCGGACAATGTCCCACCTACAATACTCAAACTAGCGAAGAAATTTGTATGTACTCCACTTTGTCATATCTTTAATACCTCTTTACGAACCGGACTATATCCTCCACAATGGAAGATTTCAAGGGTTACACCCATACCAAAAAGCTCAAACAAGTCAGTCGTTGAAGAATACCGACCTATAGCCATACTTTCTTCGCCTGCGAAAGTATTTGAGAATATTCTTCATCGACGAATATATTCGCAGGTGGAGAAGTATCTTGCCAATGCACAACATGGCTTTAGAACAAAGCGATCAGTCAACACCAACTTACTGACTTTGGTTGAGTACATCTCCGTACAGATGGACCGCGGTTTCCAGGTGGATGTTCTGTACCTCGACTTCCAAAAGGCCTTCGACAAAGTCAATAATGACGTGCTGTTGGAAAAGCTCAGTAACATCGGATTTGCACCAAACCTCCTTAGACTTATTTCTGACTATTTGCGTGATCGTCAGCAATTCGTTAGATTGGGAATCTACGAATCTGTTCCGTACCACACGCGCTCTGGGGTGAGTCAGGGCTCAATCCTCGGGCCGTTGCTTTTTGTCCTCATGGTAAATGACTTACCAACAGTTTTTCGGCATGCCAGGTGTCTTCTCTACGCTGACGACCTGAAGTTATACCTCAGAATCGAGTCTGAGGCAGACTGTCTGAGACTTCAGGAGGATGTTGGAGCGGTACATAAGTGGAGCACCGCCAATAAGATGCATTTCAACTTATCCAAATGCCATGTGATGAGTTTTGGTCGAGCGAGGCACCCAATAACATTCAGTTATAATTTAGATAATACTGCAATAGCAAGAACAATAGCGATGAAGGACTTGGGTGTCACGTTCGACCAAAAACTTACCTTTCATAGCCACATAAACATAGTAGCTAAGGAATCCTTCCAGCGACTAGGCTTTGTACTTCGTAACTGCCGCGATTTCAAAAGTGAGCAGGTGATTCGACTTCTTTATACTGCTCTAGTTCGGAGTAAGCTCGAGGCAAGTGCTTGCATCTGGAGCCCCTACGAGAGTACCTATAGGTTGCTCCTTGAGAAGGTACAGAAAGCTTTTCTCCGGTACCTATACAAGCGTATATTTGGATATTACCCATTTATGTACCCCACCAAATTCCTCCAAGGTTGCTTGAATTTCAACTCACTCGAGACAAGAAGAGCAAATGATCAAATTGTTACCGCGTGCAAGATATTCCGTGGGTTTATTGACGCTCCTGATTTACATAACGAGCTGACTCTTTTCTACATCCCTGACAAGTATTGCCGGAGTAGGAGGCACAAACTGTTTGCGACACCCTTCTGCCGCACCGTCGCACGCGCCCACTCACCTCTGCCGCGCACTCTTGCTGTAATCAATGATCTCCTTAAAGCCAACCCTGATTTTGATCTGTTTGCTGATGTCTGGACCAAAATCTTAAATGTCATTCTGAGGCACTGCGAATTATGACATTTATTTGTGATTTTATTTTTATTCTTATTTTTGATTTCTGACTTATTATTTGTATTGTATAATTTTTATTTTAATGTTATTTTGACTTTGTATTTTATTCCGTATTTAATTGTTTATGTATTGACTCTGTTATACTGTAGGTTGATTTTTATTGCGTTTTGTATTTGTGTAATCCATTATTGTTATTATTTTATTTCAATGTGATTCTTTTAACTTTTACTGGATAAATTATGTATTAATTGGTGTAATTGGTGTGAATGCCGTTCCGATTTAAATAAATAAATAAATTGACAAAAAAAAAAAAAAAAAAAAAAAAGTTTAAAGTTAAAGTGCAAATAATTTCCCAGTCCTTCACATTACAAGTGACACATCGTAATAAAACCCAATTTCAATGTTATGTTGTAGGTTAAGTGCTCGTTGACCTCCTTCCTCAACAAGCTGACTGACAATAGCTTTTGGATTTTGATATTGGTTTTGGGCACAACGCTGATTGATCTCGGGCCTGAGTTAATTACTTAGTTACAGTTACCTAGGTACTAGGTAAGTGATAATTAAACGATGACCCCCTTGTACTTATTGTTGTTGCTTCTGAACGTAGGGTTTTCAAAATAAATGTTGTTTCTACATCGCATCACGCACAAAAACTGAGTCTCAAGTTGCTAGATATCATCATTAATCAATTTAATAGAATCATCAATTTTAACAGAATTTAATTGATGTCAAGGTTTTGGAAGTTTTTCAGTCCAAATGAAGCAGCCATATGATATGATAATGTATTGAGCGGACATGGTATCCCAGTACCTACACCAATGTTCCGCTCGCACGTATCATATCACACACCTGAGATATGTGTATCGCATCTGTAAGCAGCGCAGCGCAGCGCAGCGCAGCGCAGCGCAGCGCAGCGACTATGTAAAGCTTCGGTGGGTATGTGCTGGCTGGTACCTGCTCGTAGCTGATGGAGGCTCCATGAAGTGTGACTCTGACTTAGACGCGTACCGAACCGACACACTGTTCAATGACATTTTGTTAACTATTGTCAGTACAAACTAACAATAGTTAACAAAACATCATTCAACAAAACAATTAGAATGTTGACGTGAGTTGAAACAGCCGACCTGGGCACCAGCCGGGCTTGTCATCGCGGTACCGCACTTTCATTTTTTTACATTGAATATCTATGTTATTGCAATGTGTATGCGGTATCCTCTCATCAAACGCAAAAGGACATAGTTATTCCCTTGTTCCTAGGCATGGGAAGACCCAGGTCAAATATTCCTGTAGTGTTGCCGACAGCCGGAACACCTAGCAACGCTAGTGCTTAACTGCTTGGCGACGGAAGTAACATGTACTTAATACATTAGGTAGGTATAGTGGCATTACATTCCGCGACGACCTCTCCACATCTATTCTAATGATAGTAATTACTAATATTTATTTATTTCAATTTGAAGCATAGGTTTGACAAATAATGTTTGACTTGAAGTAACTTCATCTAACAAGCGGAGGATTAAAAGGTACATACTTCACTAGTTTAATGGGTAGGTAGGTAGGTATTATTAATTATTCATAATGTTATCCGTGTGACGTGTAGATATTGAAATGTCAGTTTAGGTCCAAACATCTAGTGAATTTTGTACTTAGTATTATGGTAACGAGATGACCTACATTGAACAGTACATCAATGTACGAACACCTGTGAACACTAATAAAAGTACAATTTAAGGGAATCGTAACACGCTGCGCTGCCTACATCGCTCACATACTTTATTGCGTTGAGGAGTTGTACTGTATCATATGATTTTTATAAGCCTTCTTTACTAGCTTACCTACCTTACATATGAAGTGGGTAATGAGCGGAACAAATAACACAAAATGAACATATGTACAACTTGTGCAGTGTTAAATAGATGGCGACGCGGTGGCGGTCTCGTAACCTGCACACTGCACACTGCACACTGCACACTGCACACTGCACAGTGCACAGTGCACACTGCACAGTGGACTACTCATACTTTATGATATATAGTATATATTTGTTAGAGATGCAACTACAGTGTAATCCTATAACTTACCAGTACCTGCCTGCCTACATACTACGGATGCAGCCTTAGCCAAAGCCGAGTCCGTCAAAAATCTCGAATCTCAAAATAGAAACTTTTTAATGAATAAATGAAAAACTCATTGTTTATAACATAATATAATAGTCCCCGATATATTTTTAATATTTTTGTAGAATATTTGTAGATTATATTAAAAGTTAGAAGAATCTCTTGTAGTTAGAAAACTTGGAACAAGTTAGAAGAAAGGCCTATATAAATACTAACAGCTACCGATACTTACATATACAAACAGATCAGATGGATATTACAACTACATATTTTACATAATATCTATGACAAAAAAGTTGAAAAATATATTTCATAGCTGTATAATCTCCCTCTTCCTCTGACGTATATATGTACAAACCAATAATACTTTCAACATGGTAACTGATCCATTTCAAAAGGAACTAAAAGCTTCCAAAATTCAGGGAGCTTTATAAGCCCGGGGGCTCTATATCTCAGGGTCGCGTGACGTGTCGCGACACGCCGCGAGTGAAAGGGTGCGCCCCGGCCCGGCCGCGGCCGGTATATAAGCTCCGAGCGCTCCTCCACCGACATCATTCCACCCGGTCTACCAGCTCACCAATCAAAATGGCATTCAAGGTGCGAACGCATTTCGGTGATATCCAGTGACGTGTCGTGAAGTTAGTGCACATTTTAACTTTATTTTTATTTACAGTTCGTCGTATTCTTCGGTTTGGTGGCGGCCGCCAGCGCCGGCCTCCTCCCCGCGGCTCCCGTCGCCTACCACTCGGCTCCCGTCGCCTACCACTCGGCTCCCGTCGCGTACCACGCGGCCCCCGTCGCGTACAACGCGGCGCCGGTGCAGTACGCCGCTCCCGTCGGCAAGGTGGCCGTCGAGGAGTACAACGCGCACCCCCAGTACAGCTTCTCCTACGACGTGCAGGACGGACACACCGGAGACTCCAAGTCCCAGCACGAGACCCGCGACGGTGACGTCGTGAAGGGCTCCTACTCTGTTGTCGAGTCAGACGGCACCAAGCGCACCGTCGACTACACCGCTGATGACCACAACGGATTCAACGCAGTCGTCCACAGGGAACCCCTCGCTCACGTCGCCAAGGTCGCCGCCCCCGTCGCCTACGCCGCCGCCCCCGTGAGCTACGCCGCCGCCCCCGTGGTGCACTCTGCCCCGGTCGCCAAGCTCGCCTACTCCGCCCCCGTCTACCACTCTGCCCCCGTCTACCAGTCGGCCCCGGTCTACCACTCTGCCCCCGCCTACCACTCCGCCCCCGTCTACCACCACTAAGTGAATGCCAAAACCTAGGAAACTAATTTTACAATAGGTTAACGTATTATTTTCAATATGTTAACTGATATAATTGTAGTTAATTAGGTAGGTGCAATAAATTATTTCAAGATACATATTGTGGGTATATCTCATTTTGAATGCCTTCATCATCCTTGCAAGACTTCATTTCTAGTCAGATTATTTGTTGCGATTGTCCAACGGAACACAGCTTCGGTGAAGCTTGACAACAAATTATCGGTAGGTACCTACACACCGTACCACGCCGCTATTAAATTACTTTTTACGTTTTTTTCGCATAGAATTACGAAAATTTTATCAGGTAATTTATAAAATTGATAGCTATTAAAAAGCTGTGATGCAAAGCCTTAAAAAGTGTTTTGCTGCCGGTGGAAAATATTAACACATACAACACAAAGTAATCATTAGTCCCACTATCATTTTCATTTGATTGGAGTCATATATAACTTGTTACCTACCAATTATTGAATAATACCTAGTATTCACATCAGCAATTTCCGAAAACATAATCACGAAATCTATGATAACCAAATGCAGTGTGCGTTAAGCTATCTCGGCCCTAACACACTAACAACATAATATTATGTAGGTAGGTACCTACACAGACGACCGTAGGAGTTGGTTAGCATCTCAAAATGTCAATAGGACGTTCTCAGACCTTTAAACATGAACCTAAGTAATAACCTTATGCTGTGTGTGATGTCGCCGAGTCGTGCGAGTCTCAACACACGCACGCCACACTAAACACTTGTCAGTTGTAGCCAGACTACCTACTACCTACTGTATCTTATGTAGGAACAAAATTATTTAGATGATGGTGTTTCTACCCGATACCATATTCTGTCTCTAGATTTACGCTAATAGTTACATAGTTATTGAGAAGTGATTCCTGCGAGCAACTGATGAACACTTTTAAAATTAACGGTTTTAAAATTACGGGTAGGAATCTCATACATTGGAAATTTGTAAGTAGCCTTCTAACAGACGCAAACATATAATTAATACATTTCTGACTCTTACCTACCTACTAAGAATAGGTACCTCGCTATAGCCTGAATCCAAGGTGTCATTTGAAGTTGTCTACTCCAAGTTCGCTTGGGAAGTTGGTAAGGATATACAACTGGCGCATTCGTACAAATTGGTGTGTAAACAGGGAAATCCATATTACCAACTCTGCAAGCAACCGTCGGCGTCGACACGACAAACATCATTGATTCCAGGCTGCGCGGTTGATCTTTGGTGCCTTTCAACAATTACACTAACATTTGTGTACCAGATTGTACCTTCTATTCGAAGATAACAAAACAAAAGTGCATGTCAGATGCGACACGCGCGATTGTCATTGACAAATTAATGAGTCAAAAAAAAGCCTTGTTTTAAAAACAGAACGTTTTATTTTAACGCGCAATTTTACGAACCATACAATTTTCAGGGGATCGATTCTTCCTAAGGAGTTGTTAAAAAGCTTAAAGGTGGTCATGTTCTAATAACATCCAAAAGATCATGTTGCCCCGCCTGCAGAAACAAAATCAACTGTCATGTGGCTGTCAAGTGTCATTTGTCACACAGTATAGTAGCTGTCAAACAACTAGTGATTAAGCATTTTGCACCTTCAACCCATGTGATAAAGTACATGTTATGGACCAGGCCAGGGAGGTTTAGCGGTATAGAGTAGAGATGTCATAACAAACAGACCGACGCCCTACCTAACAATATAAAATAATATCTTCTATTAAATTGGATTGAGTGAGTGGTTAAATAGAAGTGTCCTATGCAGACCTATTTGCGACTGCAGTGTACTCAACATTTTTAGAAGTTTATTGCAGTATTTTGTTTTTTCGGAAACAGCAAGCAAAAATGAAATCGCGTTTTTAATTATTCTTGGCTGATTCCATTCGGTATTTTTAGTGCGTTCTCTGCTTTGAAAGTGAATTTATATGAAAGTACTTCATGTGCATACGGCATTACTTTCATTATTTTATGAATTCATAGTATACATAACATATTAGTAGGTATTCACTCTAAAAGTTATTTAGAATGGTTTCAACGCGAGGAGTGCGATATAAATTTAGCGAGGGAGAGCGCGTACTGTGCTACGAACCGGATCCAACAAAGGCCAAAGTTCTGTACGATTCCAAGGTAAACATACCGCCACAACCTGCATTACTATTCATTATAACATACTAAGACATTATTTCTAAAATAACCTAATAAAGTAATAGAGGACGATAATAAGGGGAAAGTTCTCGCTCATTGCAATAGATAATAGTACTTGTTTAGCTCGGGGTGAGCTTCCTCGTGAGTTTTCCATAGGTATGTAACCACCAAGAGCCAAGGGCCCGTCAATCTATATTATTCTCACCACATATAACCATGAGAGGGTGTGTAAAGTGCAAAGGCTTGAAAACCTCACATGATTTGTAAACCCCTACACATAAAACCTCTAACAACTTTGCAAGGGACCTTAGTGTCAATAAATCATATTAATATTATGAGTGGGTAAGGTGGTAAGGTTTAGAAATGCATGTGTTTGCATTAGTTAGATGGCTACTTTTAAATGTAATATTAAGATGTGAAGGCGCTATCTCGGTAACTCAGCAATCAATTGAAACCCTAAGGTCACAACATCCCTACTGTTGTACCTGAATATTTTTTATTATGAGATCCTGTTTGGTTTTGAATTTTTATCGATTCTATATACTTTATATATATATATATATATATTTTAACAAACGAACGAACCCACGGCTTCCCTGGTGTTAAGCGGTAACCTCTGCCCATAACAACCGATGCCACTTGTGTCCTCCCCTACTAGGTATGGCAAGACCCAAGTTGCTTCATATGCGCCCGTCACTCTAAAACATGTAGGTGGAATGTATCATGTGCCTGTAATTTCACCGGCAGCCACACCTTTTAAATTGGAACATAGTAACGTGATGTGTTACTGTTTGGTGGCAGAAATGGGCATGGCGGCAGTACTTCCCCGGATGTACTTGGCATTAGTTCTACTGCTCTTAAGACTTACTTTGTAGTATAATTCACGGATGCAATGCACTGGATCCGGATGCAATCCCAGACAATCTGAGTGATGACCAATTATGTTGCTACAATACCCATATTTTTGTAAGCTGTAATTATTTTGTAAATGTCTTTGTAGCACTAAATTTTGTATCAAAAAGACCATTAAAACTAGCTTTCAGTTAAAGAGCAAGCTTGAATGGCCTAGTATTCCACCTATAGGCTAGTATTTGGGTAGTATTTCCACCTGGTCCATTATGAAATTTCAAACTGCGCATGTTTTTCATAATGTGTTAAGTATATGAGCAGTTGGAATCAAAATTGTGTAATAGCCACTCTCTCTCACTTGTCAACAGACAAATCAAAGATTTGGAGTTGTTTGACGTGAAAATATATTATTGGATTGAATTGTATTATTTCTTAAATTCATTAGAGCTGTAATGAAGGCTGGCGGATCACTCAAATATTTTGGAAATCCATGAGACCTATAATAAGTTATATAATTATGATGTATTGTGTTAGGTGTTGGAGGTGATTGAGAACAAGGAGAGGCGCGGGCGTCGCAGCATCGAGTACCTGATCCACTTCCAGGGATGGAACTCCTCGTGGGACCGCTGCGTGGGGGAACACTTCCTCCTCAACGACACAGAGGAGAACCGCCAGCTGCAGCGCGACCTCGCCCAACAATCACACCTACACTTGTAACTACACTTGTAACAAACATTCACATTACATACATACATACATTATATATTGATTGATTGATACATAGATCAAAATGGTATTTGGTAAGAGGTTATGGTAATAATAATATTGGTGGACATTTCACACAGCGCCATCTAGCCCCAAAGTAAGCACAACATAGCTTGTATCATGTGAACCACACAACTATTTACATACTTATGTCTGTTTTATGTAAATACATACATATCAACACCCACACACAGAACAAATATCTATATTCGTCACACAAATGTTTATCTTGGTTGGGAATCGAACCCACGACCCACAGCGCGGAAGGCAGCGTTACAACCAACTGAGCTATCAGGCCAGCGTGTGCGTGTGTGTGTCAGATATGTTTTTTTGCAAATTTATCAAAGGCATACAAACTGACGATTATAATATATATACATCATTTTGTGGCTCGTCTACTTAAACAAACGAGTCGCTAGGGGAGGACCCCTAGTGAGCTCCCGAGTGGCATTGCTCGTTGTGTGCCGAGGTTACAACTTACCACCGGGTGGGCCGTCAGCTCCTACACAAACTGAAACACATAAACAAACGTTGTTACGTTCGTGTTGTGTTGCAATGGTTGCAGTGATGGTGTGTGTGTGTGTGTGTGTGTGTTGTGAAGGGGCGCGTACCTGTACCGGCGCGAGCGCAAGAAGGGCAGCGGCTCGGGCTCCGCGGGCAGCAGCGCCGCCAAGCGGGCGCGGCGCACGCTCAGCGACGACGCCGACGCCGACGCCGACGCCGACGGCTCCTCCACCAGCACGCAGCCTGACGGTAACCCGGCTGCTTTACAATTAGTTATGACTGCCTACCACGACCGCAGTCACACCTGATGTTAGGTGACGATGCGGTGTACGGTGTAGCATGTGCGCCCCTACAACATACATATTCACTCTCCCCTTGTACACCTCCACATTATAGTTCTCGGGGAATACAGACGCAGCCAAGGAGTTCCACTCTTGCCCTGTCCGCATTATGAAAGTGGAAGCAAAATGCTGAGTTAGTCATAAACTAAATGTAACATTAATTACAATATACAAATAAAAAATATTTCAATTTTATTTAAATTTGTTTATTCAGACAATAGAATCTATTGATATTAACATAAAATAAAATAAGTAACATCAAATAAACTTATATTAAAATCATACAATACCTTCACCAGTTTGACATCGCATCGCATCGCATTACCCAACATGTTGCAATTATCATTATGTATGTATATTGTTGCTGGCCCCCGAGTCGCCCAGCCTCGCCCACTAACCACTGCCCCATATCCAGAGTCGGAAGAGCAAGGGGACGGCGACGCGGAGGACGCGGAAGGCAGCGAGGAAGAGGAAGAGGATAAAGAGGACAAAGACTCCTCTTCGGAGTGGAGTGAGAGCGAGGCGAGGGCGCAGACCGGCTCGCCCGGCGACCACGTTGTGTCCCTACCGACCGGCAGGGCGCAACTCACCATGCCCGCTGCACTGCGGTAAGTGAAGGTATTGTTTATAACACGTTACGGACAGAACGAGCTGACGGCCCACCTGATGTTAAGTGGTAACCACCGCCCATCCGACAACGAGCAATACCACTCGAGTCCTCTCCACCAAAGTAGCTAGTCTGGTATCTGCGCGTGTCGCGTGTCGCGTGTCATCCGATTACCACCCGAGACAAATGTTTGTGTGACGAACGTGCTCGTTTGTTCTGTGTCTGTTCATATGTTTTTGAGTGATAAAGTTACGGAACGAGAAGGTGGCCTACCTGGTTTGAGTGGAAATTATAATATGAAATACAAAATACACATACAAACATATTTATTGAAGTAGGGGTACAAATGTAGTTGTAGCTCTGCCTGCTGTTATAGTATAGACAGTATAACTGTGTGAGAGGTACGTAAGTGTATATGTATGTAAGTTGTTACTTGTAGGGATCGTCTCACGTTCGACTACCACCTCGTGGTGAAGCGCGGGCGGCTGTCCCGGCTGCCGGCCTCCCCGTGCGCGGCGACCATACTCGAGTCCTTCGTCAAGTGGTTCGCGCGCGCCGGCGCCTGGCACGCGCCGCGCTCCCGCCACGACCCGCCGCACAAGCCCGACCTGGCCGACGTGTCCCGCAGGTACCACCACTGCTAGCTCCCGCCACGACCCGCCGCACAAGCCCGACCTGGCCGACGTGTCCCGCAGGTACCACCACTGCTAGCTCCCGCCACGACCCGCCGCACAAGCCCGACCTGGCCGACGTGTCCCGCAGGTACCACCACTGCTAGCTCCCGCCACGACCCGCCGCACAAGCCCGACCTGGCCGACGTGTCCCGCAGGTACCACCACCGCTAGCTCCCGCCACGACCCGCCGCACAAGCCCGACCTGGCCGACGTGTCCCGCAGGTACCACCACCGCTAGCTCCCGCCACGACCCAGCCGACGTGTCCCGCAGGTACCACCACCGCTAGCTCCCGCCACGACCCGCCGCACAAGCCCGACCTGGCCGACGTGTCCCGCAGGTACCACCACTGCTAGCTCCCGCCACGACCCGCCGCACAAGCCCGACCTGGCCGACGTGTCCCGCAGGTACCACCACTGCTAGCTCCCGCCACGACCCGCCGCACAAGCCCGACCTGGCCGACGTGTCCCGCAGGTACCACCACTGCTAGCTCCCGCCACGACCCGCCGCACAAGCCCGACCTGGCCGACGTGTCCCGCAGGTACCACCACTGCTAGCTCCCGCCACGACCCGCCGCACAAGCCCGACCTGGCCGACGTGTCCCGCAGGTACCACCACTGCTAGCTCCCGCCACGACCCGCCGCACAAGCCCGACCTGGCCGACGTGTCCCGCAGGTACCACCACTGCTAGCTCCCGCCACGACCCAGCCGACGTGTCCCGCAGGTACTACCACCGCTAGCTCCCGCCACGACCCGCCGCACAAGCTCGACCTGGCCGACGTGTCCCGCAGGTACCACCACTGCTAGCTCCCGCCACGACCCGCCGCACAAGCCCGACCTGGCCGACGTGTCCCGCAGGTACCACCACTGCTAGCTCCCGCCACGACCCGCCGCACAAGCCCGACCTGGCCGACGTGTCCCGCAGGTACCACCACTGCTAGCTCCCGCCACGACCCAGCCGACGTGTCCCGCAGGTACCACCACCGCTAGCTCCCGCCACGACCCGCCGCACAAGCCCGACCTGGCCGACGTGTCCCGCAGGTACCACCACTGCTAGCTCCCGCCACGACCCGCCGCACAAGCCCGACCTGGCCGACGTGTCCCGCAGGTACCACCACTGCTAGCTCCCGCCACGACCCAGCCGACGTGTCCCGCAGGTACCACCACCGCTAGCTCCCGCCACGACCCGCCGCACAAGCTCGACCTGGCCGACGTGTCCCGCAGGTACCACCACTGCTAGCTCCCGGCACGACCCGCCGCACAAGCCCGACCTGGCCGACGTGTCCCGCAGGTACCACCACTGCTAGCTCCCGCCACGACCCGCCGCACAAGCCCGACCTGGCCGACGTGTCCCGCAGGTACCACCACTGCTAGCTCCCGCCACGACCCAGCCGACGTGTCCCGCAGGTACCACCACCGCTAGCTCCCGCCACGACCCGCCGCACAAGCCCGACCTGGCCGACGTGTCCCGCAGGTACCACCACTGCTAGCTCCCGCCACGACCCGCCGCACAAGCCCGACCTGGCCGACGTGTCCCGCAGGTACCACCACTGCTAGCTCCCGCCACGACCCAGCCGACGTGTCCCGCAGGTACCACCACCGCTAGCTCCCGCCACGACCCGCCGCACAAGCTCGACCTGGCCGACGTGTCCCGCAGGTACCACCACTGCTAGCTCCCGGCACGACCCGCCGCACAAGCCCGACCTGGCCGACGTGTCCCGCAGGTACCACCACTGCTAGCTCCCGCCACGACCCGCCGCACAAGCCCGACCTGGCCGACGTGTCCCGCAGGTACCACCACTGCTAGCTCCCGCCACGACCCGGCCGACGTGTCCCGCAGGTACCACCACTGCTAGCTCCCGCCACGACCCGGCCGACGTGTCCCGCAGGTACCACCACACCAGCACCACACCAGCACTACTAGCTACCGTTACTCACATTTGTATAACCCCTACCCCTTCAGGGATGAATATACGTATGTATGTACATTACTAAACCCAGCTGGTGGCGAGCCTGCCTTCTGTGCTGAAGGTCGTGGGTTCTGTTGTTGCGAGCGAGCGTGTGCAGCGTGTGCAGTGTGTGATGCTATTAATGAACTACGTGTGTACGTGTGTACGTGTGTACGTGTACGTGTACGTGTACGTTTGTGTACAGGTTGAACTTGGTGCGCGAGGTGGCGGACGGGCTGCGCGTCTACTTCGACTTCATAACGGCGGGCAACCTGCTCTACAAGCCGGAGAGGGCGCAGTACCGGCAGCTGTGCGGCCGCCACTACCGCCACTACCGCCACCGGTCTCTCACTCACTCACTCACTCACTCACTCACACATACGTTACATTACATTACACCCGGTGACACACATACTTGAGAGAAGCGCGCCCCGCTCATTCAACAATCGTCGACTAGTTAAAGCTGGACTTGTATTGCGCAGCACTATTAAGTATTAGACTTCGCCGTTATCATTATCCAGCAATAGTTACTACGTAATTACTGGGCGATCCCCCCGCGGTGGATGAGTCATGAGCCCACGGGGACGCCGCACTTTTCCCGGATCAAAGTAGCCTGTGTGTTAATCCTCACAAACTCACGTTTATAATATAACTAAGATTTTGAGACCACATCATTTTAATTGATCTAGTTAGTAGCTAATAGGTTTTTTTTCAGGCAAGAACGCAAAATGAAAGAGGATCACGAAGAGGGAGATTTTCAAGAGGAGTATGAAGAGGGGGGTGCCTCGGCCGAAGAGGACCTCAAGAGTCCCAAAATACCAGAGTACTCGCATCTGCCGCCGGATCCTGTCGATGGTAATAATGTGCTTCCATTACATTACATTACATTACATTACATATACACTTAATAAAACAGGTTTATCCAGGTGGCGAACGTTTTTATTATGAAGAAATGGGTTACATATGAGCAGAATTAACATGCCGTGCTACCGTGGCTGTAGTTTTTGGCAGAAGGAGGGAAAAGGGGCCATTTTGTACAGAGACAAAACTAACGTCATTATCCAATGACATTTCCGATACATACACAACTGTCATAAGCACTAGTGAGGGTTCTACACTTGACATTGAGTATTACTATTGCGTTTACTTTCTAACAACACTCACTACTAAAATGTAAAAGAAACTTTTTTTTGTATCATAAATTCATATTTTTATAATAATTAATATATATAACATAAAACGCAAAGTTTGTACTCACAGAGTCTATTGGTTGATTCTAGGTGTTGACAGAATACCAGCGCCTAGCTACATCTCAGCGATGGTGGTCAGGAATAATGCTGAGGATAGACCCTTTTGCTGTTGTACCACACAAATAGGTTTCATTTGTTTTTTCTGTTTTTCCAATTTGTTCAATATGTTTCGTATCAATGTGTTCGTGTTTTGTTTTTATTCTTAATATTTTCTAATTTTTGCTTTGTATACGTTTAATAAATCTTTCTTTTATATTTCTTTGTGTGTAATGTATATGTGTACTAAATAGCGAATAAATGTATGTCTGTCTTTTCTCTTTTACAAAATAGAAATTGCAACAATGTTATCATTGCCTTATTGTCTAAATTATTGGCTATCAAATGAGTCATCTATCGTCTTCCTAGGACCTCTACATGTGTAGCTATAGCATAATCAGTACAAGCACCCGTGCTTCGAGGCAAACAAAACAAAATGCCTGCCATTTTATCATGGAGAGAGAAAAAAAAATAGGGATAGTGATTTGTCGACAAAATTTACCGTATTATCCCCCCCCTAAAGCCTCCGACACCGGTGACCAGACACGTTGTATACTTTTTTATTTATCACCATCATTACCATATCTTCTTCTAATCCAGTCCATCCAAAGGTTGCCTGGAAGAAGTTGTTTTAAGCAATAAGGCCGCCTATTGTATATCACAAGTATTGTTATTACTTTGAAACCTGTTTGTTTTTGTTTTTGTGTGGTGTACAACAAAGTGTTTTCTATTGTATCTTGTTCTCTCCCATAATTTGATCGGCTCGTGTTTCCAACCCAACAGCTACTGAAAACCAATACACCAGTGATGAAGCGATGACCACCGCACACAGCATCAAGAAGGAGATCAAGCAGGAGCCGGAAGACGATGACGAGCACGCGGAACACATGCCGGAACACATGCCGGAACACATGCCGGAACACATGCCGGAACACATGCCGGAACACATGCCGGAACACATGCCGGAACACATGCCGGAACACATGCCGGAACACATGCAGGAACACATGCCGGAACACATGCCGGAACACATGCCGGAACACATGGAAGATCAGGAAATGCACGATGATGGTGAGTGACATATATTTATAGTGTAGACCAAGGCATATAGCAAATTCGTTTTGCAGTACTATTTGCCTTTTTATTTAAATATATGAAAAGTCAATGTCAAAAAACTTGGATTTCCATAGGATTCTTTTGACAGGCTTCACAGCTCATTTGGTGGTATTTCTGCCTCCTGCGCTGTTGGTCGATTTATTTATCTGTTGTCTGTTATTCATACAGTAATTATCTTCTTAGCAGGAGTTGAACGTGAAATAAAAGAAGAGGTTGTAGAACATGAAGATGCACTGGAAGAAATACAAGAAGAACAAGAGGAGCGTATGGAAACTCATGAAGAAATCCAAGAGGAATTAAATGAAAAAGAGGGAGAACTCAATCAACAAGAACAAAATATGGAAGAGGAACAGGAGACGCGGGAAACGGAAACGGACAAAAGTGAGACGCAAGTTGAGAAACATGAGGTTCATGCTGAAAAGCCAAAGGAGAAGAAGAAGAAAACTCGTTCCCTAACTCATAATAAGGAACTGAAGGTAAATAATGCAGTTATACCAAATAAATATTTCTCCAGTATATACTTATATTCTCAAGTATATGTATTGTGTATATCTATATATATATATATATATATTGAACACTAGCTTTATATTTCTGGAAACGAGTCTGCTCCGCAAATGTATAAAAATTTCAGTTAAAACTAATATTGTAATATATTTTTAATTTGACAACATAATAAAATTATAATGTCGTTTGTAAACCCCCAACCCCCCCTATGTATGTATGTATGTAGATACATGTATACAAAGTTACATTTACTTCGACTAGTGATATCTCAACGATTATATTCAATGTAATATCTGATAAATTTAATGTTCTTATTATATTATCGTAGGAAGACGAAATGCCACTTAAACACAGGCAAGAAAAAGATGAATCCCATGATTTGAACAAACTGCAATCATCAAAAATGGAGGTCTCCAAGCAAAATAAACAATCCCAAAAGGAGCATACTAAAGTAAAGGACAAAGCCAGCTCGCGGGAATGCCGGACACAAGATAACCCTCAAACACATGATGACCCCCAAGCGGACGTTGCTCCCCAAACATATGATGACACCCAAAACCATGAGGGTACGCAACAACCGGAGTCGCATACAAAACTTGTAGAGGATAGTTACGGGCAAGGTTTGGAGGAAGTGCGTAACGCAGCGCCTGAGATATGTTGCGGCGAGAGGTCCGCGCGACGACACCCGCCGCGTCCCAATACCAGAAGCTCCCTCAGGTGAGTGATGCTACTGCAACTGCAACCCACACCATCATACTTACGTAGCTAATGTATATTTTGACTGGCCTCACAGCTCAGTTGGTAGTAACCCTGCCTTCTGTGCTGTAGGTCGTGGGTTCGACTCCCACCCAGAACAAACATTTGTGGGACGAACGTAGGTGTTTGTTCTGTGTCTGGGTGTTAATATGTATTATATGTTTTTATATACAAAAAGTATTATGTATTCTATCAGTTGTGTGGTTGGTTCCCATGATACAAGCTATGCTTAGCTTACTTTGGGACTAGATGGCGCTGTGTGAAATGTCCACCAATATTAATATGTTTTGTAGTAGATCGCGCCGAGTTTGTCCGGAGCAGTATTGCCACCACATTCCCATGAAGGTGGAATTGAAATTGAAAATGAAATTTCACCGGCAAACACACCTTTCAAACACCGCTCATTAGCGGTATGGTGGCACTACTTCCCCGGAAGGACTGGCATAAGTTCTACTGCTAATCAAAATATAGGAAAAATAAAAAATAAAGTAACGGTAAAGCTAAGTCTGAGTTACATTTGTAGGAGTAACAACGCGCCAGCCACGAGCGCACCCGCCCTGAGGAACATCTCACCGGCACTGGGAAACAGATCACCGGCCGTCAGGCAGAACTCACCGGCGGTGGTGCCCAACTCACCGGCACTGGGAAACAGATCACCGGCCGTCAGGCAGAACTCACCGGCGGTGGTGCCCAACTCACCGGCACTGGGAAACAACTCACCGGCCGTCGAAGAGATCCCCGATCGCAGTGCGGATGATTCCAGCAGCGTCGCTAACACCAGCCGTAGTCAGATCCCACGACGCGCTACGCGACACACTAGGTGTGTGTGTGTGTGTGTGTTTGTGTGCGTGCGTGTGTGCGTGCGTGTGCGTGTGTGCGTGCGTGCGTGCGTGCGTGCGTGCTGTGTGTGTGTGTGTGTGTGTGTGTGTGTGTGTGTGTGTGTGTGTGTGTGTGTGTGTGTGTGTGTGAGTTGTTTGCGGGACAAGATGGCCCAGCCGATATGAAGTGGTTTCACAGCTGTTTTCGTAGTAATCCTGCGTTCCGCGCTGTAGGTCGTGAGTTGGATCCCGCCGCGGTCTCGTAACCGTGCGGCAGTTATACGCGGGCGGGCGGGTGTAACGTTTGTATGACGCAGGTGGAGCTCCTCGCACTCGCACTCGCACTCGCACTCGCACTCGCACTCGCACTCGCCCGCCAATACACCGGCGAACGAACACGCGCCCGCGCCGCACACCGCGCACACCGCGCACACCGCGAGCCCCGCCCGCGGCCGCCAGGTGCCGGAGCCGGTGCAGCCGCACTCCATCACGGAGATCAGACAAGAGCCGCCGGCGCCGGAACCCGACACCGGCCGCCGCGACACTCACACCCGACGGTAATGGACTACCTATGGAGAGGGGGTGGATGTTTAGGCGCTCTAGCTCGTGGGTTCGATTCCCACTTAGGACAAATATTTATGTCACGAATATAGATGTTTCTTCTGTGTCTGGGTGTTAGTATAATAAACAAAAAAATTATAATATGTATGATATCAGTTGTCTGGTTCCCGCAGTACAAGCTATGCTTAGTCTGGGGCTAGATGGCGCTGTGGGAATTGGCCACCAAGAAAGAAAGAAAAAATATATATTTTGACACAACTATTTACAAACAATGGACTCGTAAGATTTATAAAAAAACAACCACCAATTTTAATATTATTATAAACGTATCAGCATTGCGTCTGGTGTTGCAGATGTACGGGCGACGGTCACCACATACCATCGGGTGGGCCGTCAACTCAACTCCTAGTGTTTCTTATATAAAATCATCATTTGCCGTTAAGGTTCCACGGAATATTTATACTTCCATTTAAATGCGGAACTAAGTATAAAGCCACCTCGTCGGTGGGGTATGGTGGCATTATTAGTTCCTACTGTGTAGTACTAATCACGTGTCACTGTCTCTCGATCGAGTGTGGGTGAATGGATTAAAGTGCACCTCAAGGAGGCTCCTTTCGTGACTTGCTGCATGTCTTCTAGTTTTTGGTTAGGTCTAAAAAATACTAGTTTCCTCATGATATTTTCCTTCAGTGTTTTGAGAACGTGGTATTACGCACATAAATGTTTCTTTCGAAAAACTCATCGGTGCACGACGAGATTCGAACTAGTGGATTGGAACTAGTTCATTCAAAAAAATCTCGATCCTACTGCAAAAAATTAGCTATGTTACGATTATCAGTGTTGAATGCGACATTTCAGGTGTAACAACTCACCGGGAGTCAGCTCGCCGGAGGAACAGCCGGAGGTTACAAGCGCAAGGGACGCGATCCTGAGCAGCGACATGAAGCCGGAGCCCGCCGCGCGCGCCTTGCCGCGAAGGTATCTGTCTCTGTCGCGCCCGACCTAGTGCCCGCACCAGCACCGGAGAGGCACTCGTGTCGCTGTGTTCCCGCGGAAGGTATCTGTCTCTGTCGCGCCCGACCTAGTGCCCGCACCAGCACCGGAGAGGCACTCGTGTCGCTGTGTTCCCGCGGAAGGTATCTGTCTCTGTCGCGCCCGACCTAGTGCCCGCACCAGCACCGGAGAGGCACTCGTGTCGCTGTGTTCCCGCGGAAGGTATCTGTCTCTGTCACGCCCGACCTAGTGCCCGCACCAGCACCGGAGAGGCACTCGTGTCGCTGTGTTCCCGCGGAAGGTATCTGTCTCTGTCGCGCCCGACCTAGTGCCCGCACCAGCACCGGAGAGGCACTCGTGTCGCTGTGTTCCCGCGGAAGGGAGCGGCGCGGGCGCCCGGCGACATCCCCGTCTCTAGGTGATAGTAGACGCAACGCAATGCGACTCGAGTCTCTCGTAACTCTACTAAACTAAACAAATATCAACTAAAGATACAATTTCAAGTGCCAGGTGGAGTAAAACTTGAACGATTTCTTTTAGTTAGTATCAAATATATAAATGATTCTGCAGGCTGCGCTCCCACAAGTCTGCAGTGTCCCAGTCGGAGAACGAGGACCCCCAGCCGTCCGCGTCCGCGTCCACGTACACGTACACGTACACGCACACGCACACGGCGGAGGCGCGACACTTGGAACATTCATCCAGGTATAACATAACAGGCTTGAAAACACCCGCTGGACCGTTTGACACTCCTGCAAACAGGAACATGTGGCAGAAGTTGCGATGCAGTATGTTGCTTTATGAAAACAACTAAACATAACACTTTAAGTGTTATGTTTAGTTGTTAAATTATAAATTAATTACTTAAACGAAATTCAAAAGCAGTATTTCTCTTTTCTTAACTACTCTTAAACTTAACTTAACTTTAATTCTTAACAGTATTTCACATTAAAAATATATATCATAAAATGTTGTATCCGTAACTAAATACATTCGCGGATGCTAATGCATTTACGAGCAAAAATTCGTTACTCATGTGATACTGTTAGTTCAATGTGATGTCCGCATGCGCCGAGGCTAAGTCCTCAAGGTTGATACCGTACCCGTGCCCGTGCCCGTGCCCCCTTAAAGTGAATTATATCCTATTACGGAAACATTGATTTAAATAAATAATGGTGGACATTTCACACAGCACCATCTAGCCCCAAAGTAAGCTAAGCATAGCTTGTATCATGGGAACCACACAACTAATATACATACATATATGCTTTGTTCTTAATACATACATATTGAAACCCAGACCCAGATAGGGTTTGAACCCGCGTCAAACATAGCGATAAGTACGCGTGATCTTATGGTATGAATATTATTGACGTTTCCGAGCAATTTCTGTATGAGTTGTGTGGTGAGGTAGGGTAGGGTAGGGTAGGGTAGGGTAAGGTATAGTTATTGTGTGTGTGTGTGTGTCGCAGCGTGTGCAGCGGCAGCGTCTCCTCCGCGGAGGAGTGGTCGAGGCCGCCGCCCCACCACCCCCCCGCCCCAGCCGCCGCCCCCGCACCCGCCCCCGCCCCCGCACGGAACCCGCTCTCCCAGCTGCTCGACAAGGTACACCCCTCACCCCTCGGGTAGTTCCTAACGCTAAGCATAGCCTGTAGTCACAACCACCAGACAACTGATACAGTACTTATATAAAGCTTTTTTATTGTAAATACTACATACAATTATACATACATTATAATTATTTTGATATTATCGTATTTAAAATAGTTTTCTTTAAGTAACTGCATTGTCATGACCTGGAATTATGTTGCTGTATTTGAGAAGTCCGAGTGAGTCATTTTTGTACTTAACTTTGATTTATTTAGGCGCTACAGTTGTTAATAAACGTATCTGTAGGTTCGATATTCTGTCCAAATATGTTTTAAATGTACGGCCATAGCTACTGAAACCATACAGAATTACACTTTCTGCCAGAGATTAGTACAAGTCTGTCATTATATGGAGTGGAACTTTATATTTAATAATATAGAATTTAGCCAGAATAGCGTATAATACATATTAACACCCAGACACAGAACAAACATCTATGTTCGTCACACAAATGTTTGTCCTGGGTGGGAATCGAACCCACGACCTACAGCGCATACTACCTGTGTAACTGTGTGTACCAACCTAGCATAATTGAGATGTTATTGTTCAGGTGTCAAAGTACGAGATAATTCCCCGCGAAGGCACCGAGCACCTGCCTTGTCGCGTCTACGGCGCCATTCATCTCGCCCGGCTGTTCGGTACCCAGCTTTGTATATCTCTGCACCGCACCGCACCGCACCGCACCGCACCGCACCGCACCGCGCCGCACCGCACCGCACCGCACCGCACTGGTCCGAGAGAATAGACACGACTAGTGCACCTAATACACCCACCTGGTGCTAAGTGCTAACCTCGCCCCATAACAATATATGCGAGTTGCGTCCTCCCGTACTAGGTACGACGAGAGCCAAGTCGCGTCGTATGCGTCCGTTACTGTGAGACGTCTCGTGTGCCACGACATCTGACACCTTTCAAACGGGAACACAGTACGTACACGCGCAGCGGCAGCGGCAGCGGCAGCGGCAGCGGCAGCGGCAGCGGCAGCGGCAGCGGCCATGTTGTACACAGTTTGATCGTGGCTTGCGTGTCTTCATTCGGTTGTGTAATCTGCTAACTATGAATTAGCTTTTACGTTTGGCTTAATATCGATTGTTTTCAAATTATATCGACATGAATATTTGACTGGCCTCGCAGCTCAGTTGTTTAGAAACCCTGCCTCCTCAGCTGTAGGTCGTGGGTTCGATTCCCACCCAGGACAAGCATTTGTGTGACGAGCATTGGTGTTTGTTCTGTCTGGGTGTTAATATGTACGTATTTACAAAAAAGTGCATATGTAATGTATTAGTCATCTGGTTCCCATAATAGGTGCTATGCTTAGTGTTGGGGCTAGATGGCGCCGTGTGTAATGTCCACTAATATTATATATATATATATTTGACAGTGAGAATGCCAGAGTTTTTAAACGCGACGCAGATGTCTGATTTGAAGCTGAAACTGGTGGTGAAGCACATCGACATGTTCATCCAGTGAGTATTGTGGCGGGTAACCTACCTCCTGGACTGGACTCTCCTGGACTCTCCTGGAACTCCTGGAACTTTTATAAGGGAGCCTGTTTGGGGCGCACTTTAATCACACCGGAGAGAGCTAGCTCTAGTGGCATGATTAGCACTAGATAAAACTGTTGTTGCAATATCCGGATAGTTGAATGTGAAGAAACTTGTTGGAGTATATATATACGTTCTTACCGGGGCGGGGGTGTGCGGGGCGGGGGTGTGTGTGTACACTCACATCTACAACCAGGATAATATAACAATATTATACTGTGTGACACACATACACACGACATGTGATATGTAACCAACAGCACCTCGCAGCCCACCAGCCCACCAGCCCACCAGCCCACCAACCCACCAGCCCACCAGCCCGCCAGCCCACCAGCCCACCAGCCCGCCAGCCCGCCTTTGACATTTTACATTACAAATCATGACTAGTCTCATAGCTCAGTTGGTAGTAATTCTGCCTTCTGCGCCGTAGGTCGTGAGTTCGATTCCCACCCGGGACAAACATATGTGTGACGAACATAGATGTTTGTTCTGTGTCTGCGTGTTAATATGTATTTACAAAAGAAAGTATATGAGTGTGTTATGTCACGAGTTGTCTTGTTCCCATGATATCCCAGCTATTCACTTGGCTAACTCGTGAAGTGTCCACCAATATTATAATATAATAATAGTAATATTATAATATATATATAATATGTATTTACAGATATTTGGTGGAGCACAAGGAGTGGTTTGGAGAGAAGTTCTATTACTGCGACAGCGTGTCCCGCTCCACGTAGAGTCGCCGTGCCGTCACAACATCCACTCCCACTCCCACTCAACACGCACGCGCACGCGCACGCATTCACTACTGACATTTACCACTATCCACTTTAGTTTAGTCGCGTGTACAGCAAGTGTATGTCTGCAGTGCTCTGCTGGTAGTGGTACATGTATTATGTGTCAGTAACTGGAATATATATATTTATATAATGTGTATATTGTGTGTTGTACTAAAATCTCTTAATGCATGCTATGACTCTACCTGTAAGTGAAATTATGTGTTATCAAACACTTTAAACTTGCTGTTCGCCGCTGCTGGCTTCGTATTGACATGTCATTATGTTGGTGATCTTAAACAATAAACTATTGTATCGTTGTACTTGTAATATGATATACATATGTGAGTCAGCGCGACTCACTATACTGTCGTTGGATCGCAGTAAGCAAGTACTACTCACTTCTGTATGTAATCGAAAGTATTCCGATTCAGATTCGTAGTATCCATTCATTTAGATTTAGATACAGGATATTGATTGTCGTACATTAGTATTCACAGTGTTAACAATTATTATATAATTCTATATATTAGGTACATATGATACAGCATGAAAGGCAACATAGTTTTTAAGACATTCTAAAATGAAGTATTATCAAAATTGTTCGTCCGAATCCTTCAGGACGTACCTAATAAAGCCGAGGTAAATCCGATATATCTGTTTTATTTATATATTTTAATGATATTATTCAAGCGTACTTACTTACTACTTTACAGAATTTAAAATACTGCTCAAGTGTCGTCTGCTGTAAGCTTTTCAACAAGTCATTACACTTTATCTGCAATATCTATTATATTTTGTATTATATATGTTAACTCATTCAGGTAAAATGTAGGTACTACTTTCTCCAAAATAGTATTTAGCAGTGTATTGTAGTTAACACCTCTGGTAGGTACTACTTCGTGTTTACTTCTGTAAACACGAAGTAGTATATTTATGGCTTTGGTTTCACCAGAAGGTGAAACCAAAGCCATAAATAATGTATTCACAAGTTCCCTGTATGTTGTATCGTAGCGAAAGCGGGGTGACCCTCTGTTGAGGTTTGTCCATGTACTTGACTGTGTACCTAACTCGGGTGCGGGGAACTTTCAGTGAAACGGCAAATTATGATGAGACACGAAACTATTTATTCTCGATTAATGTGTTACAGTATTAACGCGATTGACGATGGAGAGACGACTGAGGCGGCCAGGAGCGCGACGCACGCGGTACGCAAATATCGCTGCGTCTGCTCGTTTGGCCCCCACACCCTCGCAGCCTTGTTGTACATTGCTATAAAATATTCTTAAATACACATATAATCTTAAGACATATTTGTGCAGAGAACTAATTTATGTGTGAACAAGCACATAATTGACTTGGCATGTATATAGTTTACTTACGATTATTTCCCGTAATAATATGTATGGTAATAGTACTTATATACGTTTACCAAATGAATCATGTCCGCCATACAACGTTGATTCGTGTACGACGCCACTGCATACACACACGCGTACCTTTCCCGTACCGTACACAATCCGAGCTCTTATCCCATTTGATGGTACGTACTCGAGTAATCGTGCTAAAACGCGTACACAAATAGCTCTAGGCCTCACAAAATACGTGCGCAACTCGTGCAAATATATTGGGCGTTTTCTTTGTCAAGTGCATTGTTTGCATAGATCCTCGCTTCTCAACATTGCTTCATACTTGGTAGTGCTTCATTGAATATATCAGGCGGTATTATATTTTAATATAATATTATAATAAAGTGTTTTTGAGCAGGTTTGTCTGACTAATGAAATGAAATATGTTTGTAAACCTTTTCAGTCGGGGGATGTTTATGTCATTTACCCTTATTTCTAGATTGGGGTTTATTTAGAGTTTGCGTTTAGTTCTCTGTGTCTCTGTGTGTTAAACTAGCTGTAATAAGGTTTCCTAAAATCCCAATTTGTACGCCCCATTAAAGAACCTTTGCCAAAAAACGTATTACTTGGGATACTTTGTTGAGTTTCAAAAGAAAAAGATGGACAATTTAATTGATTAGCCCTATTTGTCGTCCGCAACGACGCCGACGATGTACGAGCAACATATCTCTACAATGCTACCACGGTACGGTGGGTAGTTATGTATGTGGCTAGTGGCTAGTAGGTACCTAGTGGTCAACAAGTGATGAGTTCCGGAGTCCGTTCGCGGTGAGCGTGCCGTGCCACTGCCAGCAGCGCGTGTCTCCAGTGTCCTGTCCACGAACCATACCTAGGTACTTGTAATGTTATTCTCAAAAGCTATTTACTATGTTACTGTGAACATAAGGTAAGGCAAGGTATTGCTTGCATCACATACACATACACATACGTCGAGGACTGTCAACTGAACGCCCGGGGAGGACGGCGGGAGGAGACGGATCCACAACAAATCTGTGACTATTTTAATGATTACTTCACAACTATAGGCTCTGAACTTTGTAATAACATTACTACCCTACCCTACTACTACCTACCACAATATATGTCCGAAACATTTAATAGACACAAATACGAATATTTCTCAAAATCTCTTATGTAACCTAGCACAAACGACTAAAGATGAGTTAATACCGATATTTTACAATATCACTGATACCAATATATTCATTGAGAAGTATTATAATACCTAAACTAATATTGAATATCACTGATATTCATGATATTGGTGGCTATACCTAATACTATGAATACCCATCTACTCTTAATATTATTATCACGTTTATTGTGAAATTAATATTAATGCCTATTATGTATGCCTTTCATTAATCTATCGGATTTTGTTGAATTATTGGAATCAATAAAAAAAACGATGAAACACTATTAGGTAGTTAAATAAAAGTTTACAAAAAAATGTGGGAAAAACAATTATTCAATCAATTTATTACAATAAATAAAGAAAAATGTAATAGGCATAACATAAAACATAGTAAGTAAAATGTAATGTAAATATGTAAGTAAGTCAATGATATTTTTTTATTAACATGTTTGTCTGAAGTAAGTTGCATTTCAAATATCCCGCCGCCGCCGGCCCAACCACTCAAGCGTCCACCCCGCGCAAACGACACTCGCTTCGCTTCACCTGTCCGCGCATTAAACGTCACTTTCGTTTTCTACAACCGCGCGAGTAGTCTACAAAAACGATTAGGTACTACTGAGAAACTACTGTAGCCACAGTTGATTAAAAAATACTCCCGAAAAGTTCAAAGAATCGAAAATCTAATGAACTTTAAAATAAATTACTTAGATTGATGACAAAAGAAGAAAATAAAACTTAAAGTTGGGGATATTCGAAAAAAATATCGTGTATCCTTTTTGTTTCGAGTTTTACAAGAAAATATGAAAGTTAATAGGAATAATTCTTTTATGTAACAGAGTACATGATATGCCCTTTAAAATGATATCAGAATCTCAGTATAAATATTAAGCTTTCTCACAAAAAAACAAATATAGAAGTACTTCCCGCCGGGTAAAGAGGCCTCGGGCGACGTAAACATCCATCCATCCATCCATCAGACGCATCTCAGTATATTTCGTTTGTTGAATGGTCTAGATGTATTGATAGTGAAGCATTATCTTATATTTAGCATTTATTTTTACAAAGATACTATTATAAACTTTAAACAACGTACAATCATCAATCAATTATAGCGTCGAGATCATGTAACTTTTCGGACCAAATTATTCTATGAAAACCTTTCGGGATCGTCGTCATTATACATATTTCAAACATAAAATATCTTCACGATTAATTTAATGTACCATGTCCATTACAAATATCGCAAAGAAACAAAAAAAATACTTCATTTTAGTTCGACCACAAATTCACAAACAAGAACGGCGAACCGTCACTTTAATATTTTTTTTCTAAATATTTTGTTTCCGGACAGGTACTATTCACTCTCACGGATGCCAAATTTAATATATTGCCATCTAGTAATTTCCTCTTGAACTATTAACAACTGATTGAGGCGCTGTACGCGCCTACATGACAAAATATGTCCAATGCAAAATAGTCCTTAAGCAATGCACAAAAGACTCACTTTCCCTACGTAACTATTTGTCTCGCTTGTTCTGATCACGTATCACATATTAGCGAATCAGAGTGAGGCATAATTTACACGAAGCCCGCCGACAGATATATCAGCCAATGAATAGTGAATATGAGTAGAATACTGATATTATATGCCGATATTAAACGCCCGCATAATATGGTAGAGTGAATATTAAGTATTAGCATACCAGATTTCGTGGGATTACTGATACATGAATACACGAGATATCACTGATATCTTAGCGAATACTGATATATCGGACTCACCCTTACAAACGACTACAAAGGAAGTGACTAAAATTATTACAGATCTCTACTCAAATGTTACCAGGCGCAGGCGTCGAACGTATCAGCACCAAAAGCCTAAAATGTATTAAATCTCTAATAGCAGAAGAGTTACCTAACTGCATGCATACACTGCTGTTTACAACAAGCTCCAGAATATCTTAAAATTGCAAAAGTAACTCCTATGTATAAAACTGACTCTAAATCAGAACCTGGAAATTATCGCCCTATATCAGTCTTGCCTATCATATGTCAAAAATAGTCAAACACAAAAGAAAACCCTACGAAATGCCGAAATTATATTGTTGTCACTAGTAGACCCACAACTAACTATGGGACACTAAACTTTACGTTTGAAGGAGCTAAATTGTACTTACAATATAGTCTGCCTAAACAAGTGAAAAATGCCAGTTCTCAATACTCAATACTCAATACTCAATACTCAATACTCAATACTCAATTCATTTATTGCGACACATAATGGTTGTACTGTACAGGTTTTGTTTATGTAAGTACATGATAAGTTTCACATTATGGACCCTTGTGAGGGTATTGCAATATACTGGAGGCGGAGACCGAGGTTTTCTAAAATTCTAAGTAGGAAGTTATTAGATAGCATATACATATTTTAATATATATATTTTTACTAAAGTCAGTTGTTTTATTAATTATTAATATTATATTTGAATGTTTAAATTTAATTTTGTCAAAAAGTTTTTTATTTTTTTCAAATATACATCTAGTCAATTTTTATAAAATGTCTATGTGCGATGTTGGTATTAAGGCTGGTCGCTTAGATATTCCTTTAATTCGTAATAGCATCTCTCTACGAGGAAACTTAAGTTTTTTTACAAAATGGGGAAAGGGTTTAATTTCCTTTATTTCTTTGGGCAGTTTATTATAAATTTTAATAGACATTGTGTACGGGCCGTCACTAAACATTTTTAATGTGCACTGAGGTTGAATTATTTTGTCTCTCCCTGGTCTTAATTCATATCGCCGCGGCATATTACTCAAGGTCTGATAAAATTGGGGATATTCTCTTACAAATTTACTTATTTCTAAAATATATATACATGGTAGTGTTAGAATTTTGAGATTTTTAAAATGGTTTTTACAGCTGTCTGGTTGTTTTAAATTTGATAAGATGCGTACACATTTCTTTTGTAATATAAAAACATCCTGGGCGTCTGTAGTGTTCCCATACAAAATAATTCCATAGGCCAAATGTGAATTTATGTAAGCGTAATATGCCATTAAAGCTGTTGCTAAGTCCGTTGTTTGCTTTATTTCTCTAAGAGCATACGTAAAAGATGATAATTTAGATTTTATTTTCTGAATGTGGTTTTTGAAGTTAAGGTTAGTGTCTAAAGTGATTCCCAATAGCGAAAAAGTATCTACGTGTTCCAAAGTTATGTTATTATATGTGGCGCGTATGTCCAAGGTGGATTTTTGCCTTGGTCTAAACTCAATTATTTTCGTTTTTGTGTAGTTTATTTCCAAGCAGTGGTCCGTCATCCAGCTTTCAACATTTCAACAGTTCTATGAACGTGTAGTAGAGTAGGTAAGTTTAATGTGGTGTGGTGGCCGCAGCAGAATCAAAATTGAATACCTACCTATGCGAAACTCACGGACATCACGCAAGTAATCCAATCGTTTGACATGCTTCACTGCGCGCATGGTGCGAAAGGGTTGCTGTGATCGTGTGTGAAGTGACAAGTAGCACTTGACTGATATATGAGTGAACATCGCGCACTTCCTTTGCACATTACCATGGTGCACCATGTAGGTATTGTTCTAGTGAAGAGGCGCGTATGTTCATTCTAATTTGACCTGATAGCTTGGGAAGACATCCTATCGTGCACGTCACTTCGTTCAGCTTGTTCATGACGTCCTCGAGCCAAATATCATTTTTCTCCTCCGAAGCAACTGTCTGGTTGGTGTACGTGAGTACTCCGCGGGTTTGATGGCGTCGGCGCGTCAGCTCGACATCCAGGACACTTCCATGCGGCGCGGGCGTTACCATACGCTCTGCACGTAGTTTGCGATAAGCAGACTCCGAGATACTTCCACATGAGAAGACGAAGTGACTTTAACACAGTCCACAATGAGTTCCATCATTAAAAGCAGCGCTACATATCGTACAAATCATCGCGATACAATAATACTGATTAAACATTCGTGACGCAGCCGCGCGGCGCCGGCGTAACGAGTGCGTCACGTATAGCTTGCTCGCGCGCAACTGATGTCATGTCATCATCGTTATAACATTTCTCAATTAATATTTTTTTTAATCTAGTTCAGAATAAATTAGTATTAGCTAACGGGTGAATTTAAGTATTAATTATTGTATAGGCCAACACGGCCGCTCGTGGGGATGATTCGGTCCGAGGCGACACCGCTGAGTTGTATATTCAATGGAGTGGACACATGTCACACCCCTCACCCCCGGCCGGCCGGGGTGCAGTAGGTACTTGCCCGCGGGTGCGGGTGACACAGAGCGGCAACAGCGGACGCTCCAACAGAACATGTGCAAGTGTATGAGTGTATGTAGAGTGGACATAACGCCGCGCCGTCAGCAGCGCTCAGTGTAAGCTCAGCACACGTGACAGCGACGTGCCACCGCGCCGCGCCGTCAGCAGCGCTCAGTGTAAGCTCAGCACACGTGACAGCGACGTGACACCGCGCCGCGCCGCGCCGTCAGCAGCGCTCAGTGTAAGCTCAGCACACGTGACAGCGACGTGCCACCGCGCCGCGCCGCGCCGCGCCGTCAGCAGCGCTCAGTGTAAGCTCAGCACACGTGACAGCGACGTGCCACCGCGCCGCGCCGTCAGCAGCGCTCAGTGTAAGCTCAGCACACGTGACAGCGACGTGACACCGCGCCGCGCCGCGCCGCGCCGCGCCGTCAGCAGCGCTCAGTGTAAGCTCAGCACACGTGACAGCGACGTGACACCGCGCCGCGCCGCGCCGTCAGCAGCGCTCAGTGTAAGCTCAGCACACGTGACAGCGACGTGCCACCGCGCCGCGCCGCGCCGCGCCGCGCCGTCAGCAGCGCTCAGTGTAAGCTCAGCACACGTGACAGCGACGTGCCACCGCGCCGCGCCGTCAGCAGCGCTCAGTGTAAGCTCAGCACACGTGACAGCGACGTGACACCGCGCCGCGCCGCGCCGCGCCGCGCCGTCAGCAGCGCTCAGTGTAAGCTCAGCACACGTGACAGCGACGTGCCACCGCGCCGCGCCGCGCCGCGCTGCGCCGTCAGCAGCGCTCAGTGTAAGCTCAGCACACGTGACAGCGACGTGCCACCGCGCCGCGCCGCGCCGCGCCGCGCGAGGGGACCGCTTACAGAGCGGCGCGGCGCGGCGCGGCGCGGCGGCGGCGCGTTCAGTTAATGTGTAGGGTTTATGAGTTGTAACGTAAGCGGTACGCAATCGTTGCGTATCAGAACCTCAGATGCTCTGAAACCAAGACGGCCGACACGCTGCGCTGACGCCGCCCGCGCCGTAGCCTCGTGTAATATATATATATATCTGGCAACTCACGTATATTAATTTATTTCAATTTACTAAGTATGGCGTTAGATGGATGAAATTGACAAACTATGATAGAATAAATCGAAAAATGAGAGACAAGATTAATACGAAAAATAAGCAAAATTGCAAAAAAAAGAGATGGATATAATTGTGAAAATGAAGATAAAAATAAATATTAGAAATGGAAATACAATCACACACATAACGAATCGGATTAAAACACAGAAGGAGACAAATAATGCCACAAAATTGACTGATTAATTAAGAAGACCAATATTCTGAGAGTAGAACAATATTCAAATGATATTATGTATGTGACTATGCAAGTGTAATATATTATTACATGTTCTTTGCAAGCTATATAACAAACAGATATCGCTCACGACGGTCAGACCTCTCTCCGTAGACCCTCTCTCCGTAGACCAAGACACGTACTTGGTGACCCCCCTGACGAGATAACGTCCGCCTATCCGGAGTTATTCCTATCGTCAGCCCCCCACAGAGAAAACACTCAACCTTCGCACCGACCCCGCCGGCGGGGTCGAAGTATCTCCGTAAATGCCCGCGCGGGGCGCATTTTCTCCAATTCCTCCCGACTCGCAACGCCCCAAGCCGAGGTCCGAACCTAAGTGGTGCCCTTGGTGACGTTGTGTATAATTTTAAGTTTTTACCGGTTGAGAGCCGTCTGCTCTCACCAAAAGCCCGTGTAAACGCTGTCAAGGCCATCTGCGGCCAACAGCAAATTGTCCAGTCATAAAAAAAAAAAAAAAAAAAAAAAAAAAAAAAAAAAAAAAACGACGGTCAGACCGCCGCGGCGTGCGCCACTGCACGACGCCCTTATCAACTCACGCGGCGCTTGCTCTGTGTCTCCTCGGCGCCGCACACGCCGCCACCAAACTGGTCTGGTTAATAGTAAGTCACAGACTGCGCGCGCGCTGCGAGACACGTCGAACACAGGCCCCGTACAGTCCGTCCATCCATCCATCCGTCTCACACCGTCTCAAACGGTCTTATATTAATATTTTCGCGGCACAAATTTTGAAGTTAGTTTAGAAAGTAAAGTAAGTAAAGACGACCGCCCGAGCCGCCCGCCGGCTGTGTGCGAACTGGTTTATTGTAACAGATTATAATTTAGTAATTCATTGTGGATCGGGCTACATTCATTATTTCTAACAAATGTACGATTCCGTACACAACGTTTGTGATACCTTAAGCCGGTAGTTGACTGTCACCTGCCATACCGGACCAAAACCGGAACATTTGTGCCGGAAGTACGACAAGTACCTAATATAAAATCACTACTGTGAGATATGTGGAGAACCCAGCCTCACCTCACCGTGGAGACGCGGCGCCCGTGTTGAAACGTGTTTCGCAGCGCGCGACCGGTGTCGACGTGCGCGCGCGCATGGCGGCGCAGCGCGGACACACTGAGCAAGCGCTGCGCAAGTAGCAACGGGCGCGGCGCGGCGTTGTGCGCGCGCGCAACCGCCCTGAATGATATCAAAGGAGTGTTTCGTAGCGCGCGATCTACCCGCCTTAGAACTATATGACACGTTTGGTGTCGACGTGCGCGCGCGCAGTGCGGTGCGGCGCGGACAGACTGATCAACGCCGCGCAAGTTGCAACGTGCGCGGCGTCGTGCGCGCGCGCAACCGCCCTGAATGATATCAAAGGAGTGTTGTTAGTTTGAAATTTACAAGTTTTATACGTGTACGTTGTACGTGTTAAGAAATAGAGAATACATGTAATATTATCACTAACTTCAGTGTAAAATCTGTTTGTCTCATTAAATTTGTTGTTGGGGGATGTTTGTACATAACTGTGACAATCGTTAAAACTTTGTTTCGGTGTTTTCTTTTATGTAATATTATATTGTCGTTTGTATATATTTCCGTCCAGGAATTGACGATATTTATTATAAGAAAAGAAAAGATAAACCGCCGTGACGACCGCTAACGATTTATCACAGAGGTCGTGTCATTTGACATTCGAGTCCAGGCGTGCGTGCTCGCGATCTATATCGCCGGACCGTGTCGGACTGGTGTTCGCGCGTGCGCGCACTTGTTGCGTGCGCGTTGGGAACACTCGGATGGTTGAACGATTGATGTAGAGATTTGACACAACACTCACGCGGCTGGAGTAACAGTACGTAGTAGTGTCTCGCATCGTCGCCGACGGGAACGCGCGGCGTTCGTCGCACCAATGTTGGGGCCAAGTTGCGCGGTGCACTCCGGTGCATCGGCATCACGCGTCAAGTGGCCGAGAGGTTTCAGGGGCTCTCCTAACTCCGGGCGTGATCGTCTTAGAATCCCACGTAACGGAATTCAAATAATCAAAATGTTTATATATGTGAGTTCTGGCAAAACTCAATATGTATTTCATTCACACATATATTGATATTATGTGGCTCTCTAGAGGGAGCGTTGAGCGTTGAGCGCGACGCACGTAATAATAATTGTAAGAGCACACAGAGTGTCACCCCGTCCGTGTACCGTCCCGTGGGCGAGCGGGCCGGATGGTGGATATACAGCTGTTAAAACAGCTCGCTGGTAGAACCTACCAGTAGTTAATTATATGCTTGTTTCAAAGATTAAACCACGCGTATTGAGAGGCGCGAATGGCTGAATAATTCATTTTGGTTCCTTAGATATCAGTTACTTGGATAACTTGGTAAATCTAGAACTAATATTTAATACATGCAATCAGAATTCTGACCAGAATGTTGGGATCAGTGCTTTATTAGATCAAAACCAATCGAGAGAGGGCTCGCGTCAAAGTCGTTGATTTTGATGAATTTGGATAAGTTTTGGCGATCGCGCGCGCATGGTCCAGCCCCAGCACCGGCGCGGCGCGGCGACGCAACGTACTTCACCTAGAACACGCAAGTATGTTATTGTTTATGTGTATGCTTGCGAAGAAACTGTATTTTTTCCTTTAATTTATTTTTATAAATGTGGATTATTTAGCTGTTGGCCGCAGATGGCCTTGACGGTGTGTGTTTATGACGGTCTTTTGGTAAGAGCAGACGGCTCTATACCGGTAAAACTTAAAATTATACACAACGTCACCGAGGGCACCACTTCGGTATTGAACTCGGCTTGGGGCGTAGCGAGTTGGAAGGAATGGGAGAGGATGCGCCCCGTGCGCGCGCGCGCCCGATTACGGGGATAATAACGGTGATAGGTGCGAAGGTTGTGTGTTTTCTCTGTTGGGGGATGACGATAGGGATAACTCCAGATAGACGGCTGTTATCTTGTCACGGGTTTTTTCTTTTACATTTGTATACTTGTATACAACTGCGTAGAAGATGTAATTTTTTACTTCACACACACACACACAACCACACATATATAAGATTTGAATATTGTTCTGCTCTGCTCTCTCTCTCTCTCAGAATGTTAGATCTTCCGTCAATGTTGTGGCATTGCTGTCTCCCACTCGCATGTATTGTTCTACAACTCATTATCTATAGTGATTGTATTTCACTTTCAAATAATATTTATTTTTGTCGTTATTTTCGCAAATTTATCCAAATAACCCTTGTTTATTTTATAGCAGTTTCTAATGTATTTTTGACTTCTCATATCAATTTAGTCTCGTTAAAGTGTAATTTTTCAATATATCTTATACTAGCTGTTGCCCGCGACTTCGTCCGCGTGGAATTCTGTTTTATCACGCACCCCTATTTTACCCCTCGGAAAAGTAGCCTAAGTTACTCCTTGTTACATCAGCTATCTGCCAGTGAAAGTATAGATTTCATAACAATCGGCTTGTGGCGTGGTGCAGCCCTCGAACGCGGACATACGTGGGCCGCGCCTTGCCTTAAGCCGGTTGCGAGCGCCCCGTGCGCGTGCGATATGCGGGCGCATGAAGCCTATATGAATTAATCAGTTCTTTTTTATGATTTTAATTAAATTTCAATGATGTACTGATTATTATTATTTTTTACAATTTTTTATGTTAATTCCCCGATTTGGAAATTTATATTTTGTAAAAACATACCTCCACTTTATAGAGACATATATAATACCTACTATTATCTTTTCTGTGGCCGTTCAAGTTATCGCGCCGAACTCTTTTAAACTCGTGATAACTTCTAAACCAAATATCCGATTCGAACGAATTAAAAAGAAATTGACTTAGAAATAAGTAGGCCTGATTACAAAATTTTTTTTTCGGATAAGGGTTAATACCTTGATGCAAATGTAACCAGCTTTTGTTTTTACCTTAATAGTAATTAAATTTTAGAACACAAAAGCTGTTATTGTGACTTAACCATAATAGATAGATATGTTGCCTCGCGGACTTTTTTGTAGACATTAATAAGACCTACAAACCTGTAGTACATTAGTTGGTTCTATCATCAATAGTTTTCGCAGCGCACGCTAAAAACTATTGTGGGTTTTCTACCTTGGGTACAATATTATAATTTTCTTACGGATCCCTAATTTTTTGAAAATAAATTATAGCCTATGTTACTCCTCGATAATGTAGCTTTCTATTGGTGAAAGAATTTTTGAAATCGGTTCAGTAGTTTCTGAGTTTACTTCGGACATACATACAACATACACCTTACCAACATTATCTCTTTATAATATTAGTATAGATGTTTTTAAAATTTTGCCCATGTAACCAAGTGTTAAATAATGTAGTAATGTCGTCAGAAAGCAACACAAACCCCCGAGGGGCGCTAGCGTGCAGCGTGCAGCGTGCCGGCCGCCGCCGCGCCCGCGCCCGCGCCCGCGCCCGCGCCCGCGCCCGCGACCCGTCCATCTGTTGATATCGGTGTCAGTCAGTGGTGTGTGTGTGTGTGTGTGTGTGTGTGTGTATGTTCTGTGGTGTTGAGTCGCCGCGCCGCGACACGTACAACGCCGCTACGCTCCACGTTCAGACGTGTGCTGAGCTTTCACTGACCACGAGCGGCCGTTCACATATTATACAATATTTAATACTTAAATACACCTGCTACCTACAACTTACAGCGAAATGTCACCATAACACTACCATGGTTGCAGTTGTAAACTATAACATACAGACACGATACATTTAATGAGTACTTTACAGCAGTGCCGTGCAACAGGAGTGTGCGCACACGCACGTCCCTGTCGGCGCGGCGCGGCGCGGGCGGTGTCGTGTGTGATAGCTACGCGCCCCCACGCACGCCCGCGCCCCCACGCCCGCGCCCCCACGCCCGCGCCGCGCCGCAGCGCACGAGCGCAGCGCTACGAAGCCTGTTTCATATACCTACATCTCCGCACGCGCTTTGTGTGCGACTGCGCGCTGTGCAGTGTGCAGTGTGCAGGGTGCAGGGTGCAGGGTGCAGGGTGCAGGGTGCAGGGTGCAGTGTGCAGTGTGCTGGGTGCAGCGGACAACTGTTGCCAGTTCGTCGCGTGTCCGTCACCGTGGAGTTCTTACGTTTATTTATTGGCGGACAATTCACACAGCTACATCTAGCTCCAAACTAAGGTTACCTTGTACTATGCGAACCAGACAACTGATACAATACATACATGTATATACTTTTGTTTGTATATACATACATATTAACACCCAGACGCATAACAAACATCATTCGTCATACAATTTTTGTATCCTAGGTGGGAATCGAACCCACGGTGTTAAAAAAAATAAAGTTCTATTAATTCTTCCTTTCTTTTTAAATTTAAATTTTGTTGGCCGTGGCAATCCTTAAATATTCATAATTATCATAATATAGGTACAGTATCATCCAAAAGTGAGGTCTTCACGATACAGGCTTTGCCTAGTGTGAAGACCGCAGAATATATAATAGTGTTGTATGAACGTAATCAGCACAATAATGTGCATGCTTTAGGTATAACTACTTAATTATTGTTAACTGCAGGTTGTTTAATTCAGTTATATTTTTTTATTCTTTAAGCTAGTTTAAGTTATTATTGTGCTGCAAATAAAATATTTTTATTTTTATTGACGTGACAACGTCTTATAATTCGATAGAGCCGGCTGCACGCACGAAAAAACATGACTCATGCGGCGTTACCTCGCTCTGAGGCGTTCCATGTAAGGCTTGTGCAAGTGCAAGCGAGAGCGCGGAACGAGCGACAAAGAAGCACAATCGGCCTTTGCGTTCGGCAGCGTTCGACATCCGTCTCTCTCCTACTTGAGTGAGCGATGCGTCTGCGTGGACAGCTGCTAATACTTACATTTACATGTTTTGATCGAGTATCAAGTGCAGTGTAAAACTATTAAATTGTAAAAAACAAAATTGACATAATTGTATTTATGCGTACAAATAAATCTAACTTGATCAATTTCATTGTGATTTCCAATTACCTCCTTCTCTATATATATACAAATCTATTAAACAAATGAAATTAAAATTTTCTTTTGAAAAATGCTACCATTCCATCAGTATTTTCTTAAGACGTTGTCACGTTCAACTATCGTCAGTAAACCGACTTTACAGACAACCATTTTTTTTTTTCATAAAATTAAATTACATTTCAGTAGAGGGTATCTTTTATGTAATGTTTATGTGTATCGTTGCCGATCCGGTGCCGTCGGTCGAGTATGAGCATATAAATCAGTTATATCCATTTATTATCATCAAACTTATTCACCGCGGGCTACACCGCGGGGCGCAGCTAGTCTATACGAATCTATACAAATAAATAAAATTGAAGTGTTTGTTTGTAATATTAAAATACCCGCTTTTTACTAAGTGCATATGAATGTATACACGGTACATATACCACAACAACATAAATAAAATTAGAGTGTCTGTTTGTAATATTAAAATAACCGCTTTTTACTAAGTGCATATGGATATATACACAGAATATACATACCAAAACAACATTTTTTAAAATTTTTGTCTGTCTGTCTGTTTGTTCCGGCTAATCTCTGAAATGGTTGGGCCGATTTTGACGGGACTTTCACTGGCAGATAGCTGATGTAACAAGGAGTAATTTAGGCTAATTTTCCATGAGGGGTGCGTGATAAAACCGAATTCCACGCGGAAAAAGTCGCGGGCAACAGCTAGTTTAGATATAGAATTTGAGACCAGAAGGGTAAAAAGAGTAGGTGTATATGTATACGCAAAACCTCTAAACTAAAAGCTGCCTCTCAATAGTGAAGACAGATGTACAAAATATATCAAGCTCTTGACAATAATCCTTATATATGGAACACATTCTATACAATGAAGCATGCTGATCAAAAGTAGTGCAGCGCGAGGGAAGGTTGTACGTTTTTCTGTTTTGCAGACGACTGCAATATGAAATACTAAAGAAGCGGTGCACGCGCGCACGCCCTCGCTCGCTCGCGACCCCGTCTCTGTGCGAGCGACGGTGCGATGCACATGTAGCGCGTCCGAGGCGGCTCAGTGCGGTGGCACTCTGTATGAACAGGGTGCTGTCGAGAAGCGGTGCACGCGCGCACGCCCTCGCTCGCTCGCGACCCCGTCTCTGTGCGAGCGACGGTGCGATGCACATGTAGCGCGTCCGAGGCGGCTCAGTGCGGTGGCACTCTGTATGAACAGGGTGCTGTCGAGAAGCGGTGCACGCGCGCACGCCCTCGCTCGCTCGCGACCCCGTCTCTGTGCGAGCGACGGTGCGATGCACATGTAGCGCGTCCGAGGCGGCTCAGTGCGGTGGCACTCTGTATGAACAGGGTGCTGTCGAGAAGCGGTGCACGCGCGCACGCCCTCGCTCGCTCGCGACCCCGTCTCTGTGCGAGCGACGGTGCGATGCACATGTAGCGCGTCCGAGGCGGATCAGTGCGGTGGCACTCTGTATGAACAGGGTGCTGTCGAGAAGCGGTGCACGCGCGCACGCCCTCGCTCGCTCGCGACCCCGTCTCTGTGCGAGCGACGGTGCGATGCACATGTAGCGCGTCCGAGGCGGCTCAGTGCGGGGGCACTCTGTATGAACAGGGTGCTGTCGAGAAGCGGTGCACGCGCGCACGCCCTCGCTCGCTCGCGACCCCGTCTCTGTGCGAGCGACGGTGCGATGCACATGTAGCGCGTCCGAGGCGGCTCAGTGCGGTGGCACTCTGTATGAACAGGGTGCTGTCGAGAAGCGGTGCACGCGCGCACGCCCTCGCTCGCTCGCGACCCCGTCTCTGTGCGAGCGACGGTGCGATGCACATGTAGCGCGTCCGAGGCGGATCAGTGCGGTGGCACTCTGTATGAACAGGGTGCTGTCGAGAAGCGGTGCACGCGCGCACGCCCTCGCTCGCTCGCGACCCCGTCTCTGTGCGAGCGACGGTGCGATGCACATGTAGCGCGTCCGAGGCGGATCAGTGCGGTGGCACTCTGTATGAACAGGGTGTTGTCGAGAAGCGGTGCACGCGCGCACGCCCGCGCTCGCTTGCGACCCCGTCACTGTGCGAGCGACGGTGCGATGTTGCTGCAATTAAACCAAAACTAGCAACTGCACTGTGACCACACACTGTACTGCACTATGTATGCGGTGCACTTGCTAGCTGCGCGTCGGACGCGGCCCACGTCCAGCGCCCGAGTAGTGTGCTCCGAACTAAACAGATTCTTGATGTTTAAGAGAATAATTTGAACTAAGACAGTAGTTCACTGATAACAATTGAGACTTAATATCCTATACGCTGGTTGCTGTCAGAAAAGGCAGGAAAAATGGAGGGCAATACCTATTCATTAATAATATATCTATAATATACCTCTACACACGTATTATAACAAAATATTTAATATTAATATGATTGCATCAATAATAAAAAATTGAGAACTATTCAGCGCCACCGAGCCCGAAACTAACCGTTGCTGGTACAACGGAACAAAAAAAATTGATGGAATACTTACATTTGAATATCAACATATACGCATAACGTATGGCAAATGGCACATACTTCAATACTGGATCCATCCACTAGTACTCACGTACTAATAAAATGATGTAATACTAACACACATCCACCGATGAACCACAGGGATCCAAATATAGGTACAAGTCAAGGAACCATAGAGATTTGTTAAACCTATATTATAAAACACATATTAGTTTTTAAGAGCAGTAGAACTCTCGCCAAGTTCGTCCGGGGAAGTACTGCCACCACGCCCATTTCTGCCGCCAAGCAGTAACGCATTCACGCTACTGTGTTTCGGTTTGAAAGGTGTGGTTACCGGTGAAATTACAAGCACATGATACATTCCATCTTAAAATTTCAGAGTTACAGGTGCATACGATGCGATTTGAGGCTTGTCGTACCTAAGTAGGGGATGACCCAAGTCATATTGCTTGTCATGGGCAGAGGTTACCACTTAACACCAGGTGGGGCCATCTGCTCGATCTGTAACTGTATCATATAAAAACCTGTGAAAAAGAGATGGAGAAGAAACATGTGTGTTTAAACAAAAAATCAAAGACATGGTGTCGAAACGGAAATTATTGCCACCGGCCACCATACTTAGAGACTATTACGAGACTAAAGAAATAAAGAAAAGATCAACAAAACAAATGAAAAAGTGGTGTTGCCTAAAAGATACCTATGCGGATAACGGATGACGGATTTTGAAAACTGAGTGCAAACGAGGGTACTCTTTCATCCCTTGGTTGCACTCAGTACTACACTCGTACTATACTCGTATCAATGTATGACGCACAGCACATTCACACACAAGTTGAATATGCGAAAGTCACGGACATCCCGTAAGTAATCCAATCGTTTGACATGTTTCACTGCGCGCATGGTGCACCATGTGTTGTCGTGGATCCAAACGAAAGGGTTGCTGTGATCGAAGTGACAAGTAGCACTTGACTGATATATGAGTGAACGTCGCGCACTTCCTTTGCACATAACATGGTGCACCATGTATTGTTCTAGCGAAGAGGCGCGTATGTTCAATCTAATTTCACGTCAGGTTTAGTGTGATGGCCACAGCAGAATGAGAACTTGAATATGCGAAAGTCACGGACATCCCGTAAGTAATCCAATCGTTTGACATGTTTCACTGCGCGCATGGTGCACCATGTGTTGTCGTGGATTCAAACGTAAGGGTTGCTGTGATCGAAGTGACAAGTAGCACTTGACTGATATATGAGTGAACGTCGCGCACTTCCTTTGCACATTACATGGTGCACCATGTATTGTTCTAGCGAAGAGGCGCGTATGTTCGTTCGTATTTCACGTCAGATGTGGTGTGGTGGACACGGCAGAATCAGAAATTGAATATGCGAAAGTCACGGACATCCCGTAAGTAATCCAATCGTTTGACATGTTTCACTGCGCGCATGGTGCACCATGTGTTGTCGTGGATCCAAACGAAAGGGTTGCTGTGATCGAAGTGACAAGTAGCACTTGACTGATATATGAGTGAACGTCGCGCACTTCTTTTGCACATGACATGGTGAACCATGTTTTGTTCTAGCGAAGAAGCGCGTATGTTCATTCTAATTTCACGTCAGGTTTAGTGTGATGGCCACAGCAGAATGAGAAATTGAATATGCGAAAGTCACGGACATCCCGTAAGTAATCCAATCGTTTGACATGTTTCACTGCGCGCATGGTGCACCATGTGTTGTCGTGGATCCAAACGAAAGGGTTGCTGTGATCGAAGTGACAAGTAGCACTTGACTGATATATGAGTGAACGTCGCGCACTTCCTTTGCACATTACATGGTGCACCATGTATTGTTCTAGCGAAGAGGCGCGTATGTTCAATCTAATTTCACGTCAGGTTTAGTGTGATGGCCACAGCAGAATCAGAAATTGAATATGCGAAAGTCACGGACATCCCGTAAGTAATCCAATCGTTTGACATGTTTCACTGCGCGCATGGTGCACCATGTGTTGTCGTGGATCCAAACGAAAGGGTTGCTGTGATCGAAGTGACAAGTAGCACTTGACTGATATATGAGTGAACGTCGCGCACTTCCTTTGCACATTACATGGTGCACCATGTATTGTTCTAGCGAAGAGGCGCGTATGTTCAATCTAATTTCACGTCAGGTTTAGTGTGATGGCCACAGCAGAATCAGAAATTGAATATGCGAAAGTCACGGACATCCCGTAAGTAATCCAATCGTTTGACATGTTTCACTGCGCGCATGGTGCACCATGTGTTGTCGTGGATCCAAACGAAAGGGTTGCTGTGATCGAAGTGACAAGTAGCACTTGACTGATATATGAGTGAACGTCGCGCACTTCCTTTGCACATTACATGGTGCACCATGTATTGTTCTAGCGAAGAGGCGCGTATGTTCAATCTAATTTCACGTCAGGTTTAGTGTGATGGCCACAGCAGAATCAGAAATTGAATATGCGAAAGTCACGGACATCCCGTAAGTAATCCAATCGTTTGACATGTTTCACTGCGCGCATGGTGCACCATGTGTTGTCGTGGATCCAAACGAAAGGGTTGCTGTGATCGAAGTGACAAGTAGCACTTGACTGATATATGAGTGAACGTCGCGCACTTCTTTTGCACATGACATGGTGAACCATGTTTTGTTCTAGCGAAGAAGCGCGTATGTTCATTCTAATTTCACGTCAGGTTTAGTGTGATGGCCACAGCAGAATGAGAAATTGAATATGCGAAAGTCACGGACATCCCGTAAGTAATCCAATCGTTTGACATGTTTCACTGCGCGCATGGTGCACCATGTGTTGTCGTGGATCCAAACGAAAGGGTTGCTGTGATCGAAGTGACAAGTAGCACTTGACTGATATATGAGTGAACGTCGCGCACTTCCTTTGCACATTACATGGTGCACCATGTATTGTTCTAGCGAAGAGGCGCGTATGTTCAATCTAATTTCACGTCAGGTTTAGTGTGATGGCCACAGCAGAATCAGAAATTGAATATGCGAAAGTCACGGACATCCCGTAAGTAATCCAATCGTTTGACATGTTTCACTGCGCGCATGGTGCACCATGTGTTGTCGTGGATCCAAACGAAAGGGTTGCTGTGATCGAAGTGACAAGTAGCACTTGACTGATATATGAGTGAACGTCGCGCACTTCCTTTGCACATTACATGGTGCACCATGTATTGTTCTAGCGAAGAGGCGCGTATGTTCAATCTAATTTCACGTCAGGTTTAGTGTGATGGCCACAGCAGAATCAGAAATTGAATATGCGAAAGTCACGGACATCCCGTAAGTAATCCAATCGTTTGACATGTTTCACTGCGCGCATGGTGCACCATGTGTTGTCGTGGATCCAAACGAAAGGGTTGCTGTGATCGAAGTGACAAGTAGCACTTGACTGATATATGAGTGAACGTCGCGCACTTCCTTTGCACATTACATGGTGCACCATGTATTGTTCTAGCGAAGAGGCGCGTATGTTCAATCTAATTTCACGTCAGGTTTAGTGTGATGGCCACAGCAGAATCAGAAATTGAATATGCGAAAGTCACGGACATCCCGTAAGTAATCCAATCGTTTGACATGTTTCACTGCGCGCATGGTGCACCATGTGTTGTCGTGGATCCAAACGAAAGGGTTGCTGTGATCGAAGTGACAAGTAGCACTTGACTGATATATGAGTGAACGTCGCGCACTTCCTTTGCACAAAAAAAAAAAAAAAAAAAAAAAAAAAAAAAAAAAAAAAAAAAAACGCGCCTCTTCTTTGCACATGAAATGGTGCACCATTTCATTCTAAAGAAGAAACGCGTATGTTCATTTCTCCTCGTGTTCATTAGGTTAGGTTAGGTTAGGTTAGGTTAGGTTAGGTTAGGTTAGGTTGGGCGGGTCTGGGTTTATCCATTAATGGAGCGTTCCGAGACTCCAGCGGCAGCCTAACGGCTGTTCGGCGCATTGGATAAGTCCAGGCCTACCTATCCATCCCGAGATGGATAGGGGGTGAGGTCTTGAGGGTAGCGCAGGTCGTGACGATCCTCAAGGCAAGTCTGGTGGAGATCCTTTCCGAGGTTCACCATGCCTATTAGTCTCGCCTCCTTCAGAGGCGAGGCGTTACTGAAACCACCAGGCGCCGCGTGTGGGTTTGGGGGGGATTTAGTTGTTGGGTGGGGTAGTCGGGTTTGGAGTAGGGCCTCTCCGCGTGTCCCCTATTGGGCGCAGCGGATGATGTTTGCTCCAGAGGAGGTAGTCCAGTGGGACTGTAGAGTAGCCCTTTTCAGGGCTCATAAATAGTTGGGTTAGGGTCCAGTGGGACACCTTCCGGAGCCCTTTTCAGGGCTCAGCGGACTTTCGAGTCGTGGGATGGCGGGCCTTCAAGGTCTGCGGCGCGGCAGGGCTGGTCAACTCGGCTACCCTGTCGGGCAAACCGGAGGAGCCAGTAATGGCTATGTAGGTGGAGCTTGGTCGGCGTCTCAGCCATATGCTGAGTAGCGGCGATGCGAGCGGGACGGGTTCGGTGTGCACTAACCCTGCCTCCGGACAGGCCTTCGGGCCACCGTCCACAAATCGTAACCCCCCTGTTAGGTGCGGATCACGTCTCGTATCTTGAAGGGGGGCCGAGGGTCTTGGCTTAACCGCCCGGGCCGCGAGGAAGAAAACCTCTCTAAAAAATTACCCCCACCCTAAGCTGCGACGCGTGGCGAGAGGGTGTTCATGGCTGTGGGGGAGCACAGTTCCTAGCGCGTTCCCCGCGGGAGTACCGGCCGAATCTCCGTAGCGGGTCACGCATAGGCTTACCCAGTCACAGGGGGCACTGACTGGGCGGACCGTTTTTCCCCCATACTCGTGGGATTTAATTATGGATTTGAACAATTTAAAACAAAATGAAGGTATGGAAGATGTAGACGTCAGGGGTTCGTCACCGGTTTCGGAGGCGATCAAGGATGGAGCTTTGGAGGCCAAGGCTCGTAAGGCTGTGGTGGTATTAGAGAGGATAGACTTGAGTCGTCACTCTAGAGTGGACAACTTGGATGTCCTGAACCGAGATGGATATGATTCAGCATTAGAGCTAGGTAGATGCTCAGGATCGGATTCGGCAACTAGTATGAAGACTGTATCGTCGCAGGTGCAGTCACCAAGATTTTGGAGCGACAGGAAGCGCACGCGCTCATATGTAAAGGAGGATAGTGACAGCGACACTGCAATGAACATCTATGCAGGTCCTGCCGCTAAAGTAACCACTGCCTTGAGAGGCAGAGGACGGCCGGCCACTACAGGACAGTACGTCGGATTGGCCAAGGCTAAGGCTGCTTTTGTAGCGGCGCAAAGAGAGGAGATGGAACTCATGGCGGAGCAGGAAGTGGTGCAGATGCGCAATAGCTTCCTGAGGACGGAAAACCTGTCAGACTCCTCATTTTGCGACGAGGATGACGGGCAGATCGGGTCTGGCACGGCGTTAGACCTCAAGCAGAAGGTCCAAACTTGTGTGGCTACTATAGAAAAGGTAGCCACTAAGTCAAGCCACTTAAAGGGCACATTTCAGCGTGCTCTGAAAGACGCGGCGAGCACCATCAAGGTGACAGTGGAGGCGCTACACAACAGGACCTCCACAGAAGAAACCCGAAAACTGCAGGCGGACAATACGCGTCTGCAGAAAGAGGTAGAGGAGCTTCGCAAGCAATTAGCGGAGCTTCAGGAAAGAGTAGGCCACCTCGCCACTCGTCCCACTCCTTCCTCTCTTAACAGGGAGACGGCGACCGGGGAAATCCAGGTGGATGAGGTGACGCGCTCCATCATGCTACAAGTCGGTAGCATGGTGAACGCTAGGATGGAAGCATTGGAGGACAGGCTTCTTCCGGAAAAGAGGCTCCGCCCTCCGTTAGCTGCAGACAAGCGTAACACTGTGGTCCCCACCGAAGTACAGCCTAGGCCATCAAGTGCTGTATTGGTTGGACCCAGTGTCGCTCAACCCGTCTCTAAGGCGCAGAAAAAGGCGAAGGGTAAAAAGGGCAAGAAGGAGGTTGCCAGAGATGAAACTCCACAGCAGTCTCGCCCTGTGGTAGCTCCCGCAAAGCCCATGGAGGAAGCTTGGACTACTGTAGTCAAGAGGGGGAAAAAGCCCAAAGGTGGTCAACCAAACCAGCAAGGTGTGGCGCAGGCGGCAAACAAGCCAGCGAAGCAGTTGCCCAAAGCCAGAAAACCAGCCAAGCTGAGGTCACCTACATCCGCGGCAGTAGTTGTCACACTGCAGCCTGGTGCCGTGGAAAGAGGCGTTTCATACGCGAAAGTGATATCCGAGGCAAAGAGCAAGATCGATCTCGCCGGCCTCGGAATACCAGCTCTTCGCATCCGGCAGGCGGCTACTGGTGCCCGAATTTTGGAGGTGCCAGGAGCTTTAAGTGGTGGCAAAGCGGACACTCTTGCTGAGAAGCTGAGGGAGTCAATGGCGGCAGAAGACATCAGAGTCTTTAGGCCCACTAAGATGGCTGAATTGCGGGTGTCGGGTTTGGATGACTCGGTGTCTTCTGAGGAGTTGGTGGCAGCTGTGGCTCGATTCGGCGAGTGTCCAGCTGAAACGATAAAACCCGGCGAAATCCGTCCTGGTCCATCAGGTCTTGGCACGGCATGGGTTCGTTGCCCGGTGACGGCTGCGAAGAAGTTGGCTAAGAGCGGCAGAATCCTGATAGGATGGGTAGCCGCACGAGTTCAGCTTCTTGAACCCAGACCGATGCGTTGCTTCCGGTGTTTAGAGGCGGGCCATGTTAGTGCGGTTTGTACCTCGGGAACTGACCGCAGCACCGAGTGCTATCAGTGCGGGAAGAGCGGCCACAAGGCTAGCCAATGCACGGACGCTGCTCATTGTAGTGTATGTGCAGCAGCTAGCAAGAGAGCTGACCACAAGTTGGGGAGCAAGTCTTGTGCTTCCCGCAGGGCCAGTAACAAGAGGAGGCGAGCTGTGCTCGGGGCAAATAGAGCCTCGCAGCCAGCCAACCTATCGGCTAATGTCGAAGTAAGGGCAGAGACGGTGGAGATGGACACCAATGGTTAATACGGCCCAAAAGTACCTCCAGGTAAATCTCAACCACTGCGCCAGGGCTCAGGATCTTCTGGCCCAGAGCATGGCGGAGTGGTTGATTCATATCGCTGTAGTGGCAGAGCCATATCTTATCCCTTCCCGGGATAACTGGGCAGGCGATGATGAAGGAGTCGTGGCAATCGTGTCGCAGACCTCGGCGGGCGCGCCGGCGTTTGAGAGGGTCAGGAAGGGCAAGGGCTGCGTCGCGGTCTTGTTTCGAGGTACGGTGGTTATTGGGGGGTATTTTTCCCCAAATAGAAGCCTCGCCGAATTTGAGGTATTCCTCTCGGAGGTAGAGTCCCTCATTAGGTGGAGTCACCCTCACCATGTGCTAGTTGCTGGCGACTTCAACGCCAAGTCGGTAACTTGGGGATCCGCCGTCACGGATGCACGTGGTGAGGTGCTCGAAGAGTGGGCGATAGCAGTTGGGCTCTCGGTGTTAAACCGAGGGACGGTAAACACGTGTGTGCGACGGCAGGGTGGTTCAGTCGTGGACGTAACGTTCGCGAGCCCTGCTCTAGCACGCCGTGTTCAAGGCTGGGAAGTACTGGAGTGTGTGGAGACGTTGTCGGATCACAGGTACATCCGGTTTGATGTTTCTGCACACCCAGGGATCCCGAGCGGCCAAAGCCGGACCTCGAACGAGGGGGGCCCACGCTGGGCACTGAAGAGCCTAGACCGAGAAGCTCTGGTGGAAGCTGCCTTGGTCCAAGCCTGGCTCCCGAAGCCTGACGGGACGGTGGAAGTAGAGGCTGAGGCGGACTGGTTCCACACGGCACTGACGCAAGTCTGCGATGCCTCGATGCCTCGGTGCGGTAAGCGGCCACCACGTCGGTGCGTCTACTGGTGGTCAGCGCAAATCGCTGCACTGCGTTCCGCGTGCGTAGCGGCGAGGCGGAAGTATTCGCACCACCGTCGAAGAAGACGTCGGGATGAAGAGACGGAGAGTCGCCTGTATGGCCTTTATAGAGAGGCAAATCGAGCTCTCCAGATAGCCATAGCTGAGGCTAAATCCTCATCCTGGAATGAGATGTTGGAGACGCTCAGTTTCGATCCGTGGGGAAGGCCTTACAAGCAAGTCCGGAACAAGCTCCGTACTTGGGCCCCCCCACTAACGCAGAGTCTCCAGCCACAACTCCTTGAAGAGGTAGTGGGAAAGCTGTTTCCGAGCACCGGCGTGTTTTCACCACCTCGGATGGCTCCACGGGCCCAGCAAAATGATGAGGAGGATGAGGTGCCCGCGGTATCGGCTTCAGAGTTCGGAGCGGCAGTGTTGCGGCTTAAGGCCAAGAATACCGCCCCAGGATTGGACGGAATCCCTGGGCGTGTGTGGGTGTTAGCTCTGGAGGAACTGGAGCCTCGCTTCAGGGAGCTCCTGGACGCATGCCTTCAGCGGGGTCACTTCCCGAGTAGGTGGAAGACGGGAAAGCTGGTCCTGCTGAGGAAGGAGGGACGTCCGGTGGAATCGCCGTCGGCGTACAGGCCCATAGTGCTGCTCAATGAGGCGGGAAAGCTTTTTGAGCGGGTTATTGCTTCCCGCCTTATAGACCACCTTGAGACTACGGGCCCAAACTTGGCAGACTGCCAGTACGGCTTCCGCAGGGGCAGGTCCACCATCGATGCCATATCGAAGGTGAGGGCCCTTGCAGAGGAGGCTGTTTCCAGGGGAGAGGTCGTTTTGGCGGTGTCTCTTGACATCGCCAATGCCTTTAACTCCCTTCCCTGGGAATGCATTAAGGAGGCCTTAAGGTTTCACGGGGTACCCCACTACCTAAGCCGAATAGTGGAGGCCTACTTCTCTGAGAGGTTTGTGGCCTTCCCCGGGCAAGGTGGTTGGGGTAGACGGCAGATGTCGTGTGGTGTCCCACAGGGGTCGGTTCTTGGCCCACTTCTGTGGAACATCGGGTACGACTGGGTGTTGCGGGGTGCGAACCTGCGTGGCATCGGCGTCATTTGTTACGCTGATGACACGCTGGTGACGGCCCGCGGACACCGGTACAGAGAGGCGGCAATTCTAGCCACAGCGGGTGTGGCCCAAATTGTAGGCCGAATTAGACGACTGGGTTTGGAGGTGGCCCTCGACAAGTCCGAGGCGCTGTGCTTCCACGGGCCACGAAGAGGACCACCAGCCGGAGCTGCGCTAGTCGTAGGTGGAGTCTCCATCGCTGTCGGGTCGACGATGCGTTATTTAGGCCTTGTCCTCGACAGCAGATGGAACTTCCGGGAGCACTTCCGGGCGCTGGCTCCGAAACTCATCGGAGCTGCGTCAGCTTTGGGAAGGCTGCTTCCGAACTCAGGTGGACCAAACGTGGGATGCCGCCGCCTCTACTCGATGGTGGTGCGATCCATGGCGCTTTACGGTGCCCCTATATGGGCGGATACCCTGACTGCCTTCAACAGGGCTCAATTGCGGAGACCGCAGAGAGTCATAGCAGTCAGGGTAATAAGAGGTTATCGCACCATCTCTTTTGAGGCGGCATGCGTTTTGGCGGGGACTCCTCCTTGGGATCTGGAGGCGATGATGTTGTCCCAGATCTATCATCGCGTTGCGGAGCGTCGAGATCGGGGGACTTTCGTTCCTCCTGAGGCCGTGACGCGGTGGAGGAGGGATGCCCACCAGGAAGTCATTCAGCGCTGGGCAGAACGGCTGGAAGAGCCGAGTGCCGGTCACTGGACCATCGGAGCCATTCGACCCGTCCTGAGCGGATGGTTAGAAAGGAAGCACGGTGTTCTCTCCTTTCGACTGGCGCAGGTTCTGTCGGGACACGGATGTTTCGGCAGGTACCTGTGCAACGTTGCGAGGAGAGAACAAACGACGGAGTGTCACCACTGTGGCTGCGCCGAGGATACGGCTCAGCATACACTGGTGACGTGCTCCGCTTGGGAGGAACCGCGGGCGAGTCTCGTCGCGGTTGTGGGTAACGATCTCTCGTTGCCGACCATAGTTTCGTCCATGGTTGGCGATGAGAGATCCTGGGAGGCAGTGCGGGCTTTCTGTGAGGAGGTAATGTCGCAGAAGGAGGCGGCTGAGAGGACGAGAGAGGAAGAAAGCCCTCACGAAATAAGGCGACGTAGGATGGGTCGTAGGAGGCAGGCGCATGAGCGTAACCTTCCACCCTAGAAGGACCTCCGGGCGGTGGAGAAGGGGAATCCGCTGCCCGAAGGATGAGGTCCCCAGAGTATTAAGGCGTGTCTGTTTCCCGACACGCCATTTTGGCGAAATTTTGGACTTGAAGTCCATAAGACGTGGTCCAGATTTGGACTGACTGCCGCTGGGGTCGTGGAGGTGGTAATCTACGTACCTAGGTCCCCAGTATTAAAAGGCAAAGAGACGCAACACCATCAGGTTTTAGTGGGTATTCCCTCGCATTTACTAGCTTCGTTGAGGGCGAGTCCCACATAACCTCTCGTACTCCTCAAGTACGGGGGGTATACGTAAATGTATTTCCTGATGTAAAAAAAAAAAAAAAAAAAAAAAAAAAAAGGTTAGGTTAGGTTAGGTTAGGTTAGGTTAGGTTAGGTTAGGTTAGGTTAGGTTAGGTTAGGTTAGGTTAGGTTAGGTTGGGTTGGGCGGGGCGGGTCTGGGTTTATCCATTAATGGAGCGTTCCGAGACTCCAGCGGCAGCCTAACGGCTGTTCGGCGCATTGGATAAGTCCAGGCCTACCTATCCATCCCGTGATGGATAGGGGGTGAGGTCTTGAGGGTAGCGCAGGTCGTGACGATCCTCAAGGCAAGTCTGGTGGAGATCCTTTCCGAGGTTCACCATGCCTATTAGTCTCGCCTCCTTCAGAGGCGGGGCGTTACTGAAACCACCAGGCGCCGCGTGTGGGTTTGGGGGGGATTTAGTTGTTGGGTGGGGTAGTCGGGTTTGGAGTAGGGCCTCTCCGCGTGTCCCCTATTGGGCGCAGCGGATGACGTTTGCTCCTGAGGAGGTAGAGTAGCCCTTTTCAGGGCTCATAAATAGGTGGGTTAGGGTCCAGTGGGACACCTTCCGGAGCCCTTTTCAGGGCTCAGCGGACTTTCGAGTCGTGGGATGGCGGGCCTGCAAGGTCTGCGGCGCGGCAGGGCTGGTCAACTCGGCTACCCTGTCGGGCAAACCGTAGGAGCCAGTAATGGCTATATAGGTGGAGCTTGGTCGGCGTCTCAGCCTTATGCTGAGTAGCGGCGATGCGAGCGGGACGGGTTCGGTGTGCACTAACCCTGCCTCCGGACAGGCCTTCGGGCCACCGTCCACAAATCGTAACCCCCCTGTTAGATGCGGATCACGTCTCGTGTCTTGATGGGGGGCCGAGGGCCTTGGCTTTACCGCCCGGGCTGCGAGGAAGAAAACCTCTCTAAAAAATTACCCCCACCCTAAGCTGCGACGCGTGGCGATGGGGTGTTCATGGCTGTGGGGGAGCACAGTTCCAAGCGCGGTCCCCGCGGGAGTACCGGCCGAATCTCCTTGCGGGTTACGTTAGGCTTACCCGGTTACAGGGGGCACCAACCGGGTGGACCATTTATATCCCCCATACTCGTGGGACTTATTATGGAATCTTTGAAAAACAAACAAACCGAAGAAAGGGAGGAGGCGCTATGCGCAAAAAACGTAGTAGATGAGAGGAAGATAGGCAGGGCCGTAGTCTTGCTGGAGAGAATGTCTGAGGACGATGACCTTATTGCAAGGTCAAAATGCGTAGATTTATCGGAGTCTGACTCCGACGTGAGTTTTGCGTCGGTGACTTCTAGGAGGTCGTCGCCTGGTGTATGGCGTAAACGCCTGAGGAGCGAAGAGGAGGGAGACTTTTCGGACGACGCCTCGCCGTTGCCCAAAGTCTCTCATGCTCGTCGAGGGCGTGGACGCCCGCCCACCACTGGGCAATACGTCGGTCTGGCGCAAGCTAAGGCCGAACTGAACCAAGCCCGGGAGGAGGAATTGCGCCTCATTGCCGAGAGGGAATTGGCGGAGGAGCTGCAACAGAAACAAGTGGCTACAAAAGCCTTCTTCAAGAAGGCTCAGTCCGCGGCTGCGCCCGGGATGGAGAACCGCGACGCGGCTCAAGTAGAAATAATGGTGATGGATTCCGTAGACACCATATCGAAAATTGCTACGAAGTCCAAGAACCTCAAGGGCACATACGTGAGGGCCCTGAAGGAGGCTGCTGAGGTTATTAAGGCCTCCTTCGAGGTAACACGGGCACGTACGATGCCTGAGGAGATGGCCTTGTTGGTCAGCGCCAACAAGCAGCTTACGGAGGAGCTCAAACAGCTTCGCCGTGAGTTAGAAGAAATGAGGACTGTGGGTGTGACGTCAACACCAGTTCCTGCTCCAATGCAGGCTCCAGCCCTTGAGGATGTAATGCGGACGGTCATGGTGCAGGTGGGCACCATGATCAATGCCCGCTTTGAGGGACTAGAAGAGAGACTACTCCCTGAGAAGCGTCTCAGGCCACCTTTGGCCGCTGACAGAAGGAGAGCTGAAGCGACTCCAAAGTCGGCTGTGGCCAGCACGTCGGCGTTGGGCCCGCCTGTGCACCCTACCTCCCAAGTTCCAGAACCCAAAACTGGGAAAATTGGAAAAGGGAAAAGGAGTAAGGGGAAGGCCGTTTCTGCAACCACTGCAGAGGTAGAGCCCGCCTCCATACGACCGGACCCCCGCCCGTCTGCTCCATCGCAAGAGACGTGGGTAACGGTCGTTAAGCGTGGCGCCAAGAAGGGCAAGACGGTTGAATCGGGCAAATCAAGGTCATCCGCTCCCAAAAGAGCCTCGGAGCCGAAAACCTCGAAACCCGAGAAGAAAGGGGCTAAACTCCGCCCACCACGCACCGCAGCGGTGGTGATCACGCTTCAGCCGGAAGCAGCCGGTAAAGGCATCACCTACGCAAAGGTGCTGGCGGAAGCCAAGTCCCGAATTGATCTTGGGACCCTTGGAGTACCTCCTTTGAGGATGAGGACTGCAGCCACAGGAGCCCGTATCCTCGAGGTCGCTGGGGTTGAAAAGGGGGAAAAAGCGGACTCTCTGGCTGCAAAGCTTAACGAGGTGTTCCAAGAAGTGGAAGAAGTGCGAGTATCCAGGCCAGTCATCTCGACAGATTTGCGTGTAAGTGGCCTGGATGACTCTGTCACCCCCGAAGAGCTGGCGGAGGCTCTTGCCAAAACTGGGTCATGCGCGACAGAGAACATCAAAGTTGGGGTAATAAGAAAGGGCCAGGCTGGAATGGGCACGGCCTTTGTTCGCTGCCCCGTCGAAGCTGCCCAAAAAATTGGGAACCGTCTGCTGGTCGGATGGGTAGCGGCGCAGGTTCGCATCCTTGATGCTAGGCCTCGCCGTTGCTTCAGATGTCTAGCGACGGGTCACGTTTGGGCACAGTGCAAGTCGGATGTTGACCGTAGCAAGGATTGCTATCGTTGCGGTCAACCCGGCCATAAAGCCAGCGATTGCACCGCCGCCCCTCACTGCACTGTATGTGCAGCTGCGGGCAAACCGGCGGCTCACCTCTCCGGGGGCAAGGCATGTGCCAAGCCCCCGACAAAGACAGGGGCGAGACGGAAAACAGCTGTGACTGAGGCCAATGCCAAGTCACAGTCAACTCGCTCTGTAGCGGAGCAGGTGGATTCCATGGAGGTTAGCTAGGATGGGTATGAAGTTCCTCCAGGCGAACATCAACCACTCTATGCGGGCTCAGGATCTCTTACTCCAAAGCTTGGCAGAGTGGTCGATTCAGGTTGCAGTAGTCGCCGAGCCATACGTGGTCCCACCCAGACCTGACTGGGTTGGCGACCTCGATGGCTTGGTTGCAATAACCACGCAGTCGCCGGCACACTCCCCTGCACTCGAAGGAGTTGCGAGAGGTAGAGGGTTTGTTACGGCTCGAGTTGGCCAAATGGTTGTAGTTGGGGTATACCACTCTCCCAACGCACCCCTCCACGAACTGGAATCCCTCCTCGGCGAGTTGGGGACCGTAGTCGGCCGAAGTCGTCCTCTGCCTGTTGTCGTCCTCGGAGATCTCAATGCCAAGTCCACGGCATGGGGATCATCGACGACTGACGCGCGTGGCAGAGCGGTGATGGAGTGGCTAACGGAGATAGGCCTATGCGTCCTTAACACAGGATCTGTGCAGACGTGTGTGCGGCAGCAGGGTGGGTCAGTTATTGACGTGACTTTTGCCACCCCTGAGATCGCTCGTCAGATCAGAGACTGGGAGGTCTTGGATGAGGAGACACTCTCCGACCACCGTTACATACGGTTCAGCATCTCGGTGGCCCAACCTGAGCTGGAAAGAAGGAGGCCACTTGAATCTGGGCCGCGGTGGGTCCTCAAACGTCTGGACAAAGAATTGCTGCAGGAGGCGGCAATTGTTCAGGCGTGGAATGCTTCACCATCTGAGCCGGTAGAATTAGACGAAGAGGCCGACCAACTGTGTGAGGCCATGAAGAGCGTCTGCGATGCTGCAATGCCTCGTGCAAAGGCACTTCCGACCAGGCGGCAAGTGTACTGGTGGTCTCCAGAAATCGCTGAGATTCGTCGTCAGTGTGTAGCGGGTCGTCGGCGATATCAGAGATACCGCAGGAGGAGGCATCAGGACGCAGTTGAGTTGGCCGCTCTCTATGATGCCTACAGAGAAGTATTTAAGGCTCTCCGAGTGGCTATTACTGAGGCCAAGGCGCAGGCTTGGAGGCAGCTGCTGGATACGCTGGAGCTAGACCCTTGGGGTCGCCCGTACAGGCTAGCGCGGCAAAAGCTACGCCCGTGGGCTCCACCGGTGACTAGCACTCTGGAACTCGAGGTTTTAAACCGAGTTGTCCAAGGGCTATTCCCAGAAGCGCCGGGTAGAGAATTTTCCCCTCCGACGGTGGCAGTCCCACAGAGGGAGGACCTTGCTGAGGTGGAAGGGGATACTCCCCCTGCAGTATCCGACGGAGAGCTGGGTGTAGCCATTATTCGTATGAAGGCGAAGAACACGGCGCCAGGACCCGATGGCATACCTGGTCGCGCATGGGCTCTCGCCCAAGATGCGTTGGATACCCGCCTGAAGGCCCTGTTCGACCGCTGCTTCCGGGAGGGGAGATTCCCGAAGCGGTGGAAACGGGGCAGACTTGTTCTCCTCCAAAAGAACGGGCGCCCATCGGACGAGCCAGCGGGATATCGCCCGATAGTGCTGCTTGACGAGGCTGGAAAGATGCTGGAACGTGTTCTAGCTGCCCGCCTCGTCGAACACCTCGAGGGTGTCGGCCCGGACCTAGCCAGTATCCAGTTTGGGTTTCGTAGAGGTCGCTCGACCTTGGACGCAATTTCTTGCTTGCGCAATCTCTACGAGGAGGCGTGCTCCAGTGGCGGCGTTATGTTGGCGGTGTCTTTAGACATCGCCAATGCTTTTAATACGCTGCCGTGGAGCACGATCATGGAGGGACTGAAGTACCACAGTGTACCCCAGTACCTCCAACGTATTGTTGGGGATTATCTCTCAGACAGAGAGGTAGTCTTCCCAACAAAAAATGGGGAAGGACGGTGTCCCATGACGCGTGGCGTTCCGCAGGGGTCTGCTTTAGGCCCACTCCTGTGGAACATTGGGTATGATTGGGTCCTTCGGGGCGCTAACCTCCGTGGAGTCGGCATCGTTTGTTATGCTGACGACACCTTGGTTACTGCCCGGGGACGGAGCTACAGGGAGGCATCAATACTGGCCACGGCTGGAGTTGCAGCCGTTGTGGCAAGAGTCCGGCGTTTGGGCTTACAGGTGGCCCTCCATAAATCCGAGGCCATTTGTTTTCATGGTCCTCGGTCAGGGCCCCCTGCAGGCTCCAACATAGTGGTAGGAGGAACACCGATTGCTGTTGGGTCGACGCTAAAATACCTTGGCGTCGTACTCGACAGCAAATGGAGGTTTGGGGCTCATTTGACGCGTCTGTCACCCAAACTTATGGGAACTGTGGCTGCTCTAAGCCGTCTCCTCCCAAATCTTGGAGGAGTAAACGTGAGCTGCCGCCACCTTTACATGGCGGTAGTGAGGTCAATGGCCCTTTATGGTGCCCCTATATGGGCCGGGTCACTGAACTCAAGGGAGACGGCTTTGCTCTTAAGACCACAAAGAGTAATGGCAGTGAGAGTGTGTAGGGGATATCGCACACTCTCACACGAGGTGGCTTGTGTCCTCGCTGGGTCTCTTCCGTGGGACCTCGAAGCACAGGTTCTGTCGGATGTGTTCTGGCGCAGGGTGAGAGCGCGAGAGCAAGATCTCCGCCCTCTACCGCAGGAGGTGGTATGCTGGCGGCGAGAAGCGAGGATAGCGGCTCTCAATGCCTGGAAGGAACGGCTTCTCACGGGGCCTGTTCAGAGGGGAGCTGGAGCTCTAAGGCTACTTCAAGCGATGAGGGCTGTTTTACTAGAGTGGGTCCAACGAAAGCATGGCGCGCTTACCTTCCGGCTAACACAGGTACTCTCGGGACACGGTTGTTTCGGGAGGTACTTGTGTAATGTGGCCGGGAGGGAGGCGACGCCGGTGTGCCATCGTTGTGGTTTTGCAGAGGACACCGCCCAGCATGCGTTGGAGGTATGCCCTGCAGAGGTGGAACCGCGGCGTTCATTGATTGCGGTCATGGGAGTAGACCTTTCGCTGTCTAACATCATTTTTAAGATGATCGACAACGAAAGGTCATGGAATGAGATGGTTGCCTTTTGTGAGACAATCATCTCACGAAGAGAGGAAGAAGAGCGGGAGAGAGAGAAAGATCCTCTCTCTCTTCCGCTCCGAAGAGCGCGGACACGGAGGCGAGCTAACCGAGCTCGCACCCCGTCTCCGCTTGGAGGGCCTGGGGCGTTGGATGCGGGGGCGTCCGGCGTTCCGCAACATAGACCCTCGTGAGGTGTAGGTGCCCAAGTGTTCCCGGGCACCTCCCTTGTTGTTATTTTTACTTTTGTTATATTTTACATTTGTTATTTTTTTTACATTTGTTGAGTAGTTTTATTGGAGAAAGTCAATCTCTCCAGAGACGGGTCCGCTGAACCGACGCAGCGGACACCAGCATGAACGGGGGTGGCGGAGAATGTGAAAACGGACCCGCTCCCCCCGTTTGTTGCTGAATTAGAAGGAACACTATGGGGTTTTAGTCGGTAGTGGCGCGCGGGCTGTAACTATTGTTTTAATAGCGTCTAGCCCGACATATCCCGCTTGCTTCCCCCGAAGCGAGCGGGAATGCGTAAAGGCATTTCCCCATATAAAAAAAAAAAAAAAAAAAAAAAAAAAAAAAAAAAAAAAAAAAAAAAAAAAAAAAAAAGGTTGGGTTGGGCGGGTCTGGGTTTATCCATTAATGGAGCGTTCCGAGACTCCAGCGGCAGCCTAACGGCTGTTCGGCGCATTGGATAAGTCCAGGCCTACCTATCCATCCCGTGATGGATAGGGGGTGAGGTCTTGAGGGTAGCGCAGGTCGTGACGATCCTCAAGGCAAGTCTGGTGGAGATCCTTTCCGAGGTTCACCATGCCTATTAGTCTCGCCTCCTTCAGAGGCGGGGCGTTACTGAAACCACCAGGCGCCGCGTGTGGGTTTGGGGGGGATTTAGTTGTTGGGTGGGGTAGTCGGGTTTGGAGTAGGGCCTCTCCGCGTGTCCCCTATTGGGCACAGCGGATGACGTTAGCTCCTGAGGAGGTAGAGTAGCCCTTTTCAGGGCTCATAAATAGTTGGGTTAGGGTCCAGTGGGACACCTTCCGGAGCCCTTTTCAGGGCTCAGCGGACTTTCGAGTCGTGGGATGGCGGGCCTGCAAGGTCTGCGGCGCGGCAGGGCTGGTCAACTCGGCTACCCTGTCGGGCAAACCGGAGGAGCCAGTAATGGCTATGTAGGTGGAGCTTGGTCGGCGTCTCAGCCTTATGCTGAGTAGCGGCGATGCGAGCGGGACGGGTTCGGTGTGCACTAACCCTGCCTCCGGACAGGCCTTCGGGCCACCGTCCACAAATCGTAACCCCCCTGTTAGATGCGGATCACGTCTCGTGTCTTGATGGGGGGCCGAGGGCCTTGGCTTTACCGCCCGGGCCGCGAGGAAGAAAACCTCTCTAAAAAATTACCCCCACCCTAAGCTGCGACGCGTGGCGATGGGGTGTTCATGGCTGTGGGGGAGCACAGTTCCAAGCGCGGTCCCCGCGGGAGTACCGGCCGAATCTTCTTGCGGGTTACGTTAGGCTTACCCGGTTACAGGGGGCACCAACCGGGTGGACCTTTTATATCCCCCATACTCGTGGGACTTTATATGGATACCTTAAAAAACAAAAACCAAGATGTAAGGGAGGAGGCGCTATGCGCAAAAAACGTAGTTGAGGAGAGCAAGATTGGCAGGGCCGTAGTCTTGCTGGAGAGACTGTCTGAGGACGATGACCTTGTTGCGGGGTCAAAGATGGTGGACTTGTCGGAGTCGGACTCGGATGTGAGTTTTGCGTCGGTGACCTCTAGGAGGTCATCGCCTGGTGTATGGCGTAAACGCCTGAGGAGCGAAGAGGAGGGAGACTTTTCGGACGACGCCTCGCCGTTGCCCAAAGTCTCTCATGCTCGTCGAGGGCGTGGACGCCCGCCCACCACTGGGCAATACGTCGGTCTGGCGCAAGCTAAGGCCGAACTGAATCAAGCCAGAGAGGAGGAATTACGCCTCATTGCCGAGAGGGAATTGGCCGAGGAATTGCAGCAGAAGCAAGTGGCTACAAAAGCCTTCTTCAAGAAGGTGCACTCGGCTTCTGCGCCTGAGGTGGAGGGCCGCGATGCGGCCCAATTGGAAACAATGGTGTTGGACTCCGTGGACACTATTACGAAAATAGCCACGAAGTCCAAAAACTTAAAGGGCACATATGTGAGAGCCCTGAAAGAAGCTGCTGAGGTGATTAAGGCCTCTTTTGAAGTGACACGGGCGCGAACTATGCCTGAAGAGATGGCCTTGTTGGTCAGTGCCAACAAGCAGCTTACGGAGGAGCTCAAGCAGCTTCGCCGTGAGTTAGAAGAATTGAGGACTGTGGGTGTGACATCAACACCAGTTCCTGCTCCAATGCAGGCTCCAGCCCTTGAGGATGTAATGCGGACGGTCATGGTGCAGGTGGGCACAATGATTAATGCCCGCTTTGAGGGTCTAGAAGAGCGTCTTCTCCCAGAGAAGCGTCTCAGACCACCTTTGGCCGCTGACAGAAGGAGAGCTGAAGCGGCTCCAAAGTCGGCTGTGGCCAGCACGTCGGCGTTGGGCCCGCCTGAGCACCCTGCCTCCCATGTTCCAGAACCCAAAACTGGGAAAACTGGAAAAGGGAAGAGGAGTAAGGGGAAGGCCGTTCCTGCAACCACTGGAGAGGTAGAGCCCGCCTCCATACGACCGGACCCCCGCCCGTCTGCTCCATCGCAAGAGACGTGGGTAACCGTCGTTAAGCGTGGCGCCAAGAAGGGCAAGACGGTTGAATCGGGAAAATCGAGGTCATCCGCTCCCAAAAGAGCCTCGGAGCCGAAAGCCTCGAAACCCGAGAAGAAAGGGGCTAAACTCCGCCCACCACGCACTGCAGCGGTGGTGATCACGCTTCAGCCGGAAGCAGCCGGTAAAGGCATCACTTATGCGAAGGTGCTCGCGGAAGCCAAGTCCCGCATAGACCTTGGGACCCTTGGAGTGCCTCCTTTGAGGATGAGGACTACAGCCACAGGAGCCCGTATCCTTGAGGTCGCCGGAGTCGAGAAGGGGGGAAAGGCGGACTCTCTGGCTGCAAAGCTTAAGGAGGTGTTCCAAGAAGTGGAAGAAGTGCGAGTATCCAGGCCTGTCATCTCGGCAGATCTGCGTGTAAGTGGCCTGGATGACTCTGTCACCCCCGAAGAGCTGGTGGAGACTATCGCCAAAATTGGAACATGCGCGGTAGATACCATCAAGGTTGGAGCCATAAGAAAGGGCCAGGCCGGAATGGGCACGGCCTTTGTTCGTTGCCCTGTCGAAGCTGCCCAAAAAATTGGGAACCGTCTGCTGGTCGGATGGGTAGCGGCGCAGGTTCGCATCCTAGATGCCAGGCCTCGCCGTTGCTTCAAATGTCTAGCGACGGGTCACGTTTGGGCACAGTGTAAGTCGGATGTTGACCGTAGCAAGGATTGCTATCGTTGCGGTCAACCCGGCCATAAAGCCAGCGATTGCACCGCCGCCCCTCACTGTACTTTATGTGCAGATGCGGGCAAACCGGCGGCTCACCTCTCCGGGGGCAAGGCATGTGCCAAGCCCCCGACAAAGACAGGGGCGAGACGGAAAGCAGCAGTGACTGAGGCCAGCGCCAAGTCACAGCCGAGTCGCTCCGCAGTGGAGCAGGTGAATTCGATGGAGGTTAGCTAGGATGGGTATGAAGTTCCTCCAGGCTAATATCAACCACTCCGCCCGAGCACAGGACCTTTTACTCCAGTGCCTGGCAGAGCGGTCGATCCAGGTCGGCGTGATTGCAGAGCCGTACCGGGTTCCACCCCGGTCAGATTGGATAGGGGATCTGGGCGGCATGGTCGCAATCACCACGCAATCACCAATGCAGACGCCATCCTTAGAAGAAGTCGGGAGAGGTAGAGGGTATGTTGCAGCGCGAGCTGGACATATGGTTATCGTTGGGGTGTATCACTCCCCCAATGCTCCCCTCCACGAGCTCGAAACCCTCCTCGATGAGCTGGGAATATTGGTTGGCCGGAGTCGTCCTCTGCCTGTCGTTGTCCTCGGAGACCTCAACGCCAAATCCTCGGCGTGGGGATCTCCGACGACTGACGCACGGGGAAGAATAGTCGCTGAGTGGCTTGCGGAGATCGGCCTGTGCATCCTCAATAGAGGGTCGGTGCAGACGTGCGTGCGTCAGCTGGGTGGGTCGGTGGTCGATGTGACCTTCGCCACCCCTGAAGTGGCACGTCAGATCCGGGACTGGAAGGTGTTAGTGGACGAAGAGACCCTATCCGACCACCGCTACATCCGGTTCAGCGTATCTGTGTCTCAAGCAGAACAGATTAGGCAGAGGTTACTCGAAACAGGGCCACGGTGGGTCCTTAAACGTCTGAACCTAGACCTGCTGCAGGAGGCGGCAATTGTTCAGGCGTGGAATGCCTCACCGTCTGAGCCGGTAGAGTTGGACGCAGAGGCCGACGAATTGTGTGCGGCGATGATGCGCGTCTGCGATGCAGCAATGCCTCGCGCACGGGCACCTCCACCCAAGCGCCAGGTCTACTGGTGGTCGGCCGAAATTGGTGAGATCCGTCAACAATGCGTGACGAGACGCCGGCAGTACCAGAGATACCGGAGGAGGAGGCGTCAGGAAGCAGCTCAGCTGGAAGCCCTGTACGCTGCATACAGAGAGGCGTCTAAGGCTCTTCGCTTTGCCATCGGCGAGGCAAAGGCACAAGCATGGCGCCAATTGCTGGAGACATTGGAGCATGACCCATGGGGTCGGCCGTACAGGTTGGCGCGGCAAAAGCTCCGCCCCTGGTCTCCACCTGCCACCAGCACATTGCAGCCTGAAGTCCTGCGACGGGTGGTCGAGGGACTGTTCCCAGGTGCTCCTGGAAGGGAATTCTTTCCTCCCGCCTCAGTGATTCCACAGAGGGAAGGTTTTGCAGAGGTGGAAGGAGACACTCCCCCTCCAGTAACCGACGGTGAGCTGGGTGCAGCCATACTCCGTATGAAGGCGAGGAACACGGCGCCAGGACCCGATGGCATACCTGGTCGCGCGTGGGCTCTCGCTCAGGATGCGCTGGATACCCGCCTGAAGGCCCTCTTTGACCGCTGCTTGCGGGAGGGGAGATTCCCGAAGCGGTGGAAACGGGGCAGACTTGTCCTCCTCCGTAAGAACGGGCGCCCGTCGGATGAACCAGCGGGATATCGCCCGATCGTACTGCTGGACGAGGCTGGGAAGATGTTGGAGCGTGTTGTCGCTGCTCGCCTCGTCGAACATCTCGAGGGTGTCGGGCCGGACCTAGCCAATGTCCAGTTTGGGTTCCGTAGAGGTCGCTCGACCCTGGACGCAATTTCCTGCTTGCGCAACCTCTACGAGGAGGCGTGCTCCAGTGGCGGCGTTATGTTGGCGGTGTCTTTAGACATCGCCAATGCTTTTAATACGCTGCCGTGGAGCACGATATTGGAGGGACTGAGGTACCACTGTGTGCCTCAGTACCTCCAAAAGCTTGTTGGGGATTATCTCTCCGACAGAGAGGTAGTCTTCCCAACGAGAGAAGGTGAGGGAAGATGTCCCATGACGCGTGGTGTTCCGCAGGGGTCCGCTTTAGGCCCTCTCCTGTGGAACGTCGGATATGACTGGGTCCTCCGGGGCGCTAACCTCCGTGGCGTTGGCATCATTTGTTATGCCGACGACACACTGGTCACCGCTCGGGGGAAGACCTACAGAGAGGCGTCGATACTGGCTACGGCCGGAGTCGCAGCGGTCGTGGCCAGAGTCCGGCGGCTGGGCCTGGAGGTGGCTCTTCGTAAATCCGAGGCCATCTGTTTTCATGGTCCTCGGTTAGGGCCTCCTGCAGGCTCCAACATCGTGGTGGGCGGTACGCCAATAGCTGTCGGGTCGACGCTTAAATACCTCGGTGTTGTGCTCGACAGCAGGTGGAGGTTCGGAGAACACCTGCAGCGTTTGTCACCCAAACTCATGGGGACCGCTGCTGCACTGAGTCGTCTTCTCCCTAATCTCGGAGGGGGAAATTCGAGCTGCCGCCACCTTTACATGGCGGTGGTGAGATCGATGGCCCTGTATGGTGCCCCTATATGGGCTGGGACCCTAAACTCCCGAGAGACAGCCTTGCTCCACAGGGCGCAAAGGGTGATGGCTCTGAGAGTGTGCAGAGGATATCGCACGCTTTCGCACGAGGTGGCCTGCGTCATAGCCGGGTCCCTTCCATGGGACTTGGAAGCCGACATCCTGGCAGACGTATACAGTCGCTTAGTGAGGGGCCGTGAACAGGACCTCCGTCCATTACCACAGGAGGTGGTTAGCTGGCGGCGAGATGCCAGGTCAGTGGCCTTGAGTGCCTGGAGAGAACGGCTTCTCACGGGACCTGCACAGAGGGGAGCTGGAGCTATCAGGCTCTTGCAGGCAATACAGCCTGTACTTTTGGAGTGGGTACAGCGGAAACACGGTGCGCTGACTTATCGGCTTACACAGGTACTCTCGGGACACGGTTGTTTCGGGAGGTACCTGTGTAACGTAGCCAAGAGGGAGGTGACCCCAGTATGCCACAGTTGTGGCTGTGTAGAGGACACCGCCCAACATGCGCTGGAGGAGTGCCCTGGTGAGGAGGAAGCGCGGCGTTCTTTGGTCGCAGTCATGGGAGTAGACCTTTCGCTGTCGAACATCATACCTAAGATGGTTGACGACGAAAGGTCATGGAACGAGATGATTTCTTTTTGTGAGACTATCATCTCACGAAGGGAGGAAGAAGAGCGAGAGAGAGAGAAAGATCCTCTCTCTCTTCCGCTCCGGAGAGCGCGGACACGGAGGCGAGCTAATCGAGCTCGCACTCCGTCTCCGCTTGGAGGGCCTGGGACGTTGGACGCGGGGGCGTCCGGCGTTCCAAACCATCGGCCCTCGTGAGGTGTAGGTGCCCAAGTGTTCCCGGGCACCTCCCTTGTTGTTATTTTTACATTTGTTATTCTTTACACTTGTTATTTTTACATTTGTTGAGGAGTTTTTATTGGAGGACATCAATCCTTCCAGAGGTGGGTCCGCTGAACCGACGCAGCGGACACCAGCATGAACGGGGGTGGCGGAGAATGTGAAAACGGACCCGCTCCCCCCGTTTGTTGCTACAGAGATGGAACACTATGGGGTTTTAGTCGGTAGTGGCGCGCGGGCTATAACTATTGTTTCAATAGCGCCTAGCCCGACATATCCCGCTTGCTTCCCCCGAAGCGAGCGGGAATGCGTAAAGGCATTTCCCCATATTAAAAAAAAAAAAAAAAAAAAAAAAAAAAGGTTAGGTTGGGTTGGGCGGGTCTGGGTTTATCCATTAATGGAGCGTTCCGAGACTCCAGCGGCAGCCTAACGGCTGTTCGGCGCATTGGATAAGTCCAGGCCTACCTATCCATCCCGTGATGGATAGGGGGTGAGGTCTTGAGGGTAGCGCAGGTCGTGACGATCCTCAAGGCAAGTCTGGTGGAGATCCTTTCCGAGGTTCACCATGCCTATTAGTCTCGCCTCCTTCAGAGGCGGGGCGTTACTGAAACCACCAGGCGCCGCGTGTGGGTTTGGGGGGGATTTAGTTGTTGGGTGGGGTAGTCGGGTTTGGAGTAGGGCCTCTCCGCGTGTCCCCTATTGGGCACAGCGGATGACGTTAGCTCCTGAGGAGGTAGAGTAGCCCTTTTCAGGGCTCATAAATAGTTGGGTTAGGGTCCAGTGGGACACCTTCCGGAGCCCTTTTCAGGGCTCAGCGGACTTTCGAGTCGTGGGATGGCGGGCCTGCAAGGTCTGCGGCGCGGCAGGGCTGGTCAACTCGGCTACCCTGTCGGGCAAACCGGAGGAGCCAGTAATGGCTATGTAGGTGGAGCTTGGTCGGCGTCTCAGCCTTATGCTGAGTAGCGGCGATGCGAGCGGGACGGGTTCGGTGTGCACTAACCCTGCCTCCGGACAGGCCTTCGGGCCACCGTCCACAAATCGTAACCCCCCTGTTAGATGCGGATCACGTCTCGTGTCTTGATGGGGGGCCGAGGGCCTTGGCTTTACCGCCCGGGCCGCGAGGAAGAAAACCTCTCTAAAAAATTACCCCCACCCTAAGCTGCGACGCGTGGCGATGGGGTGTTCATGGCTGTGGGGGAGCACAGTTCCAAGCGCGGTCCCCGCGGGAGTACCGGCCGAATCTTCTTGCGGGTTACGTTAGGCTTACCCGGTTACAGGGGGCACCAACCGGGTGGACCTTTTATATCCCCCATACTCGTGGGACTTTATATGGATACCTTAAAAAACAAAAACCAAGATGTAAGGGAGGAGGCGCTATGCGCAAAAAACGTAGTTGAGGAGAGCAAGATTGGCAGGGCCGTAGTCTTGCTGGAGAGACTGTCTGAGGACGATGACCTTGTTGCGGGGTCAAAGATGGTGGACTTGTCGGAGTCGGACTCGGATGTGAGTTTTGCGTCGGTGACCTCTAGGAGGTCATCGCCTGGTGTATGGCGTAAACGCCTGAGGAGCGAAGAGGAGGGAGACTTTTCGGACGACGCCTCGCCGTTGCCCAAAGTCTCTCATGCTCGTCGAGGGCGTGGACGCCCGCCCACCACTGGGCAATACGTCGGTCTGGCGCAAGCTAAGGCCGAACTGAATCAAGCCAGAGAGGAGGAATTACGCCTCATTGCCGAGAGGGAATTGGCCGAGGAATTGCAGCAGAAGCAAGTGGCTACAAAAGCCTTCTTCAAGAAGGTGCACTCGGCTTCTGCGCCTGAGGTGGAGGGCCGCGATGCGGCCCAATTGGAAACAATGGTGTTGGACTCCGTGGACACTATTACGAAAATAGCCACGAAGTCCAAAAACTTAAAGGGCACATATGTGAGAGCCCTGAAAGAAGCTGCTGAGGTGATTAAGGCCTCTTTTGAAGTGACACGGGCGCGAACTATGCCTGAAGAGATGGCCTTGTTGGTCAGTGCCAACAAGCAGCTTACGGAGGAGCTCAAGCAGCTTCGCCGTGAGTTAGAAGAATTGAGGACTGTGGGTGTGACATCAACACCAGTTCCTGCTCCAATGCAGGCTCCAGCCCTTGAGGATGTAATGCGGACGGTCATGGTGCAGGTGGGCACAATGATTAATGCCCGCTTTGAGGGTCTAGAAGAGCGTCTTCTCCCAGAGAAGCGTCTCAGACCACCTTTGGCCGCTGACAGAAGGAGAGCTGAAGCGGCTCCAAAGTCGGCTGTGGCCAGCACGTCGGCGTTGGGCCCGCCTGAGCACCCTGCCTCCCATGTTCCAGAACCCAAAACTGGGAAAACTGGAAAAGGGAAGAGGAGTAAGGGGAAGGCCGTTCCTGCAACCACTGGAGAGGTAGAGCCCGCCTCCATACGACCGGACCCCCGCCCGTCTGCTCCATCGCAAGAGACGTGGGTAACCGTCGTTAAGCGTGGCGCCAAGAAGGGCAAGACGGTTGAATCGGGAAAATCGAGGTCATCCGCTCCCAAAAGAGCCTCGGAGCCGAAAGCCTCGAAACCCGAGAAGAAAGGGGCTAAACTCCGCCCACCACGCACTGCAGCGGTGGTGATCACGCTTCAGCCGGAAGCAGCCGGTAAAGGCATCACTTATGCGAAGGTGCTCGCGGAAGCCAAGTCCCGCATAGACCTTGGGACCCTTGGAGTGCCTCCTTTGAGGATGAGGACTACAGCCACAGGAGCCCGTATCCTTGAGGTCGCCGGAGTCGAGAAGGGGGGAAAGGCGGACTCTCTGGCTGCAAAGCTTAAGGAGGTGTTCCAAGAAGTGGAAGAAGTGCGAGTATCCAGGCCTGTCATCTCGGCAGATCTGCGTGTAAGTGGCCTGGATGACTCTGTCACCCCCGAAGAGCTGGTGGAGACTATCGCCAAAATTGGAACATGCGCGGTAGATACCATCAAGGTTGGAGCCATAAGAAAGGGCCAGGCCGGAATGGGCACGGCCTTTGTTCGTTGCCCTGTCGAAGCTGCCCAAAAAATTGGGAACCGTCTGCTGGTCGGATGGGTAGCGGCGCAGGTTCGCATCCTAGATGCCAGGCCTCGCCGTTGCTTCAAATGTCTAGCGACGGGTCACGTTTGGGCACAGTGTAAGTCGGATGTTGACCGTAGCAAGGATTGCTATCGTTGCGGTCAACCCGGCCATAAAGCCAGCGATTGCACCGCCGCCCCTCACTGTACTTTATGTGCAGATGCGGGCAAACCGGCGGCTCACCTCTCCGGGGGCAAGGCATGTGCCAAGCCCCCGACAAAGACAGGGGCGAGACGGAAAGCAGCAGTGACTGAGGCCAGCGCCAAGTCACAGCCGAGTCGCTCCGCAGTGGAGCAGGTGAATTCGATGGAGGTTAGCTAGGATGGGTATGAAGTTCCTCCAGGCTAATATCAACCACTCCGCCCGAGCACAGGACCTTTTACTCCAGTGCCTGGCAGAGCGGTCGATCCAGGTCGGCGTGATTGCAGAGCCGTACCGGGTTCCACCCCGGTCAGATTGGATAGGGGATCTGGGCGGCATGGTCGCAATCACCACGCAATCACCAATGCAGACGCCATCCTTAGAAGAAGTCGGGAGAGGTAGAGGGTATGTTGCAGCGCGAGCTGGACATATGGTTATCGTTGGGGTGTATCACTCCCCCAATGCTCCCCTCCACGAGCTCGAAACCCTCCTCGATGAGCTGGGAATATTGGTTGGCCGGAGTCGTCCTCTGCCTGTCGTTGTCCTCGGAGACCTCAACGCCAAATCCTCGGCGTGGGGATCTCCGACGACTGACGCACGGGGAAGAATAGTCGCTGAGTGGCTTGCGGAGATCGGCCTGTGCATCCTCAATAGAGGGTCGGTGCAGACGTGCGTGCGTCAGCTGGGTGGGTCGGTGGTCGATGTGACCTTCGCCACCCCTGAAGTGGCACGTCAGATCCGGGACTGGAAGGTGTTAGTGGACGAAGAGACCCTATCCGACCACCGCTACATCCGGTTCAGCGTATCTGTGTCTCAAGCAGAACAGATTAGGCAGAGGTTACTCGAAACAGGGCCACGGTGGGTCCTTAAACGTCTGAACCTAGACCTGCTGCAGGAGGCGGCAATTGTTCAGGCGTGGAATGCCTCACCGTCTGAGCCGGTAGAGTTGGACGCAGAGGCCGACGAATTGTGTGCGGCGATGATGCGCGTCTGCGATGCAGCAATGCCTCGCGCACGGGCACCTCCACCCAAGCGCCAGGTCTACTGGTGGTCGGCCGAAATTGGTGAGATCCGTCAACAATGCGTGACGAGACGCCGGCAGTACCAGAGATACCGGAGGAGGAGGCGTCAGGAAGCAGCTCAGCTGGAAGCCCTGTACGCTGCATACAGAGAGGCGTCTAAGGCTCTTCGCTTTGCCATCGGCGAGGCAAAGGCACAAGCATGGCGCCAATTGCTGGAGACATTGGAGCATGACCCATGGGGTCGGCCGTACAGGTTGGCGCGGCAAAAGCTCCGCCCCTGGTCTCCACCTGCCACCAGCACATTGCAGCCTGAAGTCCTGCGACGGGTGGTCGAGGGACTGTTCCCAGGTGCTCCTGGAAGGGAATTCTTTCCTCCCGCCTCAGTGATTCCACAGAGGGAAGGTTTTGCAGAGGTGGAAGGAGACACTCCCCCTCCAGTAACCGACGGTGAGCTGGGTGCAGCCATACTCCGTATGAAGGCGAGGAACACGGCGCCAGGACCCGATGGCATACCTGGTCGCGCGTGGGCTCTCGCTCAGGATGCGCTGGATACCCGCCTGAAGGCCCTCTTTGACCGCTGCTTGCGGGAGGGGAGATTCCCGAAGCGGTGGAAACGGGGCAGACTTGTCCTCCTCCGTAAGAACGGGCGCCCGTCGGATGAACCAGCGGGATATCGCCCGATCGTACTGCTGGACGAGGCTGGGAAGATGTTGGAGCGTGTTGTCGCTGCTCGCCTCGTCGAACATCTCGAGGGTGTCGGGCCGGACCTAGCCAATGTCCAGTTTGGGTTCCGTAGAGGTCGCTCGACCCTGGACGCAATTTCCTGCTTGCGCAACCTCTACGAGGAGGCGTGCTCCAGTGGCGGCGTTATGTTGGCGGTGTCTTTAGACATCGCCAATGCTTTTAATACGCTGCCGTGGAGCACGATATTGGAGGGACTGAGGTACCACTGTGTGCCTCAGTACCTCCAAAAGCTTGTTGGGGATTATCTCTCCGACAGAGAGGTAGTCTTCCCAACGAGAGAAGGTGAGGGAAGATGTCCCATGACGCGTGGTGTTCCGCAGGGGTCCGCTTTAGGCCCTCTCCTGTGGAACGTCGGATATGACTGGGTCCTCCGGGGCGCTAACCTCCGTGGCGTTGGCATCATTTGTTATGCCGACGACACACTGGTCACCGCTCGGGGGAAGACCTACAGAGAGGCGTCGATACTGGCTACGGCCGGAGTCGCAGCGGTCGTGGCCAGAGTCCGGCGGCTGGGCCTGGAGGTGGCTCTTCGTAAATCCGAGGCCATCTGTTTTCATGGTCCTCGGTTAGGGCCTCCTGCAGGCTCCAACATCGTGGTGGGCGGTACGCCAATAGCTGTCGGGTCGACGCTTAAATACCTCGGTGTTGTGCTCGACAGCAGGTGGAGGTTCGGAGAACACCTGCAGCGTTTGTCACCCAAACTCATGGGGACCGCTGCTGCACTGAGTCGTCTTCTCCCTAATCTCGGAGGGGGAAATTCGAGCTGCCGCCACCTTTACATGGCGGTGGTGAGATCGATGGCCCTGTATGGTGCCCCTATATGGGCTGGGACCCTAAACTCCCGAGAGACAGCCTTGCTCCACAGGGCGCAAAGGGTGATGGCTCTGAGAGTGTGCAGAGGATATCGCACGCTTTCGCACGAGGTGGCCTGCGTCATAGCCGGGTCCCTTCCATGGGACTTGGAAGCCGACATCCTGGCAGACGTATACAGTCGCTTAGTGAGGGGCCGTGAACAGGACCTCCGTCCATTACCACAGGAGGTGGTTAGCTGGCGGCGAGATGCCAGGTCAGTGGCCTTGAGTGCCTGGAGAGAACGGCTTCTCACGGGACCTGCACAGAGGGGAGCTGGAGCTATCAGGCTCTTGCAGGCAATACAGCCTGTACTTTTGGAGTGGGTACAGCGGAAACACGGTGCGCTGACTTATCGGCTTACACAGGTACTCTCGGGACACGGTTGTTTCGGGAGGTACCTGTGTAACGTAGCCAAGAGGGAGGTGACCCCAGTATGCCACAGTTGTGGCTGTGTAGAGGACACCGCCCAACATGCGCTGGAGGAGTGCCCTGGTGAGGAGGAAGCGCGGCGTTCTTTGGTCGCAGTCATGGGAGTAGACCTTTCGCTGTCGAACATCATACCTAAGATGGTTGACGACGAAAGGTCATGGAACGAGATGATTTCTTTTTGTGAGACTATCATCTCACGAAGGGAGGAAGAAGAGCGAGAGAGAGAGAAAGATCCTCTCTCTCTTCCGCTCCGGAGAGCGCGGACACGGAGGCGAGCTAATCGAGCTCGCACTCCGTCTCCGCTTGGAGGGCCTGGGACGTTGGACGCGGGGGCGTCCGGCGTTCCAAACCATCGGCCCTCGTGAGGTGTAGGTGCCCAAGTGTTCCCGGGCACCTCCCTTGTTGTTATTTTTACATTTGTTATTCTTTACACTTGTTATTTTTACATTTGTTGAGGAGTTTTTATTGGAGGACATCAATCCTTCCAGAGGTGGGTCCGCTGAACCGACGCAGCGGACACCAGCATGAACGGGGGTGGCGGAGAATGTGAAAACGGACCCGCTCCCCCCGTTTGTTGCTACAGAGATGGAACACTATGGGGTTTTAGTCGGTAGTGGCGCGCGGGCTATAACTATTGTTTCAATAGCGCCTAGCCCGACATATCCCGCTTGCTTCCCCCGAAGCGAGCGGGAATGCGTAAAGGCATTTCCCCATATTAAAAAAAAAAAAAAAAAAAAAAAAAAAAAAAGGTTAGGTTGGGTTGGGCGGGTCTGGGTTTATCCATTAATGGAGCGTTCCGAGACTCCAGCGGCAGCCTAACGGCTGTTCGGCGCATTGGATAAGTCCAGGCCTACCTATCCATCCCGTGATGGATAGGGGGTGAGGTCTTGAGGGTAGCGCAGGTCGTGACGATCCTCAAGGCAAGTCTGGTGGAGATCCTTTCCGAGGTTCACCATGCCTATTAGTCTCGCCTCCTTCAGAGGCGGGGCGTTACTGAAACCACCAGGCGCCGCGTGTGGGTTTGGGGGGGATTTAGTTGTTGGGTGGGGTAGTCGGGTTTGGAGTAGGGCCTCTCCGCGTGTCCCCTATTGGGCACAGCGGATGACGTTAGCTCCTGAGGAGGTAGAGTAGCCCTTTTCAGGGCTCATAAATAGGTGGGTTAGGGTCCAGTGGGACACCTTCCGGAGCCCTTTTCAGGGCTCAGCGGACTTTCGAGTCGTGGGATGGCGGGCCTGCAAGGTCTGCGGCGCGGCAGGGCTGGTCAACTCGGCTACCCTGTCGGGCAAACCGGAGGAGCCAGTAATGGCTATGTAGGTGGAGCTTGGTCGGCGTCTCAGCCATATGCTGAGTAGCGGCGATGCGAGCGGGACGGGTTCGGTGTGCACTTACCCTGCCTCCGAACAGGCCTTCGGGCCACCGTCCACAAATCGTAACCCCCCCGTTAGATGCGGATCACGTCTCGTGTCTTGAAGGGGGGCCGAGGGTCTTGGCTTAACTGCCCGGGCCGCGAGGAAGAAAACCTCTCTAAAAAATTACCCCCACCCTAAGCTGCGACGCGTGGCGAGAGGGTGTTCATGGCTGTGGGGGAGCACAGTTCCTAGCGCGGTCCCCGCGGGAGTACCGGCCGAATCTTCTTGCGGGTTACGTTAGGCTTACCCAGTCACAGGGGGCACTGACTGGGCGGACCGTTTTTCCCCCATACTCGTGGGATTTAATTATGGATACATTAAAAAACAAAAACCAAGATGTAAGGGAGGAGGCGCTATGCGCAAAAAACGTGGAAGATGGGAGAAAATCTGGGAAGGCCGTTGTCGTTCTAGAGAGACTTTCAGACGATGACCTTATTACAAGGTCGAAGTGCGTAGATCTGTCAGAGTCTGACTCCGACGTGAGTTTTGCGTCGGTGACTTCTAGGAGGTCATCGCCTGGTGTATGGCGTAAACGCCTGAGGAGCGAAGAGGAGGGAGACTTTTCGGACGACGCCTCGCCGTTGCCCAAAGTCTCTCATGCTCGTCGAGGGCGTGGACGCCCGCCCACCACTGGGCAATACGTCGGTCTGGCGCAAGCTAAGGCCGAACTGAATCAAGCCAGAGAGGAGGAATTACGCCTCATTGCCGAGAGGGAATTGGCCGAGGAATTGCAGCAGAAGCAAGTGGCTACAAAAGCCTTCTTCAAGAAGGTGCACTCGGCTTCTGCGCCTGAGGTGGAGGGCCGCGATGCGGCCCAATTGGAAACAATGGTGTTGGACTCCGTGGACACCATATCAAAAATTGCTACGAAGTCCAAGAACCTTAAGGGCACGTATGTGAGGGCCCTGAAGGAGGCTGCTGAGGTTATTAAGGCCTCCTTCGAGGTAACACGGGCACGTACGATGCCTGAGGAGATGGCTTTGTTGGTCAGCGCCAACAAGCAGCTTACGGAGGAGCTCAAGCAGCTTCGCCGTGAGTTAGAAGAATTGAGGGCTGTGCGTGTGACATCAGCGCCAGTTCCTGCTCCAATGCAGGCTCCAGCTCTTGAGGATGTAATGCGGACGGTCATGGTGCAGGTGGGCACCATGATTAATGCCCGCTTTGAGGGTCTAGAAGAGCGACTTCTCCCTGAGAAGCGTCTCAGGCCACCTTTGGCCGCGGACAGAAGGAGAGCTGAAGCGGCTCCGAAGTCGGCTGTGGCCAGCACGTCGGCGTTGGGCCCGCCTGTGCACCCTACCACCCAAGTTCCAGAACCCAAAACTGGGAAAACTGGAAAAGGGAAGAAGAGTAAGGGGAAGGCCGTCTCTGCCACCACTGCAGAGGTAGAGCCCGCCTCCATACGACCAGACCCCCGCCCAACTGCTCCAACGCAAGAGACGTGGGTAACGGTCGTGAAACGTGGCGCCAAAAAGGGCAAGTCGGTCGATACGGGTAAGTCGAGGTCATCCGCTCCCAAAAGAGCCTCGGAGCTGAAAACCTCGAAGCCCGAGAAGAAAGGGACTAAACTCCGTCCACCGCGCACTGCAGCGGTAGTGATCACACTTCAGCCGGAAGCAGCCGGTAAAGGCATCACTTATGCGAAGGTGCTCGCGGAAGCCAAGTCCCGCATAGACCTTGGGACCCTTGGAGTGCCTCCTTTGAGGATGAGGACTGCAGCCACAGGAGCCCGTATCCTTGAGGTCGCTGGGGTCGAAAAGGGGGAAAAAGCGGACTCTCTGGCTGCAAAGCTTAACGAGGTGTTTCAAGAAGTGGAAGAAGTGCGAGTATCCAGGCCTGTCATCTCGGCAGATTTGCGTGTAAGCGGCCTGGATGACTCTGTCACCTCCGAAGAGCTGGCTGAGGCTCTTGCCAAAGCTGGGTCATGCGCGACAGATAACGTCAAGGTTGGGGCAATAAGAAAGGGCCAGGCCGGAATGGGCACGGCCTTTGTTCGCTGCCCCGTCGAAGCTGCCCAAAAAATTGGGAACCGTCTGCTGGTCGGATGGGTAGCGGCGCAGGTTCGCATCCTTGATGCTAGGCCTCGCCGTTGCTTCAGATGTCTAGCAACGGGTCACGTTTGGGCACAGTGCAAGTCGGATGTTGACCGTAGCAAGGATTGCTATCGCTGCGGTCAGTCCGGCCATAAAGCCAGCGACTGTACCGCCGCCCCTCACTGTACTTTATGTGCAGATGCGGGCAAACCGGCGGCTCACCTCTCCGGGGGCAAGGCATGTGCCAAGCCCCCGACTAAGACAGGGGCGAGAAGGAAATCGGCTAAGACTGAGGCCAGTGCCAAGTCTCAGCCGACTCGCTCCGTAGTGGAGCAGGTGAATTCGATGGAGGTCAATTGAAATGGCAGTTAAATTCCTCCAGGCGAATATCAACCACTCTATGCGGGCCCAGGATCTTTTACTCCAAAGCTTGGCAGAGTGGTCGATTCAGGTTGCAGTAGTCGCCGAGCCATACGTGGTCCCTCCCAGACCTGACTGGGTCGGCGACCTCGATGGCTTGGTTGCAATAACCACGCAGTCGCCGGCACACTCCCCAGCACTCGAAGGAGTTGCGAGAGGTAGAGGGTTTGCTTCGGCTCGAGTTGGCCAAATGGTTGTAGTTGGGGTATACCACTCTCCCAACGCACCCCTCCACGAACTGGAATCTCTCCTCGGCGAGTTGGGGACCGTAGTCGGCCGAAGTCGTCCTCTGCCTGTAGTCGTCCTCGGGGATCTCAACGCCAAATCTGCGGCGTGGGGGTCACCGACGACTGACGCGCGTGGAAGAGCTGTGGTTGAGTGGCTGGCTGTATCTGGCCTGTGCGTCCTCAACAGAGGATCTGTTCAGACGTGTGTTCGACAGCAGGGTGGATCGATAGTGGATGTCAGCTTCGCTACCCCCGAGATTGCCTGTCGGGTCAGGGACTGGGAGGTGTTGGAAACGGAGACTCTCTCCGACCACCGGTACATACGGTTTATCATCTCCTCGTCCCATACAGATATGGAGAGGCGGAGGCCTCCTGATTCTGGGCCACGATGGGTCCTAAAACAGCTGAATTCGGAGCTGTTACAGGAAGCGGCTATCGTAGAGGCATGGAGCACTCCATCCTCTGAACCAGCAGAGATAGACGATGAAGCCGACGGACTGTGCGAAGCTATGGCACGCATTTGCGACATATCTATGCCTCGCGCTAGGGCACCTCCATCCAAACGCCAGGTTTACTGGTGGTCGGAGGAGATTGCCCAGTTACGTCGACAATGCCTAGCGAGCCGCCGGCAGTACCAGAGGTACCGCAGGAGGAGGTATCAGGAGGCAGCGGAGTCAGACGCCCTCTATGCTGCCTATAGAGAGTTGTCTAAGTCCCTCCGCGTAGCAATTGGCGATGCTAAGGCGCAAGCTTGGCGGCAGCTATTGGAGTCTCTGGAATTCGATCCATGGGGGCGGCCGTACCGCCTGGCACGGCAAAAGCTCCGCCCCTGGGCTCCGCCTGTCACCACAACGCTGGACCCTGTAGTTCTACAACGGGTGGTGAAGGGTTTATTCCCTGATGCGCCTTCGAGGGATTTTTTCCCTCCTGTCACGGCAGCATCACAGATGGAGTACAGTGAGGCTGAAAGTAGATCTGGCGACGCTCCACCTGCTATCACAAACGGAGAATTGGGTGTCGCTGTGCTTCGAATGAAGGCAAAGAACACGGCGCCAGGACCGGATGGCTTACCGGGTCGTGCATGGGCCCTCGCCCAGGACGCCCTGGATTCCCGTCTGAAGGCTTTATTCGACCGTAGCTTTCGGGAGGGGAGATTTCCCAAAAGATGGAAACGGGGCAAGCTTGTCCTTCTCCGCAAAGAGGGGCGCCCTCTAGACGAGCCGGCGGGCTACCGCCCAATCGTGCTGCTTGATGAGGCGGGGAAGATGCTGGAGCGTGTCATTGTTTCCCGTCTCGTCGACCACTTGGAAAGGATTGGCCCGGACTTGGCTTGCACTCAATTTGGGTTCCGTAGAGGTCGCTCTACCTTGGATGCAATATCCTGTTTGCGCGACCTCTACGAAGAAGCGTGCTCTGGTGGCGGCGTTATGTTGGCGGTGTCTTTAGACATCGCCAATGCTTTTAATACGCTGCCGTGGAGCACGATCCTGGAGGGATTGAGGTACCACAAAGTACCCGATTATCTCCTGCGTCTTGTTGGGGATTATCTCTCTGATAGAGAGGTAGTCTTCCCGACGAAGCACGGAGAAGGACGATGTCCCATGACACGTGGCGTTCCGCAGGGGTCGGCTTTGGGCCCTCTCCTGTGGAACATAGGTTATGACTGGGTTCTTCGGGGCGCTAACCTTCGTGGCGTCGGCGTCGTTTGTTATGCTGACGACACGTTGGTCACTGCCCGGGGAAAGAACTTCAGAGAGGCTTCGATCCTGGCTACGGCTGGAGTTGCAGCGGTTGTGGCCAGAATCCGGCGGCTGGGCCTGGAAGTGGCCCTTAATAAATCCGAGGCCATTTGTTTTCATGGTCCTCGGTCAGGGCCTCCTTCAGGCTCCAATATCGTGGTCGGGGGAACGCCAATTGTTGTCGGGTCGACGTTGAAATATCTCGGCGTTGTGCTCGACAGCAGATGGAGATTTGGGGCTCACTTAACGCGGCTATCCCCAAAACTCACGGGGACTGCTGCCGCTCTAAGTCGTCTTCTCCCAAACATCGGAGGGGGTAATTCGAGCTGCCGCCACCTTTACATGGCGGTAGTAAGATCGATGGCCCTGTACGGTGCCCCTATATGGGCTGGGTCCCTCAACTCCCGGGAGATCGCTTTGCTCCACAAAGCGCAGAGGGTGTTGGCTGTGAGAGTGTGCAGAGGCTATCGCACGCTCTCACACGAAGTGGCTTGTGTCATAGCCGGTTCCCTTCCGTGGGAATTAGAAGCCGACGTCTTGCTGGAGGTGTATAGCCGCAAAGTGCGGGCGCGTCAACAAGACCTCCGCCCACTACCACAGGAGGTGGTTTGCTGGCGACGAGATGCTAGGACAGTGGCCTTAAACACCTGGAAGGAACGGCTCCTTACCGGGCCAGTACAGAGGGGAGCTGGAGCTCTCAGGCTCCTTAATGCTATACGGCCCGTACTGGTAGAGTGGGTCCAGCGAAAGCACGGAGCGCTGACTTATCGGCTTACACAGGTACTCTCGGGACACGGTTGTTTCGGGAGGTACCTGTGTAACGTAGCCAAGAGGGAGGCGACCGCGGTATGCCACAGTTGTGGCTGTGTAGAGGACACCGCCCAACATGCGCTGGAGGAATGCCCTGGTGAGGAGGAAGCGCGGCGTTCATTGGTTGCAGTCATGGGAGTTGACCTTTCGCTGTCGAACATCATATCTAAGATGGTTGACGACGAAAGGTCATGGAACGAGATGATTTCCTTCTGTGAGACGATTATCTCGCGAAGGGAGGAAGAAGAGCGGGAGAGAGAGAAAGATCCTCTCTCTCTTCCGCTCCGGAGAGCGCGGACACGGAGGCGAGCTAACCGAGCTCGCACCCCGTCTCCGCTTGGAGGGCCTGGGGCGTTGGATGCGGGGGCGTCCGGCGTTCCAAACCATCGGCCCTCGTGAGGTGTAGGTGCCCAAGTGTTCCCGGGCACCTCCCTTGTTGTTGTTTATTTTTATATTTGTTATTTATACACTTGTTATTTTTTTACATCTGTTGAGTTGTTGTTTATTGGAGGACATCAATCCTTCCAGAGGTGGGTCCGCTGAACCGACGCAGCGGACACCAGCATGAACGGGGGTGGCGGAGAATGTGAAAATGGACCCGCTCCCCCCGTTTGTTGCTACAGAGATGGAACACCATGGGGTTTTAGTCGGTAGTGACGCGCGGGCTATAACTATTGTTTTAATAGCGTCTAGCCCGACATATCCCGCTTGCTTCCCCCGAAGCGAGCGGGAATGCGTAAAGGCATTTCCCCATGTCAAAAAAAAAAAAAAAAAAAAAAAAAGGTTAGGTTGGGTTAGGTTGGGCGCACGGATGTTTCGGCAGGTACCTGTGCAACGTTGCGAGGAGAGAACAAACGACGGAGTGTCACCACTGTGGCTGCGCCGAGGATACGGCTCAGCATACACTGGTGACGTGCTCCGCTTGGGAGGAACCGCGGGCGAGTCTCGTCGCGGTAGTGGGTAACGATCTCTCGTTGCCGACCATAGTTTCGTCCATGGTTGGTGATGAGAGATCCTGGGAGGCAGTGCGGGCTTTCTGTGAGGAGGTAATGTCGCAGAAGGAGGCGGCTGAGAGGACGAGAGAGGAAGAAAGCCCTCACGAAATAAGGCGACGTAGGATGGGTCGTAGGAGGCAGGCGCATGAGCGTAACCTTCCACCCTAGAAGGACCTCCGGGCGGTGGAGAAGGGGAATCCGCTGCCCGAAGGATGAGGTCCCCAGAGTATCAAGGCGTGTCTGTTTACCGACACGCCATTTTGGCGAAATTTTGGACTTGAAGTCCACAAGACGTGGTCCAGATTTGGACTGGCTGCCGCTGGGGTCGTGGAGGTGGTAATCTACGTACCTAGGTCCCCAGTATTAAAAGGCAAAGAGACGCAACACCATCAGGTTTTAGTGGGTATTCCCTCGCATTTACTAGCTTCGTTGAGGGCGAGTCCCACATAACCTCTCGTACTCCTCAAGTACGGGGGGTATACGTAAATGTATTTCCTGATGTAAAAAAAAAAAAAAAAAAAAAAAAAAAAAAGGGTTAGGTTGGGCGGGTCTGGGCGGGTCTGGGTTTATCCATTAATGGAGCGTTCCGAGACTCCAGCGGCAGCCTAACGGCTGTTCGGCGCATTGGATAAGTCCAGGCCTACCTATCCATCCCGTGATGGATAGGGGGTGAGGTCTTGAGGGTAGCGCAGGTCGTGACGATCCTCAAGGCAAGTCTGGTGGAGATCCTTTCCGAGGTTCACCATGCCTATTAGTCTCGCCTCCTTCAGAGGCGGGGCGTTACTGAAACCACCAGGCGCCGCGTGTGGGTTTGGGGGGGATTTAGTTGTTGGGTGGGGTAGTCGGGTTTGGAGTAGGGCCTCTCCGCGTGTCCCCTATTGGGCGCAGCGGATGATGTTTACTCCTGAGGAGGTAGTCCAGTGGGACTGTAGAGTAGCCCTTTTCAGGGCTCATACATAGTTGGGATAGGGTCCAGTGGGACACCTTCCGGAGCCCTTTTCAGGGCTCAGCGGACTTTCGAGTCGTGGGATGGCGGGCCTGCGAGGTCTGCGGCGCGGCAGGGCTGGTCAACTCGGCTACCCTGTCGGGCAAACCGGTGGAGCTTGGTCGGCGTCTCAGCCTTATGCTGGGTAGCGGCGATGCGAAGCGCGACGGGTTCGGTGTGCACTCACCCTGCCTCCGGACAGGCCTTCGGGTCACCGTCGACAAATCGTAACCCCCCTGTTAGATGCGGATCACGTCTCGTGTCTTGATGGGGGGCCGAGGGTCTTGGCTTTACCGCCCGGGCCGTGAGGAAGAAAACCTCTATAAAAAATCACCCCCACCCTAAGCTGCGACGCGTGGCGATGGGGTGTTCATGGCTGTGGGGGAGCACAGTTCCAAGCGCGGTCCCCGCGGGAGTACCGGCCGAATCTCCTTAGCGGGTTACGTTAGGCTTACCCGGTCACAGGGGGCACTGATCGGGTGGACTTTTTACATCCCCCATAATCGTGGGACTTATTATGGAATCTTTAAAAAACAAAAACCTTAATGATGATGGGAGTTTGGAATGCGCTTCAGCGCAGTCGAAGGCCGCTTCGGCGGGAGGAGATAAGAAGAAAGTTGGGAGAGCCGTGGTCTTGGTAGAGAGGCTCCCAGAAGACGTGGACCTTATCGCAAGGTCGAGGTGTGTAGACTTGTCGGAGTCAGACTCCGACATGAGTATTGGTTCGGTGGCCTCAGGGAGGTCATCTTCAAGGCGCAAACGCCTGAGAGGTGAAGAGGAAGGAGAGGCTTCGGACGACGCTTCGTCGTTGGCCGGAGTCTCTCCCGCTCGGCGTGGGCGTGGACGACCGCCCACCACGGGGCAGTATGTAGGTTTGGCCAAAGCCATGGCCGAACTAAACAAGGCCAAAGAGGAGGAGCTGCGTCTCATCGCAGAAAGAGAGTTGGCAGAAGATCTGCAGCGAAGACAGCAGGTAACAGCTGCTTACTTCAAGAAGGAGCCATCAACTGATGCCAGAGAGGTGGAAAACCGTGATGCGGCCCAACTCGAAGTGATGGTAATGGACTCTGTGGACACAATTACCAAGATTGCCACAAAGTCTAAGAACTTAAAGGGTACCTACGTAAGGGCCCTGAAGGATGCTGCGGATGTGATCAAAGCATCCTTCCGTGAGACGCGAATGCGTACAATGGACGAGGAGGTGGCTCTGCTGGTCAGTGCCAACAAAAAACTGACGGCAGAGCTGAAACAGCTCCGTCATGAGCTGGAAGCTTTGCGAGCTGCTCGAGTGGAACCGGCTCAAGCTCTGACTCGGGCTCCAGCTGCAATCCAGGCCCCAGCCCTGGAAGAGGTGTTGCGGACAGTCATGGTGCAGGTGGGCACCATGATCAATGCCCGTTTTGAGGGACTGGAGGAGAGACTTCTCCCCGAGAAACGTCGCAGGCCGCCCTTAGCTGCTGACAGTCGGAGAGGTGCAGAAACACCTGCAGCCAGTACATCGGCGTTGGATGCACCCGTGCCCTTGTCCTCCAAAACTCCGAAAAGAGTGAAGGGTAAGGGGAAAGGCAAGGGGAAACCAGTACCCGCATCAGAGGTGGATCTGCAAACTGCGCAGCCAGACCTGCGACCAACGCCTCCTGCTCCGCAGGAAGAGTCGTGGAGCACAGTGGTCAGGAAGGGCTCCAAGAAGAGCAAGCCCACCGACCGAAGCGGAACGGCTCCAAAAAAGCCCGAGAAGAAAGTGCGTAAGCCCCGCACTCCCAGCACTGCGGCTGTGGTGATTACGCTGCAACCCAACGCAGTGGAGAAGGGTTTCACCTACGCCAAAGTGCTGGGCAGAGCCAAAGATCGTATTGACCTTGGCGCACTAGGTGTACCTCCACTGACGATACGGACTGCGGCTACCGGGGCTCGTATCCTGGAGGTCTCTGGTGATGAGCAGGTGGTAAAGGCGGACTCCCTGGCTGAAAAGCTAAGGGAGGTCTTTCAGACAGTGGAGGGAATAAAGGTGTCCAGGCCGTTTGTCACTGCAGACATTCGGGTGAGCGGCCTGGATGACTCCATTGGTCCCTACGAGCTGACTGACGCCATAGTCAAAGCAGGAGGATGTGCTGTGGCCTCAGTCAAAGTCGGGACCATAAAGAAAGGTCCGGCAGGTATGGGCACCGTCTTCGTCCGCTGCCCTGTGGAGGCCGCCCAGAAGATCGGCTCCCGCCTGTTCGTTGGATGGGTAGCGGCGCAGGTTCGCATCCTTGATGCCAGACCGCGCCGCTGCTACAGGTGCTTGGAAGTGGGCCACGTCGGGGCCCAATGTAAGTCGGATGTGGACCGCAGTGGTGAGTGCTACCGCTGCGGCAAACAGGGCCACAGGTCCGGCGATTGTTCTGCTGCCCCTCACTGCACTATATGTGCAGCCGCGGGCAAGCCTGCAGACCACCTCTCCGGGGGCAAGGCTTGCGCCAAGCCCCCGTCTAAGACAGGGGTAAGACGAAAACCGGGAGTAACGGAGCCTAAGCCAGCTCGCTCTAATGAGGAGCAGGCGGCTATGGAGACGGCTTGATATGGCGTAGTGGAGGGCTTGGAGCGCTGGACGCGGGGGTGTCTGGCGTTCCATATCATATGCCCTCATGAGGTGTTGATGCCCAAGTGTTCCCGGGCATCACCCTAGTTGTTAACTAGTCGTAGGTATTATTTGTTATGTTTGTTTTTACTCATGTTATTTGTTATGTGTGTATGTGTTGTTATTGGAGGACGTCCATCCCTCCCGATTTGAGTCCGCTGAGCCGACACAGCGGACAACGGCGTAGGCAGGGTTAGCGGAGCATATGAATAATGGGCCCGCTGCCCTGCTGCAGCTGCACGAGAAGGAACACCATGGGGTTTTAGTCGGTAGTGACGCGCGGGCTATATCTATTTTTACTAATAGCGTCGAGCCCGACATATCCCGCTTGCTTCCCCCCAGCGAGCGGGAATGCGTAAAAGCATTTCCCCATGCCAAAAAAAAAAAAAAAAAAAAAAAAAGGTTGGGCGGGTCTGGGTTTATCCATTAATGGAGCGTTCCGAGACTCCAGCGGCAGCCTAACGGCTGTTCGGCGCATTGGATAAGTCCAGGCCTACCTATCCATCCCGTGATGGATAGGGGGTGAGGTCTTGAGGGTAGCGCAGGTCGTGACGATCCTCAAGGCAAGTCTGGTGGAGATCCTTTCCGAGGTTCACCATGCCTATTAGTCTCGCCTCCTTCAGAGGCGGGGCGTTACTGAAACCACCAGGCGCCGCGTGTGGGTTTGGGGGGGATTTAGTTGTTGGGTGGGGTAGTCGGGTTTGGAGTAGGGCCTCTCCGCGTGTCCCCTATTGGGCACAGCGGATGACGTTTGCTCCTGAGGAGGTAGTCCAGTGGGACTGTAGAGTAGCCCCTTTTCAGGGCTCATAAATAGTTGGGTTAGGGTCCAGTGGGACACTTTCCGGAGCCCTTTTTCAGGGCTCAGCGGACTTTCGAGTCGTGGGATGGCGGGCCTGCGAGGTCTGCGGCGCGGCAGGGCTGGTCAACTCGGCTACCCTGTCGGGCAAACCGGTGGAGCTTGGTCGGCGTCTCAGCCTTATGCTGGGTAGCGGCGATGCGAAGCGCGACGGGTTCGGTGTGCACTAACCCTGCCTCCGGACAGGCCTTCGGGTCACCGTCGACAAATCGTAACCCCCCTGTTAGATGCGGATCACGTCTCGTGTCTTGATGGGGGGCCGAGGGTCTTGGCTTTACCGCCCGGGCCGTGAGGAAGAAAACCTCTATAAAAAATCACCCCCACCCTAAGCTGCGACGCGTGGCGATGGGGTGTTCATGGCTGTGGGGGAGCACAGTTCCAAGCGCGGTCCCCGCGGGAGTACCGGCCGAATCTCCTTAGCGGGTTACGTTAGGCTTACCCGGTCACAGGGGGCACTGATCGGGTGGACTTTTTACATCCCCCATGCTCGTGGGAATTTATATGGATTCAACAAAAAAAACAAACGATGTAGAGAAGGAGGCGCTATGCGCAAAAAACGTGGTGGACAAGAAGAAGACTGGGAAGGCTGTAGTCTTGGTAGAGAGGCTCCCAGAATACGAAGACCTTATGGCAAGGTCGAGGTGTGCAAACCTGTCGGAGTCTGACTCTGACATGAGTATTGGTTCGGTGGCCTCAAGGAGGTCATCTTCAAGGCGCAAACGCCTGAGAGGTGAAGAGGAAGGAGAGATTTCGGACGACGCTTCGTCGTTGGCCGGAGTCTCTCCTGCTCGGCGTGGGCGTGGACGACCGCCCACCACTGGCCAGTATGTTGGTTTGGCCCAAGCCGTGGCCGAACTGAACAAGGCCAAGGAGGAGGAATTGCGACTCATTGCCGAAAGAGAGTTGGCTGAAGAGTTGCGAGGAAGGAAGGAGAAGGCAAGCGCTTTCTTCAAGAAAGTGCCATCGGCAACTTCCCCTGAGGTGGAGGACAGTGACGCGGCCCAACTGGAGTCAATGGTGCTGGACTCAGTTGACACCATCACACGGATCGCCACTAAGTCGAAAAACCTGAAAGGCACCTATGTGCGGGCTCTAAAGGACGCGGCTGAGATTATCAAGGCCTCGTTCAAAGAGTCGCAGTCACGGACTATGACTGAGGAGGTGGCTCTGCTGGTTGGGGCCAATAAACGACTGATGGAGGAGCTGAAACAACTTCGGCGCGAGGTGGAAGAGTTGCGGGCTGCCAAGGTGAATGCAGCTCCGGCTCTGGCCCCAGCTCCAACCCAGGCCCCAGCCCTGGAAGAGGTGTTGCGGACAGTCATGGTGCAGGTGGGCACCATGATCAATGCCCGCTTCGAAGGACTCGAGGAGAGGCTCCTCCCCGAGAAACGTCTGCGACCACCCTTGGCGGCAGATAGAACGAGTGGTGACGCTCCTACCTCTCGAGCTCCTAAATCCCTCAAGGGAAAGGGGAAAGGGAAAGGTGGGGCAGTTCCTGCAACAGAGGTGGAACCACAAGCTGGACCATCACGACTCCAAACGACACCTGCCACTCCAGTGCAAGAGTCGTGGAGTACAGTGCTCAAGAAGGGCTCTAAAAAGAGCAAGACCGTTGAGCCAAGAGGAAAGAGGTCCTCTGCTCCGGCGAGAAGTCAGGACCTGAAGAAGGCCACTAAGGCCCCAAAAGAGTCGGAGAAGAAGGCAGCTAAGCCCCGCTCTCCCAGCACTGCAGCTGTTGTGATTACGCTGCAACCCAACGCAGTGGAGAAGGGTTTCACCTACGCCAAAGTGCTGGGCAGAGCCAAAGATCGTATTGACCTTGGCGCACTAGGTGTACCTCCACTGACGATACGGACTGCGGCTACCGGGGCTCGTATCCTGGAGGTCTCTGGTGATGAGCAGGTGGTAAAGGCGGACTCCCTGGCTGAAAAGCTGAGGGAGGTCTTTCAGACAGTGGAGGGAATAAAGGTGTCCAGGCCGTTTGTCACTGCAGACATTCGGGTGAGCGGCCTGGATGACTCCATTGGTCCCTACGAGCTGACTGACGCCATAGTCAAAGCAGGAGGATGTGCTGTGGCCGCAGTCAGAGTCGGGACCATAAAGAAAGGCCTGGCAGGAATGGGCACTGTCTTTGTGCGCTGCCCCGTGGAGGCTGCCAAGAAGATCGGCACCCGCCTGCCTGTTGGATGGGTAGTGGCGCAGGTTCGCATCCTTGATGCCAGGCCGCGCCGCTGCTACAGGTGTCTGGAAGTGGGCCACGTTATGGCCCAATGTAAATCGGAGGTGGACCGCAGTAGCGATTGCTACCGTTGCGGAAAACCGGGCCACATGTCCAGCGATTGCTCTGCTGCCCCTCACTGCTCCATATGCGCAGCGGCGGGCAGGCCTGCAGACCACCTCTCCGGGGGCAAGGCTTGTGTCAAGCCCCCGTCCAAGACAGGTGCGAGACGGAAAGCGGTGACAAACACCGAAAGTAGGCCACAGCCGGCTCGCACTGAAGCGGAGCAGGCGGGTCACATGGAGACAAACTAAGATGGCGGAGTAGAGGGCTTGGGGCGTTGGATGCGGGGGCGTCCGGCGTTCCAAACCATCGGCCCTCGTGAGGTGTAGGTGCCCAAGTGTTCCCGGGCACCTCCCTTGTTGTTGTTTATTTTTACATTTGTTATTTTTACACTTGTTATTTTACACTTGTTATTTTTACATTTGTTGAGTTGTTTATTGGAGGATGTCCATCCCTCCAGAGGTGGGTCCGCTGAGCCGACACAGCGGACAACGGCATAGGCAGGGTTAGCGGAGAGTATGAAAATGGACCTGCTACCCTGCTGCTGCTGCACGAGTAGGAACACCATGGGGTTTTAGTCGGTAGTGACGCGCGGGCTATAACTATTGTTTTAATAGCGTCTAGTCCGACATATCCCGCTTGCTTCCCCCGAGGCGAGCGGGAATGCGTAAAGGCATTTCCCCATGTCAAAAAAAAAAAAAAAGGTTGGGTTAGGTTAGGTTAGGTTAGGTTGGGCGGGTCTGGGTTTATCCATTAATGGAGCGTTCCGAGACTCCAGCGGCAGCCTAACGGCTGTTCGGCGCATTGGATAAGTCCAGGCCTACCTATCCATCCCGTGATGGATAGGGGGTGAGGTCTTGAGGGTAGCGCAGGTCGTGACGATCCTCAAGGCAAGTCTGGTGGAGATCCTTTCCGAGGTTCACCATGCCTATTAGTCTCGCCTCCTTCAGAGGCGGGGCGTTACTGAAACCACCAGGCGCCGCGTGTGGGTTTGGGGGGGATTTAGTTGTTGGGTGGGGTAGTCGGGTTTGGAGTAGGGCCTCTCCGCGTGTCCCCTATTGGGCGCAGCGGATGAAGTTTGCTCCTGAGGAGGTAGTCCAGTGGGACTGTAGAGTAGCCCTTTTCAGGGCTCATAAATAGTTGGGTTAGGGTCCAGTGGGACACCTTCCGGAGCCCTTTTCAGGGCTCAGCGGACTTTCGAGTCGTGGGATGGCGGGCCTGCGAGGTCTGCGGCGCGGCAGGGCTGGTCAACTCGGCTACCCTGTCGGGCAAACCGGTGGAGCTTGGTCGGCGTCTCAGCCTTATGCTGGGTAGCGGCGATGCGAAGCGCGACGGGTTCGGTGTGCACTAACCCTGCCTCCGGACAGGCCTTCGGGTCACCGTCGACAAATCGTAACCCCCCTGTTAGATGCGGATCACGTCTCGTGTCTTGATGGGGGGCCGAGGGTCTTGGCTTTACCGCCCGGGCCGTGAGGAAGAAAACCTCTATAAAAAATCACCCCCACCCTAAGCTGCGACGCGTGGCGATGGGGTGTTCATGGCTGTGGGGGAGCACAGTTCCAAGCGCGGTCCCCGCGGGAGTACCGGCCGAATCTCCTTAGCGGGTTACGTTAGGCTTACCCGGTCACAGGGGGCACTGATCGGGTGGACTTTTTACATCCCCCATAATCGTGGGAACAATTATGGAACTTAATAAACAAACCAAAGATGTTGTAGAAGGAGGAGTTGTAGGCGCTTCAGCGCAGTTGAAGGCCGCTTCGGCGGGAGATAAGAAGGTTGGGAAGCCTGTAGTATTGCTGGAGAGGCTTCCAGAGAATGTTGATTTGTCGGAGTACGACTCTGACGTGAGTTTTACGTCGGTGGCCTCAGGGAGGTCATCAACTTGGCGCAAACGCCTGAGGAGTGAGGAGGATGGAGAGACTTCGGACGACGCTTCGTCGTTGGCCGGAGTCTCTCCCGCTCGGCGTGGGCGTGGACGACCGCCCACCACGGGGCAGTATGTAGGTTTGGCCAAAGCCGTGGCCGAACTTAACAAGGCCAAAGAGGAAGAGCTGCGTCTTATCGCTGAAAGAGAGTTGGCGGAAGATCTGCAGCGAAGACAGCAGGTAACAGCTGCTTACTTCAAGAAGGAGCCATCAACTGATGCCAGAGAGGTGGAAAACCGTGATGCGGCCCAACTCGAAGTGATGGTAATGGACTCTGTGGACACAATTACCAAGATTGCCACAAAGTCTAAGAACTTAAAGGGTACCTACGTAAGGGCCCTGAAAGATGCTGCGGATGTGATCAAAGCATCCTTCCGTGAGACGCGAATGCGTACAATGGATGAGGAGGTGGCTCTGCTGGTCAGTGCCAACAAAAAACTGACGGCAGAGCTGAAACAGCTCCGTCATGAGCTGGAAGCTTTGCGAGCTGCTCGAGTGGAACCGGCTCAAGCTCTGACTCGGGCTCCAGCTGCAATCCAGGCCCCAGCCCTGGAAGAGGTGTTGCGGACAGTCATGGTGCAGGTGGGCACCATGATCAATGCCCGTTTTGAGGGACTTGAGGAGAGGCTTCTCCCCGAGAAACGTCGCAGGCCGCCCTTAGCTGCTGACAGTCGGAGAGGTGCAGAAACACCTGCAGCCAGTACATCGGCGTTGGATGCACCCGTGCCCTTGTCCTCCAAAACTCCGAAAAGAGTGAAGGGTAAGGGGAAAGGCAAGGGGAAACCAGTACCCGCATCAGAGGTGGAAACTCAGTCTGTGCTGCCAGATGCGCGACCAACGCCTCCTGCTCCGCAGGAAGAGTCGTGGAGCACAGTGGTCAGGAAGGGCTCCAAGAAGAGCAAGCCCACTGACCCAAGAGGAACGGCTCCAAAAAAGCCCGAGAAGAAAGTGCGTAAGCCCCGCACTCCCAGCACTGCGGCTGTGGTGATTACGCTGCAACCCAACGCAGTGGAGAAGGGTTTCACCTACGCCAAAGTGCTGGGCAGAGCCAAGGACCGTATCGACCTTGGTGCACTCGGTGTACCTCCACTGACGATAAGGTCTGCGGCCACCGGGGCTCGCATTCTGGAGGTCTCTGGTGCTGAGCAGGCGGAGAAGGCAGACTCCCTGGCTGAAAAGCTCAGGGAAGTCTTTCAAGCTGTGGAGGGAGTTAAAGTCTCCAGGCCATTTGTCTCTGCAGACATACGGGTGAGCGGCCTGGATGACTCCATTGGTCCCTACGAGCTGACTGATGCCATAGTCAAAGCAGGAGGATGTGCTGTGGCCTCAGTCAAAGTCGGGACCATAAAGAAAGGTCCGGCAGGTATGGGCACCGTCTTCGTCCGCTGCCCTGTGGAGGCCGCCAAGAAGATCGGCTCCCGCCTGTTCGTTGGATGGGTAGCGGCGCAGGTTCGCATCCTTGATGCCAGGCCGCGCCGCTGCTACAGGTGCTTGGAAGTGGGCCACGTCGGGGCCCAATGTAAGTCGGATGTGGACCGCAGTGGCGAGTGCTACCGTTGCGGAAAACCGGGCCACATGTCCAGCGATTGTTCTGCTGCCCCTCACTGCACTATATGTGCAGCCGCGGGCAAGCCTGCAGACCACCTCTCCGGGGGCAAGGCTTGCGCCAAGCCCCCGTCTAAGACAGGGGTTAGAAGAGGGAAAACGGCAACAGATGCCGGGAGCAGGCCACAGCCAGCTCGCACAGAAGCGGAGCAGGATCGTGGCATGGAGATGGCTTAATATGGCGTAGTGAAGGGCTTGGAGCGCTGGACGCGGGGGTGTCTGGCGTTCCACATCATTTGCCTTCTTGAGGTGTTGATGCCCAAGTGTTCCCGGGCATCACCCTAGTTGTTTACTTATATTTTATTATTTGTTGTTTGTTTTTACACTTGTTATTTTTACACTTGTTATTTTACACTTGTTACTTTACATTTGTTTGAGTTGCTTTATTGGAGGACGTCCATCCCTCCCGATCTGAGTCCGCTGAGCCGACACAGCGGACAACGGCGTAGGCAGGGTTAGCGGAGCATATGAACAATGGGCCCGCTGCCCTGCTGCAGCTGCACGAGAAGGAACACCATGGGGTTTTAGTCGGTAGTGACGCACGGGCTATAACTATTTTTCTAATAGCGTCGAGCCCGACATATCCCGCTTGCTTCCCCCAAGCGAGCGGGAATGCGTAAAAGCATTTCCCCATGTAAAAAAAAAAAAAAAAAAAAGGTTAGGTTAGGTTGGGCGGGTCTGGGTTTATCCATTAATGGAGCGTTCCGAGACTCCAGCGGCAGCCTAACGGCTGTTCGGCGCATTGGATAAGTCCAGGCCTACCTATCCATCCCGTGATGGATAGGGGGTGAGGTCTTGAGGGTAGCGCAGGTCGTGACGATCCTCAAGGCAAGTCTGGTGGAGATCCTTTCCGAGGTTCACCATGCCTATTAGTCTCGCCTCCTTCAGAGGCGGGGCGTTACTGAAACCACCAGGCGCCGCGTGTGGGTTTGGGGGGGATTTAGTTGTTGGGTGGGGTAGTCGGGTTTGGAGTAGGGCCTCTCCGCGTGTCCCCTATTGGGCACAGCGGATGACGTTTGCTCCTGAGGAGGTAGAGTAGCCCTTTTCAGGGCTCATAAATAGGTGGGTTAGGGTCCAGTGGGACACCTTCCGGAGCCCTTTTCAGGGCTCAGCGGACTTTCGAGTCGTGGGATGGCGGGCCTGCAAGGTCTGCGGCGCGGCAGGGCTGGTCAACTCGGCTACCCTGTCGGGCAAACCGGAGGAGCCAGTAATGGCTATGTAGGTGGAGCTTGGTCGGCGTCTCAGCCATATGCTGAGTAGCGGCGATGCGAGCGGGACGGGTTCGGTGTGCACTAACCCTGCCTCCGGACAGGCCTTCGGGCCACCGTCCACAAATCGTAACCCCCCTGTTAGGTGCGGATCACGTCTCGTGTCTTGATGGGGGGCCGAGGGCCTTGGCTTTACCGCCCGGGCCGCGAGGAAGAAAACCTCTCTAAAAAATTACCCCCACCCTAAGCTGCGACGCGTGGCGATGGGGTGTTCATGGCTGTGGGGGAGCACAGTTCCAAGCGCGGTCCCCGCGGGAGTACCGGCCGAATCTCCTTGCGGGTTACGTTAGGCTTACCCGGTTACAGGGGGCACCAACCGGGTGGACCGTTTTTCCCCCATACTCGTGGGACTATAATATGGATACATTAAAAAACAAAAACCAAGATGTAAGGGAGGAGGCGCTATGCGCAAAAAACGTGGAAGATGGGAGAAAATCTGGGAAGGCCGTTGTCGTTCTAGAGAGACTTTCAGACGATGACCTTATTACAAGGTCGAAGTGCGTAGATCTGTCAGAGTCTGACTCCGACGTGAGTTTTGCGTCGGTGACTTCTAGGAGGTCATCGCCTGGTGTATGGCGTAAACGCCTGAGGAGCGAAGAGGAGGGAGACTTTTCGGACGACGCCTCGCCGTTGCCCAAAGTCTCTCATGCTCGTCGAGGGCGTGGACGCCCGCCCACCACTGGGCAATACGTCGGTCTGGCGCAAGCTAAGGCCGAACTGAATCAAGCCCGCGAAGAAGAATTACGCCTTATTGCCGAAAGGGAATTGGCAGAGGAGCTGCAACAAAAGCAAGGAGCAACTAAAGCTTTCTTCTTGAAGGCGCAGTCGACGGCTGCGCCCGGGATGGAGAAACGCGACGCGGCTCAAGTAGAAACAATGGTGATGGACTCCGTAGACACCATATCGAAAATTGCTACGAAGTCCAAGAACCTTAAGGGCACGTACGTGAGGGCCCTGAAGGAGGCTGCTGAGGTTATTAAGGCCTCCTTCGAGGTAACACGGGCACGTACGATGCCTGAGGAGATGGCCTTGTTGGTCAGCGCCAACAAGCAGCTTACGGAGGAGCTCAAGCAGCTTCGCCGTGAGCTAGAAGAATTGAGGACTGTGCGTGTGACATCAGCACCAGTTCCTGCTCCAATGCAGGCTCCAGCCCTTGAGGATGTAATGCGGACGGTCATGGTGCAGGTGGGCACCATGATTAGTGCCCGCTTTGAGGGACTAGAAGAGAGACTACTCCCTGAGAAGCGTCTCAGGCCACCTTTGGCCGCTGACAGAAGGAGAGCTGAAGCGGCTTCAAAGTCGGCTGTGGCCAGCACGTCGGCGTTGGGCCCGCCTGTGCACCCTACCTCCCAAGTTCCAGAACCCAAAACTGGGAAAACTGGAAAAGGGAAGAGAAGTAAGGGGAAGGCCGTTCCTGCAACCACTGCAGAGGTAGAGCCCGCCTCCATACGACCGGACCCCCGCCCGCCTGCTCCATCGCAAGAGACGTGGGTAACGGTCGTTAAGCGTGGCGCTAAGAAAGGCAAGATGGTCGATTCGGGCAAATCGAGGTCATCCGCTCCCAAAAGAGCCTCGGAGCCGAAAACCTCGAAACCCGAGAAGAAAGGGGCTAAACTCCGCCCACCACGCACTGCAGCGGTGGTGATCACGCTTCAGCCGGAAGCAGCCGGGAAAGGCATCACCTATGCGAAGGTGCTCGCGGAAGCCAAGTCCCGCATAGACCTGGGGACCCTTGGAGTGCCTCCTTTGAGGATGAGGACTGCAGCCACAGGAGCCCGTATCCTTGAGGTCGCCGGAGTCGAGAAGGGGGGAAAGGCGGACTCTCTGGCTGCAAAGCTTAAGGAGGTGTTCCAAGAAGTGGAAGAGGTGCGAGTATCCAGGCCAGTAATCTCGGCAGATCTGCGTGTAAGTGGCCTGGACGACTCTGTCACCCCCGAAGAGCTGGTGGAGGCTATCGCCAAAGTTGGTACATGCGCGGTAGATACCATCAAGGTTGGAGCCATAAGAAAGGGCCAGGCCGGAATGGGCACGGCCTTTGTTCGCTGCTCCGTTGAAGCTGCCCAAAAAATTGGGAACCGTCTGCTGGTCGGATGGGTAGCGGCGCAGGTTCGCATCCTCGATGCCAGGCCTCGCCGTTGCTTTAGATGTCTAGCGACGGGTCACGTTTGGGCACAGTGCAAGTCGGATGTTGACCGTAGCAAGGATTGCTATCGTTGCGGTCAACCCGGCCATAAAGCCAGCGACTGTACCGCCGCCCCTCACTGTACTTTATGTGCAGATGCGGGCAAACCGGCGGCTCACCTCTCCGGGGGCAAGGCATGTGCCAAGCCCCCGTCTAAGACAGGGGCGAGAAGGAAATCGGCTAAGACTGAGGCCAGTGCCAAGTCTCAGCCGACTCGCTCCGTAGTGGAGCAGGTGAATTGCATGGAGGTTAGCTAGGATGGTCTTAAAATTCCTCCAAGCCAATATCAATCACTCCGCTCGGGCTCAGGACCTTCTACTCCAATGCCTAGCGGAGCGGTCAATCCAGATAGCAGTGATCGCTGAGCCTCACATGGTTCCCCCTAGGTCTGACTGGGTCGGGGACCGGGATGGCTTGGTAGCGATCACTACGCAATCGCCGGCGCAGTCTCTAACTGTTAACGCAGTTGTAAGTGGCAGAGGTTATGTAGGAGCCCGTGTTGGTCGAATGGTTGTAGTTGGGGTGTACCACTCTCCCAATGCACCCCTCCACGATTTGGAATCTCTGCTTGATGAGCTAGGCACCTTTGTTTGTCAGAGTCGCCCGGCGCCTGTGCTTGTCCTTGGAGATTTCAACGCCAAATCTACGGCGTGGGGATCCCCAACGACTGATGCACGAGGAAGAACGGTAGTTGAGTGGCTAGCGGAGACTGGCCTATGCGTTCTCAATAGAGGAACGGAACTAACCTGCGTCCGACAACAGGGTGGATCGGTGGTCGATGTGACCTTTGCCACCCCTGAGCTTGCACGCCAGACTTGGGGTTGGAAGGTGTTGGTGGATGAGGAGACCCTCTCCGATCACCAGTACATCCGTTTTGACATATCTCTGTCTCAAACGGAACAGAATGCGCGGAGGCCACCGCATTCCGGGCCGCGGTGGGCGCTCAAGAAACTGGATGGAGAATTACTGCAGGAGGCAGCTATCGTCCATTCGTGGAATTCTCCACCTTCAGAGCCGGGAGATCTGGATGCAGAGGCCGATGGATTATGCAAGGCAATGACGCAAATTTGTGATGCGTCAATGCCTCGCTCAAAGGCACCTGTAGCCAAGCGTCAGGTATACTGGTGGTCGCAGGAAATTGCCGATCTTCGGCAAAGATGCATGGTCAAGCGCCGGCGGTATCAGAGATACCGGAGGAGGAGAATTCAGGAGACAACTGAATCTGATGCTCTCTATGCTTCTTATAGAGAGTCATCTAAACTCCTCCGGGTGGCTATTACTGACGCCAAGGCACAGGCCTGGCGACAGCTGTTGGAGTCGCTGGAGCAAGACCCATGGGGCCGGCCGTACAGGATGGCGCGGCAAAAACTTCGTCCATGGGTCCCACCCGTCACCAGCACGCTGCAACCAGATATCCTTAATCGGGTTGTTGAAGGGCTCTTTCCAGAAGCTCCAGGTAGTGAGTTCTTCCCTCCTTCTGCAGCAATTACACAGAGAGAATACCCGAATGAGGTGGACAGAGATATTCCTCTAGTTACGGACGGGGAACTGGGTGCAGCTGTGCTTCGGATGAAGACAAAGAACACGGCCCCAGGCCCTGATGGCATACCAGGTCGTGCATGGGCCCTTGTGCAGGATGCCCTGAGCACTCACTTGAAGACCCTGTTTGACCGCTGCTTTCGGGAGGGGAGATTCCCAAAGCGGTGGAAAGTGGGCAAACTTGTCCTGATACGAAAGGAAGGGCGCCCATTGGACGAACCAGGGGGATATCGCCCCATCGTGCTGCTTGACGAGGCCGGGAAGATGCTGGAGCGCATAGTTGCTTCCCGCCTCGTCGAACACCTTGAAGGAGTTGGGCCGGATTTGGCTGACACCCAGTTTGGATTCCGCAGGGGTCGGTCGACGCTAGACGCAATTACCTGCCTGCGCAGCCTCTACGACGAAGCGTGCACCAGTGGCGGCGTATTGTTGGCAGTGTCTTTAGACATTGCCAACGCCTTTAATACGCTGCCCTGGAGCACGATCTTGGAGGGACTGAGGCATCACAATGTGCCTCAGTATCTCTTACGTCTTGTTGGGGATTATCTCTCCTATAGAGAGGTGATCTTCCCAACGAGCGATGGATTGGGCCGGTATCCAATGACTCGCGGCGTTCCACAGGGGTCCGCTTTGGGCCCTCTCCTGTGGAATGTTGGCTATGACTGGGTCCTTCGGGGCGCTAACCTCCGTGGAGTCGGCATCGTTTGTTATGCTGACGACACGCTGGTCACCGCCCGGGGAAGGAACTACAGAGAAGCGTCGATACTGGCCACGGCCGGAGTTGCAGCGGTCGTGGCCAGAGTCCGGCGGCTGGGATTAGAGGTTGCCCTAAATAAATCCGAGGCCATTTGTTTCCATGGTCCTCGGTCAGGCCCCCCAGCAGGCTCTAGTATTGTCGTTGGAGGTACACCAATTGCTGTCGGGTCAACGCTAAAATACCTTGGTGTAGTGCTCGACAGCAAATGGAAGTTCGAGGCTCATTTGACACGCATATCCCCGAAACTCATGGGGACTGCCGGTGCACTGAGCCGCCTCCTTCCGAATCTTGGAGGGGCAAATGTTAGCTGCCGCCACCTTTACATGGCGGTAGTGAGATCTATGGCTTTATATGGTGCCCCTATTTGGGCGGGATCCCTCAATTCCCGAGAGACAGCTCTGCTCCTTAGAGCACAGAGGATTATGGCTGTGAGAGTGTGCAGAGGCTATCGCACGCTCTCACACGAGGTAGCCTGTGTACTTGCAGGATCCCTGCCGTGGGACCTGGAGGCCAATGTGTTGTCAGCTGTATATAGACGTAGGCTGTGTGCGCGACAGCAGGACCTCCGGCCTCTACAAGAGGAAGTTGTAAGCTGGCGTCGAGAAGCCAGGAAAGTGGCTCTGGAAGCCTGGAGGGACCGGCTCCTTACAGGGCCTTCCCAGAGGGGAACTGGAGCTCTTAGGGCTCTCCATGCTATACGGCCCGTTTTAACAAAGTGGGTCCAGCGGAAGCATGGTGCAATCACCTATCGACTTACACAGGTCCTCTCGGGACACGGTTGTTTCGGGAGGTACCTGTGCAACGTTGCAAAAAGGGAGGCTACCCCAGTGTGTCATAGGTGTGGACATGCTGAGGATACTGCACAACATGTGCTGGAGATATGCCCTGCAGAGCTAGAACCACGGCGTTCCTTGGTTGCGGTTGTAGGGGCGGACCTTTCCTTGTCAACCATCATACTCAAGATGGTTGATGACGAAAGGTCTTGGAGCGCAATGATCGCCTTCTGCGAAACGGTGGTCTCGCGAAGGGAAGAAGAAGAGCGGGAGAGAGAGAAAGATCCTCTCTCTCTTCCGCTCCGGAGAGCGCGGACACGGAGGCGAGCTAACCGAGCTCGCACCCCGTCTCCGCTTGGAGGGCCTGGGGCGTTGGATGCGGGGGCGTCCGGCGTTCCGCAACATAGACCCTCGTGAGGTGTAGGTGCCCAAGTGTTCCCGGGCACCTCCCTTGTTGTTGTTTATTTTTATATTTGTTATTTATACTTTTGTTATTTTTTACATCTGTTGAGTTGTTGTTTATTGGAGGACATCAATCCTTCCAGAGGTGGGTCCGCTGAACCGACGCAGCGGACACCAGCATGAACGGGGGTGGCGGAGAATGTGAAAACGGACCCGCTCCCCCCCGTTTGTTGCTACAGAGATGGAACACCATGGGGTTTTAGTCGGTAGTGACGCGCGGGCTATTGTTTTAATAGCGTCTAGCCCGACATATCCCGCTTGCTTCCCCCGAAGCGAGCGGGAATGCGTAAAGGCATTTCCCCATGTCAAAAAAAAAAAAAAAAAAAAAAAAAAAAAAAAAGGTTAGGTTAGGTTAGGTTAGGTTAGGTTAGGTTAGGTTAGGTTAGGTTAGGTTAGGTTAGGTTAGGTTAGGTTAGGTTGGGCGGGTCTGGGTTTATCCATTAATGGAGCGTTCCGAGACTCCAGCGGCAGCCTAACGGCTGTTCGGCGCATTGGATAAGTCCAGGCCTACCTATCCATCCCGTGATGGATAGGGGGTGAGGTCTTGAGGGTAGCGCAGGTCGTGACGATCCTCAAGGCAAGTCTGGTGGAGATCCTTTCCGAGGTTCACCATGCCTATTAGTCTCGCCTCCTTCAGAGGCGGGGCGTTACTGAAACCACCAGGCGCCGCGTGTGGGTTTGGGGGGGATTTAGTTGTTGGGTGGGGTAGTCGGGTTTGGAGTAGGGCCTCTCCGCGTGTCCCCTATTGGGCGCAGCGGATGATGTTTGCTCCAGAGGAGGTAGTCCAGTGGGACTGTAGAGTAGCCCTTTTCAGGGCTCATAAATAGTTGGGTTAGGGTCCAGTGGGACACCTTCCGGAGCCCTTTTCAGGGCTCAGCGGACTTTCGAGTCGTGGGATGGCGGGCCTGCGAGGTCTGCGGCGCGGCAGGGCTGGTCAACTCGGCTACCCTGTCGGGCAAACCGGTGGAGCTTGGTCGGCGTCTCAGCCTTATGCTGGGTAGCGGCGATGCGAAGCGCGACGGGTTCGGTGTGCACTTACCCTGCCTCCGGACAGGCCTTCGGGTCACCGTCGACAAATCGTAACCCCCCTGTTAGATGCGGATCACGTCTCGTGTCTTGATGGGGGGCCGAGGGTCTTGGCTTAACCGCCCGGGCCGCGAGGAAGAAAACCTCTCTAAAAAATTACCCCCACCCTAAGCTGCGACGCGTGGCGATGGGGTGTTCATGGCTGTGGGGGAGCACAGTTCCAAGCGCGGTCCCCGCGGGAGTACCGGCCGAATCTCCTTAGCGGGTTACGTTAGGCTTACCCGGTCACAGGGGGCACTGATCGGGTGGACTTTTTACATCCCCCATAATCGTGGGACTTATTATGGAATCTTTAAAAAACAAAAACCTTAATGACGATGGGAGTTTGGAATGCGCTTCAGCGCAGTCGAATGCCGCTTCGGCGGGAGGAGACAAGAAGAAAGTTGGGAGAGCCGTGGTCTTGGTAGAGAGGCTCCCAGAAGACGTGGACCTTATCGCAAGGTCGAGGTGTGTAGACTTGTCGGAGTCAGACTCTGACATGAGTATTGGTTCGGTGGCCTCAGGGAGGTCATCTTCAAGGCGCAAACGCCTGAGAGGTGAAGAGGAAGGAGAGGCTTCGGACGACGCTTCGTCGTTGGCCGGAGTCTCTCCCGCTCGGCGTGGGCGTGGACGACCGCCCACCACGGGGCAGTATGTAGGTTTGGCCAAAGCCATGGCCGAACTAAACAAGGCCAAAGAGGAGGAGCTGCGTCTCATCGCAGAAAGAGAGCTGGCAGAAGATCTGCAGCGAAGACAGCAGGTAACAGCTGCTTACTTCAAGAAGGAGCCATCAACTGATGCCAGAGAGGTGGAAAACCGTGATGCGGCCCAACTCGAAGTGATGGTAATGGACTCTGTGGACACAATTACCAAGATTGCCACAAAGTCTAAGAACTTAAAGGGTACCTACGTAAGGGCCCTGAAAGATGCTGCGGATGTGATCAAAGCATCCTTCCGTGAGACGCGAATGCGTACAATGGATGAGGAGGTGGCTCTGCTGGTCAGTGCCAACAAAAAACTGACGGCAGAGCTGAAACAGCTCCGTCATGAGCTGGAAGCTTTGCGAGCTGCTCGAGTGGAACCGGCTCAAGCTCTGACTCGGGCTCCAGCTGCAATCCAGGCCCCAGCCCTGGAAGAGGTGTTGCGGACGGTCATGGTGCAGGTGGGCACCATGATCAATGCCCGTTTCGAGGGACTCGAGGAGAGGCTTCTCCCCGAGAAGCGGCTGAGACCTCCCTTGGCGGCCGATAGAATGAGTGGTGACGCTCCTACCTCTCGCGCTCCTAAATCCCTCAAGGGAAAGGGGAAAGGGAAAGGAAAGGCAGCTCCCGCAGCAGAGGTGGAACCACAACCTGGACCATCTGTACTCCAGACGACGCCTGCCACTCCAGTGCAGGAGTCGTGGAGCACAGTGGTCAGGAAGGGCCCCAAGAAGACCAAGACCGCGAAGCCAAGCGGAACGGCTGCAAAGAAGCCCGAGAAGAAAGTGCGTAAGCCCCGCACTCCCAGCACTGCGGCTGTGGTGATTACGCTACAACCCAATGCAGTGGAGAAGGGTTTCACGTACGCCAAAGTGCTGGGCAGAGCCAAGGACCGTATCGACCTTGGCGCACTCGGTGTACCTCCACTCACGATACGGACTGCGGCTACCGGGGCTCGTATTCTGGAGGTCACTGGTGCTGAGCAGGCGGTCAAAGCAGACTCCCTGGCTGAAAAGCTCAGGGAGGTCTTTCCGGCGGAGGACATCAAAGTCTCCAGGCCTTTTGTCAGCGCAGACATAAGGGTGAGCGGCCTGGATGACTCAATTGGCCATTATGAGCTGCTGGAGGCCCTCTCCAAAGCAGGAGGATGTGCTGTGGCCTCAGTCAAAATCGGGACCATAAAGAGAGGTCAGGCAGGTATGGGCACCGTCTTCGTCCGCTGCCCTGTGGAGGCAGCCCAGAAGATCGGCTCCCGCCTGCTCGTTGGATGGGTAGCGGCGCAGGTTCGCATCCTTGATGCCAGGCCGCGCCGCTGCTACAGGTGCTTGGAAGTGGGCCACGTCGGGGCCCAATGTAAGTCGGATGTGGACCGCAGTGGCGAGTGCTACCGCTGCGGCAAACCGGGCCACATGTCCAGCGATTGTTCTGCTGCCCCTCACTGCACTATATGTGCAGCTGCGGGCAAGCCTGCAGACCACCTCTCCGGGGGCAAGGCTTGCGCCAAGCCCTCGTCTAAGACAGGGGTTAGAAGACGGAAAACGGCAACAGATGCCGGGAGCAGGCCACAGCCAGCTCGCACAGAAGCGGAGCAGGATCGTGGCATGGAGATGGCTTAATATGGCGTAGTGAAGGGCTTGGAGCGCTGGACGCGGGGGTGTCTGGCGTTCCACATCATTTGCCTTCTTGAGGTGTTGATGCCCAAGTGTTCCCGGGCATCACCCTAGTTGTTAACTAGTTGTAGGTATTATTTGTTGTGTTTGTTTTTACTTGTTATTTTTACATTTGTTGAGTGGTTTTTATTGGAGGACGTCCATCCCTCCAGATTTGAGTCCGCTGAGCCGACACAGCGGACAACGGCGTAGGCAGGGTTAGCGGAGCATATGAATAATGGGCCCGCTGCCCTGCTGCAGCTGCACGAGAAGGAACACCATGGGGTTTTAGTCGGTAGTGACGCGCGGGCTATATCTATTTTTACTAATAGCGTCGAGCCCGACATATCCCGCTTGCTTCCCCCGAGGCGAGCGGGAATGCGTAAAGGCATTTCCCCATGTCAAAAAAAAAAAAAAAAGGTTAGGTTAGGTTCCCCCCCGGGGTTTCTGCCTTGTCGCGGCGGGGGGGCTTAGTAACCGTGGACCTTGCCTACCCACGGAGAAGCTAAAGGAACCCGAGAGGGGCCGCTCCTCGGGCTTTGCCTCCAAGCCCCGAAGGAGCGGCACTTGTAGGTGGCGGTGCCTTATGGGGGGCACCGAAACTGAGGAGGGCTGCGGTGTCGTATGGGCGGCACTGCAGCTGAGAGCAGGGGCCGCGGCGGGAGAGGAGTGCCGGTATTACGGTGCGCCGTTCTCCCTACCTTCCGCGGCCACGACGGGGCCGCCACCGTTCGATGGCGGACGTGGTGGGGCCGCAGGGGAAGAGGAGTGTCGGTATAGCGAGGCGCCGCTCTCCCTATCTTCTGCGGCCGCAGTGGCAGGCGACGGGGCCACAGAACTGACCCGTCGCAGGGGGACCTCGGGCGTCTTGACACGGGGTCGTCGGACGCCCTTTGGCTATTTGGTTCCCGAGGTGGTTGTGACGTGCCGTGTGTTCCGGCGCGTCGTACCCAGGAGGGTGGAGACACCGATGGAGGGTCTGGTAACAGACAGCCGCGGTGGGTTCACGGAAGAGTAACCGTCCCCGTGTTCCCGCCACTAAGCGGCAGAGGCGGACACCGTGGAGTTTTAGTGGGTATATACTCCTAGTCCCACATAACCACTCAGTTTCCCCGTGGCTGGGTGGTATGCGAGTGCATTTCTCCACGAAAAAAAAAAAAAAAAAAAAAAAAAAAAAGGTTAGGTTAGGTTAGGTTAGGTTCCCCCCCGGGGTTTCTGCCTTGTCGCGGCGGGGGGGCTTAGTAACCGTGGACCTTGCCTACCCACGGAGAAGCTAAAGGAACCCGAGAGGGGCCGCTCCTCGGGCTTTGCCTCCAAGCCCCGAAGGAGCGGCACTTGTAGGTGGCGGTGCCTTATGGGGGGCACCGAAACTGAGGAGGGCTGCGGTGTCGTATGGGCGGCACTGCAGCTGAGGGCAGGGGCCGCGGCGGGAGAGGAGTGCCGGTATTACGGTGCGCCGTTCTCCCTACCTTCCGCGGCCACGACGGGGCCGCCACCGTTCGATGGCGGACGCGGTGGGGCCGCAGGGGAAGAGGAGTGTCGGTATAGCGAGGCGCCGCTCTCCCTATCTTCTGCGGCCGCAGTGGCAGGCGACGGGGCCACAGAACTGACCCGTCGCAGGGGGACCTCGGGCGTCTTGACACGGGGTCGTCGGACGCCCTTTGGCTATTTGGTTCCCGAGGTGGTTGTGACGTGCCGTGTGTTCCGGTGCGTCGTACCTAGGAGGGTGGAGACACCGATGGAGGGTCTGATAACAGACAGCCGCGGTGGGTTCACGGAAGAGTAACCGTCCCCGTGTTCCCGCCACTAAGCGGCAGAGGTGGACACCGTGGAGTTTTAGTGGGTATATACTCCTAGTCCCACATAACCACTCAGTTTCCCCGTGGCTGGGTGGTATGCGAGTGCATTTCTCCACGGAAAAAAAAAAAAAAAAAAAAAAAAAAAAGGTTAGGTTAGGTTAGGTTGGGCGGGTCTGGGTTTATCCATTAATGGAGCGTTCCGAGACTCCAGCGGCAGCCTAACGGCTGTTCGGCGCATTGGATAAGTCCAGGCCTACCTATCCATCCCGTGATGGATAGGGGGTGAGGTCTTGAGGGTAGCGCAGGTCGTGACGATCCTCAAGGCAAGTCTGGTGGAGATCCTTTCCGAGGTTCACCATGCCTATTAGTCTCGCCTCCTTCAGAGGCGGGGCGTTACTGAAACCACCAGGCGCCGCGTGTGGGTTTGGGGGGGATTTAGTTGTTGGGTGGGGTAGTCGGGTTTGGAGTAGGGCCTCTCCGCGTGTCCCCTATTGGGCGCAGCGGATGAAGTTTGCTCCTGAGGAGGTAGTCCAGTGGGACTGTAGAGTAGCCCTTTTCAGGGCTCATAAATAGTTGGGTTAGGGTCCAGTGGGACACCTTCCGGAGCCCTTTTCAGGGCTCAGCGGACTTTCGAGTCGTGGGATGGCGGGCCTGCGAGGTCTGCGGCGCGGCAGGGCTGGTCAACTCGGCTACCCTGTCGGGCAAACCGGTGGAGCTTGGTCGGCGTCTCAGCCTTATGCTGGGTAGCGGCGATGCGAAGCGCGACGGGTTCGGTGTGCACTAACCCTGCCTCCGGACAGGCCTTCGGGTCACCGTCGACAAATCGTAACCCCCCTGTTAGATGCGGATCACGTCTCGTGTCTTGATGGGGGGCCGAGGGTCTTGGCTTAACCGCCCGGGCCGCGAGGAAGAAAACCTCTCTAAAAAATTACCCCCACCCTAAGCTGCGACGCGTGGCGATGGGGTGTTCATGGCTGTGGGGGAGCACAGTTCCAAGCGCGGTCCCCGCGGGAGTACCGGCCGAATCTCCTTAGCGGGTTACGTTAGGCTTACCCGGTCACAGGGGGCACTGATCGGGTGGACTTTTTACATCCCCCATAATCGTGGGAACAATTATGGAATCTTTAAAAAACAAAAACCTTAATGATGATGGGAGTTTGGAATGCGCTTCAGCGCAGTCGAAGGCCGCTTCGGCGGGAGGAGATAAGAAGAAAGTTGGGAGAGCCGTGGTCTTGGTAGAGAGGCTCCCAGAAGACGTGGACCTTATCGCAAGGTCGAGGTGTGTAGACTTGTCGGAGTCAGACTCTGACATGAGTATTGGTTCGGTGGCCTCAGGGAGGTCATCTTCAAGGCGCAAACGCCTGAGAGGTGAAGAGGAAGGAGAGGCTTCGGACGACGCTTCGTCGTTGGCCGGAGTCTCTCCCGCTCGGCGTGGGCGTGGACGACCGCCCACCACGGGGCAGTATGTAGGTTTGGCCAAAGCCATGGCCGAACTAAACAAGGCCAAAGAGGAGGAGCTGCGTCTCATCGCAGAAAGAGAGTTGGCAGAAGATCTGCAGCGAAGACAGCAGGTAACAGCTGCTTACTTCAAGAAGGAGCCATCAACTGATGCCAGAGAGGTGGAAAACCGTGACGCGGCCCAACTCGAAGTGATGGTAATGGACTCTGTGGACACAATTACCAAGATTGCCACAAAGTCTAAGAACTTAAAGGGTACCTACGTAAGGGCCCTGAAAGATGCTGCGGATGTGATTAAAGCATCCTTCCGTGAGACGCGAATGCGCACAATGGATGAGGAGGTGGCTCTGCTGGTCAGTGCCAACAAAAAACTGACGGCAGAGCTGAAACAGCTCCGTCATGAGTTGGAAGCTTTGCGAGCTGCTCGAGTGGAACCGGCTCAAGCTCTGACTCGGGCTCCAGCTGCAATCCAGGCCCCAGCCCTGGAAGAGGTGTTGCGGACGGTCATGGTGCAGGTGGGCACCATGATCAATGCCCGTTTTGAGGGACTTGAGGAGAGGCTTCTCCCCGAGAAACGTCGCAGGCCGCCCTTAGCTGCTGACAGTCGGAGAGGTGCAGAAACACCTGCAGCCAGTACATCGGCGTTGGATGCACCCGTGCCCTTGTCCTCCAAAACTCCGAAAAGAGTGAAGGGTAAGGGTAAAGGCAAGGGGAAACCAGTACCCGCATCAGAGGTGGAAAATCAGTCTGTGCTGCCAGATGCGCGACCAACGCCTCCTGCCCCGCAGGAAGAGTCGTGGAGCACAGTGGTCAGGAAGGGCTCCAAGAAGAGCAAGCCCACTGACCCAAGCAGAACGGCTCCAAAAAAGCCCGAGAAGAAAGTGCGTAAGCCCCGCACTCCCAGCACTGCGGCTGTGGTGATTACGCTGCAACCCAACGCAGTGGAGAAGGGTTTCACCTACGCCAAAGTGCTGGGCAGAGCCAAGGACCGTATCGACCTTGGTGCTCTCGGTGTACCTCCACTGACGATAAGGTCCGCGGCCACCGGGGCTCGCATTCTGGAGGTCTCTGGTGCTGAGCAGGCGGAGAAAGCGGACTCCCTGGCTGAAAAGCTCAGGGAAGTCTTTCAAGCAGTGGAGGGAGTTAAAGTCTCCAGGCCATTTGTCTCTGCGGACATGCGGGTGAGTGGCCTTGATGACTCCATTGGTCCCTACGAGCTGACTGATGCCATAGTGAAAGCAGGAGGATGTGCTGTGGCCTCAGTCAAAGTCGGGACCATAAAGAAAGGTCCGGCAGGTATGGGCACCGTCTTCGTCCGCTGCCCTGTGGAGGCCGCCCAGAAGATCGGCTCCCGCCTGTTCGTTGGATGGGTAGCGGCGCAGGTTCGCATCCTTGATGCCAGGCCGCGCCGCTGCTACAGGTGCTTGGAAGTGGGCCACGTCGGGGCCCAATGTAAGTCGGATGTGGACCGCAGTGGTGAGTGCTACCGCTGCGGCAAACCGGGCCACATGTCCAGCGATTGTTCTGCTGCCCCTCACTGCACTATATGTGCAGCCGCGGGCAAGCCTGCAGACCACCTCTCCGGGGGCAAGGCTTGCGCCAAGCCCCCGTCTAAGACAGGGGTTAGAAGAGGAAAAACGGCAACAGATGCCGGGAGCAGGCCACAGCCAGCTTGCACAGAAGCGGAGCAGGATCGTAACATGGAGACGGCTTGATATGGCGTAGTGGAGGGCTTGGAGCGCTGGACGCGGGGGTGTCTGGCGTTCCATATCATATGCCCTCATGAGGTGTTGATGCCCAAGTGTTCCCGGGCATCACCCTAGTTGTTAACTAGTTGTAGGTTTTTATTTGTTATGTTTGTTTTTACTCATGTTATTTGTTATGTGTATGGGTTGTTATTGGAGGACGTCCATCCCTCCCGATTGAGTCCGCTGAGCCGACACAGCGGACAACGGCGTAGGCAGGGTTAGCGGAGCATATGAATAATGGGCCCGCTGCCCTGCTGCAGCTGCACGAGAAGGAACACCATGGGGTTTTAGTCGGTAGTGACGCGCGGGCTATATCTATTTTTACTAATAGCGTCGAGCCCGACATATCCCGCTTGCTTCCCCCCAGCGAGCGGGAATGCGTAAAAGCATTTCCCCATGCCAAAAAAAAAAAAAAAAAAAAAAGGTTAGGTTAGGTTGGTGGCGGAGAATGTGAAAACGGACCCGCTCCCCCCGTTTGTTGCTGAATTAGAAGGAACACTATGGGGTTTTAGTCGGTAGTGGCGCGCGGGCTGTAACTATTGTTTTAATAGCGTCTAGCCCGACATATCCCGCTTGCTTCCCCCGAAGCGAGCGGGAATGCGTAAAGGCATTTCCCCATATAAAAAAAAAAAAAAAAAAAAAAAGGTTAGGTTAGGTTAGGTTAGGTTAGGTTAGGTTAGGTTAGGTTAGGTTAGGTTAGGTTAGGTTAGGTTAGGTTAGGTTAGGTTTTTTTTTTTTTTTTTTTTTTTTATAAGTTTCGTCCCCTGTTGGATGAGACGAGGCTTGATCCTCTGACTTAATCAGAGTCTTTTTCTAACTATTTTCTTTTTTTGTCTAGCTAAACTTTAATTTTTTAATATTTTCAAAAGTTAACATTCTACATATTTCAACTTTTATTCCTATTGATCACCTTTTGTGCTATATAATTACAAAATTGGATAAACTGATCTCTAATATATTTGTTTGCCATTATAATGTGGATATTCTCCCTATTTATATCCATGTTTATGGCATGTTCTGTTTCATAGCGTTTCATACCAAAAACAGGACATGCCAGGATTAAATGCTCGACGGACTCATCTTGGTTAGGTTCACAGGTGCACGCTGGGCTCTCCTTACACCTGAAACGATTCAGGTATGCGGAGAACCCGCCGTGCCCTGTCATTACTTGGGTTGTTATCCCGCTTGGCTTTAGGTCACGTAATACACTGTACGCCTTAATTGCGTCAGGGAAGAACATTTTTGTTGTTGAAGCGGTGTCCTCATTCCTGTAACGTTGATTCCATTTGTCAAGCGAGTCCAGGCGAATCTGCCGCTTGACAAATGATATCGGGCACAGGTCGTAGTCCGCCTTGGTCTTTTTGCCCAGTGCTGCGTCCCTAGCTAACTTGTCGGCTCTCTCATTCCCCTCTAACCCGGCGTGAGCCTTAACCCAGAAGAGTGAAACTTCTTTACCCTGGCGTTTACACTCCTCCAGGTTCTGGCGGATCTTTGTTACGAGGGGGTGAAGGGAACGGTTACCAGTTAGTGCCTCCAAGGATGAGCGTGAGTCACTGTAAATGCCGATTGTGCGCTCCGGGCGTTTCAAGGCGACAGTGGTGGCCCTTTGTATAGCGAGCAGCTCTGCTTGGTATACCGTACAATATGACGACAGCTTGATCTTTTGGCTGCTGGTTTCTTCCTCATTGCTCCAAAGAGACAATGAGGCCCCCACCTTGCCCTCGATCTTGCTGCCGTCCGTGTAAATTCGTAGCGCTTGGGTCTTATTGGCGTCTACCTTCTCCTGGTTCTCCAAGCATTCAAATTTGTGCTCCGTGTGTTCAGCCGGATGGGGCAGGTCTCCAAATTTGGTCGTCTGCTCCAGCTCCCCATCTCCTGATGTTGGCCGGGCCACCCCCCTCTTTACCTCATACAGGGCAGCTGCCTCCTGTATTCTGAGATCGAGGGGGAGTAGTCCGGCCAGTACCAATGCCGAGTTCAGGGAGGTGGTTCGGTAGGCTTTGCAGATCTTTTGCGCGAACCCTCTCTGGACCGCGTTGAGACTCTTTTGAGTGCCCAGTTTTCTAGTGGATTCCGCCCACGCTCCAGCCGCGTACATAACGACCGGCTCCACCACTGCGACATAGATCGTTCGCACGATGTCTGAATTCAGACCCCAACTTATCTTGGCAGCTCTAGACAGCTGCTTATACAGGTTTAAAACCTTTCTGCTGACATTGGCTGCATGGGTGTTAAAGGTAAGCTTGCTGTCTACTGTGAGCCCCAAGATCTTAATTTCTTCCGACATGTTAATGGCGATCCCGCCCATACTCAGGGCCGGGGTATCATACTTAAGTTTCCTCGTTAGTAGCATTGCGTTCGTCTTATGTGGAGCAAACTTGAGCCTGTTTCCAGTACCCCAGTCCTGAATATAGGCGAGTGCGTCATTGGCTTCCCTCTGCACCTCCAGTGCTGTGTCTGCGTCGAATACCGCAACCACGTCATCGGCGTAGGCTTGACAATAGATCCCCCTTCCCTCCAATTGATGTAGCAACGGATCCAGTAACACGTTCCAGAGAATAGGCCCTCCTATAGATCCCTGCACACATCCCTTTGATGTGGACCTTTCCACCTCTTCTCCGGCGTATCTGAGTGTTACCATCCGGTCTTGGAGGTAACTGTCTACTACTCTCCTGATGTTAATCGGACACCTTTCCTCAGCCAGTCTGGTTTTGATCTTTGGCCACCATGCGTTATCGAAGGCTCCCTCTATGTCCAAGGATATCATTACAACGAGTTTCCTCTGAGTGAGTTTTGCTCGTATGTAATGTATCAGGTCATAGAGGGAGTCTTCGGTGCTCTTCTGGGGCATAAAACCATACTGGCGAGTACTAATCCGAGGGAGTACGTGCCACTTGATCCGCCCAACCAACATCTTCTCAAATATCTTCCCCAGCACTGGTAACAGACCTATCGGCCTGTAGGATTTGGCTTGTGTGTAGTCGGCTTTGCCAGGTTTTCTCAGGACTATTACCGTTGCCTGTTTCCACATCTTTGGGAAATATCCCAATTTTAAACATTTGTTGGCCAGTGCTAGGAAAGTCTCAGGGTTGTGATTAATGGCATGTTCGCAGACATCAGCAGTCAATCCATCGGAACCCGGGGCTTTCTTAGGATTGAAACTAGTCACGGCAAGTTTCAACTCGTCAAGGGTAAACGGCGGGTCATGTTCATTATGGTCTTGACTATTTACCTCCTCCGCTTGTTTCCTTATCCTTTTGTGTTCCTCGTTATCCTCCTCCAATTTGTCTTCTGGATAGAAGGTGTCTACTAGGTACTCTGCAGATTCCCTAGGTCCCAATGACTGTCCGTCCCTGGTCAAAGGCAGGTCCTCTTGCCTTTTCGTCGTCCTTCCTATAACCCTATATATGGATTCCCACATTCCTTCCCTTGTCTGTTTCCCGCAGAACTCCTTCCAGCTGGCCGTCTGGGCATTTTTTGCGGCCAATTCATAATTTTCTTTTGATTGCAGGTACTCCTTCACAACAGTGGGCCTACGGATTGGTGCTGCACAGCGGACTCGGCGTTTCCTGGTGGCGACTTCTTTCTTCATCTTGGCAAGCTCATCCGACATCCACGGCAAGGTAGGTTAGGTTAGGTTAGGTTAGGTTAGGTTAGGTTAGGTTAGGTTAGGTTAGGTTAGGTTAGGTTAGGTTAGGTTAGGTTAGGTTAGGTTAGGTTAGGTTAGGTTAGGTTAGGTTAGGTTAGGTTAGGTTAGGTTGGGCGGGTCTGGGTTTATCCATTAATGGAGCGTTCCGAGACTCCAGCGGCAGCCTAACGGCTGTTCGGCGCATTGGATAAGTCCAGGCCTACCTATCCATCCCGTGATGGATAGGGGGTGAGGTCTTGAGGGTAGCGCAGGTCGTGACGATCCTCAAGGCAAGTCTGGTGGAGATCCTTTCCGAGGTTCACCATGCCTATTAGTCTCGCCTCCTTCAGAGGCGGGGCGTTACTGAAACCATCAGGCGCCGCGTGTGGGTTTGGGGGGGATTTAGTTGCTGGGTGGGGTAGTCGGGTTGTCGAGGTAGAGCCTCTCCGCGTGTCCCCTATTGGGCACAGCGGATGATAGCTCCAGAGGAGGAAAAGTCCAGTGGGGACTGGTTAGAGTAGCCCTTTTCAGGGCTCATAAATAGTTGGAGGAGGGCCTCTCCGCGTGTCCCCTATTGGGCACAGCGGATGGATGGCACTCCAGAGGTGGCAAAGTCCAGTGGGACTGATAGAGTAGCCCTTTTCAGGGCTCATAAATAGTTGGGATAGGGTCCAGAGGGACACTTTCCGGAGCCCTTTTCAGGGCTCAGCGGACTTTCGAGTCGTGGGACGGCGGGCCTGCAAGGTCTGCGGCGCGGCAGGGCTGGTCAACTCGGCTACCCTGTCGGGCAAATCGGAGGAGCCAGTAAGTGGCTATGTAGGTGGAGCTTGGTCGGCGTCTCAGCCATATGCTGAGCAGCGGCGATGCGAAGCGGGACGGGTTCGGTGTGCACTTACCCTGCCTCCGGACAGGCCTTCGGGCCACCGTCCACAAATCGTAACCCCCCTGTTAGGTGCGGATCACGTCTCGTGTCCTTGATGGGGCGCCGAGGGCCTTGGCTTTACCGCCCGGGCCGCGAGGAAGAAAACCTCTCTAAAAAATTACCCCCACCCTAAGCTGCGCCGCGTGGCGAGAGGGTGTTCATGGCTGTGGGGGAGCACAGTCCCTAGCGCGTTCCCCGCGGGAGTACCGGCCGAATCTCCTTAGCGGGTCACGTGTAGGCTTACCCGGTTACAGGGGGCACCAACCGGGTGGACCTTTTATATCCCCCATACTCGTGGGATTCAATATGGAAATTACTAACATAAACACAAAAAATGATGACGTTATGGAAGAGGGGAGTAAGGAGCGCGTTTCTACGCGATCGAAGGCCGCTTTAGCGGTGGAACAGGACAAGATTGGTAAGGCCAGAGTATTGGTCGAGAGGCTTGACGTGAGTAGTAGAAGTCAAGAAAAGGGAAGGGACAAGGAGTTTTTGTCATGTGAGGAGACAGGGAGGAAGTCAGCTGACTACGATTCGGCATGCAGTATGGAGACTATGCCAGCTGTGTTGTCTCCGTTCTGGAACCCAGGCAAACGGGACAGGTCTCGGGAGGAAGGTAGCGACAGTGACAGTGCGTCTGGATTATACACCAGCCCTGTCGCTACGGGCAGTGCAGCCAAAAGAGGCAGGGGGAGGCCGACTACAGGCCAGTACATCGGTTTGGCCAAGGCCAAAGCTGCATACTTGGCGTTAGAGCGCGAGGAGTTGGAGCTGAGGGCCGAGCAAGAAGTAGCTCAGATGGCCCAGAAGTTCCGACGGACAACGCGTCTCTCAGGTTCTTCGACTCTGGAAGACGAAGAAGAATGTGACGTTGCCTCAGCCACGGCTTCGGACCTCAACAAGAAGGCCCGGGAATGCGTGGCCATGATTGAAAAGGTGGCCACTAAATCCAGCCACCTTAAGGGCACCTTCCAACGTGCTCTGAAGGACTCAGCGAGCACCATAAAAGTGGTAGTGGACACGCTGCAAAACAGGACGTCCACGGAGGAGACTCGGAAGCTGCAGGCGGCCAACAACCGCCTGCAGAAGGAAGTAACAGAGCTTCGCAACCAACTTGCGGAGCTCCAGGAAAAAGTGAGCCACCTTACCGTGCCCCGCTCTTCTACCGCTACCGCGAGAGAGAAAGCACCGGAGGGGGCCCAGGTTGAGGACTGGTCACGTGCCATCATGCTGGAAGTGGGCAACATGGTGAACGCGAGGATGGGAGCCTTCGAGGACAGACTTCTGCCCGAAAAGCGCCTTCGTCCCCCGCTCGCTGCAGATAGGCGGAAGGCTTTGGCCTCCATCGAACTGGAGCCGCAGCCAGGAACATCAAGAGACGTTTTTGTTGGGCCCAGCCACGCACGCGCGGCACCTGCGGCTCCAAAAGAGAAGACGAAGAAAAAGAAGGGAAAAAAGGGAGCCGTGCAATCGGCATCCCAACGGGAGTCTCAGCCGCTACCTCCGGCCCCATCTAACATGGATGAGGCCTGGGTGACGGTCACTAAACGCGGGAGTAAAAAGAAGGCAGCTGCGGGAAAGCAAGTAACGCGACCCCAGCAACAAAAACAGCCTGCACAGCGAAACCAGCAATCGCGGAAGGAGAAACCTGCCAAACTTAGAGTTCCCACATCGGCAGCAATCGTCATTGCCCTGAAACCGGGGGCTGCAGAGAAAGGCGCGTCCTACGCCGACGTAATAGCCCAGGCAAAGCGAAACATAGACCTCGCTGGCCTGGGAATCCCGTCTCTAAGATTCCGGACAGCAGCCACTGGAGCACGCATACTCGAGGTGCCAGGCGCTACCAGTGGCGATAAGGCGGACACCCTGGCGGGGAAATTGAGAGAAGTCCTCAATACTGAGGACATCCTCGTCTCCAGGCCCACCAAGTGTGCGGAACTGCGCATCTCAGGCCTGGATGACTCCGTCACAATGGAGGAAGTTTCAGCGGCAGTAGCCAAGATAGGTGGATGCCCAGTAGAGGCTGTGAAGACAGGTGAAATCCGTCGAAACTTCACAGGCCTCGGCGCTACTGTGACGAAATGCCCAGTGGCAGCAGCCAAAAAGGTGGTAAGCAGCGGCCGGCTCCTTGTGGGGTGGGTCTCAGCCAGTGTTAAGCTGATGACCCCAAAACCCCTGAAATGTTATCGCTGTCTGCAACCGGGTCATGTCGGTGTGAAGTGTACCTCCGAAGTCGACCGTAGTAGCCTTTGCTACTGCTGCTGTCAACCCGGGCACAAGGCGGCAGAGTGCTCAGCTGCACCGCACTGTTCATTATGTGCGGCGGCTGGCAAACCCGCTGATCACAGGATTGGGGCAAAAGCGTGTGCTCCACCCCCAAAGAAGAATGGCAGAAGAGCTTTCGCTGCGGCTAAGGCCCAGCCTCAGCCCACTGACCCGCAGATGCGGGAAACGGAGGATCATATGGAGGTACATTAATGGCCTCAAAAATACTGCAAACAAATCTTAATCACTCCGCCAGGGCTCAGGATCTGCTGATGCAGAGCATGGCGGAGTGGATGATAGACATAGCAGTGGTCGCTGAGCCATATCATGTTCCCACTCGGGACAATTGGGTAGGGGACCGTGATGGCTCTGTGGCCGTGATCTCGCAGGTTTCAGCTGGATCCCCGCCCATTGAGAAAGTAGCAATGGGTCACGGATGTGTCGCGGCTGTTATAGGAGACACAGCCATTATCGGCGTGTACTTCTCGCCAAACAGAAGTCTTCCAGAATTCGAGGCTTTTCTGGGCGAGGTCGAGTCACTGATTGCATGGAGTCGCCCTCACCACGTGCTGATTGCCGGTGATTTCAATGCAAAGTCTGCAACGTGGGGATCCGCCGTTGCAGATGCACGTGGTGAGATGCTTGAAGAGTGGGCGGTAGCGATTGGGCTCGTAGTGCTTAATCGAGGGACGGCAAACACGTGCGTGCGACAACAGGGGGGTTCCGTTGTGGACATAACGTTCGCAACCCCGGTGCTTTCACGCCGTGTCCAGGGTTGGAAGGTACTGGAGGAGGTGGAGACATTGTCGGATCATCGTTACATCCGGTTTGATGTCTCCCCTCCTTCTGGGATTCTGAGAAGTCCGAACCGGTCCTCGAACGGGGGTAATCCACGCTGGGCTCTCAAATGCCTGGACAGGGAAGTGTTGATCGAGGCTGCTCTTGTCCAATCATGGCTCCCAAGACCAGAAGGGCCACTGGAGGCCGAAGAAGAGGCGGAATGGTTCTGCAAATCTGTGTCGCAGGTGTGCGACGCGTCCATGCCCAGATGCAAACCACTACCGCCTCGACGGAGAGTGTACTGGTGGTCG